>CM067167.1:147346919-147401919 GCA_034093135.1 Erigeron breviscapus | reverse complement strand
TGTGAATATTTGTGTTATTGATAAAGCGTTGGGTTATATATCGATGCCCATTTGACACTTCAAACGTTTAACCTCTAACGTAGCATACTTAGTCTTCATATTCTGTGTATTTATGTAATGTGCTCAATTAATATGTAAATGTTTTCAAACTACTTACAGGAAGATTGTTCGACATTATATGGATTATAGACCACGTAACGAGGCTTCTTTGGAGCGTACCAGGGAATCACTCATTGCCATTTCATACTGTGAACCAGAAAAGGTTGCTGATTCAACTAAGCTTGAAAAACTCAACAACAAGGACAAAGCTGTTGATGAATTGAGATCTAAACTGATATCGATTGCTGACATGGATTCTGGTTGTAAGGCTGCAAATGCGGTTTGAAGCTATGAACGCTACAGCATATCATTATTGAATATATAATTAGTTTTGTAGTATCATACACTTATGGTTTAATGGTCTAACTTGTTTGATCATGCTTGTAACATTGTGGAATTTTCCCAAAATGTACAATATTAGAACTTATACAAAAATCATCCATGGAAATTCGAGTTTTTTCTTAGTTACATATATACTTATGTCTTATAATATGTTGTTATATTTTAGCTGCTTGGCCCGTGTAACTTGCAACATTTTTACAGTTTGTGGCTTTGTGCCTCTTTTTTTTTTTTGTTCAACATAACGTGTTTTTTTATTGCTTGAAACCAAATACCAACAGAAAAGTCAAACATTCTTGAAAGTCAGATTTTTGCATCTATGGGTGGCCGGTGGCCGTGGCCCAAATGACCCACCTTGTTTGATAAGGGGAGAGGAGTCATGCCTCCCAAATTTTTCATCCCTCCCAAATCCCACCAATCAAATACCTCCAACTCAATTTTCCTTTTCAACCCTCCCAACCAACCCTCCCAACCATTTTCAATGGCATTCATGACCTTCTCAACCCTCCAAATTTTATTTTTTCATAATTAAATTAAATATTATTTTCATTTATTAATAATTTTATAAGATAATCATAATATAATTAAATAACAATATATATAATATAACTAAAGATGATAATAATATCAAAATATATTATATGAAGGTACCTTTTGTATAAACTTGAAAATGTAAGGTTTAAATTGGAAAGTGTGAACAACATAGATAAAAAGATAGAATTTGTGTGTAGCTTCTTTCAATCTTCTTCTTGCTTCGTCTTCTCCAGCAGGTTTCTAACTTCTTTTTTTTTTTTAAAGTTTTGGTCTGGTCTAAATAATTGTGCCAACTGTCACTTTTTTCGCAGCCCACCTCGCCCCCACACGCTTCCAACGTTCAATTTTCCTCCATGCCTCGCAGGGCTTTTAACCCGCCAGCCCCCATCCCGCTATGATGCCGTCTTGATGGCGGCGGTGTGCAGCCAGCGGCTTGGCCAACCCGCCAGGCATGCCGCTGCCACTCCTCTCCCCCTAAGACATACATAAAAATTTAAAACTCCCAAAGTACTACGGTAGTTGGTACTATATGACATTTATCTACTTGTTGGATTAATGGGTGGTCCAAAATCCAATTGATCACCGTGATCGTTTTTATATATCAAATTCCAAAGTATTGTTGTTAAATTTTTTCGAGTCACGAGTCGACTTTTACGAGTCGAGTCGATTTACACCAAAAATGAGTGGACTCGTTAGGTGACTCGTCTCTTACAAGTCGCTGTGTGAACTTGAACCGAGTCACGAGTCGCAAACTTATAATTATTGTAATTTGATACTATGATTATATATTATATCTATTTTGCTACATTATTTTATGTATTATCTATGTACTTTTTAATCATTTTATTGTGAATCTGAAGATAAATTGTAAGTTTATGACTCAAAACAGTTGAATATGTAATATTTTACTAAATCTATTAAGATAATGAACTTGTATTTTGCTTCTAAAGACGTCACACATATATAGTTATACTATATTATGTAATATTTAAAAATGTTCTCACTCTTATGAGTCGAATCACGTTCCGAGTCACGAGTCAAAAAATCATGTTTTCGAGTCGAGTAAAAAGTTGCGGGTCGACAACTATGCTACTTGGTACTACAGAATACAAAAAAAGATGACTTGAAATAAGACATTTTATTTATTTCTAGATACAAGGATGGTCCAAAATCCAAATGACCACCATGATGATTTATACTATTTCCAAGAGTGGTCAAGTTAGTTTGCTTGATACGTGAACAACTCTGACCCAGAAAATAGCTATAAAGAAGTACTCGTATAATTTATGTAAACTAGAGGTGTCATTTGCTCTTAGGTGAGTCAAATTGTCATATGCTATATCTACATGTTGAAAGATGTCTAGTGTATTCATACGTCAATAATCTTCAGGCTTCAGGTTTATTTTGAAGGATTTCTGTTAGAAATAAGTCAAATGTTTGAATATATTCCAAATTATACTATCTTTGTAATTAGTAGTGACATATAACTTCTAGTCATATTTTGCTCGTCAGTTTATCTATTTACTCAAGAAACGGTAAAAGTATTTGCAGACCTGATCTTTACCAGCATTAAAACATGAGTTTTTTTTATAGTTATTTATATAATTAAAAAGAACAAATATAAGTATTTGCAGATCGATCCTTACCGGCATTAAAACATGAGGGTTTTTTTTTTATCGACCCTTGACCCATTGATTTTGGCCCATTCAATATGAGTTTGTATTATTTCCAACATAAAGGATGTCGTGTACGCAAACTTCCTGGCTATATATCATGGCATTTTAGGGGCAAAGGTGCAGTGCCAAAGTTTGGCACTTTGGTAAGTTTTGGCAACTAATAAGCCCAATAGGATCATGACACGTGGCGTTGAAATTTTTTGCCAATTCCTACCCAAAAAAGCCAAAAAATAAGGTGTAGTATGCTAATCTGCTCCAATCGGTTACATCTAATAAAATAATAATAAAAACAATAATATTATCTATATCTATCATTTTCCCCTCCACACATCACCGTTTTTTTCTTCTTCCATCTATATATTCTCTGTATCTATCTCCATTTATATATAACAACACACTATATTAAAAAAGATAGATTCTTTCTTTTCTTTGCCAAATAGAACCGCCGATGCCTCTTTGTTACTTTCTTCCGACGAACCTCCGGCGAATGATGATGACGGAGAAGATGATATCTACCCATCGGAAAAACACACACCCGCCACCACCATTAGGTATGTTTATATATATATACACACACGTTGAAGATGATGATGGTGCAACCATTTTGGCCGGAAAGAAGAAAAAGAGGAAGGAAGGAAGAAACATGCCGGAAAAAATCTATGTTTTTTGCCGGAAAAAAATATGTATGTGTGAGTATATATATATATATATATATATATATATATATAATTATATGTTTTTTTTGTTTGTTTACCTCGAAAATAGCACACCCAACGTTCACTTGCATCGGCCAAATGTGGTCGATTGAATGAGCCGATAGTTGCCGACAAGTATGGTGTAGTGTTGCCGATGAGCCGATTGTTGCTGATTGTTGCCGATGGACTTACCGATAAAACTTGCTGACTGCACCCTTGCCCCTTATATCTAGATGAAAATGTATACCTACTTGCCAGCATGCTAGGCAAGGCAGGTACATGGTTGTAGGGCTGTCAATGGGTTCGGGTTCGAGTTGGCGGGTTCGGGTTGGCGGGTTGGTGGGTTGAAAAACTCCGACCCTAACCCAACCCACTAAAAGTTTCAGGTCAGAAATTTCAACCCTGACCCACAACCCGCCAACCCATGACCCAACCCATGTGACCTGATAAGCAAATATATATAAATATAAAATGGAATAAATCAACCAATATAAAGCTTTATCATTGATGGTGTAAGCTGAAAACAAAGGGTACAAAAAAGAAATAAATACGAGGGTATTGTTAGTACTTGGCACAATGTTAATAAACTTGTCGTCTCATCCTACATCACTTATCATCTCACAGAATTTTAAAACTTCCTCTTATTTCAGATTTGAAGTTACTTTAGGTTAGAAATCTAGAAAATGAGAATGAGGCGTATGGATTAGTTTATGTGGAGTATGACCTATTATATATAATTCAATATTTTTTAAGATATCGGGTTGGCGGGTCGACCTGACAACCCAACAACCCAACCCGGACCCAACCGAAAAAACATCAGGTTGGTGGGTCAAAAATACTCAACCCTAACCTGATTTTTTTCGGGTTGGGTCGAAATTGACAACCCTACATGGTTGGCTATCTGTTGCATCTTAAAAGGAAACTAGGCGGAGAGTCAGCTAATTGGAGCAAGGCTTTCCAAGGAAGCCCCTCATAGGGGCATCTCTTGACAAGTGGCAATCCACTCATCAAGGGGCTTCCTCCCATTTTCTCTTGGAGCAAGGCTTCTCAAAAGAAAGCCCTTTTTGTGGGCCAAACTTGTATTTTTTATTTTTTTGTTTTATGTTTTGTTTAATAAAACTTTGTTTTTACAATTCTTTACCCTTAAGTTTTTATCTTTGTATTTTTAAGTTTGGAACTATGTTTTGCAACTTAACCAACTTTTGTATTTTTAAGCTTGGAACAAGATATACACAAAAACAAAGATTTTAAGCTTCAAATGTCCGAATATCCAAAACCAACTACGTTAGACGCAGTGGAAACTATTATTGGTATTTTTTGGTGACAAAAGCCATAACCACTTTCAAATGTCCGAATATCCAAAACTTGTTCATGAATATCATTCACAGTGAGTCAATACTTTAAAAAATTCACAGTGAGTCAATACTTTGAATCAACATTTAAGTTGTTACACATTTGGTCAAGATAGATCAATACTTAAAAAAATTCAGCATACAATAAGCCAAAAGCAAGTTAGCATACAATGAGCTAAATAAATTGGCCTGAAAATCTAAACTTACAAAACCATACCATGAACCAAATAACCATCCTTGATGTTCACATTTCGGTGTCTAGACAATGAACTAAATAAGACCAAAAGCAAGTAGACTGAACAGAAATATATATATGACCAAAAACCAAGTTAACCATAACCACATTCCCATCAGAATAGCAACTTAACCAACAACATCTTCACAAGAAAACTTAACCAACTTAACCAACAACATCTTCACAAGAAAACTTAACCAACTTAACCAAAAACACATTCCCATCAGAATCATACCAGGTTATATTTTTCGCGGATCCTTTGCTTCATAGTCTCCAACGCCACCCTATTGACTTCATCTTGTCGTGATGTGTCCATTGCCAACATTTTCATATCTTTGTTATATTGTTCATCTTGTTTCATCTTGATTTTTTGTAGTTCATAATCAACCCGTTTCTTCCCCAATTCCACCCGCTCCTTGCCAACTCCAATCAAACCCTCCAACTTCTCCCCTAATTGAACAAACTCCTCCGAATACACAACCTTACCGGATGAACTAGATGAACCGGCACGCGAAGCTTTTTTGGCCGCGTCTCGACCACCCGGACGGTAATACCGACGCCCCCCAAGCTCTCCCCCTCTTCCTCCGTGGTGTTTAGATCGATATTAACTCGCTCAAAGGACCCTTCACTTTGGGGCTCGGCCGAATCGGACGTCGTCTTTGACCTCTTCGTACTCGGCTCACCAAGATTACCCTTTGGATTCCACTCGGTTATCACACTAAACTTGGAGCTTGCTCTTAAATAATCCTTCCGTGTCGCCTCTTGCTTTTTCTTAAAATGTTTTCTCTTTTCGTCAAATGGGTCGGTAAAAGTCTTCACAAAAGTGGCATATTCCGGATATATGTCATCGCCCAAATAATAACCCTTCGCATAATAGTTGTCGTTTGCATAAAAACAAGCTACAAGTAAAAAATTTAAACATATAAGTATATTTATAACATAATTATAAACGAGTTAACAAGTAAAAAGGTAATGATTATACCGGTAGGTGCCAAACCCGAAATAATTTCTTCAAGAATAGGGGATGATTCAAACACATTGATGTCGTTGTGCGACCGGCATTGCCCAAAGTACGCATTCCAAAACCATAGATCATTCGAGGCAACCGCTTGAGTACCAACGACGGTCTACCTACATGCCCGCTAGTGTGAGTACCTCGCCACGCGTTGGGACACATCTCCCACGGCCAATGCATACAATCGATACTACCAATCATGCCGGGAAAACCATGAACTTGCTCATGTATGTCATATATACGTCGAAGATCACTAAAAGTGGGTCTACGTAGGTACGCACGTCCATACAACTCCCTTATACCTTAAAATTATATAAACGAATATAATTTATTAAAACATACATATATATACACTTTATTACACACATATATATAAAGTTAAAAAATGATAATAATGTTATATGAATAAAAATATTTTCTGTAACCAAACAACAGAATTCAAACAATCTAACAATACAAACTATAGATTCCTAGCCCATTTTGACTCTTGAGCCCATGATTACTTGTGGGTCGATCCTAACCCAAAAGTGGTAAGACACCTAGTGACTAACTCAAGTTATCTTACATCTATTTTGATATCCATATTCCATAACCTTTTAACCGATATCAAGTCCAACTATGTATTCGGGATTTTATAAGAAATTAATGTGTTTTACTTTTCTATGTGTTTTACTTTTGATCAAAAACAGATCACAATTATGTAATCAACAAGAGAATAACACCAATAGAACAAAAACACTAGCTTCGTATTAATCAAAACCTAAAAAACTATTACAATAAGACCTCACTACAAACTCAAACACTCAAGTTTGATAGACAGAAATTTGAGAGAAAACAATACAGAAACCCTAAAATAATACAGAATAATGAAAGTTACAAATAACCCTAAATCGTTATCTATATATACTAAAAGAAGTTACAAACTGAACCCTGAACTTCCACCTTTATTCAAAACCTGCATAAAAGAAATAATAATATTGAAAATACCTTTACCTTTTACCTGTTGTCAACATTGGTCCTTGACTTATATAAACCTGCATTAATAAAAGTTTTAAAGTATAAAACTTTGTTATTTCATAATTGTATTATATCTTTTTAACATCCCCCCTTAATTCAATTATGAAATACATTGAAAAGCTTTAATTTTTCACAAAGATAGTTATGTTGTGCATTTGATAAACTTTTTGTAAAGATATCTGCTAAATTATCCTCAGATTGAACTTTAACTATATCAATCACTTTCTTGCTCAGTTTTTCTCTCACAAAATGTAAATCAAGTTCAAAATGTTTTGTTCTTTCATGCATCACAGGATTTGCAGCTATCAAAATTGCAGACTTATTATCACAATGCACAACTGTTGGTAACAAAGAGTTTAGTCCCAAATCAGTCAAAATTTTTACCAGCCACATAAGTTCACAAGTAACAACACCCATTGCTCTGTATTCAGCCTCAGTAGAGGATCTGGATACAGTAGATTGTTTTTTGCTCTTCCAGGAAATTAAATTATTTCCAAGAAAAACACTGAATCATGTAACAGATTTTCTTGAGGTAATACATTTACCCCAATCAGAATCAACAAAAGCATGTAGATCAAGCTTATCACTCTTGGTAAAAAGGTTTGTGATAACTTTAAGTATCTCAACAGTCTCATTGCAATCTTAAAATGTGAAACTAAAGGAGCATGCATATATTGAGACAAACACTGCACAGCATAGGATATATCTGGCCTTGTTAAGGTCAAATATATAAGTTTTCCAATTAACTTCTGATATTCAGTTATATTAGAAAGTAAACTATCAGAATCTTTTTTCTTATCAACACTTGACACCACCACATTAGTTTCAAGTGGTGTCAATACAGGTTTACAGCCAAGTAGACCATAATCAGACAATAACTCAAGACAGTACTTTCTTTGAGAAAGACATAGACCTTGATCACATTTAATCACTTCAATACCTAAGAAGTATTTGAGATTACCAAGATCTTTTATTAAGAACTTAGAACTCAAAAATTCTTTAACTTTTAAGACTTCATCTTCTTTATTTCCAGTGATGACTATATCATCAACATAAACAGGTAAAATAACAATTATACCAGACCATGACTTAATGAACAAGGAATAATCATTCATACTTTGATTAAAACCAAACTCAAGTAAAGCAGCAGTTAACTTCTCATTCCACTTTCTAGGTGCTTGTTTTAATCCATATAAAGATTTTACTAATTTACAAACTTTGTTATTTGAATCAGTAAAATACCCCTCAGGTAAGTCCATATACACATCTTCTTCTAAATCTCCATAAAGAAAAGCATTGTTTATATCAAGTTGAAACAATTTCCAATCAAACTGAACTGCAAGACTTAGAACACATCTAACAGTAGGCATTTTAACTACTGGAGAAAATGTCTCATCAAAATCCAAACCTGCTCTTTGATTATAACCCTTAGCCACTAGTCTAGCTTTAAACCTTTCAATTTCTCCAGTTGATTTATATTTTATTCTATATACCCACTTACAACCAATTGTTTTTCTTCCTTCAGGAAGATCAGTAATTATCCAAGTATTATTTCTGTTTAAAGCCTCCATTTCTAAGTTCATTGCTTCTATCCAATTTGGATCAGAAGTAGCCTCTTTATAACATCTAGGATCTAAAGTTTTATTTAAACTGGACACAAAGCACAGACAGTCATTACTCAACTTTGAGTAATTCACAACTTTTTCAAGACCATATTTAACTTTACCTTCAACAACATAATCATTTAACTTGACAGACAATCTTGTATCTCTACTAGACCTTCTTAAAGGTTGACTTTCAATACCCTCAGAACTGCCTTCATTAGGATGATCATCATCACTAGAACTAGCAGTATGATCACCATCATTAGAAGTTGCAGAACTAGCCACACCACTTGAATTTTCATCAAGGGCACTACCAAGACTACCCTCATCCTCAGGATCATTTCTCCCTTCATCATTGGGAAATTTTAAATGAATGGGTGTATCAAAAAAATTTAAGTGGTTTATTAAACTGTTTTCAGAACTGTTTGAATTTTCAACAACTTTATTTAAATCATTTTTCTGTTTAAAAGGAAATATTTCTTCATAAAACTTGACATCTCTTGACCAAAACAAAGTTCTGTTTTCAATATTGTACAATTTATAAGCCTTTTTAACACTGGAATAACCAACCAAAACACATTTATCAGACCTGCTACTAAACTTATCATTATTATTTAACACATTTGCAAAACATAAACACCCAAAACATTTTAAGTGGGAGAAATTTGGTTCTTTATTATAAACAAGCTCAAAAGGACACTTTCCATTTAACACAAACTTGGTAACCTGTTAATCAAGTAGCAAGCAGTTAAAACACATTCACTCCACAAATACAGAGGTAATCCCCCCTGAAACATAAGAGACCTAGCCACATTTAAAAGGTGTCTATGTTTCCTTTCTACAACTCCATTTTGTTGTGGAGTGTAAGGACAAGAAGATTGATGAATTATACCTTTTTTATTTACAAAATCTTGCATATTAGCATTCATAAACTCAGTTCCATTATCTGATCTAAAAATTTTAACACCTTTTTTGAACTGATTTAATAACAGATTGTAAAAAGACTCAATATGATCTACTACTTCATGTTTACCTTTTAACATATAGACCCAAACAGCTCTTGTGAAATCATCAACAATGGTCAGAAAATACTTGTAACCTTCTTTACTAGTTACCTTATAAGGACCCCAAACATCTAAGTGTACAAGCTCACCTAAATTTTTAGTTTTATGTTCACTTAGAGGAAATGACTCTCTGGTTTGTTTAGCCTTAAGAAAAATTTCACAAGGATCATTATTTAGAACACCTTTTAATTGCAGCTTAGGTTTAAGAACAGACATTACTTGACTAGATGGATGACCAAGCCTATTATGCCACAAAACATTAGACAAAGCACCAAACATACAATTATTCACAGAATACCTGGCATTCAACATATCAAACAAATAAAGACCTCCAGTCTCACTACCAGTCCCAGAATTCTCTTGGACACCAAATCCTGAATATAACATTTATCTTGATCAAAACTAACAGACATTACTTGACTAGATGGATGACCAAGCCTATTATGCCACAAAACATTAGACAAAGCACCAAACATACAATTATTCACAGAATACCTGGCATTCAACATATCAAACAAATAAAGACCTCCAGTCTCACTACCAGTCCCCAGAATTCTCTTGGACACCAAATCCTGAATATAACATTTATCTTGATCAAAACTAACAGACATTTTGCTATCTCTTGCCAACTTATGCACAGACAACAAATTAACACAATACTGAGGTACAACCAGAACATCATGTAAAACAACATTTTTAGACAGCCTTAAGGATCCTATTTTAGTAATAACAGCTTGTGTACCATTTGGATGTCCAACTTTTAAACCTAGATCAGAAACATCAATTAAATTAAACATGTTTTTACTAGAAGATGTCATATGTTGATTTGCTCCTGAATCAATAATCCAAGCAATACATGCAATAACAGACTCAACTACAGAATTACAGTTAAAAAATCTTTGAAAATTCATGTTAAAAAATATACTATTATTCACAAACCCACCTGCAGCACTAGTAGTAACATTTGCAGCAGATGGTTTTTCACTTATAAGAGACATAAGCTTCATAACCTGCTCATTTGTAAAAGGAAAAGAAGAACCAGAAGATCCAGATGTTGAAGTACTAGCAGAATTATGAGAAGAGTTATGAACAGAATTATGAGCAGGATTATCACTGAAATTTGACTTAAACTTATTTGAAGTATTAAAGCCAGCAGACACTTTCTTTTTGAAACCAGGAGGATATCCTACAATCTCATAACATCTATCAACAGTATGACCAATCATATTACAGTTTGTACATTTCAGATTAGGATTAGGTTCTCTTTTTCCAAAGTTCCTATTAAAGCTTCTGTTATTATTAGAATTCTGGTATTGAGACACAAAAGCAGAAGAATTACCAATAGATTTAGAACTCCCTATACCAAAACCTCTATGAGACTCTTCTCTAGAAATTAAAGAGAAAGCAGTTTTAACATTTGGCAAAGGATCTTTAATAAGAATACTACTTCTAATAGGAGCATATACATCATCTAATCCCATTAAAAATTGCATCAATTTTAAAGTATTATTATGATCACTGAAAGCTTTTGATGCATCACAAGTACAAACAGGCAATTTAGCTAAAGAATCATATTGTTTCCAAAGAGTATTCAATTTATGAAAATATTCAGATACATACATTCCATTTTGACTTAGAGAACAAATTTTCTGATGAATATTAAACATGAAAGAACCATCAACTTTATCATATGTCTCTTTTAATTCAGCCCATACTTTAGCAGCATTATCAGAAAATATTTGACCCAAGTACAACTCTTCAGAAACACAATTAAGAATCCATGAAAGCACAACAGAATTACATCCATCCCATTGATTAGACAGAACTTCATCATTTTCATCTTTCACACATTTTCCATCTATGAATCCTAGCTTATTTTTAGTTTGAAGAGCAAGTTTCATAGCACAACTCCAGACACCATAATTCTCAGTACCTTTTAGCTTAAAAGAGATTAAAGGAATACTAGTAATATCACTAGCATGCAAGAACAATGGATTTGAAAAATCTAGATTACTCATCTTATCCTCATTATTACTAGTACCTTCCTTTTTCTTATTTTTATCTTCATTAGATTCAACCATTTTTTATGACTTCAATTAATCAACAAATAATCACAGAATTCAGACAATCACAGAATCACAAATTCAACTCAAATTCACAGACAATCACAATAGCAAGAAATTAAAGACAAATTTCAAATTAACCACAAGACAAAGAAAGCAGATAAATCAACAAATATTAATAAAAACAGTTTAAAAAAATACAGAATCAAAGGCCAGTGCAGGATTCCAAGTCACTCAATGATGACCGGTCAAGGATAACCAATGATTCAGTTATTTATTTTATAAAAAATATTAAATCAAGATAAAAAATCACGTTATTTAAAACAATAAACGCAACAGAAGCCCTGGTTATAGGCCAAGTATGAACAAGTGGGGGAAGTTGATCCCTGTCAGCACAGAAACTCCCACTTACAGGTACTTGCTACCACACAGGAGAGAACAAATACACTTACAGAGAACTCCTCAAACCAAAAGAAGACAGCAGTGGAAGACTTATATTACCAGACAAACGAATAAATCCAGAACCCTAGAAATCTTCGATTAATAATCACCCGAGACAAACCTAAAGGATTTCAGAGAAAGAAACCCTAACTATAACCACCAGACGAACAAACCCTAATTTTATAAGAAATTAGGGTTTTTAACATAGATCTAATCGGAGAAGAAGATGTAACCCGATCTGACCAAAAAATACCCCACAGTCTTTGGCGAACTTGAATCAAATCAGATCTAACCCAAAAACATCGAAACCCTAGCTCTCTGATACCATGATAAAAAACATATCACAATTATGTAATCAACAAGAGAATAACACCAATAGAACAAGAACACTAGCTTCGTATTAATCAAAACCTAAAAAACTATTACAATAAGACCTCACTACAAACTCAAACACTCAAGTTTGATAGACAGAAATTTGAGAGAAAACAATACAGAAACCCTAAAATAATACAGAATAATGAAAGTTACAAATAACCCTAAATCGTTATCTATATATACTAAAAGAAGTTACAAACTGAACCCTGAACTTCCACCTTTATTCAAAACCTGCATAAAAGAAATAATAATATTGAAAATACCTTTACCTTTTACCTGTTGTCAACATTGGTCCTTGACTTATATAAACCTGCATTAATAAAAGTTTTAAAGTATAAAACTTTGTTATTTCATAATTGTATTATATCTTTTAAACAACATTCTACTCTTTTATTAATTAATGTGAGTCCACACTTGTGTAACTTTATTAATCCTTTCTGTATCATCGGGATTTTACTTTCTACTGTATCCCTTTCATAAGTTTCGTTAATGGGATGCTAATTTCTACAGTTTGAGTACAACGACTGGCTTATGACTAAATATGTTTAATATTAATCGAAAATAGCTATATATCTAGTTATCTAGTACTTGAATTACATGCAATTAACCATATATATAAAGTTTTTAGTAAAATACCTATACAAAAATGTTGGAGTGACTCTCTTGAAGTTCTTTCCGACATGTGCAAATACTCGTCTAGTTGGTCGCTAGCCAAACTGTAACATCCCAAACTTTCAAGTTTGACTTTTGACGTTGACCGTCAACTTGTCGTTAGAGACCGTTAGTTACTATGTATTTTGTATGTGCTTATGTGAATTAAATGATTTACGTGAGATATGTGTTAAAGTGATTTAAAGTAATGAAATTAAAGTTGATAATGATTAATAAAGTCAATTAATGTTTCCGATAAGATATAAGGGTCGATAAGTGTTCCGGTAGGCGTTAAAAGAGCCGTTAAGGGCTGAAACGAGTTGTAACTGTCACACCCCGAAAAATGCGGAAAGGTACGGGGCGCGACCTTCATGAGATCACAACACAAGTTCATAATGAACGGCCATTAAATGGAGTCGTTTGAAAATACATTTATAAAATAGCGTTATTTGATAAGTTGAGACGAAGTATTTGGAAGGAAATTGTACTTGAGATATAACAATCACTTAACGTGTCATTTTAAAATATATATTGAAAGATAACGTTGTTTAGAAATTTAGAAACAACCTATGATATGAAATCGTTTGTCAAAAACTTTAAGTTATCATTAGGATAACATAAATAGAAGCATGTCTTTAGCAAATTGACGAAGCATTCCTAAGGCATGATGGGTGGGGCAAGTTCTTCATATAGCATGTAGCGTCAGTCAATCCAACACATAAAGCGATCATCTAGTACCTGAGAATGCATGCTAAAACGGGTCAACGATAATGTTGGTGAATTCATAGGTGTAATAAAATACTTTTTCCATGGAACCACAAGATTTAAGTGCGACCATTGCCAACCCGCAATGTCGTGTAGCCATTGCTCAAAAACAATGCTAGGAAACATAATGTATACATTGTACTAAGCTCATGAATTGAAACTCGACGGTAATAAGTAACATTGTGCCTCGGCAAGTATTTGATCCGTAATACTTGGGGATCCAAATATGCATGCATTCGTTCGACCATCAACGGTCAAGTTGGTGCGACCAACCCGAATGGGGGTGTCAACCCAAATAGTACTATTCATCATATCACGTTTAAATCCATAACTAACAATTCATGATGGGAGGACTTTAATGGGATCAAGCGACTTAGACAATCATCATATACATAATTTTGGTACTTGTGTTCCACATGTAAAACATAGAGCATGCATCTCACCCAAAATAGTAAGAAAGTGTGGGCTATGAACTCACCTTAGTTTCGAGTAGCAACAATTTGCAAATAGAGAATCTTCTTGAATGTGTTAACCTATAGAAATAAAATATAAACTTGTCTTAACAATCTATGCTATTATGTTCCTAAGGAATTTCCCTCATTCTTCCAAATAATATTGTTGTAATACATTTTATCAAAAATGTTTTCTTATGTGATAATCGTTAGGGTTGTCGACATGCTAGTCGGTGTTGGTCTTTTCATGGGTTTATATATATTAACATATATATAATATTAATATAATATAATAGTAATAATAATAATAGCAATATTATGACTATTCTCCCACACAACCCATACACGTGAAATGGCAAAGAAGTATGGTTGCGTGTTGAAATAAATCATATCATGGCATTCGCGATCATTCTCCCTCACAACCCATACGAGTGCACCGGTTTCCATAATAGGAGTTGGGCAATTGTCAATTAAGTATGGTTGTGAGTTGGAATAACCACGAATTAAAAGTATATAAATATAAATATATAATATATATAATATATATAATATATATAATATATATAATATATATAATATATATAATATATATAATATATATAATATATATAATATATATAATATATATAATATATATAATATATATAATATATATAATATATATAATATATATAATATATATAATATATATAATAATATAATTCAAGATGGGCATGGTGGGTCAAGTTATATTATATATATATATATATAATATATATATATATATATATATATATATATACATACATAGGCATTTAATGGGCATTTAACTAGCACGTTTTCCAAGCTTCACCAACATCGATTATCACAACAATGATTATACTTAAAGCATGCTTGCATGTTTCCAAGAAAAAGATTAATCATTATGCATGTTGGGATTATTGTCATAAAGGTATTACTTGGAAGAGGGGGAACATTTACCTAGAAAATATACAACAATTAAGTACATGTAATCATCACTAATCAAGAATTAAATAACTTAATTAAAATCAATAAAATCAATAAACAAATTAAGATAATTGGAATTTATAAACTCTTAACATTTTTATGTGTGTATTTTCTAATCGAAAACAATAGTCGTTAACTAAACCAAAAAGTCATAAGTTTTACTATAGTTAAAATGTCGAAAACTTGTTTTTGTTTAGTTTTAGGTTCGGCCACAACTTTATGGCCAAAACGGTGATAGGTTCTGATCTAGACAACCCTTGGACAGACACCACAGCTCGGAAAATAGTAAGTAACAGTGGTGGTTGGCTGTGGTGGTTCAAGGTGGCGGTTCATGGCGGTTCGCGGTGGTTTCGAACCGAAAGCATAAAGAAAGCATTAAAAACTTTGCACAGCCGTATTTAATCATCATGAAAGCCTTAAGGATAGTTTAACAACCTGTGTAATGGGTCCCTGGGCTGTTGACAGTGGCGGGAGATGGCGGCATATGGTGGTTCACGGCTGTGAGTTAGAAAAACGAATAAGAAAAACGTTTTTAAGGTTTAAGCTCAAGAACCAAGCATGGGTGGAGCTATAACGACCTGTTGTGAGGCTTGAATGTCTCTCTTTCAGATCTGGCCGTCGTGAGGTAGTGGGGGAGCGGTGGTTGATGGCTGCGAGAAAGAAAGAAAATTTACAAAAACGTTTTTGAAGGTTTATGGCACTATAACTAAGCATGGGCAGCCATGTAATGACCTGATATGATATATATATATATATATATATATATATATATATATATATATATATATATATATATATATATATATATATATATATATATATATATATATATATATATATATATATATATATATATATATATATATATATATATATATATATATATATATATATATATATATATATATATATATATATATATATATATATATATATATATATATATATATATATATATATATATATATATATATATATATATATATATATATATATATATATATATATATATATATATATATATATATATATATATATATATATATATATATATATATATATATATATATATATATATATATATATATATATATATATATATATATATATATATATATATATATATATATATATATATATATATATATATATATATATATATATATATATATATATATATATATATATATATATATATATATATATATATATATATATATATATATATATATATATATATATATATATATATATATATATATATATATATATATATATATATATATATATATATATATATATATATATATATATATATATATATATATATATATATATATATATATATATATATATATATATATATATATATATATATATATATATATATATATATATATATATATATATATATATATATATATATATATATATATATATATATATATATATATATATATATATATATATATATATATATATATATATATATATATATATATATATATATATATATATATATATATATATATATATATATATATATATATATATATATATATATATATATATATATATATATATATATATATATATATATATATATATATATATATATATATATATATATATATATATATATATATATATATATATATATATATATATATATATATATATATATATATATATATATATATATATATATATATATATATATATATATATATATATATATATATATATATATATATATATATATATATATATATATATATATATATATATATATATATATATATATATATATATATATATATATATATATATATATATATATATATATATATATATATATATATATATATATATATATATATATATATATATATATATATATATATATATATATATATATATATATATATATATATATATATATATATATATATATATATATATATATATATATATATATATATATATATATATATATATATATATATATATATATATATATATATATATATATATATATATATATATATATATATATATATATATATATATATATATATATATATATATATATATATATATATATATATATATATATATATATATATATATATATATATATATATATATATATATATATATATATATATATATATATATATATATATATATATATATATATATATATATATATATATATATATATATATATATATATATATATATATATATATATATATATATATATATATATATATATATATATATATATATATATATATATATATATATATATATATATATATATATATATATATATATATATATATATATATATATATATATATATATATATATATATATATATATATATATATATATATATATATATATATATATATATATATATATATATATATATATATATATATATATATATATATATATATATATATATATATATATATATATATATATATATATATATATATATATATATATATATATATATATATATATATATATATATATATATATATATATATATATATATATATATATATATATATATATATATATATATATATATATATATATATATATATATATATATATATATATATATATATATATATATATATATATATATATATATATATATATATATATATATATATATATATATATATATATATATATATATATATATATATATATATATATATATATATATATATATATATATATATATATATATATATATACAAAAACGTTTTTGAAGGTTTATGGCACTATAACTAAGCATGGGCAGCCATGTAATGACCTGATATGAAGCTGGAACGTTCCTCTTCTCTGCTGGGTCGTCGTGGGTTGGTGGTGGCGCGGTGGTGCTCGGCTGCGACGGGAAAGAAAGGAGAAAAAGAGAAGAGAATATTAGGGTTTTTGAAGAGAAAGGTTAAATAGAGTTGATTAACTATGTCAAGATGCAAACTTTAATGTTGAATAATGTTTTTTATATGTAAATAAGTGAATCCAGGTGTTTAATTATATCCATGTGTGTTCAATTGTGTTTTTGGAACCAAACGTTGCGGTTTCGAGTCGTTTTGATGATCAAAAAGAGGGATTCATTTATGCAATTGATTCAAGGATTGATTGATGTTTTCAAATGCTTAATTGTGACCTATTTGATGTCAATTTAATGGGTGTAAGTCGTGGTGGAGGTTTGGGATCCGTTTAGAAGGTGAACGAAGAGAAACAAAGTTGATTTTGCTGGTCGACACCCGAGGTGCGGCGCACCTGGGCCTTGGTGCGGTGCACCTGGTGCTGGGCTGAAGTTGCTGGGTGTTTGGTGCGACGCACAGATGGGGGGTGCGGCACACTTGGGGGTCTGGTGGTCGTTTAGGCTTGTTTTAGTGCTCATTTGACCCGTAGACCTTAGGTATAAGTTATGTTGATGTTTAGGGAACTTGGAGATGTTCTTTAAGGTCCCGTTTATGTTACATGTCGATTATATGTGTGTGCTAGGTAGTTGGGAACTCAAGAAAGATACGTTAAAGTTGCTTGTTGATCGTTGTGCTCGTCATCAGGTAAATACGTGACATTGATGTGGGAAGTGTTAAGCTTAACCCGTGCTAGTTTATGCCAAACTAGTGCGTACGTGGTCGCTTGAGTGGCTCCTTGCGGCATAGTTACGTAGGACTAGTATTTCCGGGTGGAGTGACTAACCACCAATGTTAAAAGCATGATGGGATACTATGGAAATGGCTTTGCCTTTCCTAAAAGTTAAGACGTGGGAAATCGTGCTAGTTGTAAAGCTAGTGCGTAATATGTAAACTGATTAAAGATGTAAGATGTGGGAATAAGTTGATTAAGATAATTATAAGAATACGTGAGAAAGATGTACATGTAATTTAAGACGTGGGATTACAATGTGATGTGGGATTTAATAAGATGTGTTGAGACGTGTGATAAGAACGATGCATAGGCACAATTAGAAGTATATATCCTACATGTGCTATACATATATGTGCGATATGTTTATGTGTGATATGTAAGACGTGAGATGAATTTGATTAAGCTGAATAAGTTGATAATAAGATATGTGTGAAAGAAGTATATGTGCTTTACGTTGTGAGATCACAATGTGACGTGAGAATATGTACTAATATGAATACGTGTGACAAGTTTATGTGTGATATGCCAAGATATGATATAAGTTACGTTTAGTAGTAAGTCTATGTTGATATGATATAAGATATTGATTAAGATGTGGGTATATGATGATAATATGTATATGTTGATATGAAATGAAATGTGATGCAATATGGGAAAAGGGGAGTATGAGTTGATCTATGATTGTTGTGGATGATATGTAATGTGGTTACGTTTTGATAAGTAAAATATGACGAAGTTTTATGAAAGTAAAATGAAGAACGTTTTATCAAAATGTGTGTATCTTACTTAGCTAATTTTATTAGCTAACACTTGCCTTTATGAAAATGTTGTGTCCTTCAGGATAAACAGGTATAAGCTAGTGAAGTGCGTGGATCGTGAGATGGGTAGAAGAATAAAGGAAGATTAGCATTAGTCTCCCTATGATTAGACTTTACCTATAGCCATATGTTCGGCTACTTTATTTATGATTTATGTCTCTTGTAGATTTGATGGCAATTATGTTAGTGCCATAACTTGGATTTTACTTTGACTATTACGATTATGCTATTAGTAACACCAAACTTTAATGAAAGGTACCATCCGTTACGGATGGGGCAGTTTTTAAGTGATCCTTTTCCGCTATGTTTTAAAAGCCGTTTGGCAAAAGTTTTTGAAATCCAGGTTTTTAAAATGACGGGTGTTACAAAAACATTAAAAAACATAGATTTCATAGCCGTTTCGAAGCTGCTGCAATTGACAACGGCTCTTTTGCAGTCTTGAATGGAGCGTCTCAAATTTCACGCCTGCTGTCTTTTCTTGACCAATAACGCCCCTCGGGCCAATATTCATGGCGTCTTTGGGCTTTTTAGGGCGTCCTATAGCAGAAAAGTGGAAAAGGAGCGCCTTGCTCCGTTCAGCCTCAGACCCATGAATTGTTTTGAGATGGATGTCGGAAAGGGGTTTATTGAGTCAAGCTCATTAATGTTTTCAAATATTTGAATCACTCATGTAATTTTACATGTTTAAATGTCATTGCTTTATAGTGGAAAAAAGTTATCACATACCGAAAAGGAAAAAAGTTTGAGGAATGTGTGTTGAAGTGCAGTCAATGGCATCTTTGATTTGTATTATCAGGATCAGTATCTCGAATTCTCGATCCTATATACTATTGAGTTATATAGATTTTACTTTGGAGTAATACGAAGTTTTAAACTTGAGTTTTACATAAATCTAAGAAGCCATTTGATTCGTGAAAATGCAATGAAATTGAAATTAAAAAATTTGTTCTAAGTTAGACAATGAAAAAATTTAAAAATAATATGAATTCTTTTAATCACTAGAATTATATACTATAGGGATGTGCACGGTTTGGTCGAAACCGGCTAAACCATTTAAACCGAGGTAATTGGACGGATTGGTCGGTTTGAAATCAAAATTTTGAACCGTTGGTTTGTTTTTTTCATAAACCATTTTTATGGTTTGGTTTTGGTTTTAGACATTATACAATCCGATAAAACCAAATCGGACCATTTAATCATAATAAAGGTAAGTTTATATTTATATATAGTTAATATTGTAAATTATATAAATTTTATTATTTATTAAAGTTGTAGACGAACTAACAAAGTTGAAAATTTTCAAATTCTTAACCTCAATTTTTCAATGATACGGTTTGGTTTAACTTTCTAAGCTAATATTTTGCAATCAATCACAAGCTAATTATTAGAGATTAATAACAAATTTTTTAACTTAATGTATCCCCTTGCTGTATATATATGATTTGTCCGCATTTTCAATCCTCTCATCATTGAAATTTGTTATTTTTGTTTTGTCTGATAAGACTTGTGAATATTTTGTTATGTTATTATATCGAATCTTAAATGCTACATTGCTATACGCTTTTATAAATTTAATTTTAAAAATAAAAACCGTTTAACCGTCCAAACCAAACCGGTTTAGTTGGTTTTACTTGGTTTGGTTTGGCATAACAATTTGGATGGTTTGGTTTGAAAAATTATTAAACCGTATGTATTGGTTTGGTTGAAATTTTATGCTAAAACCGTTCAAACCGGACCATACACATTCCTAATACAGTATACTACAACTATTTTAATGCTCCTTACAAATCTTTCATTTTAATGATAGAAAGTTAGATAGTCTCAATTCAATTGCTTAAAGTAATTCATTATATTTAGATTTGTTCATTAACTTAGAATGATTTACAGAAGAATTCTAAAAGTAAAAATTTTTAATTTTAATTCAATTACATTTTGTGAACCAAATGATTCTCAAAACTTCCTTTGAAGTGGAGTAAAAATCTTACACCCAATTTTCAGAATTATCTAAAAACCTCAAGTTAGCCACATTTAACTATTTTCCTTTCTTACAATCTACGTAACACATGTAATGTAATTAACTCAAACTTAACGCTTAATCTAACGAAGTAACGAGTAACGACTTTTGCCATTTTTTAAGCTCAAACGTACATGGATCTATCTAATATACTATATTATAAAGCAGATTTCCCCTGGATTTTCAACATTGAACTTAAAATTTCAATATTGATTTTAAGTTTCAACATTTACTTCCCCAAAATGCCTTCTATCTATTCTATATTTACCTAAAATAACTATAATACCCTTTCTCTCTCCTCAAATCTCAACCAATCATTTATTTTCTCTCTCATCCATAAATCATTTTATTCTTCTAATTCATTCAAAATCTTTTATCTCAAAAACCGTACATCAATAAATTATAAAAATTATATGGGTGTTCTTAAAATTTCATGCTCTTTCATTAGAGTGGTCATTCGATATACTTTCGACGAATTTTTAAATCCGAGGCGGAGCCCGTACGGCTAAGGACGGAGCCCGTCAGGTAGATCACCCCATCACCGCCACCGCCGCCGCCATTACATCACCACCCCGCCGTCACCTCCATTCACCCCGCCGTAACGCGCGGTACCGTTCTCGTGTAGCTTAAACATCAAAAAGAAAAACCTGATAGCAAAAATTTCATTTCTTCCCCAATTTTCACACACGCACACGCACACGCACACGCACACGCTCACACACACACACGCAAACACAGTAACTAATTAGCCATACACATACCTCTCCCCTTTCTCCATCTCTTCTTATTCTCTACAACAGGTTCATCCTCTATCTCTCTATACAAACACATATACGTATATATACGAATTCTGTATTGATTTCATTGAGTTGTATGTATATGTTTCGGTTATTATAATTTCCAATTTTTCATCAAATCGTTAACTGCTCCAGGTTCATATTGTTTGTAAATCCTTAAATTGATATAAAATAGTTTAGGGTTTTTTCCGGATCTTAATTCTGCTGAAATTTGGCTGTATAAACCTCAACTTAGTATTGATTTGTTGTTATTTTAGTGTAATTAAAGTCATATTTATATTTTTTTAAGTTTAACTTTTGTTAATTAATTATGATGTTATGTGTTTGTGATTCAGTTTTTGAGGATCATTTTTTTTGTGAAATTTGGAGATTACTTTGTATCATGGCCGGTCTCGAGATGAATGAGTGGAAAAGTAAGTTTTCTGCTACTTCTCTTTTTAGTTATTTATTTTTTGTATTGTATTTTATCTCTTTGTATGATTATAGAATAGGATATGATGCTGCGATGTCTTAGTTAGTTATGTTTCTAAATTTGATATGAAATCTAGTTAGAAATGGTTGTGAGATGTTGTTTGGTAGTGTATAATATTATGGTTGATGCGTTTTGATAACGAAAGTGATAGAAACGAGATGAACTTAAGTGTTTAGATGTCATCACTCATCATTTTGTGACCAGGAAGATGGATACTTCGTATGTTTAATTAAATAGTTGATAGAAATGATTAGAACAAATAGTGTTTATGTTTTGGGAGGAGAGTCGTTGTTTGTGGCTTGGTATTATTGTTGATGGAGCTATAAGTTATATGTATAAATGATTTGAAGTTGTGAAGATTGGTGTGTAAGATTTTGAGTATATTATGGTTGGGAGCCGGTGTTGGCTCCTTGATATTGGATACTGCATTTCTAGAGATACACAGTTTTATTGTTTGGCCTAAATTCTGGTGAAGTCATCTGATAAGTTATCTGCATCCTGAGGCTAGAGTTCTCTTTTACTAACAGTGTGTTTTAGGATGTAGTCTCGGTTCAACAACAGGTGTTATTTTAGATGGTAGGGCTTTTGAGTTCATTCTTTCACTTTTTGCACCATTGATAAAATTAGCTTTTGCTCTCTTTATCCATCCATATTTCCAGTGCGAGAGGCATATTATCAAACTCAGATTTTTGGGGCGTTTTGTTTGATATGGCTTATCAACTGTAAAAATAAGCTATAAGTGGATAGGCACTTAACTAAGATATTCCATACATCCCTGGTATGAAAATTGGTGATGTTACTCATTTTTTTGCTTTGCCTTAAAGTAGTTGGAGGGAGATAATGATGGCTGGTAAAAGTAAGCCATGTAAGTATTTTTTGTAGTGATAGTGTAGTATTCTACTATTTTATTTTGGTGATACTTGTAACAGAAGTGGTACGGTGAGAATAGGTATTTTGAATGTAAAAAAATTCTAATACCTTTGGAAACTTTGATCGAAAACTCCTTGAACAAATGAACATCATTATTTAAACTGACGAATATTAGTTCTCTATTTTTCTTAGCTCAATTGTACATTGAATACTTCCATCCATATTTTCTTTGTTTACAAGGTGCCCAACAATTTCCATCACTTGGGTGATTGCTAATCAATGTTATAGTTAGCACAGTCCCGTGTCTTAAATTTTCAGAGTTTTAGGGCACTGCACTTATTTGGAACCTTCACAGGAACAATGGAACATGATTTTGACATTAATTACTTTTTATTGTTTATTAAACTATTTGTTCGTGAATGCAACAGAGATTGGACTGGGGTTAACTGGATTTGGTGTCTTCTTCTCATTTTTGGGAATCATTTTCTTCTTCGACAAGGGACTACTTGCCATTGGAAATGTTAGTGTCTTTCAGTTCTTTTCATATAGTGTTGTATCTCAAAATGATCTCGTATTTACCAAGACTGAGTTGACAGCTTCTAACATAAAAGTCATTTTGTGGGGGTAATGAAACAGATCCTATTCATCTCAGGAGTGATAATCACTATTGGAATCAAGTCCTCCATGCAGTTCTTTATGAAACCTACCAACTTAAAGGTTTATAGTGCTTTCTTACTCTTTCTCTTTCCTATTTCAGCCAGGATTTTGTACTTGTGTACTCATCTTTTCCCACTTCTGATTCTTATAACTTTTGTTTGTTTGTTTGCTTCCTTGCTTGTACAGGGCACCATTTCTTTTGGTGTTGGCTTCTTCTTTGTTATTATTGGGTGGCCTGTAATAGGAATGGCCTTGGAAACTTATGGTTTCATTATACTGTTCAGGTCTGTTTGATATGATGTCCATGAGACGAATATTTCTATCTGTTTATGGGACCAGCTATCTGTTACTTATGTTGTGCTTTATGTATGCAGTGGCTTTTGGCCGACATTAGCAGTTTTTGTGCAGAAGATACCTGTCATTGGTTGGGTGTTTCAACAGCCTTATATTAGATCGGTATGTTTGTTCATAGCCTTGTAACTTTCTATCTTACCAACAATGTAAAGCTTATTTAGCATGATCTCATAATTCTCCTTTTTTATTCCTAAACTATTCTTGATCAACGAAAAATCCAATGGAGTTGTATTTAATAATCCAAAACAACTAGGCTGGTTGAACGAGTTGGCCCTTCACCTGGTGGAAAAACAGACCTGGATCAGTTAAACAACCAACATTTAATCACTTATAACCATCAACTAAAGGTTCAACCATTCTACCCAACTAATGGTTGAAGTGGTCTATGGTTTTTCTAATCAACCATAAATTGTACAACTTGTACATAATTTTCTTCTATTCCGGTTGATAAAATAATTTCACATTTCATTTTGTTGTTGGTCAAGCATTTAGCTTTTTTATTTAATTGTTTACCCCTGACTCTTTGTGTTAGTTTATCATTGCTGAAATGGTTTTATGTATCTGATCTTTTTCAATGGTTTGTTCTTTGTTTATTTATTTATTTTTGTCTCGGTGAACAGTTCGGTTTCTAAAACTTACTTTAAAGATTCAAACATTAAGATACTCATATTGGTTTTTATTCTTAACGTTATTTAGAGAGCAAGGAAGGAGTATTATTTGTGGTTTAGGTCTATACGGTAGGTTGGTAGTGAGATTTCTATAGTTCTTGAGTTAGGATTCTACATGTGGGAAGGATGTTGACTCTCGAGTGAATCTTTAAGTACTGTGTAGTGAACCACATGCCACTTTCCTTTTTTTATATTATGTTTATAAGTTGATTAAAGATGCTGCTCTTTTGGTGCTTCTCACCATGGCATTGGTATTCGTATTATAATGATATAACTACACATATGAGCTCATTATTATTTCATGAGAACCTTGGTAATCTTTGGTACTTAATATCTCCAAGACAATCGAGGTTCACTTCAAAGTGTAGAAGATGGTTAACCTAAATAAATTAGGAAATGTGTTAGGTTTGATTGAAGAATTGCCAACCAAGTCAAACAATTAGAGCTGGTGCAATATTGACCCATTAGTTATGACCCAGTGATTTTGGGTTTCGTTTTATCTCTAACGTGTCAAAAGGAACAAGCGGAATGGGTCATATAGAAAGTGTTGCTCAAAGTGTTATTTTAGATTCTTATGGAAATAATATATACATGACACACTTATCATATTATTAGAGACTAAAAGATGTTTAGTATCTCTGGTCAACCCGACCCAAACCAAAAGTTACCCATTTTGACCAGTTAACAAATATGACGGACCTGGCCTTTTGTTGCCTCTAGAAAGTTATCAGACTATTGCTTCTTGTAGCTTACTATGTTTCTGACCCTTGTTTTCTCCCTCTGGAATGCTCACGCTGTCTTTCAACTGCTCGGTTAAATGTAATGTAACACGCATGCAAAGTTGTCTTTTCTGTTTGTAAAAACAACACATATTTTCTGTTACATCTTCACCCCAAGCCGTAAAAAAATAGTACCCACGTGAAATGTGTCCAAAGTTATGAATACAAATATTATCCAAGTAACCAAGTTTTCTGTCTGATCTATTTGTAAACGTAACAACTCATGTTTCTTACTTTACAGCTATTATTGCACTTCAGTGAATAACCTATTATTTTTTTGGATATTATGTAATATATTTGTTCTCTCTGATAGTTTTTTGACCGCTACCGAGGAAAAAGGGTGCCTGTATAAGTTGAGTCGTTTATTGGCCAATGAAGTCTCCGAGAATGATACATGTAAGCATTGTCTCTACGAAGTGTTCCAAGTTCAGACACATGTTTCTAGGGTAAATTTACCTTGACGTTTTGTTAAAGTTCGTCGCTGAAATAGAAAATGCTTTTGTGGTTTCACAGAACATTGTTGCCACTTTGGCTGTGTATAATATCTGACCAACTTCAGATCTGATTCAGTTAATTGTTAGATTGTTTTAGCTAGTTTCAGTCTTTTCTATTTTTGTATAAACTGGGAGTACTGTATAATTTTGTCTATGGTTCATATTGTGAAGATGCGTCATCACTTGGCTTCTGTAGTCAAATTGTCATTGGCATGGACTTCCAGGTTTAGAGTTTAGACAGTCAAAAACTTTGTGTCTGTGATCCATAATTACTGATTCCCCTAAATAAACGTAGTGCATTGTGCATTGCCCATAAAGTTGGAGGAATATATACACAATTTTCCATTCATTACTTCGCATTCTGTTTCTAAGGCACTAATTTGAACCGAGCCTAGTATCGTTCACATAGTATTCTTCCATTTGCTTCTCAACATTTGTTCTAAAGAGATGCATAACTCTTTAGGCCCGTACTACTACTAACTAGTACTAGAACCAAATTACATACACTTCACTCATTGCTAGTTTATTTGATTTTTTCAATGTGAAAAGAGTACTTTGATTGAGTCTTGCATAAAAAGTTTATTATAAGACCCGAGTTTAGGTATTTATAGATAGATAATATGTATTTTGGCATCCTTACAACTTGCAAGATAGTAACTAATCTTCTAATCGATAAATCAAAATATATAAGCTCAGAATCAGTTTTGTTACATGTTTACAGTTTGTCAATTGTGCTCGAGTACGTACGAATCCAAACTTGATAAAATTTCAACTCCAGGGTCTAAACTTTGAATAACTTGATGGGGTTGGGTATTGTAAAACAAGTATTAAAGTAAAACAAATAGGACAAAATCTTGACCCTTACATCATGGTTAAATTGATGCACGAAAATTTACAAAGTAATTGATGCACGATGATTTTTATGATGCACGTGATTTTCAGTGAAGAGAAAACTATTGTTTTATTTGTTTTATTTTACCTAAAACCTATCTTGATAAAAGCTTTACTCACTTTTCAAACTACAGTAATACTTTACCATGTTAAAAAGGAAAAAGAATTAGAAGCATGCAGTAGTCTTTGAAAAACAAGATGCTAAATTGACACCGGGCTTTCATAAGTATCCACGTGTTCATCACCACCTCAGACGTGTATATATTAAGGTGGCACCTCTTGCCATACCTATATCTATTTATGTAGTGTGTATATATTAAGATGTCAAAACTACAAATAGATGTCTCATCGAAACAAACTCACATTTGTTGCTCAGCAATCAAATCATTCTAGCTAAGAAAAGAAAGTGTAAATATAGGTATAGTCGTATAGATATGGCTGCAGACCTGCAGTAGTGGAACCACATGACAAGATGAGGTCAAAAGACCTTAGCAAAGTAGCAAAAGGACAACAAGCCGCTCGACCAGCTCATGAACCAGGCACCGTTTCAGCTCCACCACCTCCTTCCTCCACCACCACCCCTCAAGAAAAGGTCCAAACCCTTCTCTCACTTTTGTAATTAATTCGATAACGTATTCTTACTTGTGTGGATGTGTGTAAACCGTGTCGATCATCGATCGATGAAGAGGTTGTAAATTTTAGTATCTATCATGGTAGATGAATCGTAAACATCTATACGTGGATGTGTGCATATATAGACGACCTTTCAAAAAATATATCATTAGCTGTCTCCCAACAAAAAAAAAGGATGTCCCAACTGTAAATTGCAATTTTTAATTTAAGACTACGGTAAACTCACAATTGTTGCTCAAGGATGTCCCCAAGAAACGTCATGTCAAACTAATTTTTTCTCCTAGTAATCCGATCCACTTTGCTATAAGACCGAACGGAATAGCCCGTTCCAATCATTGGAATGCATGGGAATGCTCCTCTTCTGCCCGGGGGGCGTTCCGGATGTCTAAAATGCTTGAACCGTTTGATTTTGAACACCATTGCCCTCTTGTTTTTTAAGCCTGCAACCACCTTAATTGGTGTGCCATTTTGCTGAACGATGTATACAACATTTGTCTTAATTTGTCATGTGTACAACATAGATGTCACGGGGTTAACATTTTATAGCCTATAAATCCTTCTACATTTTCTATCCTATACATTTTATAGCCTATATTTAGAAAAATGTATCCGTGGAGTCCAAACACCCAACCCGATTTTAGCGATCACAATCTTCATCACGACCCTTCTTTTATTAGCATGATCAAGGGCATGCACGTCGGGTCACCGAACAAGGATGTTTACGATTATGGATCTCCATCGGGTGCTAGAACTTCCTTTGTCAATAGTGCTTGGGGTCTTTTCTCACGGAGGTTTCTTCTTAGCTGCTTCACAATCTTTGCTTCCTTATCACTCACAAGCCCTCTCTTACCTTTTATCCCTATCTTAGGGGTCCTCTCTTCGTCTTTATTAAGAACCTCATTACTTTCCTCATTAGTATTAGTTTTAGGAGCTACACCCGGTCAAATGTTTGGTAAATTTCTTGTAATTTTTTTTACTTAAATAGGACCGGTTCCAATTAAAAAATATTTTTTATATTTTTTTAGATAGCCAAAGGATGGTTGCTACGCCACCGGTTAGTCCACCAATAGATGATGATGTCAAGGCGGTTCAAGAAACGCAACCTGAAGTTAGCGTTTCTTCGCCACCAAAAAAATCCACAAGACGAAAGCATAGGAAGAAAATAACCGATGAGCCCAAAAAAAATCGGAATCAATTGCCTTGGAAAAAATACAAAAGCATGGCTTTATTTTTTCTAGTATAAAGCCATGTTTTCGTATTTTTTCCAAGGCTATTGATTCTGGGTTTTTTTCTGCTCATCGGTTACTTTCTTCCTATGCTTTCGTCTTGTGGGTTTTTTTTGGTGGCGAAGAAACGCTAACTTCAGGTTGCGTTTCTTGAACCGCCTTGACATCATCATCTATTGGTGGACTAACCGGTGGCGTAGCAACCATCCTTTGGCTATCTAAAAAAATATTAAAAAAATATTTTTAATTGGAACCGGTCCTATTTAAGTAAAAAATTACAAGAAATTTACCAGACATTTGACCGGGTGTAGCTCCTAAACCCGATGGAGATCCATAGCCGTAAACATCCTCGTCCGATGATCCGACGTGCATGCCTTTGTCATGCTAATAAAAGCGGGGTCGTGATGAAGATTGGGATCGTTAAAATCGGGTTGGGTGTTTGGACTCCACGGATACATTTTCCTAAATATAGGCTATAAAATGTATAGGATAGAAAATGTAGAAGGATATATATAGGCTATAAGGGCGCGTTTGGTAAGGAGAAATTCATGGAAATGAAATGAACCAGAGAAATGAAATTAGCTGAGAAATGCACTAAATTTCCTTGTTTGGTATTGGTAGAGAAATCAGATGAGAAATCAGAAAGAAATTAATTCCTTTGTTTGGTTGAGTAAAACTAGAGAAATGAAAAAAATGGGTTTCAATTACAAAAATTGTCGTTCTTTTCTTTTTATTTCATACAGCAATAACAAGTAACCAACTCCCACGTTTTACATAAACTAAAAAGCAAACCACTACGGCACTACCATAAAAATACCATATGACTCTTTCTATGCTCGAAGTTGTGCAGCACCCGTTACCATCAAATAAAATCCAATAGATTATACCATACATTATGACATACATGACAATATCCTCTCATGACCAACCATTCACAGAAACAACCACCAATTGATCCAACAAATACAAACATCAACAACATATATGTATCATATATATACGTTTAACAATCAACTTATACCACTAGAAAATAAAGATAACATTATACTAAGCAAACACAACATAAGTTCCGATTAGGAAAATACATCATTTACAACCCGTTTCATCGTCAATCTCTGATTTTGTGTGCACACAAAATCAGATTCAAAAAATAGTTTCATCATTTTGTTTGACGGGTTAACACAAGAATATACATACTATGAGCTTCCATTTTGTTAAACCCCAACATACAAAACATACAACATTATAACAACAACAATATGGGGCTGCAATATTAATAAAGAACCTATCTTGCGGCTTTCTTTGCGAGCATTTTCACCATTCGAACTTTTTTTTCCATCATACCTAAAAAATATTGCGGCTTTTTTTGGACATATTCCAATACCTTGAGATAATCATCCCATACTACTTTAGGGGCAGTGAGAACACACTTGACAGGATCCCATCCGAAGCCACTCGTATTTGTGCCAATTACCATGTCGTGAAAAATGCTAAAGTTGCCTTCCAAGTCTTTCAGCCTAGACTTTATATGGGGTTCGGCCTTTAACCCCGAATTTGGAAGACTTACATCCATCAAATTTTAAATTGCTTGAAAATAACCGAGTTTAAATCCATTATCTGCACCATACTTACCATACTTACCAGATGCATGTAATTCCATTAAAGCATTCATTAAGTTTTCATCTTCATCGGGGGTCCAAGTTCTTTTGTTTCTTACACGACTAGGATCTGCCATGCCTATTTAATAACTATGTTCTAGATGTACAAATAAATCAAAGTAAATTATCTTGATGGACATAAAAAGCCGTTGTGTAGTTCAGATATCAAATTAATATTCATATATGATGACCCAATTCGTGCTTCAAGAATAACACCAAGGTTTCGATGAATAATAAACATAGTTGTTATGTTAGTCATCAAAGTGATGATAGATAGCATACACATAAACAAACAATAAGTATTTAATAATTGTAAAACCCTAATTATTTTTATTATTAATATTTTCAATTTTGAAGAATCTCAATTGTAGAAATCCAAAAACAGAGCATGAATTGGAGGATAAATGATTAATCCTATGAAATAACGACTAAAGAAGAAGAAAAAAAAGTGCTTGCCTGAGTGAAATCCCCAATCGTCAAAGGCCAGGGTTTGAAAAAGTGATACAAAGCTTGTGGGAAAGAGAGAAGAAGAACTAGGCCCATATTAAAATGTGCAAAGCACGTGCATTTCCTTTTATACCTTTTTTACTTTTGAAACAACTGAATTTCTCAGTAAAATGGGCGGAGAAATTATAGTGAACAAAGTTCATTTCTCCTTAAAATGGATGGAAATCAGTTTGTGAAGGAACTAGTTTCTCGAGAAATTGCCATTTCTCCGTGTCAAGAATTCCTAGGCTTACCAAACAAAGGAAATGAACTCATTTCCATTTCTCAGGTTTCATTTCTTCTAACCAAACACACCCTAATATGCTAACCCCGTGACATCTATGTTGTATACATGACAAATTAAGACAAATGTTGTATACATCGTTCAACAAAATGGCACACCAATTAAGGTGGCTGCAGGCTAAAGAACAAGAGGGCAATGGTGTTCGAAATCAAACGGTTCAAGCATTTTAGACATCCGGAACGCCCCCCAAGGCCGAAAGAGGGCATTCCCGGGGGCATTCTCATGATTCCAATGATTGGATCGGGCTACTCCGTTCGGTCTAAGGCAACCACCCGCTTTGCAAGTAGCCTGAAGTTGTCGTGGGCGAACCTTCATGACCAGGATATATTATATATTTTTTTGCTCCAAAGACCTATAAGTATTATTAGTCATAGTGACCAAACATTATTCATTAGGCAACCATCCATGTGGCTCACGTCAACATAGGCTAGGGCAAATAAACATTCTTCCGTACAAACCACATAAATAGTATTGCTATCATTTCACAAGTTTTAATTATGTGTATTCAAAGGGCTTTTGCTATCATTACATAAGATTGACGTGAATTCAAAGGACATTAATTTTAAAGCTCTTATAAGATTTACATTCAATTGGAATTATTGATTTTACTAGCTAGTAACATGATGCCTAAATGTATCTTGATATACCCAAAAATGGTTCTTATTTGGCACCACATAGCGTGTTTAATTTGGATCATTATTATGTTTTTAGAAGATTATGGGACTATGGTGTTTGGAGGGGGAAAAGGTTACGTGAAGAAAAATAGTGAATAATTCATTAAAAGACGACTATTTAAATTTTCAATAATTTTGAAGAAACAAACGTATGTATTTGAATGCCAAAGTTACTTTAGCATATGTATTTCCGTATCAGCTCACAGTAAGTTTGTGTTCGGATATTTTCTAGCTCACATGACACATGCTATAATGTAGGCTGAGAAAGAAGCCAAGAAGTCGCAACATTGCTACTCGTGTTATGTTGCATACCTGAAGTAAGTATTTCGATTTTATTTATATCTTTTTCTCCAAATCTAACAACTAATCTAGCAAATAAGGGCATACCATTAAGTTGGATTGCATATATATGTAACTAGGACACAAACTCGCATCTATCTATGTCTGATGAGATACGTACTCCAACCATTTTTTAGGTGCGCGAAACAAAAGGGGGAAAAAGCTTTTGAATGCGAAAAGCTTGAAGATGATTATCGCTCGAATTGTCCTCCTGAATGGGTACTTTATGTCTAATGGTCGACGGAATGAAGATATTCTATTATTCATAGTTCATAATCTTTAATGTATATCCTTTGTGTATGCAGATTGAAAAGTGGGAAGAAGAAAAGTGTAACATCCCAAACTTTTTAATTAACGGTTGACTTGAGTCGTTAAGTCAACACAACGTGTCCGTTAAGTCTCTAAGAGATTTAATGCTTAGTTGTGTTTAATGTGCTATATGTGTGAGGCTTTAAAGCCTTAATGATTGATTTACTAATGTGTTTAAGGTATATTTATATGCCTTTAGAGGTGCTTGAAGTGTTTAATGTGTTGTAAGTATTCCCTATAGGTGTTTTGAGCTAAATATGAGTCGTTTGGAAGCTTAGGGACTAGTTTTGACATAGGGTTGAACTAAAAAACAGGTTAAGGGTCTAATAACCTGTCATTAGACTCATAATACAGAGAATATACATTTCCTTTGAAGCCCTAGCCGTCCCCTTGGTTCCATAGCATTCTATTGTTCGATTTCATCATCGTTTGGTTGATTCGGGAGCGTTTTGATCAAGTTTTCACATCCTTTTTGTAATCTCCAGGTAGTAAAGGTATAACAACATTGATTTTATATCATTTCAATCATATAATCAGATCCATAACTGGTCTAGGTCATTAGAGGATTAATTGATGTCAAAAACGTATGTTTTGATCGATTCGGTAACCTAAAATGTTTGTTATTGTGATGCAAATCAAGTAGGGGTTAATCAATGATTTCATTGCATCATTATGGTCTTAAAATGATGAATTTTGAGGTACAAAATGTAACACCCGACATTTAAAAATGTAACACCCAAGCAACAACTACGTCAACGCACTGGCTCGGCTAAGGCTAGTACGGGTTAAGCTTAACACTTTCCCTGCATTATATTTACGAGCTTGGTTTCACACGTATGGTTTAGGTAACACACATTCCTAAACCGTCACACACATATAGTCTAGGTAACACACATTCCTAGACATTTACACACTTTAACTTCATTACGTTTGGATCCTTAAACGTGCAAGTGACATGGCAGTCTAGTAAGTCTAGTGAACTAGGTGTACAAGTCACATAAGCAAACACACATCATGATTCTACGTCATTCTACATCTCAAGCATTGCAACATACTACGTATCATACATAACAAATCATTACATCATACCATACTTCATTTCACTACATTTGGGACTGCATAACAGGTCTCATGGTCAACTTCATAACCCATAATACCTCCCGTGTAACCCGAGATACCCACATATATCATAAGTTACCGTTAAGGAAGTTATATTCAAGAAACCTTTGCTTGTTGAACCCTCAGCGTGACAAAAGTAGTGTATCTTACCTCGTGACGATCAATAAGCATCGTTAATGCATCTTGTTTGTGATCCCGACTACCTACCTCGAGTTCAAGGTCATTAAACCTGTATAAACCCAACCTAATAAGGTTATAAGACCACACATTAACTTAGGTACACTTATAGGACCCTTAAACGCTTGTTTCGAACCCCAAACGGGCTCACAGACCCTTTATGCGGCGCATGCTTTGAATATGCGTCGCATATATGCTTCAAAAATCACCCAAAACCCTCCCAGGCCCCGATATGCGCCGCACATGGAGTGCTGGTCGAAAGACTGACTCGCGCCCTTCACTTGCAGGCGACTTTTAGACCTCAAAACGACCAAATGAGTCAAAACTTAGTTCTTATGAAATGTAGGGAATTCAAAGACCTTTCCAGAAATATAAAGTTTGACTCTTGAAGTTCTCTAATGAATTAGTTATGGCGTCTGCAAAACAGACCTACAGAATTCGTCTTAAATCTGACCACTTCTGGAAATTGACATTTTTCACCCAAATCTGGGCAAAATCAAAAGAAACATTGTTCATGTCGAATCAAGACAACACATAGACCTTTTCAAAAATATAAGATTCATCTCCTAACTCCTTTAATTGAAAGAGATACAATCTTTGCAATATTACTAAATTTCCAGATCTAGTAAACCCTTTGTTTTGCAAACAATTTCCACCATTAAACACCCATGTCAAGCCACCACGACCTGGAGACATAACATTGACCTCTTTTAAGACACAATTGATGCCTTTAAACCATCAATTGATTCCTTGGTCCCTTACAAACATAGATCTCTTGATTGATCACCCGTATAACGCGAAATCAATAAACGTTTTGCAAAATAACCCAACCCAAACCCCATGGCCTGGATCGGATCGACATATAAGACTTATAAGATCAGATTTCAAAAGATTAACACCTATATTACCTGTATTTGATGATAGAGATTCAAGATCTATGCCACACACGATCGATTCGACACCAAAACGATTAATTCTTTGGAGTAACTTTGTTTGAGAGAGGAGGGGGCGGCTAGGCTTGTTTAGGGGAATAAAAATCTGTAAATGATGACCTAATGACACTCCCTAGGCTCCTTAACCCGTTTTTAGTTTTCCTCATATGTCAAAATCAACCCCCAAGCTTCCTAATCCTTCATTACTAGTCCAAAACTACCATATGGACCATATACAACATAAATACTCCTTTAAATACCACTACATAGGCATTTAACTACATTTAACACATGAATACTGCATTATACATTTAGGCTTTCAAGCCCCACACACAATCACACATTAACTACATATAAGCATTAAATCTAACATAGACTTAACGACACCCCATGTTGACTTAACGACATTAGTCAAACATTATATAAAAAGTTTGGGATGTTACAATTAGAAAGCATACATCGCTAACATACAAGGGGGATCCTGTCTATAAGTAATATCATTGGCCTTACATAACACAACGCGTTTTGGGCGCATTGGCTGTGGGTGAGAGGAGAACTCCACAGTTAAGCGTGCTCGGGCGGCAGCAATGCCATATGGGTGACCCTTCTGGGAAGTTTCCCCGAGCAACCGGAAACAAAGCCGTGAGCCTGCGGGCAAAGCGGACAATATTGTGTTGTGGTAAGGCGGGGTTTTACACAAAAGTCGTTCATAAGGTTTAGGGTCGTTTGGGGTGTGTTTGGTTAAGTTTTGGAGATTAAACAATGAGGTTTGTGCAGAATAGGGGCTAGTTGCGGCGCAACTCCTTAGTTGAGGCAACAAAAATGCAGTGACTTAAGTTGCGACGCAATTATCCCATTGCGACGCAATAGCGACAGAATTTTCAAAAGGCCATAACTTTTGAACCGTAACTCCGTTTTTGACAAATAAGCTATCCATGGAATCGTGAGAGAGTCTACTTTCTAATGGTAATGCTTTTAAAAGATGATTATGATGTCAAGTTTTCAGAAAGGTTAACTTAGTGAGTGAATGCCGAGTTCTGTCGAGTTATGTAAGCTCTAAAGTATTAATCGAATGTCCGATGCATCAAGCCTTGTCATGGGTCATGTTTATAGATATTTAGGCTTGATTCATGAATATAAGTAAGTAGGTACTTGTTTAGATCATTATGGCCGTTCAATGCTTATAGGTAGTCGGGAATACTTGCAAAGCTTGGTAACTTACGTTATCATTTGTTGTACGCTTCTACGAGGTAAGATACACTACTTTGACACGCTGAGGGTTCAACAAAAACATGGTTTTCATATAATAACTTCCCAATTGATATCTTGAATGCTTAGGTGTATTCGGGGTTACACGGGAGGTGATATGGGCTATGTAAATGACTGTTGAGGCCTGAAATGCAGTCCCTATGATATGAAATGTAATGATATGTATGCTATGAAATGTTATGCAATGATATGAGATGTAATGATATGCTATGAAATGCTATGTAATGTCTTGAGATGAATTGAAATGTGATGATATGATGGTGATATGTGAAATGTGCATGATTGTATGGCTTGTTCATCTAGTCCACTAGACTTATTAAGTTGCCATGACACGTGCACGTTTAAGGACCCAAACGTTAAGATGTATATGTGATAATGTTTAGGTAATATGAACACCCAAACTATATGAGATGTGAAATCGAGCTCGTAATTTTAGATGAAAGTGTTAAGCTTAACCCGTACTTGCTCTTGCCCGGCGGATGCGTAGATGTGGTTGCCCGGGTGGCTCCTTGCAACATGGTCAAAGATGTGAAGAGTAATACGGGAGGTCTGACCCGCCCCATTTGTCTTGAACATACGGATTACTCCGGGATTGGCTTGCCATTCCTTAACGACATTGATGTACAGCCGTAAAGTTTGTCCATCTAGTCGGGTGTGACTTATGTCACCCTTACAAAGATGTATATGTTATATGAGATGCGTGACTTATGTCACAAATACAAAGATGTTAGATGTTATATGTGAAGATGCAAAAGATGACTAGGCACATTTAGGATGACCCATCCTATATGAAGATGTTTGATGTGATGATTTGTTATGTGAGATGTAATGTATGATGTGATTTGTGCCTTAACGATTCAAATGACTTTTCCATAATGTTTAAATGGACAAATGTTTATTAATGATGTGTTATCTTACTTAGCTAATTCGTTAGCTAACACTTGTTCTTTTTAAACGTGTTGTGCCCTCAGGTCCAACATTAGAGAGCAGGTAGATGTGAGAAGTGCGAGACATGGGTAGATTGCAATGAGGATGGCTATAGTTACCCATAGTGGCTGCTCGCTTTAGATGATTGCTTTATGATTAGACATTTATGATTTGCGTTTACTATGTTGTCGGTTGTTTAATGTTGGGCAACCGATGGGTTTCCATTTGAACTTGTTTTGATGATATAGCTAGTAACACCAGTTAATAAATGAACCAAACAAATTTTGTTGGTTTGGTCTTTTAAAGTTTACTTCCGCTTTCTTTGACGTCGTTAGGCGAAAATTTTTGAAAATCCATATTTTTAAACGACGGGTGTTACAAAAAGAAACATGGAATCATTCATGATCATATTTAAGAGTGAATTTGTTGTTACCTAACCATACACAGAAATGCAAATCTTGGATGATGATCTCTCTAATTATATATGCTTTTATTAGTCTTCGATGAACGAATTCTTGTTTGATTTACTTTTCTTTACGAATACAAGATTGAATCTCGTGTTATATTGTAATCTCACGACCCTTGTATACAAAAATATACATTAATTATATAGTTAGATTTGATAACACAATTGGAAATAATACTTGTGAACTCACTAGCAGGTTTCTGCATACAAGGGGACAAAATAGGACAAAATAATGAATTTTTTTTTATATTATATATTATGATGGAAAATTTAGTTGAGTTATGATACAGGTGAAGATTATGGGGTATAATAAATAGGTGAAGAACGATACATTGTAATTAAAGTGAATTAGAAATGGTCATATATGGTCTCTTACGATTAGAGAATAAAATATAGATGATGTAGTTTTTTGTATTATATAGTAACTTTTTTTTTCCATTCAACTTGGTTAACAATGTTTAAAGATACATCGGTAATTTCTGATGTCAAAAGTTAACAAACAAAAAGAATTAAACGTTTTATATTGTTAGGGTACCACGACCAAATTTAGACTCTTAGTTGGTAATTTATAGTTTTTGATGATCATCTTATTTTGCGTTTTCTCTTCACCTTTGATATGTGATAATGTTTTGTCGATGTTACTAATTAGCTTAACGTATGATGTGAAATGGTGTTTAGTTCCCAAAAAAATCACCATGACCTCAATATTGACCATGTTTTTATCAAAATGGTGTTTAAATCTCAAGAAAATCACCATGACCCCAAAATTGACCATGTTTTATCAAAATTATCTTTCGATCCAGACGTCGTGAACATATTACGACATGTTATTTTTGTAGACGATGTGAAAAACCAAATCAAAATGTAAAATGGTTCATCCAATAGCTATAATTCTATATTGCTTTGTAAGTAATTAGATCTCACCGTTTGTGTCGGCGTCTCTATCGTGAAATTCCAAGCAAAAGCCAACAAACGGCTTCGTCGTTGGCCGCCAGCCGCGACGCAAAAAAGTTCACAAGAAGTCCACGACCTCGGCAACTGTTATGGGTGCGGGCACCTGCAACATCCTCAACAGCGTGTAGGCACACTTCTGATAGCCAATGGCGCGTTTGTTGGGCTTTTGCTCATAATTTCACGACGAAGTCATTGACATGAGTGGTGAAATCCAAGGCATTGGGAAGGAACATAGACTTGGAGTAAACGTTATTAAACTGGTTGGTGAGGTGGTTGAAGCCTAAAAGACCATCCATAATTTCGGGAAAATGATATAGAGACCTAAACTCAAACACCTAAAATTTAGCTTAACAACTTATTATCTGATATCCTTATTATACCCCCATCCCTGTGAATTAATGATTTAATCAATCAAAATCATTTCCCACTCCTCCTAAATAATTTAGACTCTCAGGTCTTTTATAATATTGGTCCCTTAGTTTTTTGGTTTTTCCATTCTGTGCCATTCCCAAGTTCCCCACTATAATAAATGATAATCCATGAAATCCTTAAATTATATATATTGAAATTGAAACAGTTAATTATTACTCGTAAAATATCGTATGAAACATATTAATATTAATAGTTATTGTATTATAACCTCTCCGTAAGAAATACTCAACTTTTTATATGTATCAGATAAAATTGTTTTCAAAATATATGTTGAGTTTGATTATTAAGTTTAACTAGATTATAGGTTATATTACTACCAACAGTATGTTTTACAAAATGGTTTTGTGGGTGTTAAATATTTTAATTTATCTAAACAAAAAAAATTTACAGTATTATATATAATTGATATGATTTTAATATGGTCAAGATTGGATTTAAAAAATAATTCATGAAAGAGCACAGAAAACATATGCAGTAAAAAAGAATATATACTATAAGTTTTGTTATTTATCGAGGGTTATGTGTAGGATCGTGCAGAGAATTAAAGCTAGAAAATTCAAACTACAAACTATATTAGATGTTTTAGAGAATTATCAGATTGAGTGTTTCTCGTCGTGATGAAACTCTAAGTAAAACATACTATATATAGGCCTAAGAGTAATAATGGTAGAGACTGGGTGCGCTGTCTGGGCCCCATAGACATCTCTTTCAACCTTATCACTTTACATATTGGCCGCACACGTTTCACTCCTAGTGCACTTATAATGTGCATTATTGAAAAAGTAAAATAATTTACGTAGACGCATTATTAAAGTAAATGGAATCAAACAAAGAGTAGTGGACTGGGCCCACCATTAGCTTCCCTGGTTGATGTCCATGATTGAACTTAAAATCGTCATGCCTTGCGTCATTTTCTAGAAGATAAACTGGGTTTCTTCAAGGGCCTTGTATTGGGCTTCCATTTTTCTGAGTTGGGCCAAGTTGTTATAGTATTCTTCTGATTCTTCATTCCTTGGGCCTTCATGAGCTCTGTTGATTCCCACTGTAATGTAGGCTTGGGCCAGCAGTGTTGCGAATTCATTTGTAACTCTTTGTTTTTGGGCTTGAAAGATGTTAAGCATCCTTTGTCTTTCTTTGAAGCTTGTATCCAAATTTCTTGGTCCTGGTAACATACTTTCTTGGGCCAGTCTTTTGAATTCTTCCATTGAATCAGTAGTGAACTCATGACTTCCTCTGTTTGCTCTTCCTGTTTGGACACATTGTAACCCATATTCTTCCCAGTTTGTAGCTCTGCGAAAATATATTCCAGCTGATTGAGGGGTTCCGTCATCGAAATTGGGTCTTGTTCTTGACATCCTTCTGCACAGAGAACAGTTACTAACCTTGATAAGTTATCAGCTAAAACATTAAGTTTTCCTTCAATGTGTTCTAACTTAATGTTAACTCCCGTTCCTGTTAAGAAGTCTACAAAGCTTAGCCAACGAACTCTTGATGGTTTGTTTTGTGTGGTTTTGTTGTAAAAGCTAATGATAGCTTGACAATCTGTTCTAAGAATTGCTTCTTCCCTTCCAATATAATACAGCTTGAAGGATTTAAGTCCTTCCATAGCTGCATATATTTCTGCATCGATAGTGGATTTTATTGGATTGAATTTCCCGCTAGCGTATGCACAAACTTTTTCAGATGATCTGGGGTCATTCTTCCTTTTCTTCCATTTGCAGATGGCACCCCATCCTTCCATACAACCATCTGTTTCAATAACAATGTAAGCATCTTCAGGTGGGATTTCCATATCAGGTAACCTTTGAACCTGAGCCTTAATTTGTCTTACAATCTCCCAATCTGACTGCTTCATTCTTTTATCTCCATGAGGATTGGTCTTTTCATACAAAGGGGCTAGCAACTTTCCAAGCCCAGGTATATATGATCTAGCATAATTTAATATGCCTAACCAAGACCTTAATCCCTTCTTTTCTTTCAAGGTTTCTTCCTTAAATTCCACAATCTTCTTGATTACATGTGGTTGGAGCTTTATTTTACCATTTCCTTCAATGTGTTCTAACTTAATGTTAACTCCCGTTCCTGTTAAGAAGTCTACAAAGCTTAGCCAACGAACTCTTGATGGTTTGTTTTGTGTGGTTTTGTTGTAAAAGCTAATGATAGCTTGACAATCTGTTCTAAGAATTGCTTCTTCCCTTCCAATATAATACAGCTTGAAGGATTTAAGTCCTTCCATAGCTGCATATATTTCTGCATCGATAGTGGATTTTATTGGATTGAATTTCCCGCTAGCGTATGCACAAACTTTTTCAGATGATCTGGGGTCATTCTTCCTTTTCTTCCATTTGCAGATGGCACCCCATCCTTCCATACAACCATCTGTTTCAATAACAATGTAAGCATCTTCAGGTGGGATTTCCATATCAGGTAACCTTTGAACCTGAGCCTTAATTTGTCTTACAATCTCCCAATCTGACTGCTTCATTCTTTTATCTCCATGAGGATTGGTCTTTTCATACAAAGGGGCTAGCAACTTTCCAAGCCCAGGTATATATGATCTAGCATAATTTAATATGCCTAACCAAGACCTTAATCCCTTCTTTTCTTTCAAGGTTTCTTCCTTAAATTCCACAATCTTCTTGATTACATGTGGTTGGAGCTTTATTTTACCATTTCCAATGATCGCTCCCAAGAACTCTATCTCCCTTACAGCAACCTTCATCTTGTTTTCTGATAGAACCAGACCGTTTTGTCTACATACTTCAAGCATTCTTTCCAGGTGTTGAGCATGACTTTTCTCATCTTTAGAAAAGACAAGAATATCATCAATGTACACAGCAATATATTCTTCGTGTCCACGAAAACAATTATCCATTTTTCTTTGAAAAATGGCCGGCGCATTCTTTAATCCAAATGGCATAACTAGCCATTCATAGAGACCGTCTGATGTTATAAATGATGTCCATGGGATGGATTCTTCATCCATTGCTACCTGGTGGAAACCACTTTTGAGATCAAACTTTGAATAAATATTCGAGTTTCCCACCTTCTGTTTGATCATATCAATACTAGGTAGAGAGTATTGATCCTTGTAGGTGTTATCATTCAGAGTACGGTAGTTAAATACCATACGATCTTTTCCTTTCTTCTCTTTGCCTGTTTTTGGATCAACAAACGTTCATGAGTTTACCATCATTGCCATAGTTCTGTGACGACTTTTACTTGGTCTAATTACTCCTAGCCTGAGTAATTCTTTAACATGCTTCTGGAATTGCTCCTTCATTGCAGGTGTCACGTGGCTTAATAGTTTGTCTTGTACTGTTACGTCTGGGTTTATGATTTCGAGTTTACATTTAACCTTGTTTTGTTGCCAATGCTTAAGTGGTTCATCCCCAATGTATCCTTGATCCTTTAAACCTTGCAATAGGGGCTGAAACCTTTGTTGGAAGTTTTGACTTGTATGCCCCAGGTTAAAATACACAGATTCTTTGATCGATATGTATTCGTCTTCATTTCATTTCCAGCTCTTCAATTGCGAATCCCGTAACTTCAGTATGTTGTGTTGTTTCAATTATGGTTACATTTTTGTAGAAAGTAACCACATTGCCTTCCAATCTAACACCTCCTTGCATGTTTCTGATGAAGTTACAACCAATCAGCATCTCAATTCCATCACTTATTTCCATTTTGAAAATATAAGTGAAAGGAATTCTGAATCTATTATCACCAATCTCCATTTGCCCTTGCCTCATCTTTTTGTCAGCAATTTGCACAGAATTTATACCCGTAAATTTTACAGGTAAAGGGCAATCTTCTAATGCTTCTTCTGGGACAATTCTCATATTGGCACTACAGGTTGTACATCCTGTGTCCAATATTGCTTGAATAATAAATTCATCCATTCCGGGAATGATGAATTTTACCTTCATGTTGTATAATTTATTCACCACTCTTCTTGCAACACCATGTTTAACAACTTCTATTTCTTGAAGATGGCCTACTGCTTCTGTTACTTCTTGAGCACATTTTTCAGCACCTTCTATTAATGAATATGCTCCCTCTTCTTGATACACTGGTTGTGGTGGCATTGGTGATAAGTTTTCCTCTTTGGGTATATCTTCTGGTTTAATACCCCTTCTGACCATTGTTCTTCGATCTCGTTCATCTTTAGGATCTAGGAATACCTTATCAGAATAGCTACTTGTTTCAGCTATTTTGAGCGACTGATTCTTTCTTTTGGCCATTTCTTCTTCAAATTCTTTTACCAGGTCCTCTTTCTCTTTTTCTTGGTATACACCTTTTCCTTTGAGATCTTCAATATCTTCTTCCATTTTCTCTGTAAGAGCCCTTTCTAGCCTTTCATTTTCTAATTGCAAATGCATGCAATATAGTGTTAGTTCTTTGATCAACTCATCCTTGTTTCCAAACACTTTCTTTTCTGGTGGGGCTGGTTTTACTTGAATCTTTAAGTAATGCTTTACACACATAGGACATGCTATGAGTGTGCATTTAGGGCAATGTACACGCATTCTTTTCATTGTTCTAAGCCCACAATATGAACATGGCTCGCTTGATTCAATTTCCCATGAGATTTCTTCATTCATTCTTAGATCATGAGGATTGCACCCAATTTGTTCCTTTTTTAAAGGAAGTGAAGCTCGCCATTGTGGTGTAACAGCAACCGGTGTTGATGTTTATTCAATATTTGCATAACCAAATTTCTCTGGTAATCCTGAGATTAGAGTATTAACAACATACTCTGTAGTTTTTCCAGCTTCTCCTTTTAACAGACTGCAAATATGGTCTGAATCTTGATCTCCTAAATCCACAGACACTATATCATAATCGTCTGGAATTTCTGCTTCTTTAAGAATGTTTGCTCTAACCATATTGCCATTCTTTGAAGTGCAATCTCTGGCAAAATGACCTTCATGTCCACATATAAAGCATTTGCATTTTCTCATTTGCCCAGAGTATTTCTTCTTGAAAATCCTCACATGCGAATCATGAGGCTTTCCTTTGTAATTCTTTGCCTTCCTTAAACCATACATTTTACCAGAAGAGTACTGTCCTGGTATTGGTATCTTGTTGCAGAAAGATAAATCTTTGATGCTTCTTTGAAGTGCTGCTTGTTGGCACATTTCTTTCAAGTAATTGTAAGTAAAGTAGATCACAGGTACCACAGCAACATTTGTAGTTGGATTCTTAGCATACCAGGCATCGCGAACTGCATTTCCCAATAATGGTGGCATCTTTCTGAATAACTTCTCAGTAGTCTCTGGAAAGAAAATTCTTCCAGACTTTGCAGCCAATATCTGAAACTGTCTAAGATATTCGAGAATATCTTTAGAATTTTCACAGTTTAATCTTTCCAGATCATTATAGGCTCTATTCTGCTCTTCTGTATTTCCTTGAAAAGGATCTTCTAACAGGAACATTCTTTTTATTTGTGAAAGAACATTCTGCGTTTCATCCGCAGTTTCTATGACAATTTTATAGTCTTCTGGGCACGCCATTCTCCATTGAATCCATATCTTCTTTTCAACTTCTCCCAGTAGATTCTCAATAAACATCACATTTTCCTCATTACTTGTCCAGATCATATTTGGATGATCTACAAGATTCAGAGTAACTGATTCCCATCTTGCAATTACTTCACTGTAAAGCCCTATATCAGCTGGTAGGATTAACATGACTCCTTGACCAGTTTGCGCTGGTGGTAGAGTCCACATGTTACTGCCATACATATCTTCCATCTTTACTTTTGACAATCTTGCTTTTACGCCATCTGTATTGAACTTTGGCTGATTGTTTGCAATAGGGTAAACATTTGCAGGTGGATAATTGACAGGGCCAGTGGTAGCTTGTGTTGGTGGTGTATAACTCGTATCCATTCCGGATAAGCTATACTGTTTTTGATTTGTGAGTTTTTCAACTTGTTGTCTTAGAACAGGATAGTCCCAATTGACATCTTTTTCTTCTTCTAGGACAAAACCAGCTTGTGTGCTTGCACCTTCATCAAAACTTTCATTAGAGTCTCGCTTTATCTTACAGAATTCGTCATCATCGTCGCTTGATTTTGAACTGTTTCTCTTTCTCCTGCTTTTTCGTGTTTTCTTTGTATACTTTGGTCTTTCAATCTTAGTAACAATATCACGACTTGCATTGAAGCATGGAGTAGCAAAGGTTTGATTATTCTCGTATCTTTCTTCATAGTCTTCTCCGATTACTTGTGGGAGAGAACAATCTTCATCATGGTAGGTTTGGACAGGTATTGAATTACCATGTACCGGAGTATTCTTAGGGGTATAAGGATCCTGTGAATATCCAGCTATGTAATCTTCATCCTGAGAATATGCACCTTTCATCAATTCCTTCCCTTGATAGGACGCTGAGGAACTAGATACTAAAGATCTATCCTCACCTTTCATCAAGTTTTGGTTTTGATAGGACACTGCAGGCCTTTCAGGAGGATTTTGGTGAGAACTATTCCCACCACCTTCCGTATTGAGATGATATTTTAGAGAAATCAACTCATCTTTCCATTCTTCTTGTTGCAGCCTCCCATCTATTTCTTCATCAGTGTTTGTTCTGCTAGAGTATGCATATCGGGCCATTTCTTTTCCAAAACTGGTTGGTGACGATCCCTCTGATTCAGAGAAACCAACACAAATAATCTTGGTTTCTTTATCACCATTTTCTTCATCATCTCCCCATCCCGTTGGCTCAATTTCATTTATATCAATGTCTGAACTTGGTGGAGAGGAATATTTGACCATGTAGTCAAACTTTCCTGATGGCTGCCCAAGGGTATCCCAAACTTCTTTCTTTTTGGCTTTATGTAACTATTCATAATTTCTTATCACTTCTGGACTCATGCCATTTCTAAGAAAATAACTTCTCTCTTGTTTTGTGAAAACACCAGCAAATTCTTCTGGCATAGCTTCTATATCTTCTTGTGAGTATGAAGGTCTTGGAGCAGCTCTGTAGCCTTCAAATTTCATTGATTGTGACCCGTCATGTCTAGAACTAATACTAACTCTTTCAGGTACTATTGATGTTACCTTCTGAGTTGGTTTTAGTATCCATCTTTGGCCTTGTAATTCTTCAGTCGTTCTTGTTTGACCAGCTACTGCTTGAATTCCATTTGAAGCTAAATGTTCAGAGACATCTTGTATGTTATATCTGAACCCAGTGACACTAGTATTTGTTATTCTTCCAATCAAAGCTCTTGTGATTAGTAAATTCGACTCCCCTGCAGTCCATCCTTCATAACCTCTTGTTTGAATAGCAACCTGGATATGATTGTAGAAATCATGTACTGCCATCATAAGATCTGGAGCCATGTACACCAATTGAGTGCCTCTAGACATATCAACTTCCATGGTACCAATGATTGCTCGATCATCATCCCATCTTGTGTCTCTGAGGACCACAAGAACATTTGTACCAACATTCTTTCTATGCAAAGCATGTATCCTTATCATTATTAGACCGATATGGATATGCTGCATACTAGTATTTACCAGAACTCTATATGAGGTTTCATTAATTAACCCCATATCTAGTTGTTGGCCTTCACCGGTAACTAGCACCCTTTCCTCACTATAATGCTGATAAACTCTGTGCCTTGCTTCTGACCAACCTCTTGATTCGTACAAAACTTCAGCAGGAACCAAATTTGCACGTCTTCTATTTGAGATATCCAGTTCTTTTTCTGGATCTATCTGACTTTCCAGGCTTCTATTGTAACCACGACTTCTTAGAACATTTGGTAGTCTTCTTTGTACCATGTGATTTATTCTACTTTGTTGACGATAGTCTCGTACTTGATCTTCTTGGTTAGGGGTTTGACTAGTATTGCTACCAGTTTTAACCCTTAATGATCCTGATCTATTCATTTTCGTTTAGACTTCTCCCACTCTTTCTCATAAATCTTCTTTGGGTCTTCAAACACGTAAAAAGGGCCTTTCTTCTTTTCTACCAAAGGCTTGCTTGTTTCACCAGGCTTCCAATTTTCAAGCTTCTTTACAACGTCTTCAAGGGTATCTGTTGCTTCTTTGTTTTTAAGCAAAGAACTAATCCCTCTCTTGATTTCTCCAAGTTCTTCTTTTGTATTCTTGTGTTCTTCTGCAATTGTAGATAATAATTGTATAATCAAGTTATTCTGCTTGATTACTTTTGAGATGTTAGTTACGTTTCCTTGGTCTACTTTAGTAAATCCAACTGCTGGTGGATCAACGCTTTCTACTGCTTGCAAAGCTTCTTGATAAGATTCAGTCTGCTGGGTAATTCTGTACCCACTCATGAAATGAGTATGTGCTTGATTTCCAGGAGAAGCTTTTCAACTCCTCTAACCTGTTCGTTCAGGTTTTCTGTGGATCTTGACGATTCTTCCCCAACTAACTTTGGTTGTTTGGTTATTTGTTCTGCAAGTTCTTTAACTTGCTTGGCAGTGAGTGGTTTGTGATTATCGACTTCTGTGTTGAGTTGGGTTATTCTTTTGAGGATTTGATTTTGGTTTTTCTTGATGATTTCAATTTGAGCTTCGTGGTTTTCAAGGGTTTGGTGAATTTGATGAATATGTTTAAGACACGCTTTATTACCACAATTAACTTGATCAAAGACTCTACTGATATTATTTTCTAAAGAAAATAGACTATCTGTAATAAAATTTAAATGGGAATTTTCTGATGATATAACATGCTGAGTTTTTGTTTTATGAAAACAATAAAAGGAAATATTTTCTTTAACCACTGATGGACTTGGTTTTGGTAATTCAAGGTTTAAGTATTCAAGACCTGCAACTCGGGATTTATCATACCATTCCTGAAGAGATTTTTCAAATTGTTCGGACATTAAGATAACTTATAAATTTTACAAATGTCTTTTTCATAACTTACCCTCACCCGTACTGATTCTAGGACTTCTCTTTGCCCATACTTTTTCCAGTCTTTTAGATAAATTATAAAAATTAATCTTATAAAAATTATTTATTATCAAAATGACTAAACAATTTTAGCTAATAATGCAGGAAAATGGTAGACTTACCTTTGTTACAGATCTTGATAAGGTTTTAGACAGCCATAAAATACTTTTTTTTTAAACTACCACGCTTCTATATACCACTTCCTAAGAATTATAGCTCTGATACCATAATGGATGTGTAGGATCGTGCAGAGAATTAAAGCTAGAAAATTCAAACTGCAAACTATATTAGATGTTTTAGAGAATTATCAGATTGAGTGTTTCTCGTCGTGATGAAACTCTAAGTAAAACATACTATATATAGGCCTAAGAGTAATAATGGTAGAGACCGGGTGCGCTGTCTGGGCCCCATAGACATCTCTTTCAACCTTATCACTTTACATATTGGCCGCACACGTTTCACTCCTAGTGCACTTATAATGTGCATTATTGAAAAAGTAAAATAATTTACGTAGACGCATTATTAAAGTAAATGGAATCAAACAAAGAGTAGTGGACTGGGCCCACCATTAGCTTCCCTGATTGATGTCCATGATTGAACTGAAAATCGTCATGCCTTACGTCATTTTCTAGAAGATAAACTGGGTTTCTTCAAGGGCCTTGTATTGGGCTTCCATTTTGGGAAATGCAGTTCGCGATGCCTGGTATGCTAAGAATCCAACTACAAATGTTGTTGTGGTACCTGTGATCTACTTTACTTACAATTACTTGAAAGAAATGTGCCAACAAGCAGCACTTCAAAGAAGCATCAAAGATTTATCTTTCTGCAACAAGATACCAATACCAGGACAGTACTCTTCTGGTAAAAGGTATGGTTTAAGGAAGGCAAAGAATTACAAAGGAAAGCCTCATGATTCGCATGTGAGGATTTTCAAGAAGAAATACTCTGGGCAAATGAGAAAATGCAAATGCTTTATATGTGGACATGAAGGTCATTTTGCCAGAGACTGCACTTCAAAGAATGGCAATATGGTTAGAGCAAACATTCTTAAAGAAGCAGAAATTCCATACGATTATGATATAGTGTCTGTGGATTTAGGAGATCAAGATTCAGACCATATTTGCAGTCTGTCAGAAGGAAAAGCTGGAAAAACTACAAAGTATGTTGTTAATACTCTAATCTCAGGATTACCAGAGGAATTTGGTTATGCAAATATTGAAGAAACATCAACACCGATTGCTGTTACACCACAATGACGAGCTTCACTTCCTTTAAAAAGGGAACAAATTGGGTGCAGTCCTCGTGATCTAAGAATGAATGAAGAAATCTCATGGGAAATTGAATCAAGCGAGCCATGTTCATATTGTGGGCTTAGAACAATGAAAAGAATGCGTGTACATTGCCCTAAATGCACACTCATAGCATGTCCTATGTGTGCAAAGCATTACTTAAAGATTCAAGTAAAACCAGCCCCACCAGAAAAGAAAGTATTTGGAAACAAGGATGAGTTGATCAAAGAACTAACACTATATTGCATGCATTTGCAATTAGAAAATGAAAGGCTAGAAAGGGCTCTTACAGAGAAAATGGAAGAAGATATTGAAAATCTCAAAGGAAAAGGTGTATACCAAGAAAAAGAGAAAGAGGACCTGGTAAAAGAATTTGAAGAAGAAATGGCCAAAAGAAAGAATCAGTCGCTCAAAATAGCTGAAACAAGTAGCTATTCTGATAAGGTATTCCTAGATCCTAAAGATGAACGAGATCGAAGAACAATGGTCAGAAGGGGTATTAAACCAGAAGATATACCCAAAGAGAAAACTTATCACCAATGCCACCACAACCAGTGTATCAAGAAGAGGGAGCATATTCATTAATAGAAGGTGCTGAAAAATGTGCTCAAGAAGTAACAGAAGCAGTAGGCCATCTCAAAGAAATAGAAGTTGTTAAACATGGTGTTGCAAGAAGAGTGGTGAATAAATTATACAACATGAAGGTAAAATTCATCATTCCCGGAATGGATGAATTTATTATTCAAGCAATATTGGACACAGGATGCACAACCTGTAGTGCCAATATGAGAATTGTCCCAGAAGAAGCATTAGAAGATTGCCCTTTACCTGTAAAATTTACGGGTATAAATTCTGTGCAAATTGCTGACAAGAAGATGAGGCAAGGGCAAATGGAGATTGGTGATAATAGATTCAGAATTCCTTTCACTTATATTTTCAAAATGGAAATAAGTGATGAAATTGAGATGCTGATTGGTTGTAACTTCATCAAAAACATGCAAGGAGGTGTTAGATTGGAAGGCAATGTGGTTACTTTCTACAAAAATGTAACCATAATTGAAACAACACAACATACTGAAGTTACGGGATTCGCAATTGAAGAGCTGGAAATGAATGAAGACGAATACATATCGATCAAAGAATCTGTGTATTTTAACCTGGGGCATACAAGTCAAAACTTCCAACAAAGGTTTCAGCCCCTATTGCAAGGTTTAAAGGATCAAGGATACATTGGGGATGAACCACTTAAGCATTGGCAACAAAACAAGGTTAAATGTAAACTCGAAATCATAAACCCAGACGTAACAGTACAAGACAAACCATTAAGCCACGTGACACCTGCAATGAAGGAGCAATTCCAGAAGCATGTTAAAGAATTACTCAGGCTAAGAGTAATTAGACCAAGTAAAAGTCGTCACAGAACTATGGCAATGATGGTAAACTCAGGGACGTCGGTTGATCCAAAAACAGGCAAAGAGAAGAAAGGAAAAGAGCGTATGGTATTTAACTACCGTACTTTGAATGATAACACCTACTCTCTACCTAGTATTGATATGATCAAGCAAAAGGTGGGAAACTCGAATATTTATTCAAAGTTTGATCTCAAAAGTGGTTTCCACCAGGTAGCAATGGATGAAGAATCCATCCCATGGACAGCATTTATAACACCAGACGGTCTCTATGAATGGCTAGTTATGCCATTTGGTTTAAAGAATGCGCCTGCCATTTTTCAAAGGAAAATGGACAATTGTTTTCGTGGACACGAAGAATATATTGCTATGTACATTGATGATATTCTTGTCTTTTCTAAAGATGAGAAAAGTCATGCTCAACACCTGGAAAGAATGCTTGAAGTATGCAGACAAAACGGTCTGGTTCTATCAGAAAACAAGATGAAGGTTGCTGTAAGGGAGATAGAGTTCTTGGGAGCGATCATTGGAAATGGTAAAATAAAGCTCCAACCACATGTAATCAAGAAGATTGTGGAATTTAAGGAAGAAACCTTGAAAGAAAAGAAAGGGATTAAGGTCTTGGTTAGGCATATTAAATTATGCTAGATCATATATACCTGGGCTTGGAAAGTTGCTAGCCCCTTTGTATGAAAAGACCAATCCTCATGGAGATAAAAGAATGAAGCAGTCAGATTGGGAGATTGTAAGACAAATTAAGGCTCAGGTTCAAAGGTTACCTGATATGGAAATCCCACCTGAAGATGCTTACATTGTTATTGAAACAGATGGTTGTATGGAAGGATGGGGTGCCATCTACAAATGGAAGAAAAGGAAGAATGTTAGGTCCAGATTTACTGGACTTGCTCCATACTCGACTACTGGAGCCTCACTGAAGATCTGACCAGAAACGTGTTCTACTGGACCTACTCCAGACTTGGAATCTGGAGTCCCTCTGAAGATTTGTCCAGAAATACTGGAAGACCAGTGAGCAAATACTTGTATAGGAAATCTGGAGTATTCTCCAGATTAGCTCACTGGACTTCACCCCCAGTCCAGATCAACTCTACTGAAGACATTCTGACTGAAGTCAAAGACTGAAGTCTGAATAAAGAAGACTGACAAATGGCGGAGTCCACTGGAAAGTCTTACCAGATCTGTACACTGGAGGATTGTCAGTGTTCTAGACCCCACAAGTCTGAACACTGATATCGAGGATTGACTTTCCCTTTACACACTTTCCAAAGAACAATCCACTTGTTCTTTACCAAAGTATACGTGTGTAAAGGTGGTTGGATAAAAGGATACACTTGCATTTGATGTGACTTTATCCTTATTCCTTATCCAATACATTTAATGTTTTGTCGGATCATTAAATGTATGCAACCATATTTGTACGGCACAAAATTCACTGGTGAATTTTGTTGCCTATAAATACAAAGTCATTTCCTTGAACATAAATACTTTTTAAGCATACACTTTGCATGAAAGTGAATTTGTTCCAAATACTCTCGATCTTAAACTGGGATACTTCACAACTTTAAGTATCTCGATCCAAAAGAGTTATTTGACAAATATAGATCATTTGTAACTCATAGGTTGTTAGGATACATACTTATTTGTATTATCTTGATTCCGCAACAACCTTGTGTTTTATTTAACATCATAAATAAAATACACCATTAAAAAATACATAATGTTCCACTTTACTTGTTTATTGCTTTAAGTCTTGTATTACTTTGTTTATATATTCTTTGCATTTATTTACAAGTAATACTAGTCTTCTAGTGCTTATTAGACTTGTTGTATTATACACTCTCCTAGTTAACCATCGAACTTAAGGGACTCACAAAGAATGACCCCAGATCATCTGAAAAAGTTTGTGCATACGCTAGCGGGAAATTCAATCCAATAAAATCCACTATCGATGCAGAAATATATGCAGCTATGGAAGGACTTAAATCCTTCAAGCTGTATTATATTGGAAGGGAAGAAGCAATTCTTAGAACAGATTGTCAAGCTATCATTAGCTTTTACAACAAAACCACACAAAACAAACCATCAAGAGTTCGTTGGCTAAGCTTTGTAGACTTCTTAACAGGAACGGGAGTTAACATTAAGTTAGAACACATTGAAGGAAAACTTAATGTTTTAGCTGATAACTTATCAAGGTTAGTAACTGTTCTCTGTGCAGAAGGATGTCAAGAACAAGACCCAATTTCGATGACGGAACCCCTCAACCAGCTGGAATATATTTTCGCAGAGCTACAAACTGGGAAGAATATGGGTTACAATGTGTCCAAACAGGAAGAGCAAACAGAGGAAGTCATGAGTTCACTACTGATTCAATGGAAGAATTCAAAAGACTGGCCCAAGAAAGTATGTTACCAGGACCAAGAAATTTGGATACAAGCTTCAAAGAAAGACAAAGGATGCTTAACATCTTTCAAGCCCAAAAACAAAGAGTTACAAATGAATTCGCAACACTGCTGGCCCAAGCCTACATTACAGTGGGAATCAACAGAGCTCATGAAGGCCCAAGGAATGAAGAATCAGAAGAATACTATAACAACTTGGCCCAACTCAGAAAAATGGAAGCCCAATACAAGGCCCTTGAAGAAACCCAGTTTATCTTCTAGAAAATGACGCAAGGCATGACGATTTTAAGTTCAATCATGGACATCAACCAGGGAAGCTAATGGTGGGCCCAGTCCACTACTCTTTGTTTGATTCCATTTACTTTAATAATGCGTCTACGTAAATTATTTTACTTTTTCAATAATGCACATTATAAGTGCACTAGGAGTGAAACGTGTGCGGCCAATATGTAAAGTGATAAGGTTGAAAGAGATGTCTATGGGGCCCAGACAGCGTACCCGGTTTCTACCATTATTACTCTTAGGCCTATATATAGTATGTTTTACTTAGAGTTTCATCACGACGAGAAACACTCAATCTGATAATTCTCTAAAACATCTAATATAGTTTGCAGTTTGAATTTTCTAGCTTTAATTCTCTGCACGATCCTACACATCCATTATGGTATCAGAGCTATAATTCTCTAAAACATCTAATATAGTTTGCAGTTTGAATTTTCTAGCTTTAATTCTCTGCACGATCCTACACATCCATTATGGTATCAGAGCTATAATTAAAGCTGGCTATTGCTTTAATGCTTAGCGGAAGCGTGGTAGTTTAAAAAAAAAAAAAAAAAAAAGTATTTTATGGCTGTCTAAAACCTTATCAAGATCTGTAACAAAGGTAAGTCTACCATTTTCCTGCATTCTTAGCTAAAATTGTTTAGTCATTTTGATAATAAATAATTTTTATAAGATTAATTTTTATAATTTATCTAAAAGACTGGAAAAAGTATGGGCAAAGAGAAGTCCTAGAATCAGTACGGGTGAGGGTAAGTTATGAAAAAGACATTTGTAAAATTTATAAGTTATCTTAATGTCCGAACAATTTGAAAAATCTCTTCAGGAATGGTATGATAAATCCCGAGTTGCAGGTCTTGAATACTTAAACCTTGAATTACCAAAACCAAGTCCGTCAGTG
>CM067167.1:147334454-147345919 GCA_034093135.1 Erigeron breviscapus | reverse complement strand
ATCAGTGTTTGTTCTGCTAGAGTATGCATATCGGGCCATTTCTTTTCCAAAACTGGTTGGTGACGATCCCTCTGATTCAGAGAAACCAACACAAATAATCTTGGTTTCTTTATCACCATTTTCTTCATCATCTCCCCATCCCGTTGGCTCAATTTCATTTATATCAATGTCTGAACTTGGTGGAGAGGAATATTTGACCATGTAGTCAAACTTTCCTGATGGCTGCCCAAGGGTATCCCAAACTTCTTTCTTTTTGGCTTTATGTAACTATTCATAATTTCTTATCACTTCTGGACTCATGCCATTTCTAAGAAAATAACTTCTCTCTTGTTTTGTGAAAACACCAGCAAATTCTTCTGGCATAGCTTCTATATCTTCTTGTGAGTATGAAGGTCTTGGAGCAGCTCTGTAGCCTTCAAATTTCATTGATTGTGACCCGTCATGTCTAGAACTAATACTAACTCTTTCAGGTACTATTGATGTTACCTTCTGAGTTGGTTTTAGTATCCATCTTTGGCCTTGTAATTCTTCAGTCGTTCTTGTTTGACCAGCTACTGCTTGAATTCCATTTGAAGCTAAATGTTCAGAGACATCTTGTATGTTATATCTGAACCCAGTGACACTAGTATTTGTTATTCTTCCAATCAAAGCTCTTGTGATTAGTAAATTCGACTCCCCTGCAGTCCATCCTTCATAACCTCTTGTTTGAATAGCAACCTGGATATGATTGTAGAAATCATGTACTGCCATCATAAGATCTGGAGCCATGTACACCAATTGAGTGCCTCTAGACATATCAACTTCCATGGTACCAATGATTGCTCGATCATCATCCCATCTTGTGTCTCTGAGGACCACAAGAACATTTGTACCAACATTCTTTCTATGCAAAGCATGTATCCTTATCATTATTAGACCGATATGGATATGCTGCATACTAGTATTTACCAGAACTCTATATGAGGTTTCATTAATTAACCCCATATCTAGTTGTTGGCCTTCACCGGTAACTAGCACCCTTTCCTCACTATAATGCTGATAAACTCTGTGCCTTGCTTCTGACCAACCTCTTGATTCGTACAAAACTTCAGCAGGAACCAAATTTGCACGTCTTCTATTTGAGATATCCAGTTCTTTTTCTGGATCTATCTGACTTTCCAGGCTTCTATTGTAACCACGACTTCTTAGAACATTTGGTAGTCTTCTTTGTACCATGTGATTTATTCTACTTTGTTGACGATAGTCTCGTACTTGATCTTCTTGGTTAGGGGTTTGACTAGTATTGCTACCAGTTTTAACCCTTAATGATCCTGATCTATTCATTTTCGTTTAGACTTCTCCCACTCTTTCTCATAAATCTTCTTTGGGTCTTCAAACACGTAAAAAGGGCCTTTCTTCTTTTCTACCAAAGGCTTGCTTGTTTCACCAGGCTTCCAATTTTCAAGCTTCTTTACAACGTCTTCAAGGGTATCTGTTGCTTCTTTGTTTTTAAGCAAAGAACTAATCCCTCTCTTGATTTCTCCAAGTTCTTCTTTTGTATTCTTGTGTTCTTCTGCAATTGTAGATAATAATTGTATAATCAAGTTATTCTGCTTGATTACTTTTGAGATGTTAGTTACGTTTCCTTGGTCTACTTTAGTAAATCCAACTGCTGGTGGATCAACGCTTTCTACTGCTTGCAAAGCTTCTTGATAAGATTCAGTCTGCTGGGTAATTCTGTACCCACTCATGAAATGAGTATATGCTTGATTTCCAGGAGAAGCTTTTCAACTCCTCTAACCTGTTCGTTCAGGTTTTCTGTGGATCTTGACGATTCTTCCCCAACTAACTTTGGTTGTTTGGTTATTTGTTCTGCAAGTTCTTTAACTTGCTTGGCAGTGAGTGGTTTGTGATTATCGACTTCTGTGGTGAGTTGGGTTATTCTTTTGAGGATTTGATTTTGGTTTTTCTTGATGATTTCAATTTGAGCTTCGTGGTTTTCAAGGGTTTGGTGAATTTGATGAATATGTTTAAGACACGCTTTATTACCACAATTAACTTGATCAAAGACTCTACTGATATTATTTTCTAAAGAAAATAGACTATCTGTAGTAAAATTTAAATGGGAATTTTCTGATGATATAACATGCTGAGTTTTTGTTTTATGAAAACAATAAAAGGAAATATTTTCTTTAACCACTGATGGACTTGGTTTTGGTAATTCAAGGTTTAAGTATTCAAGACCTGCAACTCGGGATTTATCATACCATTCCTGAAGAGATTTTTCAAATTGTTCGGACATTAAGATAACTTATAAATTTTACAAATGTCTTTTTCATAACTTACCCTCACCCGTACTGATTCTAGGACTTCTCTTTGCCCATACTTTTTCCAGTCTTTTAGATAAATTATAAAAATTAATCTTATAAAAATTATTTATTATCAAAATGACTAAACAATTTTAGCTAATAATGCAGGAAAATGGTAGACTTACCTTTGTTACAGATCTTGATAAGGTTTTAGACAGCCATAAAATACTTTTTTTTTAAACTACCACGCTTCCGCTAAGCATTAAAGCAATAGCCAGCTATTAATGGATGTGTAGGATCGTGCAGAGAATTAAAGCTAGAAAATTCAAACTGCAAACTATATTAGATGTTTTAGAGAATTATCAGATTGAGTGTTTCTCGTCGTGATGAAACTCTAAGTAAAACATACTATATATAGGCCTAAGAGTAATAATGGTAGAGACCGGGTGCGCTGTCTGGGCCCCATAGACATCTCTTTCAACCTTATCACTTTACATATTGGCCGCACACGTTTCACTCCTAGTGCACTTATAATGTGCATTATTGAAAAAGTAAAATAATTTACGTAGACGCATTATTAAAGTAAATGGAATCAAACAAAGAGTAGTGGACTGGGCCCACCATTAGCTTCCCTGGTTGATGTCCATGATTGACTTAAAATCGTCATGCCTTGCGTCATTTTCTAGATGATAAACTGGGTTTCTTCAAGGGCCTTGTATTCAGAAAGATGCCACCATTATTGGGAAATGCAGTTCGCGATGCCTGGTATGCTAAGAATCCAACTACAAATGTTGTTGTGGTACCTGTGATCTACTTTATTTACAATTACTTGAAAGAAATATGCCAACAAGCAGCACTTCAAAGAAGCATCAAAGATTTATCTTTCTGCAACAAGATACCAATACCAGGACAGTACTCTTCTGGTAAAATGTATGGTTTAAGGAAGGCAAAGAATTACAAAGGAAAGCCTCATGATTCGCATGTGAGGATTTTCAAGAAGAAATACTCTGGGCAAATGAGAAAATGCAAATGCTTTATATGTGGACATGAAGGTCATTTTGCCAGAGATTGCACTTCAAAGAATGGCAATATGGTTAGAGCAAACATTCTTAAAGAAGCAAAAATTCCAGACGATTATGATATAGTGTCTGTGGATTTAGGAGATCAAGATTCAGACCATATTTGCAGTCTGTCAGAAGGAAAAGCTGGAAAAACTACAAAGTATGTTGTTAATACTCTAATCTCAGGATTACCAGAGGAATTTGGTTATGCAAATATTGAAGAAACATCAACACCGATTGCTGTTACACCACAATGACGAGCTTCACTTCCTTTAAAAAGGGAACAAATTGGGTGCAGTCCTCGTGATCTAAGAATGAATGAAGAAATCTCATGGGAAATTGAATCAAGCGAGCCATGTTCATATTGTGGGCTTAGAACAATGAAAAGAATGCGTGTACATTGCCCTAAATGCACACTCATAGCATGTCCTATGTGTGCAAAGCATTACTTAAAGATTCAAGTAAAACCAGCCCCACCAGAAAAGAAAGTATTTGGAAACAAGGATGAGTTGATCAAAGAACTAACACTATATTGCATGCATTTGCAATTAGAAAATGAAAGGCTAGAAAGGGCTCTTACAGAGAAAATGGAAGAAGATATTGAAGATCTCAAAGGAAAAGGTGTATACCAAGAAAAAGAGAAAGAGGACCTGGTAAAAGAATTTGAAGAAGAAATGGCCAAAAGAAAGAATCAGTCGCTCAAAATAGCTGAAACAAGTAGCTATTCTGATAAGGTATTCCTAGATCCTAAAGATGAACGAGATCGAAGAATAATGGTCAGAAGGGGTATTAAACCAGAAGATATACCCAAAGAGGAAAACTTATCACCAATGCCACCACAACCAGTGTATCAAGAAGAGGGAGCATATTCATTAATAGAAGGTGCTGAAAAATGTGCTCAAGAAGTAACAGAAGCAGTAGGCCATCTTCAAGAAATAGAAGTTGTTAAACATGGTGTTGCAAGAATAGTGGTGAATAAATTATACAACATGAAGGTAAAATTCATCATTCCCGGAATGGATGAATTTATTATTCAAGCAATATTGGACACAGGATGTACAACCTGTAGTGCCAATATGAGAATTGTCCCAGAAGAAGCATTAGAAGATTGCCCTTTACCTGTAAAATTTACGGGTATAAATTCTGTGCAAATTGCTGACAAAAAGATGAGGCAAGGGCAAATGGAGATTGGTGATAATAGATTCAGATTTCCTTTCACTTATATTTTCAAAATGGAAATAAGTGATGGAATTGAGATGCTGATTGGTTGTAACTTCATCGGAAACATGCAAGGAGGTGTTAGATTGGAAGGCAATGTGGTTACTTTCTACAAAAATGTAACCATAATTGAAACAACACAACATACTGAAGTTACGGGATTCGCAATTGAAGAGCTGGAAATGAAATGAAGACGAATACATATCGATCAAAGAATCTGTGTATTTTAACCTGGGGCATACAAGTCAAAACTTCCAACAAAGGTTTCAGCCCCTATTGCAAGGTTTAAAGGATCAAGGATACATTGGGGATGAACCACTTAAGCATTGGCAACAAAACAAGGTTAAATGTAAACTCGAAATCATAAACCCAGACGTAACAGTACAAGACAAACTATTAAGCCACGTGACACCTGCAATGAAGGAGCAATTCCAGAAGCATGTTAAAGAATTACTCAGGCTAGGAGTAATTAGACCAAGTAAAAGTCGTCACAGAACTATGGCAATGATGGTAAACTCATGAACGTTTGTTGATCCAAAAACAGGCAAAGAGAAGAAAGGAAAAGAGCGTATGGTATTTAACTACCGTACTCTGAATGATAACACCTACAAGGATCAATACTCTCTACCTAGTATTGATATGATCAAACAGAAGGTGGGAAACTCGAATATTTATTCAAAGTTTGATCTCAAAAGTGGTTTCCACCAGGTAGCAATGGATGAAGAATCCATCCCATGGACAGCATTTATAACACCAGACGGTCTCTATGAATGGCTAGTTATGCCATTTGGCTTAAAGAATGCGCCGGCCATTTTTCAAAGAAAAATGGATAATTGTTTTCGTGGACACGAAGAATATATTGCTGTGTACATTGATGATATTCTTGTCTTTTCTAAAGATGAGAAAAGTCATGCTCAACACCTGGAAAGAATGCTTGAAGTATGTAGACAAAACGGTCTGGTTCTATCAGAAAACAAGATGAAGGTTGCTGTAAGGGAGATAGAGTTATTGGGAGCGATCATTGGAAATGGTAAAATAAAGCTCCAACCACATGTAATCAAGAAGATTGTGGAATTTAAGGAAGAAACCTTGAAAGAAAAGAATGGATTAAGGTCTTGGTTAGGCATATTAAATTATGCTAGATCATATATACCTGGGCTTGGAAAGTTGCTAGCCCCTTTGTATGAAAAGACCAATCCTCATGGAGATAAAAGAATGAAGCAGTCAGATTGGGAGATTGTAAGACAAATTAAGGCTCAGGTTCAAAGGTTACCTGATATGGAAATCCCACCCGAAGATGCTTACATTGTTATTGAAACAGATGGTTGTATGGAAGGATGGGGTGCCATCTACAAATGGAAGAAAAGGAAGAATGTTAGGTCCAGATTTACTGGACTTGCTCCATACTCGACTACTGGAGCCTCACTGAAGATCTGACCAGAAACGTGTTCTACTGGACCTACTCCAGACTTGGAATCTGGAGTCCCTCTGAAGATTTGTCCAGAAATAATGGAAGACCAGTGAGCAAATACTTGTATAGGAAATCTGGAGTATTCTCCAGATGAGCTCACTGAACTTCACCCCAGTCCAGATCAACTCTACTGAAGACATTCTGACTGAAGTCAAAGACTGAAGTCTGAAGAAAGAAGACTGACAAATGGCGGAGTCCACTGGAAAGTCTTACCAGATCTGTACACTGGAGGATTGTCAGTGTTCTAGACCCTATAAGTCTGAACACTGATATCGAGGATTGACTTTTCCCTTTACATACTTTCCTAAGAACAATCCACTTGTTCTTTACCAAAGTTTGTGTGTGTAAAGGTGGTTGGATAAAAGGACACAAAGTCATTTGATGTGACTTTATCCTTATTCCTTATCCAATACATTTAATGTTCTTGTCGGATCATTAAATGTATGCAACCATATTTGTACGGCACAAAATTCACTGGTGAATTTTGTTGCCTATAAATACAAAGTCATTTCCTTGACATAAATACTTTTAAGCATACACTTTGCATGAAAGTGAATTTGTCCAAATACTCTCGATCTTAAACTGGGATACTTCACAACTTTAAGTATCTCGATCCAAAAGAGTTATTGACAAATATAGATCATTTGTAACTCATAGGTTGTTAGGATACATACTTATTTGTATTATCTTGATTCCGCAACAACCTTGTGTTTTATTTAACATCATAAATAAAATACACCATTGAAAAATACATAATGTTCCACTTTACTTGTTTATTACTTTAAGTCTTGTATTACTTTGTTTATATATTCTTGCATTTATTTACAAGTAATACTAGTCCATTCTAGTGCTTATTAGACTTGTTGTATTATACACTCTCCTAGTTAACCATCGAACTTAAGGGACTCACAAAGAATGACCCCAGATCATCTGAAAAAGTTTGTGCATACGCTAGCGGGAAATTCAATCCAATAAAATCCATTATCGATGCAGAAATATATGCAGCTATGGAAGGACTTAAATCCTTCAAGCTGTATTATATTGGAAGGGAAGAAGCAATTCTTAGAACAGATTGTCAAGCTATCATTAGCTTTTACAACAAAACCACACAAAACAAACCATCAAGAGTTCGTTGGCTAAGCTTTGTAGACTTCTTAACAGGAACGGGAGTTAACATTAAGTTAGAACACATTGAAGGAAAACTTAATGTTTTAGCTGATAACTTATCAAGGTTAGTAACTGTTCTCTGTGCAGAAGGATGTCAAGAACAAGACCCAATTTCGATGACGGAACCCCTCAATCAGCTGGAATATATTTTCGCAGAGCTACAAACTGGGAAGAATATGGGTTACAATGTGTCCAAACAGGAAGAGCAAACAGAGGAAGTCATGAGTTCACTACTGATTCAATGGAAGAATTCAAAAGACTGGCCCAAGAAAGTATGTTACCAGGACCAAGAAATTTGGATACAAGCTTCAAAGAAAGACAAAGGATGCTTAACATCTTTCAAGCCCAAAAACAAAGAGTTACAAATGAATTCGCAACACTGCTGGCCCAAGCCTACATTACAGTGGGAATCAACAGAGCTCATGAAGGCCCAAGGAATGAAGAATCAGAAGAATACTATAACAACTTGGCCCAACTCAGAAAAATGGAAGCCCAATACAAGGCCCTTGAAGAAACCCAGTTTATCTTCTAGAAAATGACGCAAGGCATGACGATTTTAAGTTCAATCATGGACATCAACCAGGGAAGCTAATGGTGGGCCCAGTCCACTACTCTTTGTTTGATTCCATTTACTTTAATAATGCGTCTACGTAAATTATTTTACTTTTTCAATAATGCACATTATAAGTGCACTAGGAGTGAAACGTGTGCGGCCAATATGTAAAGTGATAAGGTTGAAAGAGATGTCTATGGGGCCCAGACAGCGCACCCGGTCTCTACCATTATTACTCTTAGGCCTATATATAGTATGTTTTACTTAGAGTTTCATCACGACGAGAAACACTCAATCTGATAATTCTCTAAAACATCTAATATAGTTTGCAGTTTGAATTTTCTAGCTTTAATTCTCTGCACGATCCTACACATCCATTATGGTATCAGAGCTATAATTAAAGCTGGCTATTGCTTTAATGCTTAGCGGAAGCGTGGTAGTTTAAAAAAAAAGAAAAAAAAAGAAAGTATTTTATGGGTGTCTAAAACCTTATCAAGATCTGTAACAAAGGTAAGTCTACCATTTTCCTGCATTCTTAGCTAAAATTGTTTAGTCATTTTGATAATAAATAATTTTTATAAGATTAATTTTTATAATTTATCTAAAAGACTGGAAAAAGTATGGGCAAAGAGAAGTCCTAGAATCAGTACGGGTGAGGGTAAGTTATGAAAAAGACATTTGTAAAATTTATAAGTTATCTTAATGTCCGAACAATTTGAAAAATCTCTTCAGGAATGGTATGATAAATCCCGAGTTGCAGGTCTTGAATACTTAAACCTTGAATTACCAAAACCAAGTCCATCAGTGGTTAAAGAAAATATTTCCTTTTATTGTTTTCATAAAACAAAAACTCAGCATGTTATATCATCAGAAAATTCCCATTTAAATTTATTACAGATAGTCTATTTTCTTTAGAAAATAATATCAGTAGAGTCTTTGATCAAGTTAATTGTGGTAATAAAGCGTGTCTTAAACATATTCATCAAATTCACCAAACCCTTGAAAACCACGAAGCTCAAATTGAAATCATCAAGAAAAACCAAAATCAAATCGTCAAAAGAATAACACAACTCACCACAGAAGTCGATAATCACAAACCACTCACTGCCAAGCAAGTTAAATAACATGCAGAACAAATAACCAAACAACCAAAGTTAGTTGGGGAAGAATCGTCAAGATCCACAGAAAACCTGAACGAACAGGTTAGAGGAGTTGAAAAGCTTCTCCTGGAAATCAAGCATATACTCATTTCATGAGTGGGTACAGAATTACCCAGCAGACTGAATCTTATCAAGAAGCTTTGCAAGCAGTAGAAAGCGTTGATCCACCAGCAGTTGGATTTACTAAAGTAGACCAAGGAAACGTAACCAACATCTAAAAAATAATCAAGCAGAATAACTTGATTATACAATTATTATCTACAATTGCAGAAGAACACAAGAATACAAAAGAAGAACTTGGAGAAATCAAGAGAGGGATTAGTTCTTTGCTTAAAAACAAAGAAGCAACAGATACCCTTGAAGACGTTGTAAAGAAGCTTGAAAATTGGAAGCCTGGTGAAACGAGCAAAGCCTTTGGTCGAAAAGAAGAAAGGCCTTTTTTACGTGTTTGAAGACCCAAAGAAGATTTACGAGAAAGAGTGGGAGAAGTCCAAACAAAAATGAATAGATCAGGATCATTAAGGGTTAGAACTGGTAGCAATACTAGTCAAACCCCTAACCAAGAAGATCAAGTACGAGACTATCGTCAACAAAGTAGAATAAATCACATGGTACAAAGAAGACTACCAAATGTTCTAAGAAGTCGTGGTTACAATAGAAGCCTGGAAAGTCAGATAGATCCAGAAAAAGAACTGGATATCTCAAATAGAAGACGTGCAAATTTGGTTCCTGCTGAAGTTTTGTACGAATCAAGAGGTTGGTCAGAAGCAAGGCACAAAGTTTATCAGCATTATAGTGAGGAAAGGGTGCTAGTTACCGGTGAAGGCCAACAACTAGATATGGGGTTAATTAATGAAACCTCATATAGAGTTCTGGTAAATACTAGTATGCAGCATATCCATATCGGTCTAATAATGATAAGGATACATGCTTTGCATAGAAAGAATGTTGGTACAAATGTTCTTGTGGTCCTCAGAGACACAAGATGGGATGATGATCGAGCAATCATTGGTACCATGGAAGTTGATATGTCTAGAGGCACTCAATTGGTGTACATGGCTCCAGATCTTATGATGGCAGTACATGATTTCTACAATCATATCCAGGTTGCTATTCAAACAAGAGGTTATGAAGGATGGACTGCAGGGGAGTCGAATTTACTAATCACAAGAGCTTTGATTGGAAGAATAACAAATACTAGTGTCACTGGGTTCAGATATAACATACAAGATGTCTCTGAACATTTAGCTTCAAATGGAATTCAAGCAGTAGCTGGTCAAACAAGAACGACTGAAGAATTACAAGGCCAAAGATGGATACTAAAACCAACTCAGAAGGTAACATCAATAGTACCTGAAAGAGTTAGTATTAGTTCTAGACATGACGGGTCACAATCAATGAAATTTGAAGGCTACAGAGCTGCTCCAAGACCTTCATACTCACAAGAAGATATAGAAGCTATGCCAGAAGAATTTGCTGGTGTTTTCACAAAACAAGAGAGAAGTTATTTTCTTAGAAATGGCATGAGTCCAGAAGTGATAAGAAATTATGAAGAGTTACATAAAGCCAAAAAGAAAGAAGTTTGGGATACTCTTGGGCAGCCATCAGGAAAGTTTGACTACATGGTCAAATATTCCTCTCCACCAAGTTCAGACATTGATATAAATGAAATTGAGCCAACGGGATGGGGAGATGATGAAGAAAATGGTGATAAAGAAACCAAGATTATTTGTGTTGGTTTCTCTGAATCAGAGGGATCGTCACCAACCAGTTTTGGAAAAGAAATGGCATGAGCCCAGAAGTGATAAGAAATTATGAAGAGTTACATAAAGCCAAAAAGAAAGAAGTTTGGGATACTCTTGGGCAGCCATCAGGAAAGTTTGACTACATGGTCAAATATTCCTCTCCACCAAGTTCAGACATTGATATAAATGAAATTGAGCCAACGGGATGGGGAGATGATGAAGAAAATGGTGATAAAGAAACCAAGATTATTTGTGTTGGTTTCTCTGAATCAGAGGGATCGTCACCAACCAGTTTTGGAAAAGAAATGGCCCGATATGCATACTCTAGCAGAATAAACACTGATGAAGAAATAGCTGGGAGGCTGCAACAAGAAGAATGGAAAGATGAGTTGATTTCTCTAAATTATCATCTCAATACGGAAGGTGGTGGGAATAGTTCTCACCAAAATCCTCCTGAAAGGCCTGCAGTGTCCTATCAAAACCAAAACTTGATGAAAGGTGCATATTCTCAGGATGAAGATTACATAGCTGGATATTCACAGGATCCTTATACCCCTAAGAATACTCCGGTACATGGTAATTCAATACCTGTCCAAACCTACCATGATGAAGACTGTTCTTTCCCACAAGTAATCGGAGAAGACTATGAAGAAAGATATGAGAATAATCAAACCTTTGCTACTCCATGCTTTAATGCAAGTCGTGATATTGTTACTAAGATTAAAAGACCAAAGTATACAAAGAAAACACGAAAAAGCAGGAGAAAGAGAAACAGTTCAAAATCAAGCGACGATGATGAATT
>CM067167.1:147266954-147329454 GCA_034093135.1 Erigeron breviscapus | reverse complement strand
TTTGTAATGTAATAATGTTATGCTCTTATTCACAGATTTCTAGAATGGGTGTTGTGTCTTCTATGTCTAAAGCTAAGTTTTATTTGGGGTTTATGGCATCATTGATATAGCCGTGCAGTGTTTTTCTAGTCTGGCCAAGTTGCTTTTTATTCAACATGGATTAGTTTTTGCTCACAAGTTTCTGGAAATTACCTGTCAATACTCTTATGCTGATCTATTCTGTGATTTATGAGGTTTATGTTTATCTGTTCAGTAATTTATTGTACCTCTATATTCATGAAGAAGCGCTTATTTGAACTAAAACTTGTACATAGGTATTTGATTAGGCATTTGTCTGTCTTACGGCATTTGGGAATTCTTTATTTATGGCCCGTATACTTTTGTACATCAGATTAATATGTGGTGATCTTAATATACTTTTAGTCTTTACATTTGTTAAGATATTTGTGTTTAACAAGTGAAGTTGGTTATGCATGAGTGACATCACACCATTTCATTTATGTCTTATCGTATAGGATCATTTTCTATCCCCTGAATAACTCTCTGATGTTAATCTTGTTGTGCCCTTTTGCAGGTTAGAGCCAAACATAAAGAAGTGTGTCTTCATAAAGATAGTCCTTTAGGTGAAACAATTCTTGAATGCTATAACTGTGGATGTCGAAATGTTTTTCTTCTTGGATTCATTTCAGCAAAGACAGAGAGTGTGGTTGTTCTACTTTGCAGGGAACCTTGTCTCAATGTGAATGCACTGAAAGACATGAATTGGGACCTGAGTCAATGGTGTCCGCTTATTGATGATCGATGCTTTTTGCAATGGCTTGTTAAGGTTAGCAGATACTCACACGTGCACACATATACATCTTATTGTTTATTTGTTATATTGTTAATTTGTTGTTGACTAAACTCTGTTTGAAATTGCCAATTTATATGACTAATGTAGGAAGACAATGAATTGCGTCTTGTGCCTGGTGATGAGTTACGGCTACGGTACTCTGGAGATGCTGCACATACAGCTTGGCAGTCAGTTGGACATGTGGTATGGCCTTTTTCATACTTCCATTCATGCCATCCTTTTGTTTGTTTGTATGCATATCTCGTTTATACTTTTTTTTTATGGGAACTCTTTGTGTACACATGATTTTATGTTACTACATTATTTGTTTCTTTTTCTTCCCGTAAGTTTCTTATATATTTTTCGTTTGGGTTCAATATCTTCTTCTGGTAGTAAAGTACCGTTCACCTTGTTCTTGACTTTTGGTTTGATAATATCTACTTGTTCTAACTTTCTTTGCATGATTTTTATCTGCTGTTCACAGATGATGAAAGAATCTCAAAGCAAAGACAATCTTACAATACGATGGGATATTGGTCTTAATAAGAAGCGTGTTGCATATTTTGTTTTTCCAAAGGTGATTTAGATTTGTTGGTGCTTTCATCTTGATTTTTGTGATTGTTTTGGTAATTTGTTGTTTTTCAGGTTCCATCTGAACAGGAGCAGCTGCGGGCACGTCACATAAGTGCCCAACAGATCAATAAGGTGGAAGAACTCTGGAAGACAAATCCTGATGCGAGCTTGGAGGACCTAGAAAAGCCTGGTGTCGATGATGAGCCTCAACCTGTGGCCATGAAGTATGAAGATGCCTATCAGGTTTAAATGTCACAATATTGATTTGATTCCATGAATAATGTAGTTTTTTTTGTCATTTCCATTCTGGCATTACATTATCGCAATGGAATTAATGTAAAACTCCATTTGTGTTTGTTTTTCTGGTTGCAGTATCAAAATGTTTTTGCACCACTCATTAAGCTTGAAGCTGATTATGATAAAGTAAGATGTTCTTGCGTTATATATTTTTCGTTTGGGTTCAATATCTTCTTCTGGTAGTAAAGTACCGTTCACCTTGTTCTTGACTTTTGGTTTGATAATATCTACTTGTTCTAACTTTCTTTGCATGATTTTTATCTGCTGTTCACAGATGATGAAAGAATCTCAAAGCAAAGACAATCTTACAATACGATGGGATATTGGTCTTAATAAGAAGCGTGTTGCATATTTTGTTTTTCCAAAGGTGATTTAGATTTGTTGGTGCTTTCATCTTGATTTTTGTGATTGTTTTGGTAATTTGTTGTTGACTAAACTCTGTTTGAAATTGCCAATTTATATGACTAATGTAGGAAGACAATGAATTGCGTCTTGTGCCTGGTGATGAGTTACGGCTACGGTACTCTGGAGATGCTGCACATACAGCTTGGCAGTCAGTTGGACATGTGGTATGGCCTTTTTCATACTTCCATTCATGCCATCCTTTTGTTTGTTTGTATGCATATCTCGTTTATACTTTTTTTTTATGGGAACTCTTTGTGTACACATGATTTTATGTTACTACATTATTTGTTTCTTTTTCTTCCCGTAAGTTTCTTATATATTTTTTTTTCCGCTCAGATAAAACTCACTGCCCAAGAGGAGGTGGCACTTGAGCTTCGTGCAAGTCAGGTAGTATTATCAGTTTTTACAATGTGTATTGATACTTATTATTTATTACTTATTGTTGGTAATTTTTCAGGGAGTTCCGGTTGATGTGAACCATGGCTTTAGTGTGGACTTTGTATGGAAGAGCACTAGTTTTGATAGGATGCAGGGTGCTATGAAAACTTTCGCGGTGGATGAAACAAGTGTCAGCGGGTGGGTTGGATTTGATGGAAATAATTATGCATATTTCCATTTAGATTTTTAAGGGAAATGTTGATTTTTCCTGTCTATATTATCTAAGCTATTTGAAAATAACATAAAATGTAGGTTGGCAGTAACTTCTTTGTTTAATGATTTAGAGATTATGGTGTCAATTTTGAAAAGGACAACCCTTTGATTTTGTTCCTTTGTACTTGTGGGTGGTTATAGCTAAATTTGAATTTAGGGCTGTACTTATGTTTGAAATATGTTGTTGCATTTATGCAGGTACATTTACCACAATTTGTTGGGGCATGAGGTTGAGTTTCAAATGGTTCGTAATGCATTGCCTCGTCGTTTTGGTGCACCTGGTCTTCCTGAGCTTAATGCATCTCAAGTAGGGTTTTACCCCACTTTTTTTTGTAATATCACATAGCTAATGTCATAAAATGTACGCTTGATATTTTTATATGGCATCTATATATGATATTTTAACCATCAATTTCTTTACTCTATTGTGTATATACATTGAATCGTTTCAAGCATATTGTCATGTTAATTTGTATATGCATAAATTGGTAGGTTTTTGCTGTAAAAAGTGTCCTTCAGAAACCAATAAGTTTGATCCAAGGGCCACCTGGTACTGGTAAAACAGTCACTTCCGCTGCAATTGTTTACCACATGGCTAAACAAGGTCAAGGACAGGTATTGTTTCTGGATTTGTTTTTTTTTATATAATCTGTTCAAGTCACTGAATGACACTGATGTCGGTAATTAAATTTAGGTTTTGGTATGTGCGCCTAGCAATGTCGCCGTAGACCAACTCGCGGAGAAGATAAGTGCCACTGGCTTAAAGGTAATGTGTTCGCACTTCTATTTTTAATAAGCTTATACTGTTCATCATATTTGTAATTATCTTTTCTAATTGTATACAGGTTGTAAGACTGTGTGCTAAATCAAGGGAAGCTGTTAGCTCACCTGTTGAGCACTTAACACTTCATTATCAGGTTTGTTCATTATATGCTTTTTATTATGCATTTGGGGCTCAGATGAACTACTTTAATCTAAAAGGTATTATTTAACTGGTTTTGAAGGTTCGCCATCTGGATACATCTGAAAAAAGCGAACTTCACAAGCTGCAGCAATTGAAAGATGAACAAGGTGAGGATAATTTAAGGAGGATCCTGTTTTGATTGTTTGTCTGGTTATTGGCAATATCTTATAGTTATTTTCCTTATTTTGTTAAAACGTCCTGTTACATATATTTTGAACTTACACAGGAGAATTATCCAGTAGTGATGAGAAGAAGTATAAGGCACTGAAGCGGGCTACTGAACGTGAGATATCTCAAAGCGCTGATGTCATCTGTTGCACATGTGTTGGTGCTGGAGATCCTCGATTGGCAAATTTTAGATTTCGTCAGGTCACTTTTCTAGTATCACTTTTGAGTTTGTAGTTGAAGATCTTTTGTTGTTTTTTATGTTATGATCTAAGTTTTTTCTTCCATCTTTTTTGTATTTTCAGGTGCTTATTGATGAATCTACCCAATCAACTGAGCCAGAGTGTCTTATTCCTCTTGTTCTCGGGGCAAAGCAGGTTAATATGTGCAGACATTATGCAACTCTTACTGTAGTCAGTATGCTGCATGGTTATTTGAATGAATATTTTTTGTTTTAGGTGGTTCTTGTTGGTGACCATTGTCAGCTTGGCCCTGTTATTATGTGCAAGAAAGCTGCCCGTGCTGGGTTGGCTCAGTCTTTATTCGAGCGACTTGTGATGCTTGGTGTCAAGCCAATCAGATTGCAGGTTCAATATCGAATGCATCCATCGCTTTCAGAATTTCCTTCTAATAGTTTTTACGAGGGTACTCTCCAAAACGGAGTCACTATCAATGAAAGGCAATCAACAGGAATTGATTTTCCCTGGCCCGTGCCAAATCGCCCCATGTTCTTTTATGTTCAGGTGTTCATTTCACTCTTCATTGCCCCTTTTTTTTTCCTTTTAATACTTTTAATCTTTTTGTAGATGACATAGTTATAATTACAAAACCAATATTTTTACAATTATATTCTGAGTCTTTAAATCTTAAGATATAAATATGTAGAGTTTGTATCCACTGAAAAGACAATACTTCAATCTGTTTGAAACATTGTAACTTGTTTGTGACTAAAAGACAAGCCAAATTAACTCAATCATAAGTAAATGGGTCAAAATTGCCAACACAACACTGCAAATTTTGATTAACTTCTACTTATGGGTTCACCCCATTTTCTCATAGATGGGACAAGAAGAAATTAGTGCCAGTGGAACATCTTATCTTAATAGGACCGAGGCTGCACATGTTGAAAAGATAGTGACCGCTTTCCTAAGGAGTGGTGTAGTTCCAAGTCAGGTATGTAGATTGTGTATCCTTGAGCTTCTGGGCCTTGATGAGTTGATATTAATCATGAATTGGTATTATTGATATTATTCAGATAGGGGTTATAACTCCCTATGAAGGCCAGCGTGCATACATCGTTAACTATATGTCGAGAAATGGTGCACTTAGGCAGCAGCTTTATAAGGAAATTGAGGTAATGCATGTTATTTTTGGTCATGGTTCTTGTAAAATCAGATATATCTGCACTTGTCAAAGACAATGCACTTACAAATAACTTCTTTGCAGGTTGCAAGTGTAGATTCATTTCAAGGGCGGGAAAAAGATTACATTATTTTGTCATGTGTGAGAAGTAATGAACATCAGGGTATTGGATTTCTTAATGATCCACGTAGGCTTAATGTTGCACTTACCCGAGCTCGTTATGGTATTGTCATTCTTGGAAATCCAAAAGTTCTCAGCAAACAACCATTGTGGAATGGGTTACTAACACATTATAAGGTATCTTTTACATACTGCAAATACGTAGCTATTTTTGTTTATTTCTCCTATAAAGTGTATTGCTGTTTAAATAAGTTCATAATTATCTAATTTTGATGATATTCTTATATACAATCTACAGGAGCATGAATGTTTAGTGGAAGGTCCTTTAAACAACTTAAAGCAGAGTATGGTGCAATTTCAGAAGCCAAAGAAAGTATGTTGATATTGTGGCCCTCTTCCAGTTTTTTGATGGCAGTTTTGCAGTTAACAATCTTTGTAAACTTATATATTGATTTTTGGTTTACATGACATAGATATATAATGACCGGAGGCTTTTCTTTGGTGGACCTGGTATTGGGGCCAATGAGAGCTTTGGATCTGCTACTTCGGGAAATCCTGGTGCTGATGGCAGAAACAACCGTTCCAGGGGTATGATATTGTCTTTCTCTTTCTTTCGTTTTGTATTTCTTCCTTTAAACTGTGGCCCTATGGGAGTAGTAAGGTGACCTTTCTTGTTAAAATGTATACATGTGCGCACGACATACAAGCTTTTCCATTATTAGATATGGTAGTTAAAAAAGGGCGAGTGGGTGGGATCCCTCTGGTCCCATGTACCACCTTGGTACCCAGAGCGCACACTGTATAGAACTCATGGCCGGTGAAGCACCATCCTCACACATGGATCACAAGATGTAGTTTCTCCACTTGCCTTTGGCAAGTTTCGAACCTGCAGCCTTCATCTGTGGGCCCATGTGGTCGCATGATGGATGCGATTCCTGGATGTAGTTGGATGTGATGTACCACTTGGGTTTCACCCCTTTGGTTAATAGATGTGGTAGGTGTATATTAACTTTTCAATATTACAAAATCAAAGGAACATTAAATAAATGTTGAAGGATAATTGTGTTATTTGAGTATAAATTAAGCTTTTATACTTCCTTTAAATTATGTGTTTTGGCTAGTGGACTTATTTTGGGATGGAGTGAGTAATAATCATGGACTTGAAATATTTTGGGTCAGCATGACCTAGCATATAGAAAAAACACATGCTTTAACCATAACCTGTTTTGTCCTGTGTGGTGTGCCCGTTTTGCTTGCCGTAGTTTTACTCGGTTGTGCTTACATAGTTAACTACTTGACTTGTTTACTTTCCGAGTACAGGTCCATACATGCCACCTGGACCACCTAATGGCACCCACAAACCTGGTCTTCATCCTGCTGCATATCCAATGCCTCGCGTGCCTATTCCACCATATCATGGAGGTCCCCAGCCTTACGCTATTCCTACCCGTGGTGTACATGGCCCCATTGGTGGCATTCCTCATGTTCCGCAGCCGGGTAGTCGGGGTTTCACCGCTGGACGGGGAAATCCTACTAGTGGTCCTATTGGGAGCCATCTTGCACACCAGCAAGGCTCACAGCAGCCTATTGGTGCACCCATGGGATCTAATTTTAACTTCTCAGCACTCGAAAACCCAACTAGCCAGTCGTCGGTTGGTGGACCCGGTCCATTATCTCAACCTGGATATGTTAATAATGTTAGTATTTCTCTCTATTGCCTTTTGTTCTTTCTTCAATTTAGTCAAGTTATTGTAGATTGTATTAATTGACAAGAGAACTTGTGTTGCTTGCGATAGATGACGCAAGGACCAGGTCAAACGTTTCGTGATGGTTTCTCGGTTGGTGGCATGTCACAGGTAATGAGGTTTCTTGAAATTCAATGTTTGTTCATGAAGCAATGATCCCCGCTTATAATACTTTTTTCGTCATTCAATATCATGCAGGATTTCTTGGGTGATGATTTTAAAAGTCAAGGGTCGCATGTTCCATATAATGTTGCTGAATTTTCCACACAGGTAAGTCTTTTTTGTAGTACTCTAACCTTGGGGAGGGAGATGGGGACACTATCCTATGCATGAGTGATAGGGTTGGTAAACTGGATTGCTTTCGGTTTGTTAGTAGGCTATGTGTGAGGCCATATCGCATATGGTTAATAGGGTTATGTGGAGCGAGAGTTTCAAGCATGAATTCAAATCTGTTACAGGCTAAGATCGAACATGTATTCCCTGGGGTTGGGTCACATTGGCTGGACCAACCTTGAATCTATTTTATTGCTCAATTATTTAACTAGTATTTTGTATGTAATTTTACATAAAAAATATCTTATTGCAATAATAACCAAGTTTTTAAATAAAGTGATAAGAGTAGGTTGTATGCATTGAAGTTTTGTTTTGGGTGACTTTATGGTTTCAACTTGTTTCCTGTTTACTTGCCTTCTATTTTAACATACTTCACCTATTAGAGATGAAACATAGCTCAAATTGACCTGTATTGAGTTACCACTCTCTAAGGGCCTGTATTGCATTAAGTTGGTAACTTGTAGAGGTCTCTTAGTTATTTATGTTGTTTCAGGCTTCTCAAGGTGGGTATACTGTTGACTATGGTAATCCAACAACCCAGGGAGGATTCCCGGGAAGCTATTTGAACCAGAATTCCCAAGCTGGGTATTCTCGGTTTGGTACAGGAAATGATTTCATGTCTCAGGTGTGTTCAGTTTTTCCACAATTAAGAATCTTACCTTTATGTAGATGTTTATAATGTTTAAGCAGGCCGAATGAGATGCAGGCATTTACATCTAACTTATGTTCCATTCATTATTAAACTAGTCTTAGGCTCCGTCCGATGGACAGGTGGTTTCAAAGACAGCTTATAGCAGACATGCTAGACCCAAAATAAATATCATGTGCTTCATATTTGATTATCAGTTGAATATCTGAAAATATTTATTGTTTGGTTATATGTTTTGGTGCTTCCTAGAAACACTTGCATTCATCTTGGGGGGAATGGAGGAGGAAGGATTTTCTTCTTTTAGTTCTGATTTTTTTCATTGTTTTCACAGGACTACATGGGTCACGGCTCTCAAGGCTTGTTTACGCAGGTTGGGTTCAATGAGCCATCACAAGATGATGCTTCCCAAAGCCACTTTGGTGCCAATTCTCTTCAGACACAGGTGTCATATACTTTACCAGAATTAATGTTTGGTGATTTTTTCCTTTCTACAAGTTGGCCTCCAATTGAAGAAGTTTTTTATGTGACTTGCAGAATATGATGAATCCTCTATACTCCCAACCATTTGCACACTATAACTCACAGCCCCCAAACATGCAAGCTTCTCAACAGCAGCAAACACAACCCCACTACAATGGTTGAGAGGTGTGTGGAATTATTCCCATGTTGTGAAAGGGTTATAGTCAGTCCTTGCATCCAGCCACTTGACTTTTGCCTCCACTATGTTTGACCAAACTATATCTACCCCTAAAATGATTTAAAGTTTGACAAATAACAAACCGTTTTGGAAGATAAGATATTGGAGTAACTGTAAATTGGTGTGGTGGCAAATAATGGGCTGAGGAAAAGACGGATAAACCTCAAAAGATTTGGTAAAAAGTCAACAGAGTTAAAGCGGAAAAGAGATCACCTGTGTATGACCTGGTTTGTTGCATAAAGGGTGTGTTGAGGAAAACAAACTCGATTGGTAAGACAGCACATACATAAATAGAGATGCAGATGAAATATTGTGTACAGCCATGCTTCGGGAAGTGGTATCTTATCTAACCCTTGTGCCATAGGACCGGGACATGTACATGTGATAATTTAGTAAAAAACGGACGATGACGATAGCTATGCTAGAGATCATATAGGTCGTGTTTCTTTTTTTTTTATTTTTTATTTTTTGCGTTTCGGGATTGCAAGTAGCAGCTACATGAACCGTGTGCATCTTTGATATATTGTGATAGAATCCATGGCTTTTTGTGTGTGAATATTTGTATTTCTGGTCTGATTTTATTGGTGTATGTTTTGTTAGACTATAACACAAGTAAGGGCAACACAATAGACTTAATCGTTTTCTAGATCTATTGTTATCCTTATCAATAATGACATAGAACTGAGAAGCTCAACTCAGAAAAGACTGAAAAACTTGATTAATACAGAAAAAAACTAATGGGTATGTACCCTGCCCAACAGATTACCTAACAAAGTTTAAAGAAATAATAGTACTAATGACAAAATGAGTGTGCCTTGAAATATCATCGTCAATCCAATTCAAGCTAGTATTAAATTGGCTTGGTGTAAAATATTACCCGATAAGGAAACTATGAGACACGCTTTATGTGACTATGTTGTAGAAATTACAATGAGAAAACGACATTGTAATAGATCAGATCTTTCTATATATAATGCTCATATAATGAGTATTTATTTATTTTATAAAAAGTGGATGTCTTTCAACATGTCTAAAATTTATAAGTGATATTTTAATGGGCTAAATTTTTTTAGTGTATGTTTTGTTAGACTATAACACAAGTAAGGGCAACACAATAGACTTAATCGTTTTCTAGATCTATTGTTATCCTTATCAATAATGACATAGAACTGAGAAGCTCAACTCAGAAAAGACTGAAAAACTTGATTAATACAGAAAAAAACTAATGGGTATGTACCCTGCCCAACAGATTACCTAACAAAGTTTAAAGAAATAATAGTACTAATGACAAAATGAGTGTGCCTTGAAATATCATCGTCAATCCAATTCAAGCTAGTATTAAATTGGCTTGGTGTAAAATATTACCCGATAAGGAAACTATGAGACACGCTTTATGTGACTATGTTGTAGAAATTACAATGAGAAAACGACATTGTAATAGATCAGATCTTTCTATATATAATGCTCATATAATGAGTATTTTTTTTATTTTTTATTTTTTGCGTTTCGGGATTGCAAGTAGCAGCTACATGAACCGTGTGCATCTTTGATATATTGTGATAGAATCCATGGCTTTTTGTGTGTGAATATTTGTATTTCTGGTCTGATTTTATTGGTGTATGTTTTGTTAGACTATAACACAAGTAAGGGCAACACAATAGACTTAATCGTTTTCTAGATCTATTGTTATCCTTATCAATAATGACATAGAACTGAGAAGCTCAACTCAGAAAAGACTGAAAAACTTGATTAATACAGAAAAAAACTAATGGGTATGTACCCTGCCCAACAGATTACCTAACAAAGTTTAAAGAAATAATAGTACTAATGACAAAATGAGTGTGCCTTGAAATATCATCGTCAATCCAATTCAAGCTAGTATTAAATTGGCTTGGTGTAAAATATTACCCGATAAGGAAACTATGAGACACGCTTTATGTGAATATTTGTATTTCTGGTCTGATTTTATTGGTGTATGTTTTGTTAGACTATAACACAAGTAAGGGCAACACAATAGACTTAATCGTTTTCTAGATCTATTGTTATCCTTATCAATAATGACATAGAACTGAGAAGCTCAACTCAGAAAAGACTGAAAAACTTGATTAATACAGAAAAAAACTAATGGGTATGTACCCTGCCCAACAGATTACCTAACAAAGTTTAAAGAAATAATAGTACTAATGACAAAATGAGTGTGCCTTGAAATATCATCGTCAATCCAATTCAAGCTAGTATTAAATTGGCTTGGTGTAAAATATTACCCGATAAGGAAACTATGAGACACGCTTTATGTGAATATTTGTATTTCTGGTCTGATTTTATTGGTGTATGTTTTGTTAGACTATAACACAAGTAAGGGCAACACAATAGACTTAATCGTTTTCTAGATCTATTGTTATCCTTATCAATAATGACATAGAACTGAGAAGCTCAACTCAGAAAAGACTGAAAAACTTGATTAATACAGAAAAAAACTAATGGGTATGTACCCTGCCCAACAGATTACCTAACAAAGTTTAAAGAAATAATAGTACTAATGACAAAATGAGTGTGCCTTGAAATATCATCGTCAATCCAATTCAAGCTAGTATTAAATTGGCTTGGTGTAAAATATTACCCGATAAGGAAACTATGAGACACGCTTTATGTGACTATGTTGTAGAAATTACAATGAGAAAACGACATTGTAATAGATCAGATCTTTCTATATATAATGCTCATATAATGAGTATTTATTTATTTTATAAATTGTTGTTACTGTTGTTGTTGTTGTTGTTGTTGTTGTTGTTGTTGTTGTTGTTGTTGTTGTTGTTGTTGTTGTTGTTGTTGTTGTTGTTGTTGTTGCTGTTGTTGTTGCTGTTGTTGTTGTTGTTGTTGTTGTTGTTGTTGTTGTTGTTGTTGTTGTTGTTGTTGTTGTTGTTGTTGTTGTTGTTGTTGTTGTTGTTGTTGTTGTTGTTGTTGTTGTTGTTGTTGTTGTTGTTGTTGTTGTTGTTGTTGTTGTTGTTGTTGTTGTTGTTGTTGTTGTTGTTGTTGTTGTTGTTGTTGTTGTTGTTGTTGTTGTTGTTGTTGTTGTTGTTGTTGTTGTTGTTGTTGTTGTTGTTGTTGTTGTTGTTGTTGTTGTTGTTGTTGTTGTTGTTGTTGTTGTTGTTGTTGTTGTTGTTGTTGTTGTTGTTGTTGTTGTTGTTGTTGTTGTTGTTGTTGTTGTTGTTGTTGTTGTTGTTGTTGTTGTTGTTGTTGTTGTTGTTGTTGTTGTTGTTGTTGTTGTTGTTGTTGTTGTTGTTGTTGTTGTTGTTGTTGTTGTTGTTGTTGTTGTTGTTGTTGTTGTTGTTGTTGTTGTTGTTGTTGTTGTTGTTGTTGTTGTTGTTGTTGTTGTTGTTGTTGTTGTTGTTGTTGTTGTTGTTGTTGTTGTTGTTGTTGTTGTTGTTGTTGTTGTTGTTGTTGTTGTTGTTGTTGTTGTTGTTGTTGTTGTTGTTGTTGTTGTTGTTGTTGTTGTTGTTGTTGTTGTTGTTGTTGTTGTTGTTGTTGTTGTTGTTGTTGTTGTTGTTGTTGTTGTTGTTGTTGTTGTTGTTGTTGTTGTTGTTGTTGTTGTTGTTGTTGTTGTTGTTGTTGTTGTTGTTGTTGTTGTTGTTGTTGTTGTTGTTGTTGTTGTTGTTGTTGTTGTTGTTGTTGTTGTTGTTGTTGTTGTTGTTGTTGTTGTTGTTGTTGTTGTTGTTGTTGTTGTTGTTGTTGTTGTTGTTGTTGTTGTTGTTGTTGTTGTTGTTGTTGTTGTTGTTGTTGTTGTTGTTGTTGTTGTTGTTGTTGTTGTTGTTGTTGTTGTTGTTGTTGTTGTTGTTGTTGTTGTTGTTGTTGTTGTTGTTGTTGTTGTTGTTGTTGTTGTTGTTGTTGTTGTTGTTGTTGTTGTTGTTGTTGTTGTTGTTGTTGTTGTTGTTGTTGTTGTTGTTGTTGTTGTTGTTGTTGTTGTTGTTGTTGTTGTTGTTGTTGTTGTTGTTGTTGTTGTTGTTGTTGTTGTTGTTGTTGTTGTTGTTGTTGTTGTTGTTGTTGTTGTTGTTGTTGTTGTTGTTGTTGTTGTTGTTGTTGTTGTTGTTGTTGTTGTTGTTGTTGTTGTTGTTGTTGTTGTTGTTGTTGTTGTTGTTGTTGTTGTTGTTGTTGTTGTTGTTGTTGTTGTTGTTGTTGTTGTTGTTGTTGTTGTTGTTGTTGTTGTTGTTGTTGTTGTTGTTGTTGTTGTTGTTGTTGTTGTTGTTGTTGTTGTTGTTGTTGTTGTTGTGGTGGTTGTTGTTGTTGTTGTTGTTGTTGTTGTTGTTGTTGTTGTTGTTGTTGTTGTTGTTGTTGTTGTTGTTGTTGTTGTTGTTGTTGTTGTTGTTGTAACAAACCTAGATGATAACAATAATGTTGTTGGGTGGTGTAAGGAGAGAGATAGAGTGCCGATGGAGTAATAAAAATGTAAAATACATGATGGGTAAATAAAAGGAAAATGAAACAAACATTGGCCAACAGTTTTACAAAACTATTTCATGTAAGTAGAGATCACAACACACGTGTAACGCCACACACTTCCAAAACAACTTATTATTATTTTCCCCCCTTAATGTAATATATTACCTACTTTTATAATTACAGCCTTACAGTATATATAGCTCTTATATTTCTCTTTCTAATTATTTATTTTTATTTTTTGAGAAATATTAGGCTACTTATTAAAACGATATATTTTTTCGCATTTGCCATATTGGCTTCCGATGATTTTTCAATAGGAAGCAGGCACACCTTGTCATTCTGACCTACTGTTGGGTCATATGAAAAATCAGGAATGATCGCGTCTTCTCAAGCAAAACCCCGTCCATCCGCTTTGCAATCAAAGAAGTCAAGAACATAAGCTTCCTGTGGTCTACCAACAGATGAAACAATTCCGACAATGGTCCCAATGGAGTAACTGCTTCCTGTGTTTTTTTTTTTAAGTTTGGTTGTTTAAGTTTTCACAATGCCCTGTAATCTTTTTTTGCTATACTTTCAACTAGCCTCTCGCTAGTTTCTTCCTGATTTATTAATATACAACCTTTTTTTTTTGAACGAGTAAATGTTAGTTTTTTTTTTTAAACGGCATTAAATTTATATAAAACATAAAATGCTAGTAAGAAACTAGCACATACAAGAGATTACACAGTCTGATCCAAACGAGTAAATGTTAGTAGTGTTAGTATTATGTTAGTAATTATTCCAAGAAAACTCCACTAATGAGATTCGAACTCCACAGCTACATCAAGAAGGGATAAACCCTCCATCATTGAGATATTACCCGAGTGGCATTAATATACAACCTAATGTCTAAAAAAGATAACCACTGCCATTCATTTATTACAAGGACGTTTCATGTAGTTATTTAATCGCTTAATCACGTCCTTTTATTTTCAACATACGTTACATTAGTGTATCAAAAAGTCAAGTAGTAGTTACTTTTTTTTATAAACTCAAGTCTTACGATAAGGAATAGATATGTGAAGATTATGTGATATATATTTTTCGAACATTCAATCGTTATGCGACATCAGAGAAACCTCACCGTATAATGGTGAAGCCTTGCACGTACCCTAGACAACGAGATGTTGACCATGGGCCGTTATCATAAAATTTTGGAGTAAACTATTGATAGGAAAAGTACAATTTTTTATACATGTTAAGCCTAAAAATTGCATTTAACATTTCTTTAAACTTAAATATATTGAGAGATCCATGCTTTACCTACTGTTCCTACAAATGCCATTACTAGGCAGATTGGCAATGGTGCTTTTATTTGTTTTTGGAAGGATATTTGGGTGGGAAATGAAGCTTTAGCTAGTAGGCTCCCACGACTGTATGCTTTGCAGTTAGACAAACAAACTCACGTCAACAACAGGTGGTTGGATGGTAATTGGTCATGGTTATGGCGTAGGCCCATTAGGGGAGGGGCGGAAACCACACAGCTGGCGGAATTGTATAATCTTATTCAGCATGTACGACTTGTGGATAAAGAGGACTCGTGGGCTTGGAACGTCACAGGTCAAACTTATTTTTCTGTTCGTCAATTTCGCTTATGTCTTGAACGTGCTCTTCTTCCTTGTGAGCAGGACAAGACAAAGTGGAACTCGTTGGTTCCTAAAAAAGTGAACATATTTATGTGGCGGCTTTTACGTGATCGCCTCCCATCACGCTTGAATCTCAACCGCAAAGGCTTGGAGATTGCTGATATCTCATGTGCATTATGCCATCATAATGTTAAGTCCATTTATCATCTCTTCTCGAATTGTATTATTTACAAGAAGCTTGCACAACATTTCAGCCAATGGATTCACATTGATATGCCCATAACTAGCCCAAAGTTGATGTTAGAGTGGATTAATGCTTCACAATACCCCTCTCGATTTAAAAGAACCTTAGAAGCCATTTGTTTCGTGTGGTGGTGGTCCCTTTGGAAACACAGGAATCAGGTTATTCACCGGGATAGTAATGACTCGTGTAACGACGTGTTCCAGTCTATTGTCTTCGTCTCTTATTGTTGGTTGTCTAGTCGTGATAGAAAAACTAGTCTCTCGTGGCCTTTATGGGCAATGAGTCCTTCTTTTCTATTATAATTGTACTTATTCCTTTAGTTGCCTAGGCGTCTTGCCGAAGAACACGATTTATAAAATCTTAGCTGTTCTAAAAAAAAAATATAGAGAGATATATTTAGTTTGGAAAGTTTAATTTTAGTCAACTTGAACTCAAATTAAATATAATAAATTGTAGTTATTTTTTATTTAAGGAACTTTAGGCTACTTATTATTTATTATTTCTTTCATGGAAAATACTAAATGTATTCCTTAAGGTTGTATTTAGCGCGCATAAAAAACTTGTACCTTTCATATAAAAAGTCCACCCTTGAATTTTATGGTAAGTGTACAACTATTTAATGGATGTTAACTACAGCCCTTAGAGTTACGTTTAACAAAACTTTATTTTTATTTAGCTTTTTATTAGTTAATGACAAATTAAGTTATGTTATTGGTTGATTGTATTTTGAGAAACCTGTGTTTCAATTCCAAATTTAACATATTAAGATGTATATCTTCTTTAATCCCTTATAAAGAGAATTGGATTAAGACTTTAAGCATATTTTTTGTTTCCAAAATGCCCCTTTCAGCATATTTATAGTTCCCAAAATGCCCTCCACACACTACAACACTATTTAGTGTATGTATAAATATTATATTGGTTTGTTTTTTGCTTTATTATATTAGTTCACTATTTTGTTATCAACTTGTAATTGATTCTAATTTAATCAACATTGATCTTTGTATATGGTTTTAAAACAATTGACTGAATCTCATAATCTATATTTTTGACACACTCTGTAACTAATGTATTCATCCAAAAAAGTAGTTATCAAATTTCGCCGCAACGCGCGGGTACTATGCTCGTATAATTTTAAAAGTTTTGGGTACGTGATGCTTGAATCCAAGTTTACAAATAAGTGATAAATAAAACTATACATAGTGATTTAAAATTGTTCAATTATAGCAATTTACAAATTTGGTATGTTACGAATAGTTTGGTAAGTTAGAACATTGACTCATAGTCATGTCAAGTATTTTGTATTGATACTAATTATATGGAGTTAGGTAAAAGATGTGGTTTGGCCAAAATCATTGTTTGGGTATGTTTGAGCTTTTCATTTTCATGAATGGTGTCTTGACTTACAAAAAAAACAAATGAGATTACGACTTTTATGTTTTATGATAAGAACATCTCCAATGGTAGCTTAATTAAAAGCTATTTTTTGTTAAAAAAATTTAAAAGTTTTTTACCATTAGAGAAGACGATGATGATTTTCTTGAAGTTCTTCAACCCATTGATTAAGATAAACACATTCTCACCCATATTTAATTGTAATATAATGTTTTTTCTGTTAAAAAGATTTTTTAAAAGCTTTTATCATTAAAGTAAAAGTTTTTTCCATAGCTTTTTATAAAAAAGATTGTAGACTACAACTTAACCATTAGAAATGCCCTATATAACTCATAATACAGTATGGGTACATATTTTCTTATTGATGCGGTCTAAATTATTCCGATCATGGTTGTCGTAATGTAATTAAGCAGTGAAAAATTAATATATTAATTTCACTAACAATAAGCTAAATTATAAAACTCATTTATATACCATCATTGAAAATGTTTAAATCTAATTTTGGGAAATCAATTATTTTTAAAATTGTAATTGTAATCTTAAGATTAATAATAAATAAATTATTTGAGTGGGATTCACTTTCATTCAATCATGAAAAAATAAAAAATACAGCTGCCATTTGCCAATTGCTGCCACAGCTTGGACCTTCTCTTTACTTTCTTTCACTTCACTCCCTCACTTGTTTATTCCCATAAATCATTTCTTTATTCTTTTCAATTTCAATTCCAATACAAAAAAATAACAACTATACATATAGATATACATATACATATGCATACATATGTACAAAGTAGTTTCTTGATTTTTATTTAATATTTGTTTCTATATACAAGGAAGCAAGATCACACACACATACACTCCATAAAGTTGATTCCTTTTCAGTAAGATTATACTGCAATTCATGTTATTTTATTATATTTGGATGCACACCAAGTGTCTGATAAAATGTTTGATGTGGATTTTACTGTTTTAGTAATTTTTATGTTATACTTGAGTCAATGGTGAGTTGATATTTTGTTCAATTAGTTCATTTCTAGAGATCTTTGGTTGTGGGTATGTTGTTTTTGAAATAAAGTTTTGATATTTTTTTGTGTAAATATCGTGTTTCTGTAATTGTTGTGTGAAGAGTAAATGATACAGTAATATTTATGAAAATCATGCATGTATGTAGAACAGTTGGCTGTAGAGATCCAGTAATAGGCGACTTTGTTAATAGAAGTTTAATACAACATAATATGCATGCTTGATTATGTACTGGATATGCTTTTGATCTCAGTCAAACATATATATGATCTGTATATGCATAATTTATATATTGTGACACAACTGGGAAGAAAAATGACTGCTTCTTTGTTTTAAGTTTGAAATATATGGCAGCCGGCAGGTGTTTTTCGATGATCAATTATTGAGAACTCATCTTATTTGATCTGTTGAGAGGATTTTTAGAATTTAAACCTGATGACAGTTGGATTTGATTGCAGGTATATTTGATATGCGTGGACTGTAAGATAATACGTATACTACTTAGAGAAAATATGTTGGGTTTATGGGTTAAGTATATCAAAATTTGACTGGAAGTGAACTGGTCAAATCGGAAGATATATGAGAGTGTTATACTTTATGTACATAGTGGGACTTTTGTAGGAATGCGTCCTCTGTTAATTCACGGTTACCTCTCTTGGTGCATGCTTGCTGGACATATATATGTAATTGCGTTTTCTCTGAGTTCGGGTCAATATGAAAGAGATCTCACTGAAGATTATGGAATTACAACTTCAAAATATACAGAAAGATTAGTCTATAGTTCACCATTGTCGTATAATGAGATATCTTGTGAAGAGCTGGGAGGAGTGGGATCATATGATACTACATGCTTACTGAATTCGAATGTTAATATAAGTTCTGATATTTATGTAGTGGCCAGTGGAAATATTGAGATTCTTCCTAGTGTTGTGATTGTTTGCCCCATAGAAGGTTGTGTAATTAGCTTCAATCTCTCTGGGAACATCAAAGTTGGACAAAATTCTGCAATCATTGCTGGTTCGGTGATTTTCTCTGCAGCTAATATGACTATGGAATCTAATTCTGTGATAAACACCACAGCTATGGGTGGAGTACCGCCTTCTCAAACTAGTGGCACTCCGGTAGGGTATGACGGTGCTGGTGGAGGGCATGGTGGCCGAGGGGCCTCCTGTGTTAGGATTAATGATACGAAGTACTGGGGTGGTGATGTGTATGCTTGGTCTACTTTGCCATATCCATGGAGTTATGGGAGCAAGGGTGGTGGGTCGTCAGATGAACATAAGTCTGGGGGGAATGGTGGTGGACGTGTTAAGCTTATTGTGGCAGATGTATTGTATATGAATGGATCTTTGCTAGCGGAAGGAGGGAATGGTGGACTAGATGGTGGTGGTGGATCTGGTGGAAGCATCGTCATACATGCTTCAAAAATGTATGCACTCTTACAATGACTCTTTTCCCCCCTTCTTTTTCGATGATATTTGTATGTGTATGCGTATTGTGTGTGTATGTGTGTTTATGCACAAGTGTATCAAGCATAGGTGCCAATGTTCCATAATTTTCATTTGTCAAGTACTCAAGGTTATGAGGGATTTATCAGTTGCAGTGATTCTAGATTGGAGAATTGTTGTGGTCATTAGCAGTTGAATATTCTAATATTTGATGCAAGGATGTACCAATGTCTCTAGTTTTTATTATGTGCTGTTTTAAAAGAAGGATATCTGACCACCTCATCTTAGAATAGTCACAACTTAGATTCTTGATCGCTTTAAATTCACTATTACTAGTACTAGCCAAATAATGGAACTTTATGCACTATCATACAAATTACTTTTAGGTGTGTTTTTAACAGGCTGAACAGCTATAAGAATTTGAGTTTCATGAGCTTTAAAGAGCATCTCTTTCTTTGAATCTTTGATCATAACTTTTCTACTAATCTAAAGACGTTTTCTTGTGAGGACATATGTAGTGGATTAGCTGATGTTGTGAAAACTATTTGTGAAATGAACACGGGAGTTATAAAAGCACGAAACACACATATTTAGAAACAAGTATATGGAGTTAGTGAAACTGAAAGATGATAATTTGCAAGTTTTTTTTACTGATTTTCCTTGATTAACCCTACTGTTACAGCAAAATATTCAACTTAAATGATGCTTGGCATTAACACCTTACACTAGATCCATACAAACACTAATGCGACCTTTTGCCTGCTTCCCACTATCCACTTTTGTATTAACATATTGGAATTACTGTTTGAAATGGAGTTCTGCCATGTGATTTTCCATGACAGAATCACAAGCTGCATTGGAACCCTTGTTCCGTGTTGCTACTTGCTAGAAAGAATTGATTCTTTTGGTCCGTTCTTTTTTAAACAAAATTCTGAGCCACGTCAACCTTTGGCTTATAAGTCTGATAATAGTAAAATGTGATTGGCCTATCTTGGAGTTCGTTTTCCAGTTGGTATGGTATTCTTGTGTTCAAGCTAGTATATTTCATTTTTCAAATTTCTTCTGTGTGGATAGGAAGGGATTTGGTATGGTAAGTGCATCTGGCGGCAATGGATGGGGTGGAGGTGGTGGAGGCAGAATTTCTCTAGACTGTCACAGCAAACAAGAAGACATAAAAGTCCAAGTCCATGGTATGTCATTATCACACCGTTCTTGCATTCTATAGATGCTATTCCGTATGAGATCAACTATAAAAGACTTACTTATATTCTAAGCTCTTGCTACTATGGGGGCCATTTATAAGTATTTATATATGGTATTACAGGTGGTCAGAGTATTGGTTGTCCAATTAATGGTGGAGCAGCAGGTACTTGTTTTGATGCATACCTACTAAGCTTAAGAGTTGACAACAACAATGTCACCACAGAAACAGAAACTCCTCTACTCGATTTTTCCACTAGCCCTCTCTGGACAAATGTTTATGTTGAAAATGATGCAAAAGTTTTGGTGCCCTTACGTTGGAGCAGAGTTCAGGTTAAGATTTGCTATTTTAGTATGTGTGTTAGACTATAACTATTTCTATATATAATTTAATGTTAAAATGCAACATGCATAAATATAAAGATATAGCATGTGCTTTATAATCTTCTTTGATAGGTGAGAGGCCAGATTAAACTAGCGTGTGGTGGCAGCATTATCTTTGGGCTGTCTGATTATCCAGTGTCTGAGTTTGAGCTTGTTGCAGAAGAACTTCTTATGAGTGATTCAATAATAAAAGTACAAATTAAAACTGCTGTTTTCTGATTACATTTTTTAAATAACTTTGAGTATGTTAAGTGTCCATCTTCTGTTAATCTGAAATGACCTTTTTCTCTGTCTGAAGGTGTATGGCGCACTTAGAGCTACTTTCAAAATGGTGCTCATGTGGAATGCCCAAATTGAAGTTGATGGTGGTGGGAGCACACTTTATACCATTTCTGTCCTTGAAGTTCGTAACCTCATTGTTCTGCGGGTATGGTCAATCAGTTTCCTGACACTATTGTGAAGACATGCAAATGCTTTTTTCTTGAGGCGGCATAATGGGTTTGGGTAATGGGTTCAGTTCAAAACAGATTGGTTCTGGTTGGCCTACAAACACTTTTGCTTCTTTCTATGATTGTTATAACTTATTAGTATATTATAAATGGTTAAAAACCAGTAATAATAAAACAACAAACTATTTCTTTAAATGACCGGGGTTAAGAGGTTCTATGCAATCTGGACAAAACTTTGTGCGAGAGTTTCTATCCGTTAGACCTCGTCTTTTTAACTGCACATTTGACCTGTGTTTCCACTAGAAATTCGTAGGTTTACCCTTTGACGAAATAGAGAGAAGTTATAGCCCAATTTGATCTGTTCTCCTACAATTCTGTAAAAAAATGTCTTCTAGTTTTTTCACAATATAATTTGTGAATATGAAATCTGTTCTGGCAGGAAAACTCGAGCATTAACTCAAATACAAACTTGGCTGTTTATGGTCAAGGACTTCTTAGACTGAGTGGCGAGGGTGATGCAATCAGAGCTCAAAGACTATCTCTTTCACTATTTTATAACATAACTGTAAGCTCTTTTCTCCTTTCTCAATATGTTATTTGTTTTCTTTACTTGAGTTTTGATTCGATAGTGTCTTATATAACCACTTACTGTTCACAGATTGGTCCGGGTTCTGTACTTGAAGCTCCTTTAGATGATGATCACAGTAAAACCATGTGAGTATGATTGTGTAATCATTTTGGCTCAAATGTTGGTTTTTTATAAGTTGACAATAGCATGAACTGTATATTAATCAATTTAGTTAACCATATTGCAGTGCAACCAAGAGTCATTGTGAGAATCCGACATGCCCTAGAGATTTGATTTATCCGCCCGATGATTGTCATGTTAATGATACACTTTCATTTTCACTACAAGTAATAAATACGTCAAACTCTCAAGGATATACATTCCATTTTATTTTCAACCTTTTTTTGTGTGTGGCTCATTTGAATGATTGGCAGATTTGTCGTGTTGAAGACATAGTTGTGAGTGGAATCATTAAGGGGAGTATCATTCAAATCCACAGGTCAATGAGCGTCACTGTGGACCCAGAAGGCATCATAACTGCTTCTGAATTAGGTATTTTCTTGAAACTTTTGGCGACATTCTTCTCCAACCTCTACGTAAATAAATGCATGCCTATTTTTTCAGGTTGTAGAAATGGTTTTGGTCTGGGAAACTATTCAAATGGAGCTGGTGGTGGTGCTGGTCATGGCGGTAAAGGTGGTACAGGATTGTACCATGGAAGGTTGAGTGAAGGTGGTGGCACATATGGTAAACCCGATCTTCCCTGTGAGTTAGGAAGTGGAACTCTCGGCCCTAATGAGTCTATTGGACGCGTTGCTGGTGGAGGAATGATTGGTATGTTATTCCTAACGTAATTGTGACAGTATCAATATTCAATTATTAGACTGAGACATTTAGTATGTCTGTTCAATTTATGCCAGTGATGGGATCTATTATATGGCCTCTTTCAAAGCTCGAAATTTATGGATCCATGAGGGCTGATGGTCAAAGCTATGGAAAGGCAACCACAACCAGTAATGGTACTCTGATTGGAGGATTAGGTGGTGGTTCTGGTGGAACTATTCTTCTTTTCATACAAGCAATTTCCCTATATCATAAATCTTCTTTATCTGTTGCCGGAGGTCATGGCGTCCCCCTTGGTGGTGGGGGTGGTGGTGGTGGTAGAGTTCATTTCCACTGGTCCAAAATTGGGGCTGGAGATGAATATGTTCCTCTTGCAATGATAAATAGTACCATCAGCACATGGTATGTTACTATGGTTGCTATCTACAGTAATTTGTTACTAATGTCACAATTATTTGATGAAGAATATTGATCACCTCATAAAAATAACTATACTTCTTTGGTTATATGCATATTATCTTTATAATATCATAGGGGTGGTGAAGGGGATGGAGAGGCTCTTCCTGGAGAAGATGGTACAATTACCGGAAAAAAATGCCCTAAAGGTCTTTATGGTATTTTCTGCGAGGAATGTCCAGTTGGCACTTACAAAGATGTTGAAGGCTCTGATGATGATCTATGCACTCCTTGCTCACTTGAATCACTTCCCAGACGTGCATCCTTTGTTCATGTTCGAGGTAATTACAGAATAACCCTTAAAGAAAACACATGTGTGTGCACGTATATGTTCACATTGATGGACATTTGGGTGACAATGATCAGGTGGAGTGTCAGAGTCATTTTGTCCATACATATGTAGATCAGAAAAGTACAAGATGCCAAACTGTTATACACCTCTTGAAGAGCTTATATACACATTTGGAGGGCCGTGGCCTTTTGCTCTTTTGTTGACATGTGTTGTGACTCTTCTTGGCCTGCTTTTAAGTATGCTCCGGGTCAAGCTTGTCGGTCAAACTTTCTTTTATGACAAAGTTGATTCAGTTGACCACAATAATCACCACCATTTTCCTTCTCTTCTGTCCCTATCTCAGGTATTTTACTAATATCGTTCTCATCTATACTCTTTCATACTATTTCTCTATATACTGGGTTTTGTGTGCTAAAGTTAGCAATTTTGGTCTATTACCAATGAATGTGTCAATTCATGTTATATTATATATATAACAGGTCAAACAGGTAAGATAATAAAGTCTAGCTTAATAGGAAATGGCAAAAGTCACTCAAATTTCTTATAATGTATTTGACACCCTAATTATTTAAAGATAAAAAAATCATAGACAAAAAGGGTTTAGGTCATTCCAACTGTTCTATTTTGGGACCCAAGTTTATTCATTATAACATGTTATCCAACCCGCCCTTATCACCTCTGATTTTGGTTTATGTGATGTACATTTTTTTATAGGTGCGGGGAACAAGAGCTGATGAAACTCAGAGCCATGTCTACCGAATGTACTTTATGGGCCCCAATACATTTAGAGAACCCTGGCATCTTCCTTACTCCCCTCCTGATGCAATCATTGATATTGTGTAAGAACACTAAAGATTTTAAACGTTTTTATCATACATATTAACTCTTTAAGAACCCTCTAACTGAAAAGTATATGTGATGTCAATCCCTATTTGACATGCAGATATGAAGATTCCTTTAACAGATTTATTGATGAGGTAAACTCAGTGGCTGCATATGATTGGTGGGAAGGGTCAGTCCACAGTATACTTTCATTGCTTGCTTATCCTTGTGGCTGGTCATGGAAACAGTGGCGTAGAAGATATAAGATCAATCAGCTTCAGGAGTTTGTCAAGTCTGAATATGACCATTCTTGTCTTCGCTCCTGCCGATCAAGAGCTTTATATAAAGGGATGAAGGTTTGAATTCTAGTATATTATATCATGCTTGCTTTTTCCTAATATAAGCTTTAAAAAAAATGCTTCTTTATTCTAAAACTTAGCTTTAAATGTTAATACAGGTTGGTGCAACACCTGATTTGGCTGTTGCATATATCGATTTTTTCTTGGGTGGCGATGAGAAGCGATTAGACATGGTAGCAAGTATTCAAAAAAGGTTCCCAATGTGCATAATTTTTGGAGGAGCTGGAAGCTACATGTCGCCATATAATCTTCATAGTGATACCTTGCTCACAAATCTTATCGGACAGGTCTTTTCTTGTGATATATCTTCTGTTAGTTTTCATTAGAGTTGGCAAAATTGGTGGGTTTGGTAATGGTTCTTAATTTTCTTAAGTAACAAACTAACAAATAGTATGCCAAATATGATTTCCAGGTGACCCAACAACCAACAGGTTGTGGGTTCAAATCTCAATAGTCGCAACTGTATTTTAGTATTTCAGTATAAAATGATTCTATAGAAATTGATATTGGGGGCTTTTCTACATGAAAGATTCACTTTGGGCCTTGGGGCGATGTTTGACCAATTTGACCTGTTTCGTTTTTAGCTATCTATTATTTTTTTTGTTGAACCTGTTAGAGATAAAACATACCCCGAATTTACCAAATTGCAAGTAAATGGGGGTCAAAATTGCTAACTCCAGTATAAAATTGTGGCATACTTATTTTCTGACATGTATACATATGTCATTGGTCAGCATGTCCCTTCATCCGTCTGGAATCGATTGGTAGCTGGTTTGAATGCCCAGTTGAGAACCGTGAGAAGTGGATCAATACGGTCCGCTTTAGTTCCTGTTATTAATTGGATAAAAACTCATGGAAATCCTCAACTTGACTTCCATGGGGTCAAAATTGAGCTCGGATGGTTTCAAGCCACTGCCAGCGGTTTCTATCAGTTGGGTATATTGGTAATTGTAGGCGATGAATCTCTTCACAACCTCCACCACCCTGATTTGATAGAAAATAGTCAGGAATCGCCAAGGTAACTGTATTGCATGAATAGTATATATAATTTTTTGGCCAACTTTATTGCATGAATAGTATATATAAATATATAATTTTATTATTATTTTTATTATTGTAAGTGTTTACGTTTAACTAATCTATCAGTGTTCATATAGGCATATGGTGGCTGTTTCAGAGAATAGTCCTAAGCAGGTTCAACCGAGTCAATCATATTCAAGTCAAGCATTAACTCGTAAAAGGGTAACGGGTGGACTTAATGGTGGTGTCATCAATGAAGCATCCTTGAAGTCCTTGGAGTTTCAGAGAGATTATTTCTTTCCATTTTCTTTATTCTTGCACAACACAAGACCTACAGGGCGGCAGGTATGTTACTATGATAATATGCTTCTTAGAGGTAGCAAAATGGGTGTCAGGAATGTTGGATAATGGGTAATTTTGTCTGCTTCTTACTTTTGCTAAAAAGTAAGTATCAGATATCTCTACAAGTAATTATATTATTTCAATATTAATTGGGCAGGGTAATAGACTTTTTTTGCACTCACGAGTATGCTTAAACATTCAAAAAAGTTTCATTTGGTTATGCTTTTAAGTTTAACTGGTTTTGATTGCACATCCATGTCATGAGAACAAAAAAAAAAGTCAACATGGTCAAAGTTAGCAACACATTAAGTAGAAGGTTTAATGCATTAGGGAATTACAATTTGGCTACTTTAGACCTTTATAATATAGTTTCTTTTATGCTAAATTTGTAAGTTTATCTGTATGACATGTTGGAGATAAAACATAAACTGACCCAATCTATAAACGACTTGATATTGCCACTATTACAGTTCATCAATGTCTCTTAAAGTGACGTTCATAAATTTCAGGATACATTACAGCTGCTGATATGTATCTTGCTTTTGTCGGATCTATCTGTCACCCTCCTTATATTAGTTGAGTTCTATTGGATCTCTCTTGGGGCATTTCTAGCCGTTTTGCTTATTCTCCCCCTATCTTTGCTTTCTCCATTCCCAGCGGGTTTGAATGCGTTATTTAGTAGAGGTCATAGAAGGGCTTCACTTGCTCGAATCTATGCACTGTGGAACGCTACCTCCATTTCAAACATTGTAAGTTTTCATCATGCGATTGAAGATTATGTGGAGGTTGCAAGATGGGTGGTTAGGGTAACATGTCTAAACAGGTCCGGGTTTAAACGCAATATCTGTTAGCGTGGATTAAAAATGGCATCTTCAAGCTGGGTTGAACCACAAACGCTTTGTTTCCTGCAATAATCTATTAATAATAATAATATTAATTTGCTAATGATAATTTATAACAATAGTCTTAAGATAAATCTGACTCAGTAAGTAATATGATATTAGAAGGTTGTGTGCTTAAAAAAAAGTAGATATTTGTGAATGACCCGTTAGGTTAACCAATGCCCTTTTAGATGAAATCCTTCTTTTATTTTTTTTAGATAAAACACAATCCAACTTCTAAGCTTCTTTTAATACCGACACCTTTGGGCTGTGTGACAAGTCAAACGTATTCATTTGATACTAAAAGGAATTTCGGATAATATGTTTATGTGATTGGATACACTCTCATTGGTCCTTTTGCAGGCTGTGGCATTCACATGTGGCATGATTCATTATGGATTTTTGTCATTCCAGACATATGAAGAGCCAAAAGCATGGGAAAACAGGAGGTAAAGCCTTTAATTTCTATTGTCTCAACTGGGACTATTGAGTTTGTCTTTATTTTCCAGGATTAAGGCTTCTGTTATGAATTTCTGCATATATGAGTTTTGTATGTAGCAATAGGAAATGATTTTCGTGACACCGGTGAACAGGATCTCGTTTGTTTATGTGTTTATACACCTTGCGTGCCACAAAAATTGTAAATACTTAACAGTTGGCTTCAGTTATCCAGTGATGTCAAAATAGATACTGAGATCTTGAGATCACCACTAATTGTTGCAATTAGCATGATCCTTATTTAAGTGGAAAGTTTTTTCGTTCTCTTGGGATGAAAGTATCTTTTTTATAGAGGCTTGGGTAACAGTTATCTAATTCTTATGAAGGAATATGTACACAAGGTTGTAAAACTTCGATGCATCTAAAATACACTTCTGGAGACTTTCAAACCATTTTTTTCCCGCCATATTTTAAGATTTCGCCTGCTGTGGGATGCTACATCAAATTCCCATTTGACTGACAAATTTCTTTTGAAACTAGTGAGGATGATTATTGGTGGTTGTTACCAACACTGCTGGTGCTATTCAAGGTGATCCAAGCACGGTTTGTGGACTGGCACATAGCAAATCTAGAAGTTGAAGATTTTTCTCTTTTTTGTCCTGATCCTGATGCCTTTTGGGCGTATGAGACGAGTTTATGAAATATGCGCACACTTTTTGCAGTTGGCTATATAAAGCTTTGACATGGCAGCTTCTTGGATGTACATAATGTAGAAAGGTGGTGGTATATTCGTGTACATTTGTTTACTAGTCTTTTAAGTTTTTTGTGAGTAATCTTAGAGAGAGATAGGTTGATGGTATATATAGATTGGAGAGCTAGAAAGAGATTATAAAACCAAAGAATTTTTGGTACACCAGTAGAACTTTTACTCTTCAGGTGACCATTGCAAGATTGAAATTTAAACTTCTGTTTTCAGCTCACATTTTTCTTCTGATATTGCTTATCTTTAGATCCATTGCTCATTTTGTTGTAATTTTGGTATGGACCAATATTACCAAACCAGGACCAGAGTAATAATCTGGTTAGGTTGTTGATCTAAAAGATAATTTGGGGTTGGCCTGCAGTTTTGTATGATCCATCCAAAGCCTTATTGGAACTGGTCCTGTCATCTAAACCTGAAAATTAGGTGCAACCAAGGCTCATAGATTTGTGTTTTACGTATTAACACGGTTAAAAAAAATTTGGTGCAACCAAGGCTCGCTACGAATTGCTCTTTGTTATGTAGTGTTACTTTCTAAATATGAGACTTCTATACACTAATAAATTCTTCGAGGGACCGTCTGTCCATGTTTATAGATCATACATAACCAGAATTAATATACTTACCCCATATGGTTGTTGGATGTAGGGTTGTCAACAAGCAGAATCGATACCCCTGAATTTGACAGGGTTAAAATCAACTCGAGATTCTTATTTTAAGCTTGATCTAGGCTCGAAAAGCTTGAGAGTACTTTTGAAATAAATAAGGCAATGTTTTAGCTTACTTGAATTCAACTTGTACAAGATCGTTAAAGGCTCGAAAAACTTGAAACTACTTTCTAAATACATGGGAAGGGGATGTTATAGCTACAACAAAATGTTAGATATATACCACAATTATGCGATACTAACTTGAACATAATGCTGTAAAAATTATCCGTTGTAGAAATGAATCACAAATTGTGTTTTGTTTATCACCTCCCATATAAAAATGACTTCAAATACGTAAGATAAAAGAAAATAACATAAGTCGAAGTTTCATTCAGACCCTAGATTAACAGCAACAAAGATTATAAACCCATTTTTTATTACAAGTGCCTTCTCCAAATGGTTTTATAAATAAAGATTCATATCGAGCATTATTTTCCCCTTCATGTTGGCCAAATTATATGTACATACCAAATACGAAAAGATATACATGCTATATACAAGGCTCAAAACTTGATTAGAACTAGACCTAAACATCTGTAAGCTAAAATTCGACTCGATAAAAACTCCGAGATTGATTCTTGTACTTGAGTTCAAACTTAAATAGTCTGATAAAGTTAACAGACGTTGGATGTCTATATGAATTCAAACAATGTCAAAAAGCTTAAACATAATCGGTTAAGTATGACATATTGACGTAGGGATCACTGGTACACAGTGCCGGCTTAAGGTTTCTGGTGGCCTTAAACGAGATCAAATTTGGAGGCCTAATTCATTAGCATACTAATTAAAGTAAACAAATAAAGCCAAAAAAAAGTAGTTCAACTTATGTTGTTAAAATACTAGTAAAAAATGTGTAGAGGTTGATACAAAAACCAATAAGGGTGTTACCGCAATGCAAAAAATATAATGGTACCTACCCCAAAATCTAAACGCACTAAACCTACTATACGAAAAATTGAGGCCTTGGATTTTTTGGGGCCTAAAGCGATCGCTTACCCGCTATCAATATTAGAGCCGGCTGTGCTGGTACATTGCTATTCCAAATCCAAACTATATTATCAGATGGGAAAAGATAGATGTATAATGCAAAATGATAAATGTACCAAAATATACAAACTTCCCTACTCAAATTGCTACGTATATCATGATAGGCTTGTCCTAGGCTCAATTGATACTGACCCCCTTGAGCAATGATATTCAGGAATTATAAATATATATATGCCGATGACTTGTACGCATCAAGTGAGACCAATGAACCATCTTACAGAGCATAGTACTTTCAAATTGTCATCAACACAAATGGTTGTGTATTTTACTATATTATTATAATCTTACCCTCAAACCTAAACCGATACTACTATATTCCGAAGTGTGCTATATATCTTACAGAGCGTAGTACTTTCAAATTGTCATTAACACAAATGGTTGTGTATTTTACTATATTATTATAATCTTACCGCATCAGATCTCAAACCTAAACCGATACTACTATATTTCCGAAGTGTGCTATATATTATAAATATTTGAAGATTACAGATATATACCGAGGACTTAACCACATTAAGACATGTAAACCGAGTAAAAGTACTTGCATGGAACATACAGCGTGTAAAAACACTATAAAATACATACGGGTGGGCAACAACGAAAGATATACTATCTATATCACCCGTGATCCTCTCGTTTCCATGTTTAGCAGTCAACGATTTCTGCGAGTATGTTGAAAACTTGGAGTATAGATATGTTAGATCATAGATGATGTCAAAGTCTTGAATGTTGTCTCCATGGGCAACCACCTTCAAAGGCATGTTCCAGTACATCTTCCATTCTCTTGGCCAGTAGTATCTGCAGTAATGAAGCATTGTAAATGTCACCCAATTAGGACCCAGGTGGAAAATTCCACCAATTTACTAATAGATTGGGTTTAACACATCAAACGTCTCTAAAACTGTATTATTATGCATAACCCCTCTAAATAATCTTGTTCAGCATGCTATATTCTAATATTGATAAAATTTATTTTCTTCAATCATATCTGACCCAGGTATCAATTATATAAAAAAAATTATTTTAGATAAAAAAAAACTAATTTGGGGCAACTCACCATAATGGAAAATATTGCCCACCACCCAACCTGCCGACCTGCCAATATTTCACCGCTCTAATTGATCAGTGTACGCGGCAGGTAGGGTTGGGAAGTGGGGGAAAGGGTGGTGGGCTAGTGCCTAATCTGGAAAGCCAACCTAACAGATGAAGCAGGTCAACAGCAAATACTAATTTAAAAACCATTGTATAACACAAGTTCTTTTGATTAGACCCAGTGATTGAACAAATATATAAATCTAAAACTATCATACAGGATAATTCGTTTCTTTCATTTTAAAAGTAAACTTACCTCCATACTTCCAAGAACAGCTGCAGGTACTTCAACCAAGTCTTTCAAATTTCTCTCTGGCAGGATAACTCTCTTAAGCCCATAACGATGTGCCGCCAAGACCTGCTCAATCGCGTGTTAGAAGATGATAAATAGTCCAACAACATATATATTTTGGATTTGATTTTGGAACCAATCATCTGATTATTGCAAATTCTGGTTATCTGATTATGTATCAGTTCAATTTCACACCAAATGCAAAATTGATTATCCAAAAGTACAATAAGCCAATAAGGTACTTACTTGCCACTTCATTTAACCTAATCAAAACTTTCGTTTTCATTCACAAACTCACTTTTATTGAAAGAATCAAAATGTCATATCTGGGTATAGTTGTATATGTATATGTATTAATGTTTAAGAATAATAAGAATTTATCAAACGTTGTTAAACATCTGGTTGTTACAACTTCGAAAAGCAAAAACAATCCTAATACCATTTTCTAGAGCAATTTAAGAATTCAGTATTACATGATCACCCTTTCTAACTCCAGGCACACTAAAAAATTTATATAAGTTATAAGTTTAAGATGTAAAATATATTCCAAGAAAAATAACTTCAAAATTCAAAAGCACGTCTGAATAAGTCCACGAATCACTTTAGAGACGCACATCCATCTACCCCCGAAAAATAAAACTAAAACTGAAGCATAGCAATATATCGGAGAGAAGCAAAGACTGACCTTATCCTTGACCCCACCAACAGGAAGAACCAAACCTCGCAAAGTCATCTCTCCGGTCATCGCTGTATCTGATCTTACCCGTCTACGGCTGAAAAGTGAAACCAGTGAAGTAACAAGTGTCACACCAGCTGAAGGTCCATCTTTAGGGACCGCTCCAGCAGGGAAATGTATATGGACATCTCGCCTTTCAAGAAGATTATTTTCTTCTGCAGAAGCCAAGTTAAGCTCTGCTGCCCTAGATCGTACCTGTGTCCAAACAAATTGCGGGAACATGCTTAATAAAACAAAACTGAACAAAAACTGCCTCGACCAAAGGGCTTCTAGCCTAGCGGTATTTGAGTAGGCTCAAGCACAGTAATGTGGTGTGTGAATGTTTGACTTTCTAAAAATCAAGTCTCCTCAATTTTAAGTAAATAACTAATACAATTTCTTCTTAAACAACATTTTTTTGATGTATGTCAACCACTAGATGAGCAGAATATATTGACAAACAATTTATCAAAAATAAGACAAGATCACAGGTGTGCTTCTCCGTTCTCTATTCCATTCTCACCAGAGTAATTATGACAGTAAGAGGTCATAATTTCAACCATGTAACCAACCCTCTAATGGCACCCACCAACCAAACTCATGGCCAACATGGGAGAGGTGAATAACATATAGTTAAAAAGACATGGGGACGGAATTTGAACCATCATCTCCACTTTTATGTTGCAATTTCCCCACCACTATGCACCAATAGTATGACCCGTTTACTTAAGAATGGTTTGATTCAAGTTATGTATTATACTTTTATTCCTAACATGCCAGATACGTAAATCAAAAAAATTAGCAAAAGGGAACCGATAAAAGTTACCCTAATCTATCAAATGTATAAAGCCTAGAAAATCACTTTATTCAAAATCTACAATAATTGAAGTGATAATACACTTCATTATTTATAATAAACGCAAAACTAACTTGTAAAAAATATTCCAGGAGTTGAAAAAAAGTATTTTGGGTCAGATCCAACCCATTTTGACTCGTACAGAAATTGACAGTATTGACCCGCTCAATTAGGATAATCTCTAACAACAAGCAACCTCATCCTTTCTTCGTGCCTTAAGTTTATTTAAGATTTCATCATAATAACTTTCAAATTTATAAAAAAAATCAGATCAGAAGAAGATACCCAAGTCAATGCTATTTGTGCCGATTCTTTGATAACATCACCCAATTGCCCGGTAAGGTGCAGATCCCCCTTACCCACCATTGATGTAGCCTCAACGAACTGGACTTCTCCACCAAAGGATGTCCAGACTAGCCCTATAGAAACCCCAGGAGTTGACACTCTCTCTGCCATTTCTTTATCATCAAACTTAGGAGGCTGCATTCAATTCAGTAGCATAAAATGAGGAACAAAAGAAAAAGAAGCAAAAAGAGTCCAGGCCCATGCAATTAAACTTGTTCATATATATATATATAATATATATATATATATATATAAACTAGAAAGATCATAGATATAAGAGTATAAAAAAAAATTAAGCCTACCCCTAATACTTTTTCTAGCATATCTTCGTCAACAACTAGAGGTGACATAACCCTGAATGCACTTGAACTTGATAGCTCATGATTGTTAACATCCATGGATATGACCTCCATTTCTACATCAGTGCCACCTTCAGCTAGTCTACTCTCCAGCAATGGTGAAGAAATTTGGTGCACATCTTTATTTAGTGGAACCGTATGTTCTCGCTCAGCCACTCTTACTGCTGCTGCACGAGCTAAAGCTGCAAGGTTTCTCTCTAGGTTCCTCACTCCAGCTTCTCTTGTGTACCGTTGAATAATAAGTTTCACCATTGCCTACCATATATAGAATACAAGATCAGTGTCAATCACGGAGCAAAACAAACTAGATATGTAACCATCTATTCATGAACATACGGGTGCCAATTTCGACTCAATTACTTATGAATAGGTTAATTCGGATAAGTTGTATCACTGATGAGACAAATGAAGAAAAATATATAAGAAATTTGGACTAGAAGTATTCTGACTCTGTTTGGGTCAACATTAGCCATTTCAACCCGTACCGAAAGATTAACCATGTTGTTTCCTCACCCAACCAACCCATACCCACTTCTGCCTAGACATTAAGACATTAATGTGCTCAAGTGATCTTAGCATCTTTTTTTTTCAAACAAATACATGGAAGTGAGATAAATATTGGGATAAAAAAGATGACTTAAGTTTATACCTCTGGAATTTTGAGGAATTCGGAATTCAAGCCATGCTGATTTAAAACACGCGGGATGAGATGGCGCATTGCTATTTTAAGCTTCTCTTCGGGTGTATATCCAGGAAGTTCAATGACTTCCATCCTGTCCAAGAGTGGTGGAGGGATTGGTTGTGCCCTATTAGCAGTTGCCACGAATATCACTTTTGACAGGTCAAAAGGAACATTCAAATAGCTTTAAGCCACGAATTAAGGAATCAACTACTGAAACAAAAAGGAAGTGACCTTGTAGTCAAATGGCTCCAATCTCAAATTCAAATTGATATGTTTTCTATCTTACGTTTAAAACTAGTTGCCATAACTCCGTTGCATTTGAGTTTTGAAAGATTACCCTAGTATCCTATATCTATATTAATCAATGATTTATATGATGAAAAAGATTGAGCATTTCCTAAGTAGGATACTGATCGTTGAAAGTTTTATTTTGCTCCGGGTCAAGAACCTCCAGTAATGCAGAAGCAGGGTCACCACGTACATCAGATCCTGTTTTATCAATCTCGTCCAACAACATAACCGGATTGCAAACAGCAACTTTCTGAAAGGATAAAAAGCACTTTCAAGTCAACATAATATATAGATTATAGCCATTGGTACACTTTAGATGAAGCTTTAATTGAAGATATGGGAGGTGAAAACTTTGATCTTACACATAAAAAAGTGACAAATAATCTCAAACAAATCATATGCATTGAAAACAGGATTTTATCTAGAGAAGAAGAAGACAATTGGGCCCAAAAGAAATATATAAACCTCGTAACTCGCTTTACTTTGATAATTAGAATAGGGATAAGTGCACCACAATGTATGTAACTATTCAAAACCTTTATTGTATGCACGAACTTAGTAAAAATGTTCAAATCATGTAACATGGTATACGTGGCACCTCATATGAGCTGCCACGTGCAAATTTTTGATTGGTCAATCATAGTTAGTTACATAACTTTAACATTTTTACAAAGTTCATGCATACAATAGAAGTTTTAAAAAGTTCATGCACAATATAACTTTTTGATCTTAGTTATCTACATTTCCACACACTTATCCCATTAGAATACCAGTAATGTATTAGCGTAGCTTTTATGATTGTAATCTATAATATTAAGCTATTACTAAAACCGACAACAAGAAAGTGTGTTGGGTTAATCAAGCTTGGTCCGACCCGCCTGGCCCTCCCCTTTTGCTACATCAAGAAGGAATGCATCATACATCAAATTGTTCAGAAATCATAAAGAAATTGCCAAATTGGTCAATAGTTGAAACTGAACTTCACCTTTAGACCATCAATGAGCCGCCCTGGCATGCTTCCAATGTATGTCCTCCGATGCCCTCTAACATCAGCCTCATCTTTCACACCACCAAGTGAAATCCGCACAAACTTTCTGCCAAGAGCAGCAGCAATAGATGATGCCAAGGATGTTTTCCCAACTCCTGGTGGGCCCACAAAGCATAACACCGGACCTCTTGCATCTGGCTTCAGCTGCAATGCAAAAAACAACACAAAAACATTATTTTGAGCATTCTGGCAGCAGATAATTACAAAAGAAGAAGTGAACAACCTTGCGAACAGCTAGATATTCGATGATCCGTTGTTTGACCTTCTCTAAACCATAGTGGTCACTGTCGAGCCGCTCTTTTGCAGCTTTTAGGTCCAACTCTACTTCTTCACTGGTGGTCTGCCATGGCAGATCAGCAAGAAGCTCAAGATAAACACGAGAACTGTTATATCCAGGTTGCTGAGGTTGCATTTTCTTCAGTCTCCTGATAGATCGTTAATAGCAACGATTAGAAGTAAGCACAAACTTGATGTCAAAAGCCAATACTAGAAGGTAGTCCTTGACACTAGATACAAGCATTAAACAAACTCCGCCTATGGAAGATATTCTGATCTTATATTTCTATATATACATTGCATAGCAACAATATTAGATGTAAGCATATAGAGGGTGTTTGGATATGTCATATACGCTCTCAAACTGATCATACGATACTCGATAATTAAATAATCAACTTCAATAAACCGTTTGTAGAAATTAGCATTTGGATGAGCTTCCACTGTCCGAAGTTGTGATAAATTTATAGCAAATTTGATAATTTGAACAATTCGTAGGTAAAGTACTAAAGGCAGACCTTAGTTCTCTCTGTGCATGCTTCCAGACATTTGGAGGCATCCCAGCAGCTTGCATTTTTCTTTCAAGACCAGCTACATCATCATCTTCATCATCATTGTCACCAAGCTCTTCTTTAATAGCCCTCATCTGGTAGGGCAAGAAATATACAAATAAGATGAATAGAAACAGTAAAAGAAAATCCAGCCCATTGATTATACGAAAAAGGAAACCTGCTGACGGAGAAGATACTCCTTTTGTGATTTTGACAGCTGTCCTTCAACCTTTTTGGTTATCTTTTCTGCCACACGTATAGACTGGTACAAGTAAAACCCCGTCACACAACTAGTCACTAAACAAATCCCAGTAATTAAAACAATAAGAATTCTAGCAAACATCCATCATTTCATCTATCAAGTTACCTGTAAATGCCTGTCAACTAATTCTGTCGCTTTGGAAAGCCTTACTTTGACGTCAACAGAATCTAGCATAGACAGCTGTTCTTCAAAACTAATCTCAAAGCTTGCAACAAAAATGTCTGCCAGTTTGTGCAGAGGGACAGTTTCTAGTAGAATTTTAGTTCTCCCACCAGTTTTTTGTTTCTATGCAAAAAGATATCAAACACGAAAGATTAGACCACCCAGTATATCTGGATATTAAGCACATGCTAACTTCCCAGTCAAAGTCAGAATTAGTACCCGATGATGGAAAAATACATCAATATTAAACCATTAGACAAATAATCAGACTTAGAAACAGATCTTAAAGGCGAATGTGCATGTAACACGGAGCATATCTGAAAAAAGTTATATTTGATAACTCTTTACAAAATTAGTATCTGATGATGAAAAATACATCCAAAATCAAACCATTAGACCATTAATCAGAATTAGAAACAGATATTGAAGGCGAATGTGCATGTAATACGGAGCATATCTGAAAAAAGTTATATTTGATAACTCTTTACAAAATTAGTATCTGATGATGAAAAATACATCCAAAATCAAACCATTAGACCATTAATCAGAATTAGAAACAGATATTGAAGGCGAATGTGCATGTAACACGGAGCATATCTGAAAAAAGTTATATTTGATAACTCTTTACAAAATTAGTATCTGATGATGAAAAATACATCCAAAATCAAACCATTAGACCATTAATCAGAATTAGAAACAGATATTGAAGGCGAATGTGCATGTAACACGGAGCATATCTGAAAAAAGTTATATTTGATAACTCTTTACAAAATTAGTATCTGATGATGAAAAATACATCCAAAATCAAACCATTAGACCATTAATCAGAATTAGAAACAGATATTGAAGGCGAATGTGCATGTAATACGGAGCAGATTTGAAAAAAGTTATGTTTGATAACTTGAGTGCTTAACCCTACGGATGACTACACCAAATTATGAATTTCATCAGGACTCTTTCTTATACCTATCATAACTGAGTTAGTACAAATTTGACCATATACAAAAAATAAGACGGTGTATTGATGAAAAACGTAAAATCAAATATATCAAGATTTTGCGAGTGAAATAATGGAAAATATATCACATATGCATCCCAAGAGATTTATCATTAATCACTATTCTCAATACTATCAGACATTACTGACTACAATATTACATTGAAAAACAGATATGAGATAGCATTAGTCAGTGGTACCTGCTCAAGAACTGAAATAAGCTCCATGGCTGTTACTTTGAATTGACGAGAAAGTGTTATAAAATCTGGGTCTTGTTCAACTCGTTCCATCTCTAATATAGATCAGAACATTAGTTGCTCAGTAAGGTGAATGTGAAGGGCTAAGAAAGTATGTAAAAGGTATAGTGCAGTTGTGAGGTATACCAGCCTTTGTCATATCAAGAGGAGAGATTCTAGCAGTAGAGTACGCTCCTTTCATATTAAGCTCCTGGACACTAAATCTGCACAAACCTTCAAGAACAACTGTGTACGTAACCCTCCCACTCGGTTTTTCAACTCCTCTTGACAAATGTAATGCACGAGCAGCAACGCCCCTAACATTGAAATTTAACACTACACATCACATCATGAACACGTGAACTACATTTCCCAAGTAGATGGTAACCTAATCGTAATCAATAGCCAACCTATATCGATATGTACCTTGTATGCCAATGAATAGGTTCTTGTTGACTTTTCCCGTCAAGCTTATGAGAATCCGACACAGTTTTTGAGCTTCTATCTCCCAAATCAGTCCCTGCATCTCAATAAAATTTAAACTCACATTCCAGCAAGTTTATAAATTCCTAAAAAAATAAACAAAATATCGTAATCCTCAATCACACCTTGTGTTAACACCGAACCCACTGATGACGTTTCTGCAGCATCTCGAACCGGCAAAATACCAATCAAACCTTTCTCCTCTCTCTGCCATAATTCTTGTTCAACCAATTTTACACTGCAGCAACCACAAAATAACTATTATGTATCATCTTACATCTGGTTCACTTCCACGTGGCATCCTCATCATCAAAACCGATACCACATCACCGGTTTACGCAGTCACGAATACATAAAAACAGCAATTAAAGAAAGCTTGGTAATTACAATAACAAATCTTAAAGTATGATACACACTATAGAGTTTCCACTGTAGTTGAATACATTTAAAAGCACTTTATCCAAAAAAAATAAACAAACTTTTCAATAACTGTGAACTGATTATATATATTACATAATACATATAATATAATATACTTATACTTGTGTTTTATATATAACAAATTCAACTAAAAATCGTATGATTGTGATTATATTGAGAGTAAATTACGCAATAAATAAATAAATAACAAGAATTGTATAAGAAAGAAACCTGCTAGGTGAAGTGCATCGAATACGAATAATAGCACCAGGCAACAAAACTTTGTTTCTAAATGGAAGAATACCAATCCGATTCGGAAGCTCCACCGGTTCCGCCATCAAAAATTAAATTAAATTATCGATCAAATATAGATAGATGATTTTATGTATATATTTGATCGATCGAAAAACGTGTGTGTGTTGGTGTGTCTATTTATAGATATAGATAAACAGAGGATGATGGGAACTAAATAAAAAATGGAAAGAATAGTATTGTGGTATTGTTTAGAGAGAAAGACTTTTATTTTAGTTTTTTTTTAATTATTATATATAACAATGGAACTCTCCTTAGCGACAGGAGACTTCTATTGTTTTATATTTTTACCCCAAACTTTCACGTCTTCTATTTTTAACACAAAATTAGATTATTTAGATTTTGAAGTTTCTTAATTTTTGCCACATAACTTTAACTTTTTAACTTTTGTCACATAACTTTAACCTTTTAACTTTTGTCACATAACTTTAATTTCTTTTACTTTTAGCACGAAAGTTTGGTTTTATTTAGTTTTTAAACATGTGTTTTTCTATCTTTTGTCACGAAAGTTTCATTCTTTTTACTTTTTATCACGAAAACTTTTTACTTTTTACTTTTTGTCACATAAATTTAATTTCTTTTACTTTTAGCACGAAAGTTTGATTTTATTTAGATTTTAAACATGTGTTTTTCTATCTTTTGTCACGAAAGTTTCATTCTCTTTACTTTTTATCACGAAAACTTTTAACTTTTTACTTTTTGTCACATAAATTTAATTTCTTTTACTTTTGGCACGAAAGTTTTGTTTTATTTAGTTTTTAAACTTTTGTTTTTCTAACTTTTGTCACGAAAGTTTCATTCTTTTTACTTTTTATCACATAACTTTTTACTTTTTACTTTTTATCACAAAACTTTTAAACTTTTACTTTTTGTCACATAACTTTTTATTTCTTTTATTTTTGCACGAAAATTTTGTGTTATTTACTTTTTAAACTTTTGTTTTTCTAACTTTTGTCACGAAAGTTTCATTCTCTTTACTTTCTATCACATAAATTTACTAAAGTTTTCGTCCTTTTACTTTTTGCCACATCACTTTCGTTTCTTCTACTTTCCACACAAGTCACGAAAGTTTCATTCTCTTTACTTTCTATCACATAAATTTAAAAGTTTTCGTCCTTTTACTTTTTGCCACATCACTTTCGTTTCTTCTACTTTCCACACAAAAGTTTTGTTTTATTTACTTTTTATACTTTTATTTTTTCAACTTTTGCCAGGAAAGTTTCATTCTCTTACTTTTTACCACATAACTTTTTCTTTTAACTTTTTACTTTTTGTCACATAACTTTAATTTCTTTTACTTTTGACACTAACTTTTATTTTTAACTTTTGTCACGAAAGTTTCATTCTCTTACTTTTTACCACATAACTTTTGGAATTTTAACTTTTGTCACATAACTTTAAGTATTTGAAGTTCAGTCACCAAAGTTTATTTTATTTACTTTTTATACTTTTTCTTTTCTAACTTTTGACACGAATGTTTCATTTTCTTACTTTTTACCACATAACTTTTGGATTTTTAACTTTTGTCAACGAAGTTTTATTTTCTTAACTTTTTACCACATAACTTTAAGTATTTGAAGTTCAGTCACCAAAGTTTATTTTATTTACTTTTTATACTTTTATTTTTTCAACTTTTGCCAAGAAAGTTTCATTCTCTTACTTTTTACCACATAACTTTCAATTTTGTAACCTTTTTCACGAAAGTTTTATTTTCCTTACTTTTCACCACATAACTTTTTACCACATTACTTCAAATTTTTCAACTTCAGCCACCAAAGTTTCATTTTCTTTACTTTTGACCACATAACTTTTCACTTTTTAACTTTTGCACGAAATTTTCATTTTATATAATTTTTTCTACATGTGTAGATGTTACGTAATGTGTCCCGGGGCAGCGCCCGAGGACAAAAAAACTAGTATATATACATTTAAGGGGGGCCTGAGGAACAGTAAAGCAAGCAAGCAGGCTGCTGCGCAGCAGCCTGCCAGCTTGCTTACTTTTTTTCTTTTTTTTCTAAATTCGCTTTTTATTTATCGTGACTAAGAGGTCGCTGCATATTTAGATCTAAGCGTGCATACTTGATTTTTTTCCCCTCTTTTGTCATGCTTTTACTTAACGTTGATTTTTTTATTTTTTATTCATTTGGTAGTATATTCATTGGTAATCTTTTTTATAAAGAGTGTTTACATAAAAAAAACTAATATTTGTTATCGCCGTCAACGTTCATGTAATCCACGACTAATAACCATATCTACCTATAACACTACCTGTTTGATTTTTTATTTTTTATTTTTTTCCTTTTTTGTTAATAATTTTCCTTAACGTTCATCTTTCATTTATTCTTTATTCATTGATTAGTATATTAATTAATTTTTACGGAATTTTTTAAGGGTTCTTCTAAATTAAAAATAACTGATATTTGCATGACTAATGACCCGGTAATCACATAACACTATGATGTAGTATTATTTTTAAATAGTCTTTTGAACCACTTTCCATTCTCTGTGTTGTAATTTTTTAGTTTTATGATACGCTTTTGTAACATCTCAAACTGTTTAATTAACGGTTGACTTGGTAGATTTAATGCTTAGACGTGGTTAGTGTGTCATATGTGTGAGGCTTGAATGTCTTAATGATGGATGTATTAAGGTGTTTAAGGTGTAATTGTATGCTATGAAATGTTATGAAATGATATGAGATGTAATGATATGCTATGAAATGTTATGCAAAGATATGAGATGTAATGATATGCTATGTAATGTTAAGCAAAGATATGAGATGTAATGATATGCTATGAAATGTTATGCGATGATATGAGATGTAATGATATGCTATGAAATGTTATGCAATGATATGAGATGTGATGATATGCTATGAAATGTTATGCAAAGATATGAGATGTAATGATATGCTATGAAATGTTATGCAAAGATATGAGATGTAATGATATGCTATGAAATGTTATGCGATGATATGAGATGTAATGATATGCTATGAAATGTTATGCAATGATATGAGATGTGATGATATGCTATGAAATGTTATGCAAAGATATGAGATGTAATGATATGCTATGAAATGTTATGCAAAGATATGAGATGTAATGATATGCTATGAAATGTTATGCGATGATATGAGATGTAATGATATGCTATGAAATGTTATGCAATGATATGAGATGTGATGATATGCTATGAAATGTTATGCAAAGATATGAGATGTAATGATATGCTATGAAATGTTATGCAAAGATATGAGATGTAATGATATGCTATGAAATGTTATGCGATGATATGAGATGTAATGATATGCTATGAAATGTTATGCAATGATATGAGATGTGATGATATGCTATGAAATGTTATGCAAAGATATGAGATGTAATGATATGCTATGAAATGTTATGCAAAGATATGAGATGTAATGATATGCTATGAAATGTTATGCGATGATATGAGATGTAATGATATGCTATGAAATGTTATGCAATGATATGAGATGTGATGATATGCTATGAAATGTTATGCAAAGATATGAGATGTAATGATATGCTATGAAATGTTATGCAAAGATATGAGATGTAATGATATGCTATGAAATGTTATGCGATGATATGAGATGTAATGATATGCTATGAAATGTTATGCAATGATATGAGATGTGATGATATGCTATGAAATGTTATGCAAAGATATGAGATGTAATGATATGCTATGAAATGTTATGCAAAGATATGAGATGTAATGATATGCTATGAAATGTTATGCGATGATATGAGATGTAATGATATGCTATGAAATGTTATGCAATGATATGAGATGTGATGATATGCTATGAAATGTTATGCAAAGATATGAGATGTAATGATATGCTATGAAATGTTATGCAAAGATATGAGATGTAATGATATGCTATGAAATGTTATGCGATGATATGAGATGTAATGATATGCTATGAAATGTTATGCAATGATATGAGATGTGATGATATGCTATGAAATGTTATGCAAAGATATGAGATGTAATGATATGCTATGAAATGTTATGCAAAGATATGAGATGTAATGATATGCTATGAAATGTTATGCGATGATATGAGATGTAATGATATGCTATGAAATGTTATGCAATGATATGAGATGTGATGATATGCTATGAAATGTTATGCAAAGATATGAGATGTAATGATATGCTATGAAATGTTATGCAAAGATATGAGATGTAATGATATGCTATGAAATGTTATGCGATGATATGAGATGTAATGATATGCTATGAAATGTTATGCAATGATATGAGATGTGATGATATGCTATGAAATGTTATGCAAAGATATGAGATGTAATGATATGCTATGAAATGTTATGCAAAGATATGAGATGTAATGATATGCTATGAAATGTTATGCGATGATATGAGATGTAATGATATGCTATGAAATGTTATGCAATGATATGAGATGTGATGATATGCTATGAAATGTTATGCAAAGATATGAGATGTAATGATATGCTATGAAATGTTATGCAAAGATATGAGATGTAATGATATGCTATGAAATGTTATGCGATGATATGAGATGTAATGATATGCTATGAAATGTTATGCAATGATATGAGATGTGATGATATGCTATGAAATGTTATGCAAAGATATGAGATGTAATGATATGCTATGAAATGTTATGCAAAGATATGAGATGTAATGATATGCTATGAAATGTTATGCGATGATATGAGATGTAATGATATGCTATGAAATGTTATGCAATGATATGAGATGTGATGATATGCTATGAAATGTTATGCAAAGATATGAGATGTAATGATATGCTATGAAATGTTATGCAAAGATATGAGATGTAATGATATGCTATGAAATGTTATGCGATGATATGAGATGTAATGATATGCTATGAAATGTTATGCAATGATATGAGATGTGATGATGTTTGAGATCTTTTGTAAAACAAAGAGTTTATAAAGTCTGAAAATTCAGTCATATTGCAAAAATCGTATCTCCTTTATAATAATGAGTTAGGAGATGAATCTTACATTTTTGAAAAGTTCTTTGAGTCCCCTACATTTGTTAAGAACTGAGTTTTCTCTCATTTGGTCGTCTTGTATGCCAAAAGTAGTCTACGAAACTGAAAATAGTCAAAAGATGAAAGTAGTCTACAGAATATGAAAGTAGTCTACAAAAGAGTCAAGTAGTCTACAAGTGAGTCAGGTAGTCTACAGAAAAGTATAGTAGTCTACAAAGAATGAAAGTAGTCAAATAGAAGTAGACTACAAAAGAGTCAAGTAGTCTACAAAAGAGTCATAGTAGTCTACAGAAAAGTATAGTAGTCTACAAAGAATGAAAGTAGTCAAAAGTAGACTAGTAGTCTACAAATAGATGGAAGTAGTCAACAGAGACTATTATTTGACAATTATATAGACTGTAGGCTGGTTTAGCCTCGTTTATACTCATTAATTGATCCTATGTTCATTATAGGTAGTTGGGAACACTTGCTTTGCATGGTAACCTTAGTTTGTGTGCGCTTCTACGAGGTAAGATACACTACTTTGACACGCTGAGGGTTCAACAAAAACATGATTTTCATAAAATAACTTCCCAAATGTTATCTTGATTGCTAATGGGTATTCGGGGTTACACGGGAGGTGATATGGGCTATGTACATGACTATGGAGGCCTGAAATGAAGACCCTATGCTATGAAATGTTATGCAATGATATGAGATGTAATGATATGCTATGAAATGTTATGCAAATGATATGAGATGTAATGATATGCTATGAAATGTTATGCAATGATATGAGATGTAATGATATGCTATGAAATGTTATGCAAAGATATGAGATGTAATGATATGCTATGTAATGTCTCGAGATGAATTGAAATGCAATATATGTGTTGATATGTGAAATGTGCATGATTACATGGTTGTTCATCTGGTTCACTAGATTTATTAAGTTGCCATGACACGTGCACGTTTAAGGGCCCAAACGTAAAAGATATTATATGTTATGTTTAGGTAACTTTGTCACCTAAACTATATGTGATGAAATCGAGCTCGTATATATGATGAAGTGTTAAGCTTAACCCGTATTCACCTTAGCCGGGTGGGTGCGTATATGTTGTTGCTTGGGTGGCTCCTTGCAACGTAATTACGTGGTTTGAGTATCTCCGGGTGGAGTGATTACCCACCAATGTCTTGAACATACGGACTACTCCTGGAGTGGCTTGCCATTCCTTAACGACACTTGATGGACCGCCGTATGGCTCATCCATCTAGTCGGGTGTGAGGTCCCCGTTAGGTCTTATGACCGCCTACACACAAACTTACACCTTATATGTGATGAGTGACTTATGTCACGCCTAATGTAAGTGACTTATGTCACGCCTAATGTAAGTGACTTATGTCACACTATACGATGATGCTTATATGTTATATGTGAAGGAAAAGATGACTAGGCACATCTAGGGTGATTCAACCTATTATGATGATGTTTGATGCGATGATATGTTATGGATGATGTGATGCATTGATGTGATATGTGCCTTAACGATTTAATAAGACTTTTATATAATGTTTAAATAGACAAATGTTTTATTAATGATGTGTTATCTTACTTAGCTAATTCGTTAGCTAACACTTGCTCTTTTAAAATGTGTTGTGCCCTCAGGTCCAACATTAGTGAGCAGGTAGATGTGAGAAGATGTGAGGCATGGGTAGATGATCTTGAAGCTGGCTGTAGTTTACCCATAGTGGCTGCTCGCATTAGACTTTGATTTATGATTAGACATTTATGATTTGCATTTACTATGTTGTCGGTTGTTTAATGTTGGGCAACCGATGGATTTCCATTTATACTATTTTGATGATGTGACGAGTAACACCTTCTATTTTATGAACAAACCAAACTGGATTTTATGGTTGGACTTTAAAAACATTATTCTGCATTCTTTAACACCGTTAGGTGAAAAGTTTTTGGAAATCCGTATTTTTAAATGTTGGGTGTTACAAGTTGGTATCAGAAAAATGGTTTAAGTGAACCAATGACTATAGGTATGCCATAGGAATTGGACTTAAACCGATAGAGATCAGGTTGGGCTTAAGTAGGTATGCTTAGCCTTTGAGATGAAATGCCTTAGGACGGGTTGGGATGAGAGAGAGTGTAGGAATAAGGCTATATTGTGACAACCGCCAAAATTTCAGGTTGACTAATTTACTATTATGTGTGCTATTTAAAATTTTCTGTACATCAAACAATATGAACAAACATTTTATGGCATAATAAACTGAACAAATATTTTTAATAAATTATGGATAATTATTGCCAAGAACTCAAATAGTTATTTGAGAGCTGCTTGTAAATATTTTTTCATACTTATACTATCAATAACTGTATTTATGAATAGTGATCGTGAATAGTGACCGTGAATAGTACCGTGAATAGTACCGTGAATATTAAAGATAAAAAGTAAATTTTGAATAGTAAAGGTAAAAATAAATTTTAAATAGTAAAGGTAGAAAGTAAATTGTAAAAAGTAATAAAATAAAATAATATAAAGGTGGGACCCACGTCAAATAATTTAAACTCAACGTTGAATCTGATTTTCGAATAAATTCAAAAGTGAATAGTGCTGAATAGTAAACATCGCTTTCATACTTTATTCTTATAATATAAACGTCCAAAACCCGCTCACAGGGGTTAGTTGAGTAAACATTATTAAAATGAAAGTTGTAGATCTTAATTTTCTGATCTTATAGAAACTTGAATTTTCTCAATAGGAGCCCGTATGCATAATTTAGGATTAAAACAATGTATAAATATATACTACTAGTATAAAAGAAATCTATCATTAGAAACGTCCAAGAGATAGTGGGAAACACACTTTTATCTACTTTATAATTTAAAATTTATAAATTATGAATCACGGGTTTAGTTCACTAGATATATAGACAAAAAGAATACTATATATATACATACCCTTATTCATGATTAACTTTATAATATAATAATAATATAATATAATAATAATATTATATATAAAACGCGTTTACGCGTTAATATATCGAACGTTATTATTAACGCGTTTTCCTTCCCTATAAATAGCACCTTCGTTTAATCATAAAACTCACACCATCATATATTCACTTCTAAATTTCTCTCTGATAATCACACAAGATTAAGTACGTCTAAGTGATCTTCTTTTACAACACTAAGGTGAGTCTCCATATTCCCCTTTTCAGTTATTTATACATTTATTTGGGGACTGAGATACATGCAATAAAACTATTTGTTATACTTATATGTATATTTTCAAAGTTATATTATATGTAATATACTTATATGCATATTTACAAATTTATATATTATATATATTTTGTAACTCTGCTTTATTTATTTTACCTTCGGGGTAAAATACAAACTCTTTACTGTTATGATGAACACAAGTATTTTCAGAAATGTATATATGGTTGATTCTAAGTTGCTCTGTTCAATTAAAGACCTCACTATCATGAACGATTAATTATGGAAACATAAACGTGGGTATATTGAATAGTACTATTGGGGTAGGCACCCCCATTCGTGTTGGTCATACCAACTGGATACGGATGCATTATATTTGGAAAGCTTAGGGTACCCTGAACAAGGTACCTACTCTGGAGGCAAATAAACACACACTTGTCTAGTTTCGGTTCATGAGCTTAGAACTTGATGTATACAGTATCTACTCTTATATTCTATTTGATCCATTGTGTGATCAAATAGTTACTTTAAATCTTGTGGTTCATACTCTATATTTTAATTAAAAACATATGATACTCTTTGCTGATATTGTATCATAACTATTTGACATTGCGGTAAGGCAATGGTCACACTGAACTTTGGCATTTTGTGAAACTATATTTTCTATATGAAAAACTTATGGAACTCACCAACTTTATGTTGACGTATTTTAGCATGTATTCTCAGGTAACTAGACGATACTCTATACATGGGACATTTTCCGCTGCATACAACATACTGGACCATGGCCTAACCTCAGACTCTAGTAAAGACAAGTCAATTTGCTAAAGTCTCTGTCTACTGTTTAATATTGTTTAATATTAAATAAATGTTTTCAAGAATAATATCTTTCATAAATTGTAATATAAATTTGTGAACAATGCTTTTATATAAATGTATTTTAAAACGACAACGTTTTGTGTTGTTCAGTATATCTTGTGTTGTGAATCCATGTAAGTCATACCCCGTCTAGGGCGGGTGTGACAGATTGGTATCAGAGCCCAAGTTATAGTGAACTAGGTAGCAAATTGATGGACCTAGACTATAACCCCATATAGAACAAAACCCACATACATGCATAATTTTATGAATAATCCCTACTTGATTATATATGTTTAGAATATATAATTTAATGTATATTATATATATATATATAGCAACAGAGTAATGTCGGGATTCGTAGTGGAATACTTATCCGATCGTGAGGAAGAGATTACGTCTCGATCACCTCCACCTGTACTTGAACCCTCCGACTCTCCTAGTCATGTAGTAAATCAGCCAATGGAGGAGACCGATCACGTTGGAGAAGAAGCTGATAACGCACTTGTCCCTGGACCAAACACTACTGTCACCACTAATGCTTTTACTAGCACTACGCCTACTTTTACTTTTTCAAATCCATCTGGGGAAGGTCCTTCAAGTTCACCTCGATCTTTAATACGAAGGATCTGAATGCCTAGATATCCGATGTTTAACCAACCTCAGTCACGACGTACTCAACTTACTCATTCTGAACCACCCGCTCAGCGGCTGCGGAGATCTATTAATGCTATACCAAGATTCCTGGCGGAATGGAGATTTGAAGAAGGACTCCTTAACTCTGACCAGTTCAGAAGAGCTGAAGGTCCAACCAATATTCCTGCACTAACTATGGAACATTTGCATGACACTGTCCCTACATTGGTCCTACGCATAGTCCGAGCAGGAAAGTGTATTACGGAGTTGAGGGAAAGAACAAACATACTGCGGAGGAAGGTGGAAAATCAAGATAATATGATAGTCGCACTGGAAGGTGATATGGAGGAAGCTCACTTCAGGATACATGGTCTTGAAGACACCGTGTTGGAACTACAGGAGAAGATAACAAGATTTGAAGCTATGTTTGAGGCTATATCGAGAGCCACTACTATAACCTCATCTACTCTGTCACAGTAGAAATTGTCTAGTTACTTACTATTTACGGCGTATATGTCGGGAAATGTAATTTTAGATAAAATAATGGATTCTTGAGATGTTTATATCTCAAAGTTTGTTATCCAATAAATCTACTATCTTTATCTTGATTTACACTTCTTTTAGTCATAACTATTGAATTGTGGTTATGGTATGATGTGGTAGTATCTCATCAATTTCTTTATTTATATTTAAGGATCCGGACGTCAAAAGAAGTACCAGAAATGAACGCAACAGATATTGCTAGAATTGTAGCAGAAAGTATAGCAGTAGCTTTTGCAACTCAAGCCGCAAACGTAAACAATAATCATGACAATAATGGTACACCTAGAGGTTGTACTTACAGAGAATTTCAACAATGTAAACCCATTATATACAATGGTACTGAAGGAGCAATTGCACTCATCCGATGGTTCGAGAAACTGGAGTCCATATTTCGTGTTAGTAACTGCGCTGAAGATAGCCGAGTAAAATATGCTACCTGTACACTACAAGATCAAGCTCTTACCTGGTGGAATGAGTACGCTACTACAGTAGGAATTGATGCAGCTTATGCAATGTCATGGGAAGATTTGAAGGAACGTATGAAAGCCAAGTATTGCCCGAGGAGCGAAATTCAGAAAATGGAGGTAGAATTTCATAATTTGAACGAAATAATGTTTTCAAGAATAATATCTTTCATAAATTGTAATATAAATTTGTGAACAATGCTTTTATATAAATGTATTTTAAAACGACAACGTTTTGTGTTGTTCAGTATATCTTGTGTTGTGAATCCATGTAAGTCATACCCCGTCTAGGGCGGGTGTGACAGATTGGTATCAGAGCCCAAGTTATAGTGAACTAGGTAGCAAATTGATGGACCTAGACTATAACCCCATATAGAACAACACCCACATACATGCATAATTTTATGAATAATCCCTACTTGATTATATATGTTTAGAATATATAATTTAATGTATATTATATATATATATAGCAACAGAGTAATGTCGGGATTCGTAGTGGAATACTTATCCGATCGTGAGGAAGAGATTACGTCTCGATCACCTCCACCTGTACTTGAACCCTCCGACTCTCCTCGTCATGTAGTAAATCAGCCAATGGAGGAGACCGATCACGTTGGAGAAGAAGTTGATAACGCACTTGTCCCTGGACCAAACACTACTGTCACCACTAATGCTTTTACTAGCACTACGCCTACTTTTACTTTTTCAAATCCATCTGGGGAAGGTCCTTCAAGCTCACCTCGATCTTTAATACGAAGGATCCGAATGCCTAGATATCCGATGTTTAACCACCCTCAGTCACGACGTGCTCGACTTACTCATCCTGAACCACCCGCTCAGCGGCTGCGGAGATCTATTAATGCTATACCAAGATTCCTGGCGGAATGGAGATTTGAAGAAGGACTCCTTAACTCTGACCAGTTCAGAAGAGCTGAAGGTCCAACCAATATTCCTGCACTAACTATGGAACCTTTGCATGACACTGTCCCTACATTGGTCCTACGCATAGTCCGAGCAGAAAAGTGTATTACGGAGTTGAGGGAAAGAACAAACATACTGCGGAGGAAGGTAGAAAATCAAGATAATATGATAGTCGCACTGGAAGGTGAGATGGAGGAAGCTCACTTCAGGATACATGGTCTTGAAGACACCGTGTTGGAACTACAGGAGAAGATAACAAGATTTGAAGCTATGTTTGAGGCTATATCGAGAGCCACTACTATAACCCCATCTACTCTGTCACATTAGATATTGTCTAGTTACTTACTATTTACGGCGTATATGTCGGGAAATGTAATTTTAGATAAAATAATGGATTCTTGAGATGTTTATATCTCAAAGTTTGTTATCCAATAAATCTACTATTTTTATCTTGATTTACACTTCTTTTAGTCATAACTATTGAATTGTGGTTATGGTATGATGTGGTAGTATCTCATCAATTTCTTTATTTATATTTAAGGATCCGGCCGTCAAAAGAAGTACCAGAAATGAACGCAACAGATATTGCTAGAATTGTAGCAGAAAGTATAGCAGTAGCTTTTGCAACTCAAGCCGCAAACGTAAACAATAATCATGACAATAATGGTACACCTAGAGGTTGTACTTACAGAGAATTTCAACAATGTAAACCCATTATATACAATGGTACTGAAGGAGCAATTGCACTCATCCGATGGTTCGAGAAACTGGAGTCCATATTTCGTGTTAGTAACTGCGCTGAAGATAGCCGAGTAAAATATGCTACCTGTACACTACAAGATCAAGCTCTTACCTGGTGGAATGAGTACGCCACTACAGTAGGAATTGATGCAGCTTATGCAATGTCATGGGAAGATTTGAAGGAACGTATGAAAGCCAAGTATTGCCCGAGGAGCGAAATTCAGAAAATGGTGGTAGAATTTCATAATTTGAAGACGAAGGGATGACGATAAATATTGAATTACACCAACCGTTTTTCATGAGTGTTGCACTTCTTTGCCCAAAAACCATGGACTACCCGATTATATAAGAAGTTATTTGGAGCAGTAGTACATTACGGAAACTTCACCCAAATATTCGGAGTTTTTGATCACTGATACCGAACCCACTGACTCGACATGCGGTGCGAGTTGGCAACAGTTTGGTGACAAAGCTTCTATTGTTAATTCTTACCTTGCGCTATTGGGTTTTAGTGGATCCGAGCCTAGGATTGGGCGGTTTGTTCTTTTTCTGTCCCCCTCTATTCCCCTGCTCCTGCTTCCTGCTCCAAGGAGAGGGAGGAGAAGGCGGGAGCCGAGAGGAAAGGAGAAGAGGAACTGGCTAAGAGATCCCCTCCCTCCCCCTCCCCCCCCTCCGTCGTCCCCCCCCCCCCCCTTTCTCCTCTTTTTCTGCCTCTCTCGCTTTCCCCCCCGCTGTTTCCCAGTGTTGTAAACGCATTGTTTTGATATATATGAAATGCGCTATTTTGCTATTTGTGTATTTATTTGTATTGTGAGATTAACTGTTATTTAATGTGTAGATATTAATAATTTTATAAAATTTGTTTTTTAAAAAAATTTGAACCATGACACGCAAATACGGTGTCATAAAAATGTCATAAAATGTGTCGTTAAAAGGGTGTTAAAAGGTCATAAATTTATGACGCAATGCGTCATAAAGATTTATGACGGCGTCGATTATGACACCAAAAGCGTGTCATCTGACCCCTTTTATGAAACATTGCTAAGTTATTATGGTGTTAGTAATTTTAATCATAAGTTTTATTAAGTGTTTTTGTTTGAAGACTATGTTATCGTTTATCTGTCTGGATGTTGATGGTTTTTAAGACTATATTATCGTCTATGGAATTATGTTTTTAAGACTATATTGTGGGGCTGTTTATTTTTTAATTCCTGAAGCTATCTGGTATATTCATGTACTGTACTTGACACATGTCTTTTTTTGTCTTCCTGAACATATGTGTTTTACTGTACATATGTGTCGATTCGCAGTAAACACATTATGTTGTTATTACATATTTTTCACAGCTACGAACTATGTTATTGTGTGGGTTTTTTTTGTTTTCGGCACCACATTTAGTACATTCATGAATCCTAAACGATAGTATATTCATGTTTTATTCACAGTTGGTACACATGTTGAAGTTCATGTCGAGTGAACCCATGTTTTCTTAACGATTTTTTTTTTGACAAACAGGTTCAGGTTCTGGACACATGTTTTACCTTTTGTACATGTTTCTCCTGGACACATGTTTTTTATTAGGTACATGTGTACTGAACACATGTGTTTGACTTCGGAAACATGTTTTATTGGGTTTGAACATGTGTGGATCGAGTTGCGGATTTGTGTACACATCGTTTTACATGTGCTTGTTAGGATCAAAGGGGTTACAAAATCCAGGAAAGGGCCACATATCTTAACATAGTTTGTGTTTTCTTGGAGACTTATTCATCTTTGTAACACTTAGAAAATCAGTGTTGTAAAAAGATTAGATTTTAGTGAGATATGGACAGAGTGTGCACGTATTTCTATCCAATTAGATTGACGTAAATGCAAATGGTTGATATAATAGTAAAGGGAACACAAACATTGGGACTTTTATGAAACATTGTATAATATAAAAATAGCAGTTATAATAAATATCAAAGAATCATGAAATAAAAGTTGAAAGCCGAAACAAATATCAAGAGTCTGAGATAGACGTGAATAAAATGGAAGCGTCTCGGAAGTTGTTTTAGTTTAACAAGACTATAACTAACAATTAAACAAAAATCTTGAACTTAAAATAAAAAAAATAGAATGAAAGCCTGTGTGAATGAAAAAGTCACATAACGAATTCGCATGTGTGCCTTACCTTTGTTTTGCCCTCTTTGCTGCAGCCCGGGCTTCATCTTCATCTCTTTTCTTGATTTCACAGTTCCGTATGTCGTGGTTATCTTGAACCTCTTTACAATATGCACACTTGCGCATCTGGCGTTTACGTTTATTTACATGCTTCTCACCTGGACCGACGAATCTTTTGCCACTATTGCTTCCTGAAACTTTGGTGTTGCTTCCTGAACCTTTGTTGTTGATATCTTTGGAAGCAAACAAGTCACATATCTCGGGTACAGTTACCCCAAGCAGGTCCATGAAAACTTGCTCGTCATCTACCACAGGATCTGCTCTAGGTAGAGTGGAAAGTGTGGATTATGATAGTTTGTTAACCTTGTCCACAAAGGAGGCAAACATCACGGGATCATGTCTTAGCCTGCTTAAACACAATTGGATGCCTGATATTGCTTGGCTACTAATCTCGTCTACCTCAGCATGCTTGTTAACATATCTATGCTGTTTATCTGACAGATGACGTGGAAGTACATTACGCCTACGCATTATGTACATGTACTGGTTTGGTATAACGTCAATGTTTTTACTCCTTGGGACACAAAATATATGGCGACACAAGTACCCATGGCGTCCAAAAAGGTTACAACTACAGGTTATGGATCCATCGTCCTTGTTTCGAATAACCTAATAACCAGAAACCAAAAATGTCACACTTAGTATCAGATTCTTATTAACAATGTGCCTACACACTAGTTCACTAAAAGGATGTATCTGTTGGTTTGGAAGATACTTTACCTTATACTTCAGATGCGCTTTGGACGCTGTAAGTGAGTGATTGACCTGGTATACTTCGTTCACATCATCTGACTGAACAAGCTGCTGTGACCCGACCCACACACCTTTGAAAATCTCCTTCTGAACTTTAAAAAAAATACTTCGGGTGTATACGTTAGCAGCAAACCTCTCAATTGCTAGTGGGGATATCATCCTTGCATTTGTTCTGGATGTGTGATCAAAGGGGTTACAAATCCAGCCTTCTCCGCATATATCTTATACATGGCTAAGGCATCCTCTGGGTCGGCCCATACAGATTCAAAAACAGGTTTGAAGTCTTCGGGGACAAGATCTGGCCTCCAAAACCGGGTACCATTTGGTGTTTCATGACTTTCGTCTCCACTACTACCATTTGAATCAGAGATAGATGTAAAATCCCCATCTAAAAAAAAGGAAGGCGTGTGAATTTAAGCAAATAAGATGACTTGAATTAAAAAACTAGAAGACGCCTCAACCATTTGAACAGAAAATGACTGTTTAAGTTTAAACTTTTACTTAGGGATTCTTTTAATCCTAAGATATATTACTGCTAGTTTTGGCTCATATACATGTGTATGTTAACGACTCATTAAAAAAAACCCAAAATCAGTAAAAAAAAACCCAAAATCAGTAAAACAAAAACACAAAATCAGTAAACACATATGTATCATTCTTAATCAGTAAACACATATTACTGCTAGTTTTGGTTCAGGGGATATATCATATCATTCTTAATCGTGCAAAAACAACAGGCAGACAAAAAAATCCTTGTAAACACATATGTATCTAACCTAAAACCTTCAACCGGTTGAGGGGATATGATATATCATTCTTAAGCTTGCAAAATCAACAGGCAGACAAAAAAATCCTTGTAAACACATATGTATCTAACCTAAAACCTTCAACCGGTTGAGGGGATATGATATATCATTCTTAAGCTTGCAAAATCAACAGGCAGACAAAAAAAAAATTGCCACGTACATGAATATACTAGGTTACTTCAGGATGACAAAAAACAAACCAACAATTACAAGATGATGATATATACTAAATCAGAATGAATACTACTTAAGAACAAATATAAAGAATATTTAATATTAACAAAAACCTTCAATCATCTCATGACTTTGAACACCGACAATTGATTCATACATTGAATCCAAGCTATCCTCTTCTTCCCCATTAATTATGATATCATTATTATAATCCATCCTGACCTTTTTTTGAAGAACAATGAAAATATAACCTCTGGTAAATTGTGACAGTGAATTGAAGAAATCATTGATATAAAAGGGGGGAAATCTTGTAACTAGTGGGAAGTGGAAGAGCGATTCTAAGGGGGGGCGCGAGATTCAAGGGAGAGATACAGGGAACGACCTTTAATCTTGTTACCGGTACTATTGATTTTTTCTTTTATAAAATTCCAACACATTTATCTAATTACCATATTGTCCCTACGACTTTTAATTAAAAGTTGGTTCTCACGGTTCTCGACCTTTTGTTGGTTCTCATTTTATCTTTTTACTATATATATATAATAACGACATTATAGTATTATATAGAAAATGCTAGTAAGAAACTAGTCGAGTACAAGAAAATACTCAATCTGATCCAAAATATTACTACTAAATTTCCATTAAAGTTACCCAGTAACAAAACATTCAAATTAAATATTAATTAATCCAAATACAAAATATCTTTGAAGTAAACAGGTGGAGATGAAAAGTGGGATTGATTGAAGAAGAGCTTAAGTATGTAAGACTCGAATCTTTATCAAATGAATTCCGTTTGGGGCAAATAAATAGTCCATGAATTGTCTCACTGTCCTCTACAATCCCCGACAGTCACCGTTATCGGAAAACGCCACTACCGTCGTTGGAAAACCAAAAGAGCCATAAAGGTTTTAATTTCGAGTTGAATATTCTAGTGTTTGGAAACCCGGCCTCCAGTTTAATCAATAAACCCACTATTGGATCTGAGCGTATAGGTGTCATGAGTCTCTAGTTAAAATTTCATAACGATCTAAACCGTTCAATCTCCCAAAAAATCGCCGATCTTTCGGGATTTTCATCATTTTCTCTACACTTTCTCTTTTTTTTTTCTTTGGAAAACTCATTACTTATCAAATGTTATTGTGAGGTTGATTTTGATAGAAATAGAAATATTGAATGTATATGTTATACAAGATCCTTTAAAATTGTACCTTTGGATTAAAAGTTAAAGGTCAAGATACAAATAAAATTTTTGAATCTTGACCCTTGTTCTTAATCCACATGTCATGATGTTCCAAACTCTACTAGTAAAGTTAGAAACAACTTTAGAGAATCCTCATCCGTTATATTATATTATATATATATTTTTTTTTCGAACGGCATAAAGAATTTTTATTAAGGAAGACCAATCTAGCAAGATGCTAGAGGTCAAAATTACAACGAAACCAAAATACAATCTAGATATTGTTAACTATCTTCATTCATCAAGAATGAATTATTGTTTATTGAATGGTTTAAGGGTTGTGTTGGAGAAGATTGTAAATATGGATATGAAAAAAAGTAGAGTAGATCTACGGTGTTTTTTTTATGTGTATTAGTTATCGTTTGTATTTATTTATACGAAAAATGATGATTTTGCCCCTCACGCATACACCGCAAAACACACACATTTGTGGTGTTAGGTTTAGGAAGTAGGATACACATTGGGTATTGTTGTTCGAAAAACCGATTGCAACTTTAACTGTAACACCCGCCGTTTGGTCCGGTCAACGTTACGTGAATCGTAAATTTGAAACGAAGCAAAGCTTTGGTAAAGTAACTTTTGTGAAGAAAAAGGTAGACGTGTGAATAGTCGTTAGAAAGGTAATTCAAAAATATGTAATATGGTGTCAACAAAATATTTGAACCAGTGTGGAGTTAAAAGTTTTAACTAAACGAATCATTTATCGGGAGAAGCCGAAAGCGGACGCGAGAGTGTAATGGGGGAAAAATCATTCTCATTTAAACTCTCTCCTCCCTTTCTCTAGGAAATGGAAGATAAAAAATCATTCTCTTCCTCCTTTCTCTAAAAAATCGGTCCAAGATCAAGATTAAGGCAAGGAAATCAACTAAGATTGTATAATAATAATAATAATAATAATAACAATAATCTTCAAAGAGTCCAAGAACAAGTGTTCATCCTTCCCTATTCTCCAATTTTTGGATTTAAAGTTCAAGGTGTCGATTTGTAAGTAAATTCACTTCCTACATACTTAGATTATGTTGTTTTATGTCTTTGATAACTAGAATTCCATGTCACTTCGTAAAATCTACGAATTTGGTCATAACTAGTTACTTAGGGTTTCAAAAGAGAGGTTTTTAACTAAGGAAGTGGGTTTGTGAAAAAAATTGATTTTTACACTTAATTATATATGATTTAAGTTGTGTTAAAGTTTGGATCTTTGATATTTACGTTTGGTTGGTCAATTAGGGTTTTGGGTTGGATTTGGGTTAGATTTGTCTTGGATTTGTGAAATGCAAAGAGTTTGATGATGAGTTTTGTCCAAATTCTGTCAGTAACATGTTTTGTAGCTTCAAAATGGTTCCCAAATGGTCAAAAATGAGTGGGGTCGATTTAGATGTGTTTGGGTTCATGTTTTATGCTCTTGGGGTGTTCTTGGGTGTGCCTGGTCTGCACCCGGCATAATTTATGCGCCTCTGCAAATGCTTTACGCCAGAAAGCTCTGTCTTACACCACTGTTTACGCCAAAACACATCTTTTTGTCAAACGATCATAACTTTCAAACCGTAACTCCGTTTTTGACGATTCAAGCAACGACGGAAGCGTAAATGAGTCTACTTTCTAATGGTATAGGCCACTAACTCCAAAACATAGTTTGAACAAATCGAAAGTTTAGATAAAGGAATAGTGGTCAAGTCCTGACGAGTCATCGTGAAACAAAACGTAACGATTCTATCTTGGTTGGATCAAAACCTTATAAAATGGGCATAATAAAGCATTGATGGTAATATTAGGTCAACATTAATAGGACCTTACCTCTTGAGATGCTTTAGGATTAATGCGATACGTGTATGATAGGTTTCGGCTATCGTGGACGTCGACTCTACTTCCTTTCATCATGGGATCGTATTGTTCGCATCAGGTGAGTTCGTAGCCCCTAATATTTGCATGCTTTGGGGTTGGAAAGATACTCACTATATATTTATGTGTTATGTCGTAAATTAAGCTTATGTTAATATTACGCGCATTTGTTTTTGTGCTATCACACGTTCATAGGTAGACATGTATCTTGGTGGTAACAGTGTGAATGTTGTTGAACGTATAAGTTATTGTTACATATGATACTTATTGATGTACCTATATATGATTAGAGTTTGGTAAGTACTGGTATGCTTAATGGGGGTTGATTGGGTGGAGGGAAAGCCGATGATATCACCTGTATAGATACCCTGCCAATACCCAAAGGGCATATCGGAACCAAGGTCTGATTGGTGATTAATTATGGTGATTTTGATACTTGTTGTATTCATTAATTGTTGTGATGGATACTTGGTACGAGTCCGTATTGTTATGCTAGATTCTTCCGCATGATTGGTGTCCCTTGTGGGATTGTGAGCTTCTTTTTGATGTTACACTCGCTAATCCTATGTATGGGAGCTTTGCTCCACATGATTGGTGTCCCGTGGGGACTTGTGAGCTTGGTTTGATGTAACATTCGCTAACCGTGTGTCCCATGGGGGACTTCTGAGCTTGGTGATCTTTTGGTTATGTTGTTTATTGATTTGTGATCTTGGTACTTAACGTGTTTATGTGTGGTGTGATCTTGACGAAACTAGAATTGCTAGTTAATTATGGTATATGAACTCGATCATTGTGATTGTGAACTTGATACTTCACATGGTTTATGTTGTGTAAATCTTGTGTTTTCGGCGTAGATTTTGGATGAGATACTTGTGGAATTCCAATTTGGTGGAATATCTTCTGGTGCGGGAACCCTATTGCTCGACTATTCGATACTCACTTACTAATAGATGTAATTATGTATATATGTGTATATGTGTATATACACTAGTATCGAATCTATGATTCAACTTGAAACTATGTGATCCTATGAACTCATCAACATCGTGTTGACATTTTAGAGTATCTTTTCAGGTATACAAGAAATCACTTGCAAGCTAGGAGTTGATGCTTATAGTTGGATTTAAGGATCAATTGGTTGCATGGTAGATTGTTAGCCTCGGGCACGATGCCTCAGATTGTTTTCCCTTGTATGGGAATTCCTTGATGTATTTGACTTGTATTTGGCAATTTGTAGTCTTGTATGAACATCACGTAGTTTTCTCTGTATAATATCCATTTGCAATGTGTCAGTTGCATCTCATGTTTCCGCCACTGGTGGGGTGTTACATTAACCAAATACGAGTGTTAATATTCACGCATTTTACATCAAAAGTGATATAGAAATCATGGGTTATCTTGGGGGATTCCGCACCCCAACATATCCTTAGTCAATCTCGTTTTGACGGTCTATAAACGAGGGCGACCTTACAAACATGTGTTATTTGTAGTATTGTTTATCTCATATTTCTATTAGAACTCTTTCATTTATATATTCGTAAATTGTTTGGTTTTTAGCTAACTTATCTATTATATAATTGCAGATATTTTTCTTTGCAAGACAAGTTCACCTAAAACAATATTAACAGATCAAGATCCATGGCTCACAAAGGCCATTGCAAATGAAATGCCTTTCACAATACATGCATTTTGCATATGGCATATTACTGCTAAATTTAGTGGTTGGTTCACTTCTATATTAATGACCGATTACTCAAGTTGGTGTTCTCTGTTTTATAACTTATACAAGTTGGATGCAATTAAAGAATTCAAGCGACAATGGTCATATGTGAAAAATGTTACAATTTGGATGAAAATAAGAATGTCAATGTGTTGTATAAGATTAGAAGTTTATGGGTGCCCGCTTATCTTTGTGACTATTTTTTTGGTGGCATGACAACAACCATGAGGTCTGAAAGTATAAACGCAAGAAATTTATATCTTCTATGTTTAAGTCAATTTGTTAGACAAGTAAGTTATCATTTATATTTTTTTTATTTATATACTATACAATATTTTTCTCAATGCATGTATTTTTTATTAACTATGTTGAGCTTGCAATAGAAGATGTGGAACAAACATAAACACATGATAGTATGAAGCAAAAATACAAAGGCTCAAGATTAAAGTCACAATCACCCTTGGAAAAGAACAAGGTTATGGCTTTTTGACTCCATATGCATTTGAAAAGTTCTAAGGAGAGTTTGGACTAGCAACTCAATATAAGGTTGATGAAATGACATATAACAAGTTCATTGCATGAGGTAGTGTGGAATGGAAGTGTTGCGAAGTGCAGTTGCAAGAATTTTGAGTTTGTTGGTATATATTATGTCGTCATACTTTAAGTGTATTTCTTCATAATAAAGACTGTTTTAATATTCCTTTTTCTTCTTAGTTATCACGTTGGAGTCGAAAAGAAGTTTTGCCATCAAGTGATATCGCAAATTCGAATTCAACATCTATTAACAATGACGAGGTTGTGATTAATGCAATAGCTGTGGTACGTTGTCCTCCTACTTCAAAACAAAAGGACGTCCCAAAATAAAACACTTGAAGGGTGGAAGAGAATTAATGAAATAGGTAAGATCTTTTAGCCTTTGTAAATGTGTTGGTCATAATGCTACCACTTTTTCAGAAAGAGATAAACTTGGGAAAGAAGCTAATTCAGTACGAGCTTTAAAGAAGAAGAAAATCATGTTATAGAACCAAGATTTGAATCCCGTTTTCTCTTTGAAATTTTGATTTGTTAGTGATTTAATTTTTTTATTTTAGAGTAATTGTTAGTTTTAGACATATTTTTACTCTATTTCATAGGTAAAACAATAATGAATCAGCAAATAATTGATCGAAATAATAGAAGCCAATATGTATATAATGTTAACACATTCTGTTTGGAAAACACTGAAACAAATGAATCTGAAAATCTTTGACATCTTTTAATGGAAATCAAATGTTATCATTGGCAAAATTAAAAAGAGGTAAATTAGGGACTATACGAAAAATGAAAAATTTAATAATATTAATTATGTAATACATATGGAAATTAGGAATGACTATTTAATTTTATTATGTTCATAGAGAACATACATTAGAAAATCCCATAAATAAATGAGAGCTTAATCTTGAGGGTCTTTCATCGTTAAAACACTTGAAATTACGTCATCACAAAGTTGTCCAAATTGTAGTCGATCTCTAATAAGTCAGCGTATAATCATATATATATAGGCATTCGCGCATTGCATATAGTTATTGCAAGGAATACACGAAATATTAAGTCGAAATTCGATCAGGAGAGAAAGAGAATAGTCGACTAAACAAGAACCATTCGACGTTCCACGTTTAGGATTTTGGGTTTGACCAGTATGTACGTGATTAGTCTTTAGTAATAAGGTAAAATCTATACGTCTAATTATTTAACTTTTAACTAATTACACATAATAATTATTACTGTATATCCATTAAATTAAGAGTGGTTCTAAAGTCCACTTCTTCCCTATACTACGAGTGAAAGGGAAAATGTAAAGACTACCATTAAAGCAGCCCAAGCAATACTTACTATATCCATGTGAATTATATCCTTTTTCTCTATGATAGAATTATTCCATTATTGCTCCATATATGCATGACTACTTTTTATGTACGTAGAACATATATATATTAGCATGCATCATACCGTTTCTCATGATGATATATAGTTCTTCGATCGGCGTTAGTAATGATGAAGAATGATTCAACTGCTTGAGCTCAAAGTTCGCATAAAGTTGTTTTAGGCATAAGTCTCACGTAGTCACGTGCATGTTTTGTTATTGTTTTGGTTATTGTTTTTGAATATTGTCAAAGTAGTGGTCCTTAGTAATAAGTTTAAGTGGGTTGAAGTTAGGCCACGTAGTAGCTAGTTTGTTGAGTCTTTTATGGTTTTCTTTTCCTATTTATCATGTAAACAACTTTATGCAGCCTTTTGCATCTGATCAAATATATTACTTTGAGCTCTCATCCACTTGCTTGTTTAGTTTACTTTATTGTCATCAATACCAACAGTTGTGGTATCAGAGCCAGCAAATATTTACGATCCATCCAATCACCC
>CM067167.1:147214139-147265954 GCA_034093135.1 Erigeron breviscapus | reverse complement strand
TCCTGGACCAAACACTACTGTCACCACTAATGCTTTTACTAGCACTACGCCTACTTTTACTTTTTCAAATCCATCTGGGAAGGTCCTTCAAGCTCACCTCGATCTTTAATACGAAGGATCCGAACGCCTAGATATCCGATGTTTAACCAACCTCAGTCACGACGTACTCAACTTACTCATTCTGAACCACCCGCTCAGCGGCTGCGGAGATCTATTAATGCTATACCAAGATTCCTGGCGGAATGGAGATTTGAAGAAGGACTCCTTAACTCTGACCAGTTCAGAAGAGCTGAAGGTCCAACCAATATTCCTGCACTAACTATGGAACCTTTGCATGACACTGTCCCTACATTGGTCCTACGCATAGTCCGAGCAGGAAAGTGTATTACGGAGTTGAGGGAAAGAACAAACATACTGCGGAGGAAGGTGGAAAATCAAGATAATATGATAGTCGCACTGGAAGGTGAGATGGAGGAAGCTCACTTCAGGATACATGGTCTTGAAGACACCGTGTTGGAACTACAGGAGAAGATAACAAGATTTGAAGCTATGTTTGAGGCTATATCGAGAGCCACTACTATAACCCCATCTACTCTGTCACAGTAGATATTGTCTAGTTACTTACTATTTACGGTGTATATGTCGGGAAATGTAATTTTAGATAAAATAATGGATTCTTGAGATGTTTATATCTCAAAGTTTGTTATCCAATAAATCTACTATCTTTATCTTGATTTACACTTCTTTTAGTCATAACTATTGAATTGTGGTTATGGTATGATGTGGTAGTATCTCATCAATTTATTTATTTATATTTAAGGATCCGGACGTCAAAAGAAGTACCAGAAATGAACGCAACAGATATTGCTAGAATTGTAGCAGAAAGTATAGCAGTAGCTTTTGCAACTCAAGCCGCAAACGTAAACAATAATCATGACAATAATGGTACACCTAGAGGTTGTACTTACAGAGAATTTCAACAATGTAAACCCAGTATATACAATGGTACTGAAGGAGCAATTGCACTCATCCGATGGTTCGAGAAACTGGAGTCCATATTTCGTGTTAGTAACTGCGCTGAAGATATCCGAGTAAAATATGCTACCTGCACACTACAAGATCAAGCTCTTACCTGGTGGAATGAGTACGCCACTACAGTAGGAATTGATGCAGCTTATGCAATGTCATGGGAAGATTTGAAGGAACGTATGAAAGCCAAGTATTGCCCGAGGAGCGAAATTCAGAAAATGGAGGTAGAATTTCATAATTTGAAGACGAAGGGATACGAAGTATCTGAATACACCAACCGTTTTCATGAGTTGACACTTCTTTGCCCAACCATGGTTACACCCGATTATAAGAAGATTGAGCAGTACATTTCTGGACTTCCACCAAAGATTCGGGATTTGATCACTGCTACCGAAACCACTGACATCGAACATGCGGTTCGGTTGGCAAACAGTTTGGCTGACAAAGCAAAACTTCGTGCAAATACAGAAGGAAAGTCTGGTGATCAAAAAGGGTTCAATAAGAAAAGGAGATGGGAAGATAACTTTGGGAAGAATCAAGGGGATCAACAGACAAAGAGACCTGCTCAGACCTCAGAACCATCATCAAATAATGGTTATATAGGAACCAGGCCATATTGCAATAGGTGTACTTTACATCACACCGGTCCTTGCACAGTACAATGCAATAATTGCAAGAAAATTGGTCATCTGGCCAAGAACTGTAGAATCCCTAATCCAACTGTCAACAATGGAACAAAAATAAGATGTTATGAGTGTGGTAAAGAAGGACATTTCAGGAATAAATGTCCAAAGCTGAGAAACAACAACAACAATAACAACCACAACAACAACAATCGAAACAACAACAACAACAACACCCACAACAATAACAACGAAACAACAACAACAACAACAACAACAACAACAACAACAACAACAATGCTCGAGGAAGGGCATTCATGATCAATGCGGGAGAAGCCCGCCAAGACCCAAACATCGTCACGGGTATGTTTCATCTGAATAATCGTTGTGTCTCTGCTTTATTTGATCCTGGTGCCGATAGAAGTTTTGTGTCAAATAAAATTATTCACCTGCTTTCAATTATACCTACCCCATTAGATGCTAAGTATTCTGTAGAATTAGCAAATGGTAAAATGATCGAAGTCGAAAGCATAATCCAAGGTTGTACCTTAGAATTAGAAAAAGAATTATTTTCTATAGATCTAATACCATTCGAAATAGGAAGCTTTGATATTATCATTGGTATGGACTGGTTGTCTAAAAACCAAGCAGAAATAGTCTGTCACGAAAAGTTGTTCGAATTCCAATTGCAAACGGTGAGAAGTTGATTATCCAAGGCGATAAGAATGGAGTACGATGTAACATTATATCTTGCATGAAGACTCAGAAGTATCTCAGAAAGGGATACCAGGCAATCCTAGCCCATATATCGGAGAAAAAGACTCCAGAGAAACGGCTTGAAGACATACCCATCGTACGAGATTTTCCAGAAGTCTTTCCTGAAGACTTGCCTGGTCTTCCACCAATCCGGCAGGTGGAATTCAAAATAGACTTAGTACCTGGTGCTGCACCAGTGGCACGAGCACCATATCGATTAGCTCCTTCCGAAATGAAAGAACTTGCAAGTCAATTGCAAGAACTTTAGAGAAAGGATTCATTCGACCGAGTTCCTCACCTTGGGGAGCTCCAGTCTTGTTCTGTCAAGAAGAAAGACGGATCTTTTCGCATGTGTATAGACTATAGGGAGTTGAATAAGTTGACGGTTAAAAACCGGTACCCACTTCCTAAGATCGATGACCTGTTTGATCAATTACAAGGGTCGAGTTGTTCTACTCAAAAATCGATCTTAGATCCGGTTACCATCAGCTTAGAGTTTCAGAGGAAGACATTCCCAAGACGGCGTTTAGAACCCGCTATGGCCATTATGAGTTTGAAGTGATGCCATTTGGTTTGACGAATGCACCCGCAGTTTTCATGGACCTCATGAACCGTGTGTGCAAACCATATTTAGATAAGTTTGTTATCGTATTCATAGATGACATTCTAATCTATTCTAAAACCAAAGAAGGCACGAGGTACATCTGAAGAAAATTTTGGAACTACTCAAGAAGGAAGAATTGTACGCAAAGTTTTCAAAATGCGAATTCTGGATTCGTACGGTACAATTCTTAGGCCATGTCATTGATAGTCAAGGAATTCATGTAGATCCTGCCAAGATCGTGGCTATTAAGAACTGGGAAGCACCGAAAACACCAACAGAAATACGACAATTTTTAGGTCTTGCTGGCTATTATAGAAGATTCATCGAGAATTTTTCTAAGATAGCCCAACCTTTAACGTCGTTGACTCAAAAAGACAAGAAGTTTGCCTGGGAAGATAAACAAGAAAAAGCATTTCAACTGCTGAAGGAGAAGCTCTGTAGTGCTCCGATTTTGTCACTACCCGAAGGAACGGATAATTTTGTGGTATATTGCGACGCATCTCATCAAGGATTGGGATGTGTGTTGATGCAGAAAGATAAGGTGATAGCCTATGCCTCGCGTCAACTTAAGGTGCACGAGAAGAACTACACGACTCATGATCTTGAACTAGGAGCTGTAATATTCGCTCTAAAGATTTAGAGACACTATTTATATGGAAAGTGTACTATATTCACCGACCATAAAAGTCTCCAACATATTTTTGACCAAAAAGATTTGAACATGAGGCAACGTAGATGGATAGAATTGCTCAGTGATTACGATTGTGAAATTCGTTATCATCCGGCAAAGCAAACATTGTAGCAGATGCTTTAAGTCGTAAAGAAAGAGTAAAGCCACTTCGAGTACGAGCTTTAAGTATGACCATTCATACTCATCTTACTTCCCAAATTCGTGAAGCTCAACTTGAAGCATTAAAGAAAGACAATCTCAAAAAAGAAGCCCGCAATGATCCTAACGTAGTAGCAGGTACTTTTCTCCTTAATGGTCTCTATGCAACCGTCTTATTTGATTCCGGGGCCGATTATAGCCTCGTGTCTACTAACTTTGTTCCTTTGATTGATGTGAATCCTTGTGCTTTAAACTATGTGCTTGACATTGAAATGGTAAACGGGTCACTAACTAAAATTAGTCAAATACTTCGTGATTGTGTCTTGACTTTGGAAGATGTCGATTTCTTCATAGACCTTATGCCTTTGGATATTGGGAGTTTTGATGTTATTGTGGGTATGGATTGGTTGATGGCGGTAAATGCAACCATTGATTGTGGCGAGAGAGTTGTTAAGATACCTTTGACTAACGGTAGAATTCTTAGGGTTCAAGGTGAAATCTCCGATTCCTCTAATTCTAAAGTCTTTAGTGCTACCGTCACAAGGGTAGAATTGAAGATCGTTCCTATTGTTTGTGAATTTCCCGATGTTTTTCCGGATGACTTGCCGGGTTACCTCCAACTCGTGAACTAGACTTTCGTATTAATCTTATCCCCGAAGCCGCGCCCGTAGCAAAAGCTCCTTATAGACCAGCTCTAACCGAAATGCAAGAGCTACAAACTCAACTCAAGGACTCCAAGAGAAGGGTTTCATTCGCCCTAGTCAATCTCCTTGGGGTGCTCCTGTTCTCTTCGTCAAAAAGAAAGATGGGTCCTTCAGAATGTGTATCGATTACCGGGAATTAAACAAGCTCACAGTGAAGAACCGGTATCCTCTCCCAAGAATCGATGACTTATTTGATCAACTTCAAGGTGCTAAACACTTCTCAAAAATCGATCTTCGCTTGGGTTATCATCAACTCCGGGTACATGAAGATGACATCCCCAAAACGGCTTTTCGCACAAGGTATGGTCACTTTGAATTCACCGTAATGCCTTTGGGTTGACTAATGCACCGGCGGTGTTCATGGACTTGATGAACCGGGTGTGTCAACCATACTTAGACAAGTCTTCATTGTGTTCATTGATGACATACTTGTATACTCGAAGACAAAGGAGGAGCATGTTGAGCACTTGCGTGAAGTGCTTGAGTTACTAAGAAAAGAAAAGTTGTATGCCAAATTCTCCAAGTGTGAGTTTTGGTTGGAAGAGGTCCACTTTCTTGGTCATGTAGTGAGCAAGGATGGTATTCATGTGGACCCAAGCAAGATTGAAGCGGTCAAGAATTGGAGAAGACCCGAAACGCCATCCGAGATCCGTCAATTCCTTGGATTGGCGGGTTACTATAGAAGATTCATTGAAAACTTCTCCCGTATTGCACAACCACTCACTCTCTTGACTCAAAAAGATAGAAACTTTGAATGGGGCAAAAGACAAGAAAACGCCTTCCAAACTCTTAAAGATATGTTATGTGACGCTCCTATTTTGACGCTACCGGATGGAATTGAAGATTTTGTTGTTTATTGTGATGCTTCGGGGCAAGGGTTGGGTTGTGTTCTTATGCAAAAGGGTAAAGTTATTGCTTATGCCTCTCGTCAATTGAAAGTGCATGAGAAGAACTACCCGACACATGATTTGGAATTGGGAGCGGTTGTGTTTGCCTTGAAGTGTTGGAGACATTATCTCTATGGCACCAAATGTGTGATTTATACCGATCACAAAAGTCTTCAACACATCTTCAACCAAAGTGAATTGAATATGAGGCAAAGGCGTTGGCTTGAACTATTTAGTGATTATGATTGTGACATCCGATATCACCCGGGCAAGGCAAATGTAGTAGTCGATGCCTTGAGCCGAAAGGAGAGAGTGAAACCAAGACGGGCTAGAGCTATGAACTTCACGGTGGGGCCAAGTATTCGTGACCGGATCATTGAAGCCCAAATTCAAGCCACCCTACCGGAAAACTTTGGAAACGAGAACCTAGATGGCATGGAACAACAATTCGACCGAAAGAATGATAATGGGCTATACATGGTTGAAAGACTTTGGGTTCCTATTTTCGGTAACTTAAGAACACTTATTATGAATGAAGCTCACCTATCGCCTTATTCGGTCCATCCCGGGTCGGATAAGATGTACTTTGACTTGAAAGACTTGTATTGGTGGCCGGGCATGAAGCGTGATATGGCTAGGTATGTGAGTGAGTGTCTTACTTGCTTACAAGTCAAAGCCGATCACAAGAAGCCACCCGGATTGTTGGTACAACCGGTGATGCCCGAATGGAAGTGGGAACATATTTCAATGGACTTCATTACTAAACTACCGAAGACGAGAAGCGGTCGTGACACGATTTGGGTGATAGTAGATCGGTTAACAAAGTCGGCTCACTTTTTAGCCATTCGTGAAACCGATAAATTTGACACATTGGCTCGTTTGTACATCAAGGAAGTGATATCTAAGCATGGAGTGCCGATTTCTATCATTTCTGATAGAGATGCCCATTTCAAATCAAAATTTTGGGAAGCCTTTCAAAAAGCCATGGGTACTCGACTTGACATGAGCACGACGTTTCACCCTCAAACGGATGGGCAAACCGAGAGAACCATTCAAACACTTGAAGACATGTTGAGGGCATGTGCAATTGATTTTGGTGGGAGTTGGGAAGACCATTTGCCGCTAGTCGAGTTTTCATACAACAATAGTTATCATGCTACCATTCAAATGGCACCCTTTAAGGCATTGTATGGTAGGATATGTCGTTCTCCCCTAGCTTGGGCGAAAATTGGAGAGAGTCAACTTATCGGGCCAGAAATTGTGATTGAAACGACTAAGGTAATATCTCAAATTAAGGAAAGGTTGCAATTGGCCCGTGAACGTCAAAAGAAGTATGCCGATGTGAGGCGGAGACCGTTGGAGTTTGAAATCGGTGATTATGTGCTTTTGAAAGTGTCGCCTTGGAAAGGTGTTGTACGTTTTGTGAAGCGGGGAAAACTTGCACCAAGGTATATTGGTCCTTTCAAGATTCTTGAACGGGTTGGGAAGTTGCTTATCGGCTAGAATTGCCTCAAGAGCTTAGCGGTGTGCATGATGTGTTTCATATTTGTAACTTGCGCAAGTGTTTGGCGGATCCTACACATCATGTGCCTATGGACGAAATTAGGGTTGATTCGAACTTAAACTTTGTTGAAGAGCCGGTGGAGATCTTGGATCGTCAAGAAAAGAAACTCAAGAACAAACGCTACACGATTGTTAAGTTAGATGGAATGCTAGACGTGGAGCCGAGTTCACTTGGGAGCGAGAGGATCATATGAAGTCTAAGTATCGCATTTATTTAGTAATTAGTGTTTTGTTGAATTTCGGGACGAAATTCTTTCGACGGGGGAATAATGTAACATCCGTGAATTTTGACCCATTGACTTTACGTGTAATATGACTAAAAATTTAAGTTAATAAATTATTTGGGTCGTTTTGTGAATTAAATGACAACGTGCTATTTTCGGATCGATAATATGTTTTGACTGGTGTTTAAATGCCTAACGATTGTAGATTGGCTTATAGAGGGAAACGGGTCGACCCATGGGTTGTCCATGACCCATGAGCCTACTAGTGACCCATTCCCCCTTATCCTCTCATTTCTCTCTATCTCCCTTTCTCTTATTCTCTCAAGTAAAGAAAGCAAAAGAAAACCCTTCCTTCTCTTCACCTATTCTTGCATCGATTTAGTGTTAGAACTGAAATAACATTAGAATCATAGTCACTTTCATCTCATTATCGTCATATTGAAGAATCAAAAGTCAAGTGCAAACATTTTTACCCATTTTGACCTAATTTCGGGTTCTAGCTCAAGGAGGAATTTGGTAAGTCTAATTCATCTCATTTGTACCTACTTATGTTTGTTTATGCATTTCTAGTCATCTTGAGCGTTTGCAAGTCTTAAATCGGCTTAAATCTTGTTTTAGGTCAAATTTGGGTTAAATTAGGGTTTGAAGGATTTGGGAGTGATTTTGATGTTTTGGTCGAAATTATGGTTTGGATTATGTGTATTTATGGTTTATGATGTTTAGTTATGCTTCAAAACAAGTTACAAGTCTTTACAAATCGTTTTGGTATGGTTTGGGTCGAAATTGGGGGTTTTGGTTCGTGTTTCCTGCATAAACTGCAGGTACTGACTGCAGAAAGAGGCCACTGCGGCGCAGTGGCATAGCCTTAGCCAACTGCGGCGCAGTGCCTAGGCTCTGGTCTGGGTTCGACTTAGCCACTGCGGCGCAGTGAGCATGGTTCTGGCTCACTGCGGCGCAGTGGATAGGTTCTGTGAAAATATGCGCGTGATTTTTAAACGTTAATAACTTTTGATCCATAACTCCAAACAAGTCATATGACCTATCGTTGGAATCGTAAGAGAGTCTAGTTTCTAGTAGTAACACTCTTTTTGTATGAATCTTCTCATTTCTAAAAAGGTCGAGTCGAATGCGTCTTGTTCCTACTCGTTAAAGTTGTAAAGGTGTTGAGGGTTTGTGACTTGACTAAATTGTGCTAAACCAACTTGTTTATGATTGTAGAGTTGACATAACGGTATTATGACATATAATTATAGGTTGTGGACGTGTGGATCCTATTACTCGTTGTAATCTTATACTAGCTTCTTTGCCGGACGAGGTGAGTTTCGTATCTCCCTACTCGCTTGAGATTCGGGCTGAAAAGTGTAAACTTGCGTGTTCACTTACGTTGTTGATTGATTGGTTAATTTGGTATAAATATTGAATTGTTGAGACGATTATCACGTTTGAGTGACTTAGTTTATATTTGTAAGTATTTCGTTAATATTAGGATAGACGTACATACACGAAAGTCGGTTATGCATTCATTGGGTTTTAGATGTGGTGGGAAGGCTGCGGGTGACCCTATATATAAGCATCTGGGACCCGAAGGAAGTAAAATCCTCTTAAGTGTATGTACGTATAGTTGGTTAAAATTGTGGTTAGTGGCTTATGTTTGTCGAATATTGATTGTTGGCTTATGTTTGTCGAATATTGATTGTTGGCTTATGTTTGTCGAATATTGATTGTTGGCTTATGTTTGTCGAATATTGATTGTTGGTTTATGATTGATGCATTTACAATTGATTGTAAGCATTGCATACATTGCTGATGAGCCATCGGCAGGGGATTGCCGACATCCTGGTGTATAGATGTATGCACCCATTTTGGATGTAGATCTTGACCCCGAGTATATAGACATATATATCTCGATGTTTTTGAGATGCCGCTTTGTTCATGGTGATGACAAGCGAGTATCGTTGCATAGGTGACCGGAGATCACGCATAAGATATGCATTTTGGCTTACTTACGCATATGGCATTGCATTGATATTCATATCATTTATGCATTTCTTATTACACGCTTTTAGTACTTGTGTAATCTTGTTGTTGGACATTATTGTGTTTCTTAGAGGCTCACTGTAAGTCATGTTTAGCCTCCACTTGTACATTATGATTATTGTCTATGGTTCCTTATGGACCATTGCTACGAACTCACCAACCTTGTGTTGACTATGCTTAGTACACTTTTCAGGTAATCAGGTTATCCTGGGCGTGGAGTATAGTTGCTTGCTTGCTGTTAACCCGGGCTTTGGACTTGATGAATCAAGGATTCATAGACCGTATCTTTTGCATTATACTTAGGATCGTTTTGCCATCATCCGGATGTTCTTTTGTTAACTTTGATGGTTATTTGCTCCTTATGTATTTTGGCACTTGTTTCGTATTGTTATGGATTCACTGAATCCTTATTTGCATTTAGTTGTTCTATTGTAATTCCACCTTGCGCTATGTGATTTTCGTGATATTCCGAGCCTCGGCTTGGGGTGTTACATGTAATGATATGCTATGAAATGTTATGCAAAGATATGAGATGTAATGATATGCTATGAAATGCTATGTAATGTCTCGAGATGAATTGAAATGCGATATATGTGTTGATATGTGAAATGTGCATGATTACATGGTTGTTCATCTAGTTCACTAGATTTATTAAGTTGCCATGACACGTGCACGTTTAAGGGCCCAAACGTAAATATTATATGTGATAATGTTTTTTTTCCCCCCCTCATCCCCCCTACCACCTCTCCCTGACTTATTAAGTTGCCATGACACGTGCACGTTTAAGGGCCCAAACGTAAAAGATGATTATATGTTATGTTTAGGTAACTTTGTCACCTAAACTATATGTGATGAAATCGAGCTCGTATATATGATGAAGTGTTAAGCTTAACCCGTATTCACCTTAGCCGGGTGGGTGTGCGTATATGTTGTTGCTTGGGTGGCTCCTTGCAACGTAATTACGTGGTTTGAGTATCTCCGGGTAGAGTGATTACCCACCAATGTCTTGAACATACGGACTACTCCTGGAGTGGCTTGCCATTCCTTAACGACACTTGATGGACCGCCGTATGGCTCATCCATCTAGTCGGGTGTGAGGTTCCAGTTAGGTCTTATGACCGCCTACACACAAACTTACACCTTATATGTGATGAGTGACTTATGTCACGCCTAATGTAAGTGACTTATGTCACACTATACGATGATGCTTATATGTTATATGTGAAGGAAAAGATGACTAGGCACATCTAGGGTGATTCAACCTATTATGATGATGTTTGATGCGATGATATGTTATGGATGATGTGATGCATTGATGTGATATGTGCCTTAACGATTTAATAAGACTTTTATATAATGTTTAAATAGACAAATGTTTTATTAATGATGTGTTATCTTACTTAGCTAATTCGTTAGCTAACACTTGCTCTTTTAAAATGTGTTGTGCCCTCAGGTCCAACATTAGTGAGCAGGTAGATGTGAGAAGATCGATGAAAAGTTATAGCCGGTTAAATGTTTATGATGATTATGATGTACATGAAGTTTACCCATAGTGGCTGCTCGCATTAGATGATTTATGTAGACATTATGATTTGCATATACTATGTTGTCGGTTGTTTAATGTTGGGCAACCGTAGGATTTCCATTTATACTATTTTGATGATGTGACGAGTAACACCTTCTATTTTATGAACAAACCAAACTGGATTTTATGGTTTGGACTTTAAAAACGTTATTCCGCATTCTTTAACACCGTTAGGTGAAAAGTTTTTGGAAATCCGTATTTTTAAATGTTGGGTGTTACAAGTTGGTATCAGAGAAATGGTTTAAGTGAACCAATGACTATAGGTATGCCATAGGAATTGGACTTAAACCGATAGAGATCAGGTTGGGCTTAAGTAGGTATGCTTAGCCTTTGAGATGAAATGCCTTAGGACGGGTTGGGATGAGAGAGAGTGTAGGAATAAGGCTATATGATGATTGTTTATTGATATGTGAATATGTGTTTTAGCCTTTATTCTTCCGTTTCTCGCTTCTCCGTCGCTAAGTTATCCTATTGCTACGATAGACGGTCCTCGAGGTGATCTTCTATTCCTCTAACTGAATTTGATAAACTTGTGCTTTATATTATGTGAGAAGTTGTTGAGATGGACAAAGGTTGGAGGATTAGGTGAGATGGTGTTCCATCAATGTTGTCTAGCCATGGGGTTAGTGACAAGGACCGTAAAGGATATGAGATGTTGTATGTGTGCTGAAAATCATGTGAATTGGAATTGATGGGAAAAAGGGGCGATACACAAACGTGGTAACGAACACGCATGTGAAAGGATACAACTACAATTATGGTCCGGAACATAATTGCAAGTGTATCACGACGCGAGCGTGTTTGTATGGCCATGCTTGTGTTGACCGGTGTACAAAGTAATGAAGTTGGAGAGATTTCTATGTAGTGAATCTTATGTGTCGAGAGTAAACACCGTGTTACAACTATAATGAAGTTGATGCCTCAAGCGTGTTGAAATGTGAGAAGATCGATGAAAAGTTATAGCCGGTTAAATGTTTATGATGATTATGATGTACATGAAGTTAAATGAAGTCTAAAGGTACATGAGGAGAAAGTGATTGGTAGACAATGTTGTTAAGTCTACTAGTTTAAAGGACATGGACTTGAAGTTGTCGAGTGGAGTTGATGCTGGATTTTGAAGGTTATAAGTAGGTGACGCATAGAAGGGTTACCGGGCACATGTATGGAAGGATACAGTTACAATTCCGGTCGCGAACGTAATTGTAAATGTATCACGACATGTGTGTGTTTGTGAGACTGTGTCTGTGCTGATCTGAATGGAGTGAAGATAGGAATGATGGAATCACTGGTTGGTGGCATAATTAACCACGTGAAGAGTAGACGTGTATCTATGGGTTAAAGAATGATGAAGCTGAAGCAAGTAAAGAAGATAACGCTATGGATGAATGAACCTTTCTAGCAGTTCTATCGCATATTGCCTTCGCCGGTGTGACATGAAGGTGATGTTGATATCCTATATGAGTACAAAATCCTATGTCTGACTGCTTCTCAAGATAAAGAGCTTTTGTAATGTACGTTTATCTTTACGCATAGGTCACCGATCTTATATAAATTGCAAGTTTTACGTATCGTTATGTTTCCCGGGGCAACGCCCGGGTTAAAAACTAGTTTATATATAAATAAATTGTTGAAGTTGGAGATGAAGAAGGGTCGTCTTTGGATATACTTTCACGACAGCTTTGTGTTCATATTTTTTTTTTCTGTTCATTCGTATAAACAATGTACAATATGTTATATACAGTAACATAGGAGTTATGTGTTGAGATATTTTTATTAGATTCTATAAATTTAGTATTAATTTTATGTATTTATTAATTTTTATAGGTAATTAGTAACCTTATACTATACTGATGTAATTTATAATTGTTAGGACCAGTTTCAGTGAAACTAGCCAGTCTCCAGTTGCACCTGGAGACCAAGAAGATTTGTCCAAAAATATATTGAAGTCCAGTTGCATCGTACAGTCAACGCAACTGAATACTTCCTCCAGTTGAGAACTGACCAGTTGAAGAATCCTTCCAGTTGGAGTCGAAGACAACAAGTGGAAGATAGAGAATGACAATGGCAGCGAAGCCCAATTGACATTCTAGTCAGTTACAAACTGGAGACCGTCAGTGGAAAGCTCTTACAAAGTTTTTACACTGATTACGAGGAATTGACTTTTATGCTTTATGTGCTATTACCCGGATAACAAGATTTATCTTATTATTTAAGTACAAAAAGGTACATAAAGCTGGTTGAGTAAAGTTGCTTTATACTGCAACTTTACACAGCATTTTAAGGAATTAAATGATATTCCTTAAATGTTCTCAACCATATTTGTACGGCCAAAGTTAACATCCCAATGTTAACTTTGCCTATAAATACAAGTCATTGCACAACAAGAATAAAAAGTGAGAACACTTCACACTTTGCATACCTGCAATATTCTTGGTGAACTTGTGCAATATTATCTCAATCGTAAAAAGGAACATTTCACAACTTTAAGTGTTTCGATTGTTCAGAGAAATTCCAAGTGTAGATCAATTGTAGTTCATAGGTTGTTAGGATATTTACATACTTGTATTATCTTGGTTCCGCAACAACCTTGTAATTTATTTAAAGTTAATAAATAAATTACACTTGAAATTTACATATTGTCTCACCAATTTACTTTACAAGTATTTTGTATTATTGCATTGTTCTTTACTTATTGTCACTTAAATAAGTAATCTATCTAGAACTTGGTATATACTCTCTGTAACTGGTCGTCTCCAGTTCAGCGTTTATATTGCAAAGTAACTCCACCATCGACATAGAGGTGTCTTCAGGTAGTACCATCTATTGAGTTGGGACTTACAATAATGATTTTTCAATGTATACACCCTTAAAATGAGAAAACGGTGAGAAAACTTAAAAACATCATTTTGATGCATTAAAAGTCCACAAAACTAACATAGTGTATAACTGATTATCATTATTTAAGTGTTTAACTGTAACGAATATAAAATTAATTGAAGGGTTTTCTTATTGATAATGTGTTGATTTCCATTACAACTTTGGTTCATTTATTTATATAGAATTCTCAATAAGTAAATATGGAAACAATATTTAAAAGGGTTTTCTTGTTGCCTAAGTTCTCTCATTCTAACACTCCCCCTCAAGTTGAATATTGGGATTACCAAAATTCAACTTGCTTAGACATTTGTGAAACATTGACGTTCCCACTGCTTTAGTTATAATATCAGCAATTTGATCTTCAGATTTAACAAATGGCAGCTTGATAATCCCGTCTTCAAGTTTTTCCTTAATGAAATGACGGTCAACTTCCACATGTTTGGTTCTATCAGGTTGTACCGGATTTTTTGAAATTTGAATAGCAGCTTCATTGTCACTCATGATCTTGATACTTTCTCTTGGAGCAAAACCTATTTCAGATACAAGTTTTCTTAACCATAATGCTTCTACTAAGCCTCTGACAATACCTTTAAACTCAGCCTCAGCACTTGACAAAGAAACAACCTTTTGCTTCTTACTTTCCATGTAACAAGATTACCTCCTACCATAGAAAAATATCCTGAAGTTGATCTTCGATTACCTTTATCTCCTGCCCAGTCAGCATCTGTATATATCTGAATTTTAAGATGACCATTAGCCTTAAATAACACCCCATGTCCTGTAGTCCCTTTAAGATATCTGACAATTCGTAGAACAACATCCATATGATCCACTTCTGGTTATATCTGGACGGGTATGAGCTAAACTGACTCACTACTCCAATAGCATATGTTATATCTGGATGGGTATGAGCTAAATAAATGAGTTTACCCACTAACCTTTGATATCTATTCTTATCAGCAAGTTTAGCTTTTGTCTTCGTAAACAACTTCTGGTTAATAACCATAGGTGTGTCAGCTGGCTTACAGTCAACCATCCCCGTTTTAGCTAAAAGATCCAGTATATATTTCTTTTGATAAATGAAGATTCCACGGCTTGACCTTGAAACTTCAATACCAAGAAAATATTTAAGATTTCCCAAATCTTTCATTTCGAATTCTGCAAACAATGCTTTCTTCAGTTTCTCAATCTCTTTTTCATCATTTCCAGTGATAATCATGTCATCAACATAAATTATTAGACATGTCACTAGATTCCCTCTATGACTAAGGAATAATGTGTGATCTGAATTACTCTGTCGATATCCATACTTCTTCATGGCAAGTGTGAACCTTCCAAACCAAGCTCTAGGTGACTGCTTTAATCCGTACAAGGATTTCTTCAATTTACAAACTTCCCCTTGTCTGAAATCATGAGAAAAACCTGGAGGAGCTTCCATATAGACTTCTTCTTTTAGTTCTCCGTGCAAAAAAGCATTCTTCACATCAAACTGGTGAAGAGACCAACCTTGATTTGCTGCTATTGAGAATAGAACCCTTATTGTATCTAATTTTGCAACTGGGGAAAAAGTCTCTGAATAGTCAATGCCATACGTCTGAGTGTATCCTTTTGCTACCAGTCTTGCTTTATATCTTTCTACAACACCATCTGGCTTATATTTGATTGTATAGATCCACCTGCAACCTACCGGTTTCTTTCCTTTTGGCAAAATGCATTTATCCCATGTATCATTCTTTAGGAGTGCTTCCATTTCATAATCCATAGCATCCTTCCACTTTTTCAATTTCAAAGCATGCTCTACTCCTGATGGAATTTCTTCAGAATATAACTTTGTTGTAAATGCTTTTGCTTCTTTAGACATATTTCCCTCTGCAATATTGACAAAATTGCCTACCGGATATCTGGTCGACCGAGAACTTTTTTCTGGAGAATACCGTTTGGCAGGTATTCCTCTAGTTGACCTTGGAGGAAGAACATACTTTTCTGGAATTGTTTATGGAACTGTTTCTGAACTACTTCTTCTACATCTTCTGGTTCTTCATTTACTTCATCATGCTCTAAATTTTCCTGCACTTCATTATCTGGAATACCGGTTTCATTCAAAGTATGACTCGGTGCAGAATTACTTACCCCGGATATCAGGCCTGGACTTATATTCGGATTGTCACTTTGAGAGGAGGACTGTAAATCTTTATCTGCATTTAAAGAAACACTTGGAGTAGTCTGCATCTCTGACGAATATCTCAGCCAACTCAGTGTGTCACTCTGTTCCTCCCCCTGACCACTGAGTTCCTGAGAGTAGAAATACTTGGTTTCCAAAAAATCACAATTCATCGTAGTAAACATACGACGAGTTTTTGGATTGTAACACCTATATCCTTTTTGAGTAACCCCATATCCCACAAATACACATTTTTCAGCACAAGGTTCAAGTTTATTACGATACGACTTTGGAATATGAACAAAAACTGTACATCCAAACACTTTAGGTTGTAGAGTAAGAACCGGTGGAAGCTTATGATATTCATTGAGAACTTTCAAAGGGGTTTTCATATTTAGAATCTTTGTAGGAAGTCGGTTAATCGGATAAGTAGCAGTAGCTAAAGCTTCTGGCCAAAAACTTTTTGGAGCTAAGGACTCAATAATAAGTGCCCTAGTCATTTCTAACAGAAGCCTATTTTTCCTTTCAGCCACCCCATTTTTCTCTGGAGTATGAGGACAAGAGGTTTGATGAACTATTCCCTTGGATTGAAAAAATAAGTTCATTTGTGAGTTTACATATTCTCCACCATTATCTGTTCTCATAACTTGGTTAGATTTTTGAAACTGAGTTTGAACCATATTATAAAAAACAGTGAATCTCTCATAGACTTCATCTTTGTTTTTAAAAAAATAAATCCAAGTCATTCTGGTGCAATCATCAACGAATATCACAAAATACTTGAAACTATGACCTCCAACAACTGGTGCAGGACCCCACACATCTGAATGAACTAATGAAAAGGGAGTTTGAACTCTAGTATTACGAGGTTTAAAGGTTTGCCTATGACTTTTAGCTAAAATGCAAGTCTCACAAACAATTGGCTTATTTAATGGAAAAAGTTTTGGAAACAAAGCATGCAAATAACTCACTGAAGGATGTCCCAATCTTCTATGCCACAACCATGCTTCTCTTTCACTTGATCCATGAGCAAGCATCACAACTTCATCAACATAACACAGTCCCTCTCTCTCAGTGTCACACCCAATAATTTGTCCCGTCCTGATATCCTGTAAAAGACAAAAAGTTGGATGCATGAGAACTGAGCAATTAAGTTTCTTTGTCACATGACTTATTGATAAAAGTTTATGTGACAACGAAGGAACATAAAAACAATTGGTTAAATTGATGTTTGGAGAAATTTTAACAGTTCCTTCATTTTTAACATCCATTTTTCCCCGATTAGCAGCTTGGATATGAGTTTTTCTAGGTTTTGGAAAACCTGAAAAATCAGATAACTCATATGTCATAGTATCGGTAGCACCACAATCGAAAATCCATGACCCATTTGATTTAGAGTAATCAGATTGGGCCATATGTACTTCTCCTTTAAATTTCGGTGAGCTCAAACTCATTCTATCCTTACCACTACTATAAGTGGTAACCAATGCGTCTCATAGTTCTTTGGACGTGGAAAACTCGTACAGATTTCTGGCAAGGTTTGGTTCGATATTCTGTATGAGCCAAGAGAATACAATAAGGTCCTCTTGCTCCCAAATTTCATACTTTTCTGATGATGTCTTCTCTGGAGGTAAGTTGGTTAAGTGATTTAAAAGATTCTTTGATTTTCCGCCTATAGCGACTCGAATCATTCGAGTCCATAAAGCATAGTTTTGGCTATTTAACTTCAGATTAATCTGAAGATTATCGGAGAGTTTTGAAATTTGTGGTTGTTGATTATCATTGTTTTGCAGAAAATTGGCTAATTGTAAAGCCAATTCCGAATCAGATCCGCCGGGTTTATCGCCCATGGTGGCTTAGGTTCTATTTTGGTGATATTAAATTATTAATAAGTAGATGATGATGCCAAATTTTCGGCTCTGGTTTTTTTCTTGCGGTGTTCGAATTAATTTCGATGATGTTGCGAATCGATGAATACCATTAGAATGTTGTACGACAGCAGCTCCCTTCGATAAAAGTCAAAAAATGCAAGTGATCCTCTTTGGTGGCTACATTAAGCTCTTTTCTTTTTCGTTGACAACAACAACAAAAAAAAAACTAGAATGAAAGTTTTGTTTTGTCGGCTACAAATTAAATGGATGGATGATTATTAATAAAATAATCATAAGATGGTTGGTATTAATTGTTTTGAGGGCTACGAATTAAATGGACAGAATTTTTGATTCGACAATGGCAGGGTCACCACGGCTGCAGTTGTTAATTCTTTGTGGTTTCGACAGCGATCGATCTTCTTTTCGTTTTTTCTACGGCTGAATTTTTGTTCAGTATTTTGATGATAACTGTGGCTCTGATACCATGTAAACGAATAGAAAATTAATTGAAGGGTTTTCTTATTGATAATGTGTTGATTTCCATTACAACTTTGGTTCATTTATTTATATAGAATTCTCAATAAGTAAATATGGAAACAATATTTAAAAGGGTTTTCTTGTTGCCTAAGTTCCCTCATTCTAACATAAACAACACATTGATCCGTTAAAATCGAAAAAAATCATGTTTTGTTTTTTTTTTACTAAAAAAACTTTAAAAAACATAATAGTACAATTACTTTTAAAATCTTAATATATTTACATTAAATTTTATTTATAAAAAATTGATCCGTATATTAAAACTTTGAACTTTATATTGAAATACTTTTTAGAAGTGAGTTTATCAAAGTTGTTTACTATGATATAGTTATTGATATTTGAATATTAAAAAATTATAATATGTCAATGTCATTTTATTTGTTTTATTGTTACACATGGCATATTGCATTCTTATTTTGCACTATAAAGAAATAATATTTTAATGTGAGATGAAACATATCCTAAATATGTGAATTAGAATATGATAATGTTATAGATGTTTCCTACAAATGATATTTTTACATGTTTTGTCTTTCTTATATGTGTTATGACAATTTTTAAAAAAACTTTAAAAAAGGATAATAGTACAATTACTTTTAAAATCTCAATATATTTACATTAAATTTTATTTATAAAAAATTGATCCGTATATTAAAACTTTGAACTTTATATTGAAATACTTTTTAGAAGTGAGTTTATCAAAGTTGTTTACTATGATATAGTTATTGATATTTGAATATTAAAAAATTATAATATGTCAATGTCATTTTATTTGTTTTATTGTTACACATGGCATATTGCATTCTTATTTTGCACTATAAAGAAATAATATTTTAATGTGAGATGAAACATATCCTAAATATGTGAATTAGAATATGATAATGTTATAGATGTTTCCTATACTAATGATATTTTTACATGTTTTGTCTTTCTTATATGTGTCATGACAATTTTTAAAAAAACTTTAAAAAAGGATAATAGTACAATTACTTTTAAAATCTCAATATATTTACATTAAATTTTATTTATAAAAAATTGATCCGTATATTAAAACTTTGAACTTTATATTGAAATACTTTTTAGAAGTGAGTTTATCAAAGTTGTTTACTATGATATAGTTATTGCGATATTTGAATATTAAAAAATTATAATATGTCAATGTCATTTTATTTGTTTTATTGTTACACATGGCATATTGCATTCTTATTTTGCACTATAAAGAAATAATATTTTAATGTGAGATGAAACATATCCTAAATATGTGAATTAGAATATGATAATGTTATAGATGTTTCCTATACAAGATGATATTTTTACATGTTTTGTCTTTCTTATATGTGTCATGACAATTTTTAAAAAAACTTTAAAAAAGGATAATAGTACAATTACTTTTAAAATCTCAATATATTTACATTAAATTTTATTTATAAAAAATTGATCCGTATATTAAAACTTTGAACTTTATATTGAAATACTTTTTAGAAGTGAGTTTATCAAAGTTGTTTACTATGATATAGTTATTGATATTTGAATATTAAAAAATTATAATATGTCAATGTCATTTTATTTGTTTTATTGTTACACATGGCATATTGCATTCTTATTTTGCACTATAAAGAAATAATATTTTAATGTGAGATGAAACATATCCTAAATATGTGAATTAGAATATGATAATGTTATAGATGTTTCCTACAAATGATATTTTTACATGTTTTGTCTTTCTTATATGTGTCATGACAATTTTTAAAAAAAAATTAAAAAAGGATAATAGTACAATTACTTTTAAAATCTCAATATATTTACATTAAATTTTATTTACTTTTATTTAATTAATTTTGTATCTATGAGATAGAACGTAATATTAGGATATACATTAGCTATTATTTTATTAGATATATATTAACTATTATCCTATTGGATATATATTAACTATTATTTTTGATTTATTATATTAAAATTATTGGGTAAAAAGTGTAAATTAAAGTCAAAATTGAAAATAAAAGTCAACATAAAGAAATTAAGATCTGTGATTGGTCAATAAGTTATTAGAGCAACTGTGTTTTAGTATAATAAAAGATTTATCTCATTTTCGATTCAATTTTAGGCACAGGACATCAAGTTCGGTTAGACCTAAAAACTAAATTACTTTAGACACAAATTACATGGTTATGTATTTTTGTCAACTCAACTACTTTGAGGTTGCTTAACTTGATCTCGTGTTTCAACCAGTCTTTTGAAATTACTTTTTACGAGTTACTTTAACCTGCTTTTTAAAATACTCATTGAAGATAACCTTATAACCTTTGATGTGATTGATACTCTGGAGCCAAGTGTGAGACACTGGAAACACAAGCCACAAAAGCCAGTTTCACATTAAATATAGTCGTCCAAAATAAACATTCCATGATAAAAGCAAACAAATGAATTGTTAAATGACATATTATACAATGACCGCCAACATATTTTTTTCTCAAACTTCTTTACTTTCATAGGCTCAAATGTACTCATTGTGGAATATGGACAAATCTATAAATGGTATTTTAACCAGCCAACTTTTTCTCATGTTTAGATTGCAAGTCAACATGATTACGAAGTCTTAGTTCTAAATTTCTTACAACATGATTGATATGTCACTTAACAATATATGCATGATGTCTTCTACATGACATCATTGTTAACATGTGATTCCTATATGAAATTATAAGTTATTGTTATCAATCAAATGAAAGTTTTTCGTCTAATAGTCGTTATCATCCACCAACTTTTATTCGTCTTCGTGGCAATTCAATTCCTTGATTACATAATACAAATATCACTATATATTTTAGTTAGAAGTGTCGACTCGAAATTGAAATATTAGTTCATAATAATTATTAACGTCAAATATTGATATTTATTTCATTCGATTATCGGGGCAACTTAGTGAATCAGATGGGTTGGATATATACCAAATTTATTGGTAATCAAATGCTAAATCAAAATTAGTATATAACTAAGAATACAAATGATATATAAACTGCACAAATTATGTTAAACAAACATCCTTTGTATCTCATTAGTTAAAATGTTATAAAAGATTGTTTTAATATTATTTTCACTATATAGTTTTAATCAATGTTTTAAATACCGGTATATATCGGCCGGTATTACTGGTATCGGAAGGTACTCTGCTATTTTAAGCCCGGTATTTTTTCGGTGTTTTCACTATTTAATATCGGTCGGTATTTTCGGTATTCCCGGTATCTTCCGGTATTTGGTATTATCGTTGAGTAGATTATAATTGTATTTTGACTATTTTTGTTAAATTATAACAAGTTTTTGTAAGATTTGTATATACAAAATTAAAATAAATTAAAATAGTCGTACCGGCCGGTATTTTCGGTAATTCCGATAATACCGGTAATACCGGGAAATTTTTTCACACCAGTATGACTAAAATACCGGTTTTTAAAACATTGGTTTTTATTGTACATTTTACTTTACATAAAATATTCTCATATATGTTTTTGTGGTTTATAGTTAAAAATGATAAATTACTAGTTATTGTACTTGTGCCTTGCCGCGAAATACGCTTTCTATATGACAAAATTTTAAACTCAAATTTATGTCAAATATTCGAACCCAAATTTTTAAAAAAAAAGGCAACTAAACATGTAGCAATCATAATAAGAAAAATATAAAAGAATAATAAGGTGTATAAAAACATAAACAATAACTATATTAATGCTTTAAATGTTACATGAACGTAAGACGTAATGATGATAAAAGTTATCAAATATTAGAAACTTTATTTATATAAAAAGTTTGATGAAAATAATCAAAACCAATTTTTTAAAAGTAAAAAATATAACTGTGTGAAAGTTGTTTGATGAAAACATGAAAACCTAAAAGTTTAGTATCAAGAAAATGAAAACGAAAACTATGGTGTGGGGCAAAAGTTAAAGATAGAAACTTTAGGGCGTTAAAATGGAAATTGGTAAAAATTATTGTATGCTATAAGAACTTGTAAATTTCATGAATAAATAACTTGTAAATTTGTATAGGTTTTTTGTACATAAACATAAACAATAACTATATGGGCTTAGCTTGGATGCAGTTAACTGCATCATTTTTTGATGAATTTACCATGAAAATCAGGGGTGCATTTTTGTAATATATCAATCATCTATATGATATGTGTATGTGACTGCATCTATGAACTTTGCAGTCAACTGCATATTTGATTTTCCTTAACTATATTAATTTTTTAAATGTTACATGAATGTTAACGTAACGATAATGAAAATTATTATATATTAAAAAAAATTCTATCACAAGTAACATGTATTTGGGTGACATGTTAGACTTACTTTGATCTAATTTTCAAAGATGATGTTGTGTGTTTTTCTTTTGTAACTAAAAACGAAAGAACTAAAAAAAAGACCTTAAACTTGAAATGCTATTATTTATTTAAAAACATTTTTTAGTATATTATTAACGTATTATATCAAATGAAAATAAGTCAAATACCACCGTATCGAAAACTAACCGATCCAATGAGTAACAAATTGAAAACTATTAAAAATAAAGGTCGAATGAAATTTGAACACTAACGGATTGGAACTAACGAATAGGGTGTTTCACGAACAAAAAAAAAGTAAATGGAATAGAGATATCGTCGCGGATCTGATCGAGAAAGTATCAAAACCGTCGCGGATCGAAAATAACAACGTGAAAGAATCAGAGATTGATGTGTCCAATTTTATATATATTTCCCACATTGTTTTCGAACATTTTACGCTTAATTAGGGGATATATGTGTATATATTTCGATACTTTATGGTATGTTCGAGTGTTTCAGGCTTATAATAGGATTCATGGAAGAAAATGGTTGAATACGAGTGAAGAAGTCACAAATTGAAGTTATGTGACGTATGGGGAACTTTATGTATCGCATAGATATAGGTAGAGTTGATGATTTTAGTTTCTCATACTTATGTGGCGCATAATGCGTCGCATAAATCAAAACGGTAGCAAAAAGAATTTTGAGAAAACAAAGATCAATGGTAATTCTGATACGATATCAAACTACAAAAAGTTTATAAAAATTATATATCATTAATTTACTATAAAGTGAATATAATCAAGATATTTATAGATATGGTTTAGCATAATTTATGAACTAATTACTAAATAGTCCTCTAATTATATGACCATCTACAATCTCTAAATATATATAAAAGAGAAACCTTAATTCATAATTGTAGAAGTATGGACTTTTAGATGAAATTCAACTTTTAATTGGAGCCATTAGATCAAATGATGATGTCATATATCTTTTTTTTAATAATGGAAAGACTAATCCATCTATCTATCTATCTATTTAGATAAAATAAGTGTTATGTTGATGTAGAACGTGGCAAGATGTGAACAGTTGGATTCCCAGATAAGAAGATGGCGATAGTGTGATACGCGTCATCAAATGAAGACTTTTTTGAGAGTCTCATGGCTGCTTCTTCTAGTAATATTTTTGTGGTCGGCTGCTTTGTAGCACCTGTCCTGGCTGGTGCATATAATATATAAATCAAAAATCTTTTGGGCCAAAACATTTTTGAAATATTCTTTTTAATTGTTATCAACTTTGTATATAAAAGTATAAGATCAATAAAGTAATATGGTGAATCTAACATGCAAAGTTGAAGTCAAAAGTGTTAACCATTGCCATCTAAGCACTTTTTTTTTTCTCTTTTCGTGACGGGAACAAATTTTATAATCATTATTATGCATTCGTATTTCTTTGGTAACTTGACTTACCTGAGCGAGATCAAACATAGTTGACTACTTGATTTGGCATGCACTAGTTTTTTTTTTTTTTATTATTATAAAATAAACATCTATTCATATATACCCCGGCAAAACACCGGCGGCCGTATATACAATTGTTTACACGAAATTGAAATTACACCAATCATTCCATGATAAGTTCCTATGTTTTGATCTACTTTTAAACAAAAGAAACCCAAGTGTCTTAATGCTTTGGGTGATTCCTGTGATATTGACTTCCGCATTTTCAAAGATCTTCGCGTTCCTAGCATTCCAAATGCACCAAAGACTAATGATGATGATACCTTTGATAGCCACGACCTCTGTCTTTCCTCTTCCCTGCTGCTTGTGAATATCCAGGATATCGACCAAATTAAAAACGAAGAAAGGTGCAGACTTAGTCCAGCAGCTTATAAAATGCCATATACGAGCAGAAACCTCGCACTCACAAAACATGTGTTGCGTGTTCTCCATCCCCTCCCCGCAGAGGGAACAGGAGGTATCCCCATTCCAGCAATTACTAGTCTTCAATGCCTCTTTTGTGGGGATTCTGTCCATCGCAGCTCGCCAAACAAACACGTTACATTTTTTTGGTACCCAGCTACACCATTCCATAATATACCTATTTGAGTAGTCCTTCCTTTTTTCCAAGAATTTCTTCACATCTTTAACCGAGAAACCATCCTCTTTTCCCCCTGCCACTCCCATTTGTCCGGTTTATTCACAACTCTTACCCCGTTAAGTAATGCCATCAGGTCCTTCCATTCCCCAGCTTCTTGGTTCGACATATTACCTCTCGCCCAATTCCATCTACCACTGAAGCCACCGGTCACCAAGTTGTATCGATCCACTACCTTAATTTTTTTCTCTTTCTCAAGTTTGAAGAGAAGAGGAAATCTCTCTTTTAATGGTAACCCGCAAACCCATCTATCCAGCCAAAAACTAATATCATTTCCATTGCCAAGATCACCCTTCAACAACTCCTTAATTCCTACCCCTGGCATGCACTAGTTAATGCATCAATATTCATCCGTTCCAAATCTTTCTGTTTATATATATTTTTTTAGAGGGTGTTTGGGATTGCGTTATAAAGTGATTATCTGATTATTACGTTTGTAAAACGCAAATAATCTAAAAAAGTGTTTGTATGAAAAAGTGATTATTTGCTATGAAAACGCAGTTTTGAAGAAGCATGTACATACATGCTTTTTCAAAACGCAGTTTTGAAAACGCATAATCTATTTTGAAAACGCAAAATTTGTTTTGTAATCGCAATACCAAACACCCCCTTAAACAACATTATTTTTCTAACAATTGCCGTCAAGGCAATGGTTTATTTTTCTTTTTATGGATAGTATTCTTCTCACTTAATGCTTCATATCAAAACTCCCATTAATCTTTATTACTTTTATTTAACTCAAATATTTTGCATTAAATGACTTATTCTCTATCAATACCTTCTGATGATACGTCCACATATTCTTCTTGAAGATATGCTACTACAAGCAAATCATCACTAATAAATATCAAATAATAGATAACTTTTGTTATTTAATTCGTTGAATTCTTGTATATATGTGCTTGTTCATCTTTATAGGAAGGCACATAAATATATTTCATTTGCAATTCCAGTTAATATGTATTGAAAGAATTGAAGGTGGACGACATATATAAAAAATAACAGGTAATTGAACATTCATTTTAATTCATTCTTTAAAGGTAACATTTTTATTAATTTCTTATTTCTTTGAAAAGAAATGTAATTATTCATACGAACTCGTTTGTACAGTTTATTTAACACCCATGTTTGTATGAATTTCTTATTGCAGAATATCTAGTCATGATTAATTTGGATTTGAACAAGCCTCCAACTGAGGAAGGTGATGAAACTCTAATTGATTATGAACCTTTTGTTGGGCAAACTTTCTCGACTTTTGAAGAGGCACATCTTTTCTATAAAAACTATGCCTATAAAAATGGATTTTCTATTCGCAAAGATCGATTTATTAAGAAAAATGATAGGATAGTTAGACGGGATATGTATTGTCACCGAGGTAGTAAAAAACCACTCAAACAAATCGAACCTTCTAAGCAGCAACGAAATAGAGAGTCTATAAAGTGTGAGTGTAATGCTCACATTCGTATTACTTTTAAAAAAAGTTTCGATATATTCCCGGAAGAATGGCATGTGACAACATTCATCAAGCATCACAATCATGAGTTGCTATCACCCGATGAAATACTTTTTCTTCCCGCTAACCGCATCATCACTCAAGAAGATGAGCATCAAATATTATTATTCAAAGATGCCGGACTTAATGTACGACAAATCCTTAATGTAATGGAGCTCCAAAAGCAAGTCAAACATGGAGATCTTTCTTTTCTAGAAAAAGATGTTCACAATTTATTTGCAAAAGTGAGAAGAATGGTTGGTGCTAGCGATGCTACGAATCTTATTGACCATATGAAAAGTTTAAAACAAGAAAATCCCAATTTTCAATATGTATTCACAGTTGACGAAGAGAGAAGGTTGGAAAACTTATTTTGGTGTCATTCTCAAAGTTTGAGTTGGTATGCTAACTATGGTGATGTAGTTGTTTTTGACACCACTTACAAGGTTAATGCGTATGATATGCCTTGTGCACTTTTTGTTGGCATTAACAATCATGGAAAAACCGTTTTATTTGGAAGTGCACTCCTTCGCGATGAGACAAGACGAACATTTAGATGGCTGATGAAGGTACAAAATTTACTAATATTACATGGATTCTATGATATTCACTTACTAACATTTTTTTTTTGTAGATTTTTGTAACAATAATGAAGAAACCACCAAAAACCATCATAACTGATCAAGATCCATGGATGTCGGAAGCAATTTCTATTGAACTTCCAACAACAAAGCATAGCTATTGTATATGGCATATCACCTCAAAGTTTAGTAGTTGGTTTACGGCTCTTCTTCATACCTGATATGTCCCAAGGTGTATCAATATACCAAAGTATATTGTACACAGAACAGTTGTAGAGGGGGGGGTGAATACAACTTAATTCGAACTTTACAAAGTTTTTAACTAAAACGTTTTAAGATTCAGTTTATATATTAGTAAGTAAAGAACATGAATCATTAAAACAGTAAAGCAGTAAATAGAGTGAAACATTCTTAGACACAGATTGTGGTTTTCAATGTAATCCTTTATTAAGAAAAAATCTATACAAAGAATTACAGGGTTGTTGCGGAATAAAGATAGCCTATAGATAACTAAACAACCCTTGAAATGACAAACTACAATTAATAAGTTTCAGCTCAAGAGAATCAGCCAAAGCTGATCTCCAACAGACTAAGCTGTGTCTAAGAGCAGAGAAAACTTGTGTGAAGAATGATTCTCAGGAAATGCCACACATATGCAATCAAGGAATGAGGCTTTTATAGGCGAAAGCCCTTCTTCTCTTGGTATCCAATGTAGCCACGTATTCTTCTTTCAATGGATGACAAAGGAATAATCAATCTTGCCTTTCATGGTACTTGTGGTCCCCCACGTACAGCTGCACATTCTTTATCATCCTATAAGATTATGGACACGCATATGTAAAACCAACCACCAACCTGGATCCTAGGATTCTTCCTAGTCACGTCATTTGTCCTTATCTTTAATCCAGGTTGTTATCTTCACTTGATTGTCAGACACAGATTGGGCCGTTTGTCAAGGCACCAATCTGCCTAAGTGTTTCCAAGCTGACTGCTAATCCCAAGCTGCCTTCCACTACCAGCTTGGTCTTCTATCTTCAATCCTCCTCTTCGACTTGGATTGAATGCTATAACATTGTTGATGCAGCTTGAATAACACTTGCTTCCATAAGATTTTACAATTACAAAGTATGAAGCATGATCTGGGTCAAAAACAGATCGTAAGCTGTGTCAGCTTAGTCTGACCCAGATTAGATTACAAGAACCAAAAGATTACTAAGTGTTTGCAAGTCAGATTTGTCATCACCAAATTTACAAACCTTTATCAATGACCATTGGGACTCAACAGTACCGCATACCAAAGTTGGTGTAGTGACTTTTATATGGTTCATAGGATGGTCTCTATTGAGGAGTTTGAGCATAATTGGCACTCAATAGTTACAAAACATAATTTGGAGAATAACAAACATGTTATGGGTTTGTATGATATTCGAAAGTTTTGGCCACCGACTTATTTACGTGAGTATTTTTTCGGAGGGATGACATCCACTAGTAGATCAGAGAGTATCAATGCATTTATAAAGAAATTTGTTTCATCCCACACTAGTTTGAAGGATTTTGTTAAACAGGTTAACTACAAATTTCTTTCATTTAATTTGGTTTACATGCTCATTATTTTATCTACTACTTTAATATTTAGAATACGTAAGATTTATAATTGATCCATCATGCGAGCTTTTCACTACTTTAATGCAACTAACCATATGTTAAATTTTTAGATAGATTTTGCTGTGGAGGAAATAAAGAAAAAAGAATCACAAGATTATATGTCGTCTATAGTTAAGCATGCTTCTTCAAGCATCATGTCACCATTATTGAAACAAGCTTTTCATGCTCTTACACCATTTACTTTCAAAAAGTTTCAAGAAGAAAATGCAAAAGCAAGTCAATATATGATTGTTCAAGTTCAAGGTAATGAGTTCATTATAAGATACTTTGATGAAGGAAATCATAAGAAACACATTGTGTTTTGGGGTGGAAGAATAGCATTGTGTAGTTGCAAGAACTTCGAGTTTTGGGGCATTCTTTGTCGGCATATATTTCGGGTGCTCAACCACAAAGATTGTTTTGAAATTCCACCCGAATACTTACCTTTACGTTGGTGTCGGAATATATTACAAAGTGGCGGTGTGTATCAAAATGTGTCACAAGAAGAGACGTTTATGGCAATCAATTAGAAGGTGGTGATGTTTTGTGTCCTTCAAAGTCTGTAACAAAAGGGCGTCCAAAAAAAAGGCGTCTCATGGGTGGAAAAGAATTGACGAAGAAGACAGTCAAGACTTGTTCGATATGCAAAGAAAGCGGGCATACAAAACCTACATGTAGCAATAAAGAGAATAATACGGTCTTGGGTACTAGCTTTTCGAATTTGACTGGAAAGAAATGTTTAGCTGATGATATAGGGTTGAATCCTATTTTCACTTTGAAGTATTAGACGAATTTAAGTCATTAAACTTTTTGGTTGGATTATTTATTTGAATGATATTTTTGTTTACAAATAAGAGTGATGATTTGCTATATCTCCATTGGAATTGCAACATATTGAAAAATATTTGTGTCCTTAACTTGGTGAGAATGAAGAATACGTAAGTTCTATTAGTGATAACTTGAAATATGTTTTCTTTGTAAATTATAGTAGCAGAAGGTATTGATAGAGAATAAGTCATTTAATGCAAAATATTTGAGTTAAATAAAGGTAATAAAGATTAATGGGAGTTTTGATATAAAACATTAAATGAGAAGAATACTATCCATAAAAAGAAAAATAAACCATTGCCTTGGGCAATTGTTAGAAAATCCCCTAAAATTTATTAAAAATACTAGTAAGAAGTTAGCAAATACAAAACATGAAAAGAAAATAGAAACAAAATATGATCTAACAATACAAGACAAGCACGCAACATAACTACGACTACTAAAATCAGAACAGAGATCCCAACGCACCGCAAAAAGAATGACCTCCCATGAACGAAACCGAACAACAGTTGCATCAAACCACAAATGCAAAGAGATCTAACCGACATCCTTTGTTCGTCTCTTCAAAACACTATGTAGGAGAATTGTTTCCTTGATTTACACTACCATAATATCTCCAAATCTCAAACTCGCTAGAAAAATAATCTTTCCACGTATGTAATTGCGCGAGAGAGAAAGGGCCTTGAACATTCCCAGAAGGATCTTTATAGCTCCAACATTTTTCAGAATCTAGATTATCGTTAATTGGCTGACCAATATAATCAAGTCACGTAGAACAAGAATCTACATCAAAAGTTTAGCGAATTCTCGTACGATATGACGACAGTGGTGATAGCATCAATGTACATCAATTGCAACTTAAGGTGCTAATTAACATTTGCGCAAACAATCGAAAGTTATTATTCCAAATTTTTTTGGTGGGTGGGCCCTTTAACTCTATACGAAGGTGTGTTAATCTATTCGAAAGTTATTAATCCTTTTTTTTTTCTCAAACAAGCTATTCAACTTCTTGACCTACCTCATCATGCCTATTCGGAATTTCCTTTCGATGAAATTTGTCAAAAACATGACTAAAAAACATGGTATGTTTTGCTTTTACAACTTGATGTACGCGACTTATATCACATGGGTTGGTCCAACCAGGATTGCATCGATCATGTGGGCCATTTGAACACATGTTGCCATTCAACAACGGTACGTTTGCTTTATGCTACATGACTATCTAGTATCTACCATCTACACGTAGTTCGTATATAGTATAGCTAAAAGGTAAGTCCAGGATCGATCACAAGGACTAAAGTTAAGTAATCATCGACATTAAGTAATTCTAATTAAAAAGGGTTTTGTGACCGAATTGTCACTTTGCAACAAGTAAAAGTAAATAATTTAAATCCGGTATTACCGGGGCAGGGATCGTCCTTAAACGATATTGAAAATGTTTTTAAGACAATAATTTAAAAGGCATCCATCTTGATTTCGCTCAACAATACGCTCAGATTGCACATAAATAAAGTTCAAACCCAAATTAGTTGATTAAATAACCGAGACTCAAACAAAGCACCAACCCCGTACCCGTCAAGTTGAAGACATCATTTGACTCTCTTGCTTTAACTAGTTTCGTTACAAAGACCGGTACCCCAAGACATCTTTTATAACTTACCTAATCAAACAATTGGTTTGGTTATTGAAATAACAATTATACCTATCGATTGTACCCAACCGTTAACACATTTCTCCCTATTATCATGAACGATTATCTATCGTACCCGTCATAGACCCAATCGTTTGTACCCAAACAATCAAAATGAAATATACGTAATCAATAACTACCATTAAAGACACATATAAATCACCAATCAATTCAAGATAAATAATAAGGAAGAAATACGCTAAGATCTCGATATAACGTTAAATGAAATCAACATTGAATTAATAAAATTGTGTAATCTTTACATATTGTCTCACTCCATTAAGATGGATGATGAAGTGATTTGTAACACCCCAAGCCAAGGCTCAGAATATCACGGAAATCATATAGCACAAGGTGGAATTAATGTAGAACATGACTAAATGCAAATAAAGGATTCAGTGAATCCAACCAATAAAAGAAACAAGTATCAAAAATATAGCAGAAGCAAGTAATCGTCAAAGTTTACAAAACAACATCAAAAGAAAGCTATCAATCCTAAGTATAATGCAACAGAAGGTAAATGGATCCTTGATCCATATAAGTCCAATCCGGGTTCGACAGCAAGCAAACAAATCAAACTCCACGTCCTGGATAACCTGGTTACCTGAAAAGTGTACTAAGCATAGTCAACACAAGGTTGGTGAGTTCGTAGTAATGGTCCATTAGAAACCATTGCCAATCATCATAATATACGAGTAGAGGCAAAACATGACTTACAGTGAGCCTCTATGAACAACACAACAATATCCACAACAAGGTACACAAAACAAGTAAAACGCGAATTAACATTATACTCAAGTAACGTACATAACATCAACTCAAAACAGGTATCATATCTGATAAACGCCTAAAAGACATGATGTTAATGGATAAAATCGGATTGTCTTGTGCATGTTAATAGACGATTAGGGCGTTTTTATGGTTGTTTAAGTGTTTCAGGTTCTAAGTATTTATTTGGACTAAGTGGGTCGAAAAGGAAGTCGAATGAAACTCAAAGTCAAAGAAAGTCAAATTCTGGAATTCTGGAAAACTGAAGTTATAACTGGCGTAACTTACGTTGACTATGACCGTACCTTACGCCAGGCAAAAATGAAGTAGGCGTAGCTTACGCCCAGATTAAGCGTAGCTTACGCTAGTGAAGTCCAGAAGATTACAAGGAGCGTACCTTACGCCCAGTATTGGCGTAGGTTACGCTGGACAGAAATACAAAGGGCGTACCTTACGCCCAGATGGGGCGTAGGTTACGCCAGCTACTGATCAGAATCCTGAATTTTAAGGGTTTTAATTGTAACTTAGGGGAATTAATTAGGAACGAATTAACACACACACAAGCCCTAACTTCTGAGTTTTAGAGCAGCAATACACCATTCCCAAGCCCCAAAATCATCATCAAATCATCATTCAATCACAATTCCAAGGAGATGACAATCCAAATTGAAGATTCATTGATGAACATGGAAGGCTAATCCTCTTTAGATCATTCTTATGTGAACAATTATGTAAGACAATTGTATTCAACCTTTCTTATATTTATGTTGGATTAGATGTTTAATTCTTAATTGTGTTTTGCATCTAATGTTGTTTGGATTTGAATGAATGATTATTTATTTATAACCTTGAATGATTTCCATCTATCTTTTGGTTTCAATTTATTGTTAATCATTAATTATTGGAAGAATCTCTTATGAAATGGTAATCTTGTTAATGAATAGATAATTTAGTTGTGTCAATCACTCGGTTCAATATCGTGAATCATCACAACCTAATCAGTTTGTTTTTTAACGATCATTCATTCCAAATGTCATAACGAATCATGTCTATGTGATTTCCAACGGATATAAGTTAGGTTATACTTTTGAAAACATAATTGGGATCATAAGAATGGTCTTACCCTTTTATTATTAAATTCTTGTGTTAAGTTTATGATCATTTCTAGTTTAATCAAATCAATCCAAAACTCGATTTTAAGTTTATGTCTAGTTTAAACCATTTTGTAACTCGTTCAACACTTTCCCATGATTCCTTGTGGATACGATACTCTACTTATCTGTACTAGTTATTGATAATTAGTTTATATTTTTGATCGGCTCAACGACCACGATCAAATTTTGGCGCCACTTCAACTTGCCCACTTGTTTGTGGGTGATATGGAGTGGCAATCCGGTGGTTTATGCCGTACCGTTTGAGAAGTTTTCCAAACTGAAAATTTTTGAAATGAGATCCCCCATCACTTATAATCACACGAGGGATTCCAAATCTTGAGAAAATGTTACTTTGGACAAACTTGCACACAACGGTATGGTCATTGGTCTTGGTGGCTATGGCTTCTACCCATTTTGACACATAATTTACCGCTACCAAAATATAGTAATTACCAAAAGAATTAGGGAAGGGACCCAATAGAAAAGATTGGTCAACCAAACTCAATGATGCTTTATGGGCTTACCGAACCGCTTTTAAGACACCTATTGGCACTACTCCGTACCGGTTGGTTTATGGGAAGGGTTGTCATCTCCCAATGGAACTAGCACATAGGGCATTGTGGGCCGTTAAGACCGTTAACATGGATTTTGAGAATGCAGGCAAAGAAAGAAAGTTGCAATTGTGCGAATTGGAAGAATTAAGAAATGAGGCATATGAATGTGCATCAACCTATAAAGACAAGATGAAGGCGGTTCATGATGCCAAATTGAAGAAGAAGGTGTTCGAAGTTGGCAAAAAGGTTTGGCTTTACAATTCAAGGCTCAAATTCTTTCCGGGAAAACTTAAGAGCAAGTGGATGGGTCCTTATATCATCACAAGAGTCGGAAAGTTTGGAGAAATTGAAATTGAAGATCCGAAAGATGGAGTGAAGCAAATGGTCAATGGACATCGTTTGAAGCCGTATTTGGATGCAACCGACATCAATGAAGCTACAAAGGAAATGGTGAACTTCATCTCAAGTCCACCATCCTATGAGGTTGCTTGAACATCATTTGAGGTAATGTCGGGCTGAGGACAATAAACTTAGCGCTAAACGGGAGGCAACCCGTTGTTTGTTTGTTTATAGCTTCAAATTCGGTACGTCTTCATTTTCGTTTCAATTTTGTTTAGTTGTTTTGGTAATTTTTGTTGCATAATCACACAAGAAAATTGATTCTCAGCAATATGCTTGAGAATTAAGTTGGGGAAGGTCGGTTTGGGTGAAAAAGTGAATTGTTTTTGCAACTTTTCGAGCCGATGAACTCATTTCTAGTTTCGGGTGTACATTGGGGACAATGTACCTTTAAGTTGGGGAAGGGAGTTTAATTTTAATGTAATTGCAAGTTTTGAAATCAGTTTTGTGGCTGTAGTAAAAAAAAAAAAAAAAAAAAAAAAAAACAAAAAAAAAAAAAAAAAAAAAAAAAAAAAAAAAAAAAAAAAAAAAAAAAAAAAAAAAAAAAAAAAAAAAAAAAAAAAAAAAAAAAAAAAAAAAAAAAAAAAAAAAAAAAAAAAAAAAAAAAAAAAAAAAAAAAAAAAAAAAAAAAAAAAAAAAAAAAAAAAAAAAAAAAAAAAAAAAAAAAAAAAAAAAAAAAAAAAAAAAAAAAAAAAAAAAAAAAAAAAAAAAAAAAAAAAAAAAAAAAAAAAAAAAAAAAAAAAAAAAAAAAAAAAAAAAAAAAAAAAAAAAAAAAAAAAAAAAAAAAAAAAAAAAAAAAAAAAAAAAAAAAAAAAAAAAAAAAAAAAAAAAAAAAAAAAAAAAAAAAAAAAAAAAAAAAAAAAAAAAAAAAAAAAAAAAAAAAAAAAAAAAAAAAAAAAAAAAAAAAAAAAAAAAAAAAAAAAAAAAAAAAAAAAAAAAAAAAAAAAAAAAAAAAAAAAAAAAAAAAAAAAAAAAAAAAAAAAAAAAAAAAAAAAAAAAAAAAAAAAAAAAAAAAAAAAAAAAAAAAAAAAAAAAAAAAAAAAAAAAAAAAAAAAAAAAAAAAAAAAAAAAAAAAAAAAAAAAAAAAAAAAAAAAAAAAAAAAAAAAAAAAAAAAAAAAAAAAAAAAAAAAAAAAAAAAAAAAAAAAAAAAAAAAAAAAAAAAAAAAAAAAAAAAAAAAAAAAAAAAAAAAAAAAAAAAAAAAAAAAAAAAAAAAAAAAAAAAAAAAAAAAAAAAAAAAAAAAAAAAAAAAAAAAAAAAAAAAAAAAAAAAAAAAAAAAAAAAAAAAAAAAAAAAAAAAAAAAAAAAAAAAAAAAAAAAAAAAAAAAAAAAAAAAAAAAAAAAAAAAAAAAAAAAAAAAAAAAAAAAAAAAAAAAAAAAAAAAAAAAAAAAAAAAAAAAAAAAAAAAAAAAAAAAAAAAAAAAAAAAAAAAAAAAAAAAAAAAAAAAAAAAAAAAAAAAAAAAAAAAAAAAAAAAAAAAAAAAAAAAAAAAAAAAAAAAAAAAAAAAAAAAAAAAAATGGTGAACTTCATCTCAAGTCCACCATCCTATGAGGTTGCTTGAACATCATTTGAGGTAATGTCGGGCTGAGGACAATAAACTTAGCGCTAAACGGGAGGCAACCCGTTGTTTGTTTGTTTATAGCTTCAAATTCGGTACGTCTTCATTTTCGTTTCAATTTTGTTTAGTTGTTTTGGTAATTTTTGTTGCATAATCACACAAGAAAATTGATTCTCAGCAATATGCTTGAGAATTAAGTTGGGGAAGGTCGGTTTGGGTGAAAAAGTGAATTGTTTTTGCAACTTTTCGAGCCGATGAACTCATTTCTAGTTTCGGGTGTACATTGGGGACAATGTACCTTTAAGTTGGGGAAGGGAGTTTAATTTTAATGTAATTGCAAGTTTTGAAATCAGTTTTGTGGCTGTAGTTAAAAAAAAAAAAAAAAAAAAAAAAAGTCAATAAAAGTCAACTTCTGGCGTAACCTACGGCCCTTGAGGCGTAGGTTACGGTCCTCTGGATTGTTGAAATGGACCTTACGCTCAAAACTCACTGTCTACGGCCTACTTTACGCCCACCTTACGCCAAAAATGCAATTTCTAGAGAGGCGTAAGGTACGCTTATCTTGGGCGTAAGGTACGGCAGTTGTATTTGATCCGGCGTAAGTTACGGTCCCCTTAGGCGTAGGTTACGGCTGTACAAAAAGAACAAGGTAAGTTTTTGACTTAGCGTAAGGTACGCTCCAGGTAAGCGTAGGTTACGGTCGTAGAAAACAGAGTCAGCGTAGGTTACGCCTCATTCATGCGTAAGGTACGGTAGGGTCCAGGATCGAATTTTTTTTTTAGTATTTTAATAAAGATCAAAAACCAAAAATCTTTTAATTTACAGCCATAGAACCGATCCTTATTTGGCATTCACTCATATCTGCATATCCATCTCTCTATATCTTCTTCCCCAATTTCTTTTTCTCCAAAAAACCCTAACTTTCAATCAACCATATCTCCTTCAATCCTCCATCAATTTCAACAATTTTTGGGTCAAAAGTGCATAACTTTTCGAGAGCTACAAAACCCCCATAATTGTTTCTTTAATTTCAGCCTATTTCTCAAGATTTGTGTGAGTTTAATTTCGAATTAATTTTAATTTCTTCTTAATTTTGCTTTTAATTCACTAATCTTTGCTAAAGTTTGTTGCTTGTTGTTAGTTTTGTTAATAGAATGAAGAAAGCAGCAGGGAAATTGATGAAGAGCTTAAGCAAGAAAGGTGCTTCTTCGTCAAGTCAACAACCAAGCAAGAAGAAAAGACCAATGGTTCAAGATGAACCCTCATCAGAATCAGAAGAAGAAAGAAACTCACCACAGGCAAGTGATGAGATGGAGGTTGAGAATGAAAAGCCCGAATGGAGACAAGGTATACCTTTATATACTTTACCTGATGAATGGCAATTGATTTTATTTAAAGAAAAAATGGCTGAGGCTAGGAATTTGATGGATCAATTGTTGGGTGAGAGAACCCTTGTCTTGTCTGAATTTAGAGGGTTTGGGATGGTTGAGGCGTTTGAACGAATGGGTTGGAAACAAGTGTTAACTTGGAGTAATGGTGATCACGCGGAGATTTATTTAGATGGCATTATTAATTGGATGGGTACTTTAGAGTTGACTCCCGGAAATAACCCCCCGGTGACTTCTAAGTTAGTAGGCACGGTCAATGGGAAAAAGGTAACAATGTCTTTTGCTACCTTAGATAAGATAGCTAAATTTGACACGGGTGCTACTTCGGGGAGGGCTTTTGATTATGTTGATGAGAAGTACTTAACAGGGGTAGAAACACCAGATAATTGGCTTGATATGTTGGCTGAGGTTTTTGTTGTACCACGAGACACTATAAGTACAACTTTTAGGATGGAACGTTCTTTGTTGAAGCCATTACCCCGGCTGATAATGTCGATTTTGTGTTGGAATGTTTGCCCTCGCACCAGTGATAAGAGCATGGTTAGGCACCATGATGTTATTGTTTTATACGCTTTGGTCACTGGAAATCTAGCCTTGTCGTTTAGACAGATTGTGATGTCTAACATTTGGGATGCAAGGAACAAAAGACACAAACTTGTTATCCCACACCCGAAACTCATCGCCCGATTACTACAAATCCATAAGGTAGTCCCAAAGGAGACTAATATGGAGTATTTGAGTAATACTCCTTACAATATGAAAAGACTGTTGAAAGGGAATGAGTGGGAGTTTCAGGATCACCCACAGTTTAAACTTCTCAAGGATTTGAAGAGTGGTGGTTATCTGATAGCTCCAAAGGCTGGGATTACTAGGGAGGAGGCAATAGAACAAATGGAGCAAATGGGTGTCAATCAGAGGGGTGAAGCGAGTAGTGCTAGAGGGAGTTTTGAAGGAAGAAGAGATGGTTTGTTGGGTTCTGGATTTGGAGGTACTGGGCCGAGCTTTGGTTATGAGCAACCCAGTGATTATAATCAGTGGACATCATATGAGAGGAGCATGTGGGATATGACTGCTCAGCAGGGTGTGCAGCGGAGGAGTTATGAGTTAGGGATGGCTTATGCTCATGAACGGGATAGGAGACAGCAGTTTGATTATTTTGAGCAAGTACGCCACCACCAGGATCACATTGCAGGTCTTGATTATGTGGAGACTCCTCCTGCATATGATTACAGGCAGCCTTATGTTTCCACCGCTCATCCACATTATCCTCAGAGCCACGATTCTGAGTGGTTCCCGAGATATTCTTGTGTTGGACGAGTTGAGGGGAGCTCGAATGATCCACCACCAGCAGCTCCTGATCCATTTGAGGCCCAATCTCTATATCGGGGCCTAATGGAGTCGATTTTTGGACGGCGAGATCCACCACAGTGATGGTACCTCCCATTTATCTTTCTATTTTCTTGTGTGACTATGTGATTTTGTGTGTTTATTTTGTGTTTTTGCATTTTCAATTTCATAGGTAGATTTCATTTTCTTGTTGATTTCATTTATGTTTTTAGTTTAGATGTTGATTTACCTTCTTGTGATGCGGAATTGAATCAAAGAGACAAAATATTCGAGTTATATTAGCTATACATGTTTGTAAAATGAGATTTTCTTGTGATTGGATTTGTACATGTAAGTGGGGTTAGGTAGTGTAGATTGGATTGCATGACATGGTTGACTTATGAGCGTCTTGATAGAGTTGTTAGCAAGTAAAAACATACAAACGTGCAAATAAGGGTAATATGCCAATTGTGAGTCATCATGCATGTATCACACTTTATATATCCGTTATATCCTTCAATTTAATGAGAGAAAAAGCCTCGTCAATGATTGATTTAGATTGTTAGCGTAGCTTGAATTCTCATGATGATCATATTGTGTGAACCATTATTGTACATTAGGTTAGAACTAGTGCACTTACCGTGTCGAGACCTCGAGCTTGGATTATGTGCTTAAAATCACAAAACAATCATACAATTCAATCCATATTCCACCTCACTTCGTCATGAAATTCGTTAAGTGTTCAAAGTTGTGCTGTTTATGAAAAATCGAAAGAAAGAACAAAGTCAAAGTCAAAATTGAAAAATCCGGTTGAAAAGTCAAAGTGTATGGTCATAAATGAAAAACCAATTCAATTATCCATGTAATTTGATCAAAAGAGCCAAAGTGAAATGTTCCAAAATCATTCTAGTAAATCGCCCAAAAGAGAATCATTATTGTGTTTCATTCCATATTTCCATCAATTTTGTATGAATACCGAAGTGATAGTTTGAGTTATGAGGTCTTGGTTCGATTTGTGTACTAGCCTATGACTTTTAGTGTGCAATAATGAGTTGTGAGCTTTATATAGATATATTGGCACATCTTTTGCTAATTCACCCAAAATATGAACCGAGGGGAGTGCACATTGTGAGAGTGTGATGCATGTATTGTGGCAAACTTGAGGTTTATTAGGTTTAATTGCACATTTATATATTTCTATTTGCTAGTCGTAAATCTTTTGATAGTAGTAAGTCTCATGAGTTGGTTGTGTTATGTGGTTTGGTTTGCATTGCTTAGTTTTGCCCAAGTGTACTTAGAAGATTACTTGAGGGTTGAGTTTTACAAGCATATATAATTAATATAACTCCTATATGGTGTGTCTTTGGTGATAGGAAGTATTATAGGATTGTAAATTAGCTTGTCACATAATGAATGTCTTTTTCGGGACGAAAAAGGATTAAGTTGGGGAATGTGATAAACGCCTAAAAGACATGATGTTAATGGATAAAATCGGATTGTCTTGTGCATGTTAATAGACGATTAGGGCGTTTTTATGGTTGTTTAAGTGTTTCAGGTTCTAAGTATTTATTTGGACTAAGTGGGTCGAAAAGGAAGTCGAATGAAACTCAAAGTCAAAGAAAGTCACATTCTGGAATTCTGGAAAACTGAAGTTATAACTGGCGTAACTTACGTTGACTATGACCGTACCTTACGCCAGGCAAAAATGAAGTAGGCGTAGCTTACGCCCAGATTAAGCGTAGCTTACGCTAGTGAAGTCCAGAAGATTACAAGGAGCGTACCTTACGCCCAACCCAGGCGTAGGTTACGCTGGACAGAAATACAAAGGAGCGTACCTTACGCCCAGATGGGGCGTAGGTTACGCCAGCTACTGATCAGAATCCTGAATTTTAAGGGTTTTAATTGTAACTTAGGGGAATTAATTAGGAACGAATTAACACACACACAAGCCCTAACTTCTGAGTTTTAGAGCAGCAATACACCATTCCCAAGCCCCAAAATCATCATTAAATCATCATTCAATCACAATTCCAAGGAGATGACAATCCAAATTGAAGATTCATTGATGAACATGGAAGGCTAATCCTCTTTAGATCATTCTTATGTGAACAATTATGTAAGACAATTGTATTCAACCTTTCTTATATTTATGTTGGATTAGATGTTTAATTCTTAATTGTGTTTTGCATCTAATGTTGTTTGGATTTGAATGAATGATTATTTATTTATAACCTTGAATGATTTCCATCTATCTTTTGGTTTCAATTTATTGTTAATCATTAATTATTGGAAGAATCTCTTATGAAATGGTAATCTTGTTAATGAATAGATAATTTAGTTGTGTCAATCACTCGGTTCAATATCGTGAATCATCACAACCTAATCAGTTTGTTTTTAACGATCATTCATTCCAAATGTCATAACGAATCATGTCTATGTGATTTCCAACGGATATAAGTTAGGTTATACTTTTGAAAACATAATTGGGATCATAAGAATGGTCTTACCCTTTTATTATTAAATTCTTGTGTTAAGTTTATGATCATTTCTAGTTTAATCAAATCAATCCAAAACTCGATTTTAAGTTTATGTCTAGTTTAAACCATTTTGTAACTCGTTCAACACTTTCCCATGATTCCTTGTGGATACGATACTCTACTTATCTGTACTAGTTATTGATAATTAGTTTATATTTTTGATCGGCTCAACGACCACGATCAATATCCTCTTCAGTGGGATTGATATACAACATATCCTCTTCAGTGGGATTTATAAACAACATATCCTCTTCAGTGGGATTTATAAACAACATATCCTCTTCAGTGGGATTTATAAACAACATATCCTCTTCAGTGGGATTTATAAACAACATATCCTCTTCAGTGGGATTTATAAACAACATATCCTCTTCAGTGGGATTTATAAACAACATATCCTCTTCAGTGGGATTCATATACAACATATCCTCTTCAGTGGGATTCATATACAACATATCCTCTTCAGTGGGATTCATATACAACATATCCTCTTCAGTGGGATTCATATACAACATATCCTCTTCAGTGGGATTTATAAACAACATATCCTCTTCAGTGGGATTCATATACAACATATCCTCTTCAGTGGGATTTATAAACAACATATCCTCTTCAGTGGGATTCATATACAACATATCCTCTTCAGTGGGATTCATATACAACATATCCTCTTCAGTGGGATTTATAAACAACATATCCTCTTCAGTGGGATTCATATACAACATATCCTCTTCAGTGGGATTCATATACAACATATCCTCTTCAGTGGGATTCATATACAACATATCCTCTTCAGTGGGATTCATATACAACATATCCTCTTCAGTGGGATTTATAAACAACATATCCTCTTCAGTGGGATTCATATACAACATATCCTCTTCAGTGGGATTCATATACAACATATCCTCTTCAGTGGGATTCATATACAACATATCCTCTTCAGTGGGATTTATAAACAACATATCCTCTTCAGTGGGATTCATATACAACATATCCTCTTCAGTGGGATTCATATACAACATATCCTCTTCAGTGGGATTCATATACAACATATCCTCTTCAGTGGGATTTATAAACAACATATCCTCTTCAGTGGGATTTATAAACAACATATCCTCTTCAGTGGGATGTATACGATACTTATGCATCAAACAACATCCATACATCACAAGTCCGTCAATCATCAAACACCAAACTAAAATAAACTATACGTACATACACTTAGGAGGATTCTACTTTCTTCGAATCCTAGATGCTTATATATAGGGTCACCCGCAGCCTTCCCACCACATCTAGAACCCAATGAAGGCATAACCGACTTCCATGTATGCACGTCTATCCTAGCAGTAATAATAATAATAATAACAATAACCATAATAATAATATAACACAATCCCTTACTAAGATCAATTAAACGTAACCAATAACCCATTATTTCATCGCTCAATCACTCATTCAATCGTCAACCATTAATTCATAAGTTCGTCAATACAACGATAAAGGTACGCTTGAGTGCGTATCATACAAATCAAGTATAACGAGACATACATGTTCATTCCAACCGTAACTCCAGGATTTATCGCTTTCTCTAAACAACGCGTACATATACTTTGGAGGATTTTACTTTCATCAAGTTCTAGATGCTTATGTATAGGGTCACCCGCAGCCTTCCCACCACATCTAAGACTCCTTGAAAGTAATACCGACCTCCATATATGTACTTCTACCCTAATACATTGCAATAACACAAACACATTCGTAAACTATCGCACAATCAATCAAAACTATCTGTCAATCAACAATCAATCAGAAATTAACTAGACAGTCAATCATATCAACCAAACAATTCAACAAACACGTATATGTACACTTTTCAGCCCGAATCTCTATTGAGTAGGGAGCTACGAAACTCACCTTGATCGGCAAAGAAGCTAGTATAAGATTACAAACGAGTAATAGGATCCACACGTCCACAACCTATAATTATACATCATATTACAGTAATGTCAACTCTACAATCATAAACAAGTTGGTTTAGCACAATTAAGTCAAGTCACAGACCCTAAACACCTTTACAACTTTGTCGAGTAGGAACAAGACGCATTCGACTCGACCTTTTTATAAATGGGGAAAGATTCATACAAAAAGAGTGTTACTACTAGAAACTAGACTCTCTCACGATTCCAACGATAGGTCATACGACTTATTTGGACTTACGGATCAAAAGTTACGACCTTTCAAACTAAAACAGGTTTTGCTGCCCTGGAGGAAAGGTGCGGCACACCAAGCCTAGGTGCGGAGCACCAAATAAGAGGTGCGGAGCACAAAATGATCAGGGAACCCAGTCCAGATTTTGGTGCGGAGCATCAAGGAGGAGGTGCGGAGCACCTGTGCCCAGATCAGTTCCAAAACACCCCAAACACGAACCAAACTCAACCCAAACCCCATTTTTGATCACCAAAACGACTAGTGATGTTTCAAGACTCATTTTGAAGCTTATACAAACATATTTCAACACAAATAAACATAACCCCTATCTTAGTTTCGATTCATAACATCAAAATCACCTCCAAATCATTCAAACCCTAATTTAACCCTAATTTAGTTTTAAGCCGATTTACTCCTTGCAAAGGTTCAAGATGACTAGAAATGCATGAATAAACATAAATAGAAGTAAATGGGATGAATTTAACTTACCAAAACTCCTTCTTGAGCTCAAACCCGAAATTAGGTCAAATGGGTAAAATGTGAGACTTCCACATTTGATTCTTCAATATGACGACAATGAGATGAAGATACTAATGATTCTCGAGTTAATCTAAACCCAAAACACCAAATGATACTAGAGGAAAGAAGAACTAGAGATGTTCTTGCTTTTGGTCTAGAGAGAAAAGAGAAAGAGAGAAAGGTAAGGAATGAGAGGGGAGGAAGAGATATGGGGGGGGGGAATGGGTCATGGGTGGCTGGTGGGTCATGGACTACCCACGGGCCGACCCGTTTCTCCCTCAAGCCATAATACAATCGATTACACAACTAAACGCCGAACAAACATATTAACTTCCCGACTAACATACCACATAGTCATATAATCACAAATGGGCCCAAATTATTTCGTTCACAAGTTGGTTAGTCAAATTGCACAAAAGTCAACGGGTCAAAATTCACGGATGTTACATGATTAGCCACTCATATTAAAATAAGAATAACAATTAAAATAAGAGAAATTCATTGTTACCTAATGATAATAATCGAACGCTACGAATGAAAACGATCAAATCGTGTTTGAAAACCTAGAAAATGATGAAGAACTGAAAATATCTCCAATTAGGGTTCCAGGTTCGGCTGCTAAAAGAGAAGAGTGTTTTTGGCATAATTTTCAAGCTATTTATATGTCCTCAGAATTCTGCCAGATTCGCGACCAGTTGCGGCGCAACTTGCGGCGCAACTTGCATTGCGGCGCAACTATGTTTGACTTTGCTGTTTTGACTTTGACTTTCATTGACCTTGACTGGCTTAAACTTGAACCCATTGCGGCGCAACTCAAGGCATTGCGGCGCAACTTATCTCTCTGCTTTTGGGTTGCGGCGCAATCAAGAGTTGCGGCGCAACTCGCCTTTGACTTGCGTTGACCTTTGACTTATGTTGACTCGTGGCTGGCCAGGAAGGAAGGGCGTTGCGGCGCAACTGGAAGACGTTGCGGCGCAACTTATTATTCTGGAATTGGGTTGCGGCGCAAGTGGCCCTTTTCTGCATTTACTTTGGTTGACTTTCTGCAATCTTCATCCAAATGCTTGCGAAATCTTCCGTTAGCACTTGAATCTCCTCAACAATGTCGTTTTCTCCAGATTTACGCTTAAATACCTGTCAGTAACCTGAAACACTAACAAATACCATAAACGCACCAAATGTATATAAAAACGACTCATAAACCATGCGAAATCAACTAAATACGCTGTGGGAAATGGGTATAAAATACGACATATCACGAGTATAGTACGTATATGAACTTGTAAATTTCCATGAAATGTTCTATTTTCTGTTTCGCTAAAGATTTCAATTTTACAAAACAACATTTACAACATAATATCTATACAATATACATAAATAATGAAATTGGTGTGACTAGGTACGTATAGTACATTGGGTAAGTGTAACAAAGTCGTTGGTTTCAGCAATATTGCGTCCGCTAGTTAATGTTGCTAGTTTGCAACTTTAATTGGGTGATGATTTTTGAACTGATAATGTTGATCTTCTAGAACTAGCTAGTTCATAAAGGTAGAAAGAAGATGAAAAAGGAAAATCAAGTTTCTCAACTAATTTACGATGCAATATGTACATTACCATTTGGGGGTTTCCTCGACCTCAAAGATAAAATGCTTGTGAAATCTGAAAAGCATGCCAAACACATACGGAGTATTTGTTTTTTCTTAAAGGCAAAGCAGATAAATGCTGGGTCCGAATCCTGACAACGCCTTAAAAGATTTGCTCTCTCATGTATATAGATGAATATATATAACGTTTCTAAGACTCACTCACCACAGTTTCATGTGGCAGAATTCGAACTCTTGACCCCTTAAAAAGAAACCACAAAATGAAAAACTCCAATGACAAATAGTAACAAGCATGTTTTTAATTAATTAGAATTAATTATGCGAGATGACCAAAATTGAAATGAACGTACATAACCTTAACTTCATTCATCTGTGCTTATTATTTTGACTGGGACTATTATTTATCCGTGCCTCTTATTTTGAATGTGACTAATTAAGGAACACAATGTGCGAATTGATGAAGTAGGCCATACAGTCATACACACGATATGAATGCATGAACGCTTTCCAGTCTAAAACACCACGCCAGTTAAGTCTAGCACAATATCATAATACAATTATGTCTTATAGTAAGTAACCATCTCAAAAGGGTCTAATGGAAGAAGTCCTAAAAGTTTTAAAAACACACCCAGTTTGAACTCGATCTATTTGGTAAAGATTTTAAGCTGGCTAAATAAAAAAAACATAAGGCAAATGGACATGGGAATACCGGTTAGCTAGGTCTTAGTATTTCATAACCAAAGACTTATTTCCTTAGTTATCTGAAAAATAATTGTTTTTTGTTACCTATTGTAAACACTCAAACCAACGATTTTCGCATTACAAAAGGTTTAATTAATCAGCGAAATGCCAACGTTTTTTTTTTCACTCTAATTCTATATAGTACTACCTAACAAACTTTCAAAATTTGTTCACGTATGTACATCGTAATTTGTAATTACCATCAAAATTTAAAAATTTGCTTAAAAAGGAACGTGAACTCTGAAGATATGTTTATATATTGTCATCAAAAATTAAAATTTTATTATACCCACATATATGGGTAAATTTTCGAAGTTCATTAGGCAACTAAAAAAAGTATGTATTTTTTATTAGAATTATACCTAGCTATCGCAATAAAAGAAAATATAAGATCCATATATGAATAGATTTTGAAAGTTTGTTAAGCACCTAGTATCTCCCTTTCCTACTAAACGAGCCAAGGTGATGATCTCACAAAAGCTGATTTGTCAAATGCTTAGGCTAATCTCAATAGATTATACACACAATTGATTATGTCACTAGGTGTTTAAAGGTATATATATACGGTATGTATGTAAGTATACATTGATGTGTGTGTAGAAATCTATAAATAATGCTTATATATATGTGTGTATGTACTATCAGAATGAATATTATTTATATATGTATATGTGTGTACTATATGTGAGTGTATGTGTTCAATATGAAAGGATTGGATGTGTACTATATTATCTGTGTGTAATAACAGAAGAGAGAGAAGAGAACAGAAGGGAGAATGGGCGGGATAAAGTGAAAAGAGAGAATGGGCGGGATTTTTAATTTTTGAGTAAAGCCACACAACTTTTCTTTCTTTCTCTCTTCTTTTTAGTTATATATATATAATCTTTATTAGTTATATATATCTATACATCCAGATCTATATATTTATAGATATCCAGATCTATATATTTATAGATTCTCGGTTACCAAAAATCAAGATACCTGATTTTTTTGTTCAATAATTTCTACAGGAACACGAATTGAAAGAACTATCTACGACTTGTGATTTCCATTCAAGATATGAGGTATGTTTGTTGATCTTTTCTATATATATGTATATGTGTGTACTATATGTGAGTGTATGTGTTCAATATGAAAGGATTGGATGTGTACTATATTATCTGTGTGTAATAACAGAAGAGAGAGAAGAGAACAGAAGGGAGAATGGGCGGGATAAAGTGAAAAGAGAGAATGGGCGGGATTTTTAATTTTTGAGTAAAGCCACACAACTTTTCTTTCTTTCTCTCTTCTTTTAGTTATATATATATAATCTTTATTATTATATATATCTATAATCTGTCTATATTATTGTGGACTGTCACTTTCTCTCTTCTTTTTATATATATAATCTTTATTAGTTATATATATCTATATATCCAGATCTATATATTTATAGATATCCAGATCTATATATTTATAGATTCTCGGTTACCAAAAATCAAGATACCTGATTTGTTTGTTCAATAATTTCTATAGGAACACGAATTGAAAGAACTATCCAGATCTATATATTTATAGATATCCAGATCTATATATTTATAGATATCCAGATCTATATATTTATAGATATCCAGATCTATATATTTATAGATATCCAGATCTATATATTTATAGATATCCAGATCTATATATTTATAGATATCCAGATCTATATATTTATAGATATCCAGATCTATATATTTATAGATATCCAGATCTATATATTTATAGATATCCAGATCTATATATTTATAGATATCCAGATCTATATATTTATAGATATCCAGATCTATATATTTATAGATATCCAGATCTATATATTTATAGATATCCAGATCTATATATTTATAGATATCCAGATCTATATATTTATAGATATCCAGATCTATATATTTATAGATATCCAGATCTATATATTTATAGATATCCAGATCTATATATTTATAGATATCCAGATCTATATATTTATAGATATCCAGATCTATATATTTATAGATATCCAGATCTATATATTTATAGATATCCAGATCTATATATTTATAGATATCCAGATCTATATATTTATAGATATCCAGATCTATATATTTATAGATATCCAGATCTATATATTTATAGATATCCAGATCTATATATTTATAGATATCCAGATCTATATATTTATAGATATCCAGATCTATATATTTATAGATATCCAGATCTATATATTTATAGATATCCAGATCTATATATTTATAGATATCCAGATCTATATATTTATAGATATCCAGATCTATATATTTATAGATATCCAGATCTATATATTTATAGATATCCAGATCTATATATTTATAGATATCCAGATCTATATATTTATAGATATCCAGATCTATATATTTATAGATATCCAGATCTATATATTTATAGATATCCAGATCTATATATTTATAGATATCCAGATCTATATATTTATAGATATCCAGATCTATATATTTATAGATATCCAGATCTATATATTTATAGATATCCAGATCTATATATTTATAGATATCCAGATCTATATATTTATAGATATCCAGATCTATATATTTATAGATATCCAGATCTATATATTTATAGATATCCAGATCTATATATTTATAGATATCCAGATCTATATATTTATAGATATCCAGATCTATATATTTATAGATATCCAGATCTATATATTTATAGATATCCAGATCTATATATTTATAGATATCCAGATCTATATATTTATAGATATCCAGATCTATATATTTATAGATATCCAGATCTATATATTTATAGATATCCAGATCTATATATTTATAGATATCCAGATCTATATATTTATAGATATCCAGATCTATATATTTATAGATATCCAGATCTATATATTTATAGATATCCAGATCTATATATTTATAGATATCCAGATCTATATATTTATAGATATCCAGATCTATATATTTATAGATATCCAGATCTATATATTTATAGATATCCAGATCTATATATTTATAGATATCCAGATCTATATATTTATAGATATCCAGATCTATATATTTATAGATATCCAGATCTATATATTTATAGATATCCAGATCTATATATTTATAGATATCCAGATCTATATATTTATAGATATCCAGATCTATATATTTATAGATATCCAGATCTATATATTTATAGATATCCAGATCTATATATTTATAGATATCCAGATCTATATATTTATAGATATCCAGATCTATATATTTATAGATATCCAGATCTATATATTTATAGATATCCAGATCTATATATTTATAGATATCCAGATCTATATATTTATAGATATCCAGATCTATATATTTAAGCATAGATATGAAAAAATGTAATGAGCGCATTTGATACGAATATGACTTTGACATCAGCAACAGTATGATCGGATCTGGACATGATTGTTGTTGGTTCTAAAATGATGAGTTTTTTGTATAAAAAACATTTTTAGATAGAAGGATGAGTTTTTTATGAAACTATTTTTTAAAGTTTAGAAAATCATATGTAATGGCTGTCTGTATGTGATATGGCTGTCTGTATGTGATCCTGGATGTATGGCTGTCAAAAACATACAATTTAGTTCAAGAGTTTTATTGGTTTTCAGGTTGAGGATGCTTATTGTGTCAATTGTTTTTGGGTATTCGAGAAATGGCACACAAAGGTAAGACTATTTGATTTTTTTTCATTGGTAATGATAGTATTTGGTGCTCGATAATGAGAATTATGATATGCTAAAGAGTTGGCTGATTTGGGTTTTTCTAACTTATTAGAAACAAGTTTATGGTCTTGGAGTCTGATTTGGGTTTTCTTGACTTTTTCAAAGTGCATTTGTGTTAATTTGGCATGTAGCCAACAGGATGGAAGCAGTAGCCCTGCTTAACTTTGAAACGGTTTAGTACCTGTACAGTTGATGAAGAAGCTCTTAGTCATATTGATACACAGTTTTCTTCTATTCAAGAGATCCATCAGCTCTAGTTTTAGCTAAATCTTCTAACGCTTCCATACTCGAGTTTACTATTGAAGTGTTTGGAGTGGACACTTGGATTACGCTGTATTGTATTGAGTAGTTATATTTAGTTTTTTATCTGTTAGTAGCCTTGATGTACTTGTTTAGTTGGCAGGATGGTTGTAGTTTGTATGAGAAAAAAAGAGCTATCCTTTTGTATGCCATTCACTCGCTTTAAATTATGATTCTTAATGTTTTCGTGAGGAGGATATGTTTAAATAAAGGGCTTTTCGTCTGTAAAGGTACTGAAGTTGTACTTTTTTACTTTAGGAGGTACCAATCTTTAATTTCGTATATTATGGGTTATGTTTTGTAAAACACCGTCTATATTAACATATCCTAAAACCGGGTAGTGGTATTGGTTCTTATAGTGGTTTTCTAAATAATTTATGTTTAATTAATTTATGTTTATAAATACCAACCTGGCTTTTTATCCCATTTATATACAACCTTAAGTCTCAATACACAATTAAGAATTACCCCCAAATCACATTAACGGCCTGCAAATTTTGTATCTTTTTCCCCCAACCCACCGAATCTCTCCCTCCTTTCTCTAAAATGTCTTCTTTTTGTATCTATACTCACACACATTTCATCCGAAATTCTTCTTCTTCATTGGCTTCCGCCATGACTGCTTACGTCACTTGCTTAGTTGTAATCGTCATCCTTTTGTTTCCGGTGACAGAAGCTTGCATTTTCTCGACAGGTGTGTTTTCTTATAGTTCAGGCCACCACCACTTCCGGTTTCTTATGGTGGCTGTGCGGCGGTTGAACCCAGATTAGGCTTTTCAATTAGGGTTTCGGTATGAACAGCCCTAAATTCGATCGATTGAGTGTCAGATCTCAAGACAGAAGCAACACCAACAAAATTCGGTCCCTCCCCAGCCCTATTCTGATCAGATTCGGCCAGAATAAGAGGTGTCAGCGTGGTGGTTTGTGGCGGCTGGTCAGATCACGGCGGAGACATGGTGCTGCGCACCAAATTCGAAGCAGTAGAGGCTGAATCAATGGATTTCGATTGAGAAGTAAAAGATCTAAGATTATAAATTGATTGTACATATTTTTTATTGGCTTCAAAATCTTGTTTATAGGCTTGATCTTGTATATCGATTTATGTTTGTGTTAATAGATACGGTCAAACTTTGTGGAGAAAGAGTAGAATGGAGTTGAATAAACTAACTTGGTGCAAAAATGGAAGTTCAGAATCATGACTACAAAGGCAATTAGAAGTGGTTGTATATATATTCATCTGGTGATGTTTAGTTACTTAGACTACATAAAGATATGTCTTTTTGCTATGTTCTAATCAGCTGCCATTCAAAAGCTTGGTGATTTGTATGGGAGGTCGTATGGTTTTAGTTTCTTGATGGGTTACTGTTTACCTGTTGTATAAGTGGAGTGTAGTTAGTATAGTTGTATGGTAGATGGTAACCTAAATGTGTGTTACTTATATAGTATTAAGTTATATTTTTTACCTTTAGCTAAGTTGTATCATGCGAATACATATGAAAAAGTAAGCAGACTTGTACTTTATGTATAGGATGTTGTAAAAAGCATATTAGTTTTTAGAATGTATATAAAATTTGTAAATGTAAATATTTGGCATTAATATAATATCACCTTTACTTAAAAAAAATAAATAGATACGGTCAAACATGTATATGTGACAAAGAGCTGGTCAACACACACAAAACCACCACTACAAAACCGGATAGTTGTTTTGCCCCCCACAATATGTGAGGTTTTACAAAACATAACCCACAATATACGAAATTAAAGATTGGTACCCCCTAAAGTAAAAAAGTACAACTTCAGTACCTTTACAGACGAAAAGCCCTTAAATAAAAGCCAAACTATATAGCATTTGACTTCCCAAACATTTCAATTAGATGAGAGTATGAGACACTAAAAAGTTTTGATTGAATGAAAGGAAATTACCCTTTCCCAAAGTTTTTGTAATATCTATACTTATTATATATTATTAATTATTATTATTATTTTTATT
>CM067167.1:147174139-147209139 GCA_034093135.1 Erigeron breviscapus | reverse complement strand
CATAAGTTATATGTGCCCTCAAATAGTCTTTTAAGTTCTAAGTTAATAGATGGTAGCAAAGTTGTGGATCGAAATGGACCCAAGATATCTTTGAATGATGTCTTTAAGGACTAATTCACAATTTAAGTTTTGGCCACATACTCACGTTACGTGAGTCACGTATCACATTTACCTTATGGAAATTGATGCATCTAAGTAGCACATAGTTTAAGAAGTATTTTAGTTACTAATATAAATATCTGAAGTACCTTTAAATAGTAGAAGTTTTGGCATTCTTGTACAGATACTCTCCAAACATCAAGGAAATAAAAGTGGTGAAGCACCGGAAAGTCAGAAGAGCCAGGTTGTACTACTTGCGAGACAAGCTTCCCATGCTCTCTACATTCAAATGAGAACCGTCATGGCTTCACTCTTGATTTTCTTCAGTCATTGACAAATTTTGGTTCTCGAGAAAGATATGTTCTTTATGATGAATATCTTATGATCCTTGTCTAAAATTTTCTATATTACATGTAATTTTTGTAAACCTTTCAAGTGTTTATTCTGTTCAACTGATTAGGCAATATCATCAATATATGGTTATGCATTTGTTATGTGTTGTTATTTCGGTTGGTTCTCATGATTTGTAAAATATGTGGGCTTTAATTACTATTACTATTATACCTAATACCCTCACAGGGACGAGTTTCCCACTAGATTGGTAATTCTATCTTCTGATGATGGTATATACTGCTTATAATATGTAAACTAACGATCCAAACTGAGCTATGTTATGGTTTGCATATATGTATTTGAGCACATTATCATATTAATCATTGCGTCTAGTTGAAATTGTGTGTGAATGTGCCTCTCATTATGTCTCTCTAATCAAGGGGGTGGTAAATATGAGGATATATGATACCCACACTGGTGGCAATTAGCAAGTGTTCCATCATGCAAGTCGAATGTCCTAAGGCACAATTGATGCTAAAAGAATGTGCAGAATTCTGTCTGCATTTCCTGGTCATGTTCACTGTTTACATAACTACCAAAATGGTGTAAAACAGAATACAAGAGGACCAGATTTCCTTGCATTATCACAAGACCATCTATCTGGATATCAACACACTTAATAGTGAAACGAAACTTGAAAAGTACTGAAATGCAGATAAAGCTACAAGGCTCAAAATTTCTGGGCTCTGCTTGAAGCAAGCAAAGGCTGCTGAGAGAAAGAGCCATCTACAAGGCTCAAAATTTCTGGGCTCTGCTTGAAGCAAGCAAAGGCTGCTGAGAGAAAGAGCCATCTACAAGGCTCAAAATTTCTGGGCTCTGCTTGAAGCAAGCAAAGGCTGCTGAGAGAAAGAGCCATCTACAAGGCTCAAAATTTCTGGGCTCTGCTTGAAGCAAGCAAAGGCTGCTGAGAGAAAGAGCCATCTACAAGGCTCAAAATTTCTGGGCTCTGCTTGAAGCAAGCAAAGGCTGCTGAGAGAAAGAGCCATCTACAAGGCTCAAAATTTCTGGGCTCTGCTTGAAGCAAGCAAAGGCTGCTGAGAGAAAGAGCCATCTACAAGGCTCAAAATTACTTACCTCTGGTTTAATACTGCCTAATGTTGCACCTTTTGCTCTTTAAAGGTGAATATACCAAACAAGCACCCTGATCATAAGCCTGTAGCTCTGTATTCATGGTGCCACCAGGGTCAATGTACAACTATCAAAAACACAACTAAATTTTTTTTGCAATGAAATCACTTTTTGAAAGGTCAAATATTATTACTCAATCCATGTACAAAGGAAAGCAACATGTATGAAGGGTACATGTATACAACCTGATAAAAACACAAAGATTCAACCTGTAACTTTCGATTCCTCATAAGCAAGTTCCCTATATTCTAAGGCAAGATCAGTCATACGCTCTCTATAAGCTAGAGCAGCTTGGATAGGATTTCCCACATCTAAGCCCAACCGATGACTTAGACGGTATAAAAATATACATAAAAAGACACCACAGTCACCGTACAAACGTCCTTGCTGAGGGGTCAAATGTTTTGGAAATGTATCCCATGTTATGTTGTACGAACTGTAATCAAGGCCTTTCTTTTCAAATACACCCAACCGCTGTAGATATAAGGGTAGCTGTTTTTTCACCGTTGCAATCATAAATTCAACAGCTTCTTTGTCTTGTGGGGAAGAAAGGCATTCATGGTAGCTGTCGTATATCATCATCACTCCTGTAGGTATATGAAACTCTCCAAGAGTCCAATGCTTTTCCACATTGTTAATCGGAATCAATACCTAAATATTACATGGGAAAAGGTTTGTTACATAATAGGCTTAATCTTATATATAATATTATGTAACAAAGCAGTTATTTAATATATATGTACGTACACGATCAACTTCTCCAAATGACACCTTGAACCGTTGCCCATCTCCATATAAATTACTTACATGACCCATCAAAAGAAGTGTGAGAAACCAGCCATCCACCATACACCAGTCTGCATTGGGTGGCCTGGTTTCGTTCAAGTAATCAACCCACATAGATATATGCTGTCACATGACAACCTAAGTATTAGACTACATTTTAGATAGGGATATATGATAATCTATGTCACACAAATTCTAACCTCATCGTGCAGCCAACCCTCTTGTAGGTTATCCATGCAAAGTAGGGCATTCCAAAATGGTTTTCTTAAGATCATATTAGGAGAAAATGACAAACGCCATCCCTCAAGACCTGCCATCCTCTTCAAATAATGGTATTGAGAACTAGGCACCGGATACATTTTTGATGGATCGTCCCGTTCTAGATCCTAAAAGAAAAAGCAAATTAAAAAGGAATAAAATATTCAACTCGTACATGTTACAGGTAACATCAAATAAACCAATGTATATGCCTATACCTCAATCCAAGGTGCAACCGGGCGCAACTTACAAAAGTCTGACTTAGGGATAAATGAACGCATAGTAGATGGTTCACCCTTTACATTAACACCCTTCAAATGGAGACACTTGTTATTAGATATATACAACAGTAACAGAACTGTAAAACAGATTATATAAAGGTTTAAACAAAACTTAACTATGTACACCTTTTAAACTTGCACTTTTAATCTGATTTCATGATATAGTTTAAAAGATCAAGCAATCATAAAAGAGCATTCATAACAACGTAACGTTTCATGTCATACAAGCGTAAATACACTATAATAAGATATATACCTGTCTCTCGACTTTCTTCACCTCCACCGGCTGCGTCACCTTAGCCTGAGTGGTTGCAGGCTTCACATCCTCAATCTTTGTCAGCTCCAACAAGTAACCCGCCTGTTTAATCAACTTAATCTTTTCACTACTCGCAGCTTCCATTACCGCCCACATCTCCTCACCTTCCTCTTTCAACTCAAACCCAACACATTCCAACAAATCCAAACCTCCTGCAACATCAGTAATCGCCTCTTTAATCTTCGGATTCCCCAACCGAATTTTCCTAAACTTAACATTCTCAGGCTCCTTAACAATATTCTTTAACAACTTAAGCACAATTTCAACCGAACCATCTGACGGTTTCACAGAAACATATGTCCCAACACAACTTTCCAACTCACATTCTTTTTCCTCCGTTTTTCCAACACTTTCATCACTTTCCGATTCCTTATTCGACAAACAACTCTCCACGTGATCTGAAACCTCTTCTTCCGACCCAAACACTCGACTACAAACCGGACACTCAAATACATTCGAATCGTACCCATTTTTGTTTCTTTTACCAGTTGTGATCAAGGCATCAAATGGGTCAAACCCGTTTGTTGACTTAACACTTTTTCCAGCCAAAAGATCAGAACTTGACGAGGTGGAGCCTTTCGGGTCAGTTATCCGGGTTCCGGGTCGATTAGAATCCTCAATCTTTGTCGGCTCCAACAAGTAACCCGCCTGTTTAATCAACTTAATCTTTTCACTACTCGCAGCTTCCATTACCGCCCACATCTCCTCACCTTCCTCTTTCAACTCAAACCCAACACATTCCAACAAATCCAAACCTCCTGCAACATCAGTAATCGCCTCTTTAATCTTCGGATTCCCCAACCGAATTTTCCTAAACTTAACATTCTCAGGCTCCTTAACAATATTCTTTAACAACTTAAGCACAATTTCAACCGAACCATCTGACGGTTTCACAGAAACATATGTCCCAACACAACTTTCCAACTCACATTCTTTTTCCTCCGTTTTTCCAACACTTTCATCACTTTCCGATTCCTTATTCGAAAAACAACTCTCCACTTGATCCGAAACCTCTTCTTCCGATTTATCATCTTCACGAGTAAATAGTTTGTAGGCTGCATGGAGGGCAATGCCGGCTGCAGCGGATACTGCTACAATGAGTAAAGGTCTCGATATGTGTCGGAGTAGGGTGATCAGGGGTTGACCGGACGCCATTATGAGGTGACACAAGGGTTTAATTATTTGAGGTGATCAGGGAGTAGGGTGATCAGCGGACACAAGGTTTAAGAAAAAAGGGGTTTAATTATGCCCTCAAAAAATCAATGGCCCATGTATATATACACAGCCGACAATTACAAATAAGGAAAATATTTAGGTTATTTTAAATATTCCGTTTCAATTTTTTAATAATTACAAATAAGGAAGTTATTTTAAATGTTTTGGTAAGTAAAGATTTTTTCGATCTTAGTGCTCGAAATCCCATGAAAGTTTTGGTAAGTAAAGTTATTTTATACACGCCATGAAAGTTCCTTAGGCAACTAATATAATGAAAAAGTAGGTATGTTTGATTGAGGATTATACCTAGGCTATTGCAATAAAAGGAAGAAAAAAAAGATACGAGATTCGTTTGTGAATAAACTGAAAGTTTATTAAGCAACTAGTATTATAGGAAAAACAATGATATAACTGTGTACAAATTACAAACCCTATAAAAAATGTAAGAACTTTTGATCACCACTCCAATAGGCCCACATCCCAACCCAATTAAACTAACAAAGTTCGATAAAAACATAAAATAAATTGGAAAATGATAAATTTGTAATAATGTTTAGTTAATCACAAAAACACATACATTATATAATTATATACTATACAATATAATATTGGGGAAGTGAATATAAGGTTGTCTCATACCTAAACTTATGTATAAAACTTCTCACATAAGATTTTTTTAAAACATAAAATTCATGAGGGTCATGTGATTATTCATTAAACAAAAAATATTAAAATATTAGTATGTGACACCTAAGCTTAGGTATGAGACAACCTTATATTCACTTTTCCCGTATAATATATACATACATTGACACAATGTGACATGAATGGATAAAAATTAAAAAATGTTGTAAAGTTATCATCACTAAACTAGCATGTTACCCACGCAATACGGCGGTAGTCGTGGTGTTGGTGGTGGGGGTGGCGGCGAGTGGTGTAGAGAATTTGATGTAAAAGTAATTGATGTCAAGGGTTAATGGAGATATTTGAAAAGATAAGGATTGATAATGTCATTTAATCATTAGTGTTAAAGTGTAGTGTATGTGGAAATTTTTAAGAAAATATTATATATTTTTTAACACTTCTAAAAATAAAGTGTTATTTTTTTTATAATATAGTATAGATAGACTGTACAAACTTTGCCCATATAATCTACATCACATCACATCCCAATTAACATTCAAACCATTGTTCTAATTTAACCTTGGCCCAAATCCAAAATGAGCAAACTCGGCCCAATATAAAAACATCGTATGACAACCCAATTTAACAAACAAAGTTTCATCGAAACTTAAAACCCAAATTTTTCTGGTCACTGCTATCATCCGATCTTTCTCCATCTCCCTCAGCAACAAAAAAACAACAAATCATATTTCACAATAATTATTATTTCTTTTGCCAGTTGAGTGTTTATATTTAAAGATTATTAATTTTCGTAAAAATCTAGGGTTACGTGATGGCGACGGCTTCACCAGCGATAAGCAATAACAGCGCCGATAACACAAACTCAATCACCGGCGGCGCTAGCACCTCCTCCCCCGGTGGAAGATCGATCACCGCCTTAATGAGTCCGATGTCAATTAGCAATAATAATAATAATAGTAATTATAACAGTAATTTTAAAACTCTCCGAGGGCAAAATAAACCTAAATGCATCAAGTGTGGCAATGTTGCTCGTTCCAGGTTCCTTTACTTTTTGATTTTATATTCAATTTCTAATTATTTATCTATATGTTAATTAGAATTTCATTTTTATTATATCTATTTTGAAGTTATATATTCAATTTCAGTTATAGTATGTATATGATATAAATTTGAATGAATGGATATATTAGGAAGTAGGTAGATGCACTATTGAAACATAATTTTTTGATGAGGAGTTATGTTCCCGTAATTTAACCGAGATACTTGCCTTTGTCCGGAAACAACGATAAATTGGATTATGGCACAGGTCAAGTTATATAGTTACTATTGCTGGACACAGTTATTAGCTTAAGACCTAGGCTCTATGTTTTTATTATATGACTGTCGGCTTCAAGCATAAAGATACTTTCCGTTTGAAAGTACTAATATAAGAAAATAAGGTAGATGACGTACATTACTATAACTTGGTGAATGCTATATGCTGTTGTTATATAGGTTTTATATAGTGTAAATTATACGGTGTCAACGCATTAGAAATGTGTATTAGTTTTGTTTACTTTGAAGATTTTGCTATGTAATAACTAATAAGTTGATTTGAATGAAAAGATACGTTTTACTAAGAGATTTTGAGATTTCGTTACTTATTCTCAGCTATGTTAGATATGAAGTGATTTCTCGAGAATGCTTAAATATGTATTTCAGCGGGCCGTTTTTAACTCTAACACAACTGCGATCTATTTCCGCCTGCATTTTTAGATATGGAGCTCTGTATTTATTCTTCGAATGTTATTCTGAAAGTAGTTTTGAAACAACTTTTGCAGGTGTCCGTACACTTCATGCAAAAACTGCTGTGCGAATGCTCAAAATCCATGTTTTATACATGGTATGACAATGAATAGGATTATGATTTCCATGTGGATCATAATTGCCAAATGCCAATTTACTGTTTCAGTCATAAACTGGATACACATAGAACTTGCAATTTAATCTGAGTTTTCTTGCAGTGTTGAAGAACAGCACACCAGTAACAGAGAAGTTACCATCCGCAGGCTCATCTGTGACTGAACAGCGCGCGAGTGAGACACCGTCGTCTGGGTAAGTTGTATGCATCCATATAGCTATCACTCTCAATATCTTTTTTCTTCTGCTGTTTGTTTCTTAGGTGTAAACTGGTATTTGTTTTTATAACTTATCACTAATAAACTAAATTTGTTTGGTTATAGTATTGTAGAGATACAGGTTATTCTTTAAGAATTAAGAACATCAACATAGATTGCATTATCCTTTTACGGTTATTAATGACTGGTTGCCTATGTAGAATTATGCTTTTTCACTTCTATGCTTCTGAATCTCTTACCATTGTGCTGCTAAATTCTTTATAATAGAGGTGGGTAAATGGGCTAGAGGAGGGGCTCGGTAAATGATCAAAAGGGCTGGTTTTTCTTGACCTTTATTAAATAAGAATTTTGATTTTCAATAAATGTTCAGTGTACAATGTGACTAAAAAAGTTATATTGTTTCGAATACTTTCAACAATAATCTAATTTTTGAACAAAATGATGTAGGTGGTCTTATGCGTAAAAAGTGTTATGCTTAAGCACATTAAAACCCTTGCATTAGTTGAATGGGTAAAGTGTTTACATCTACTTCAGACTCTAACTTTATTGGAGTTTTTTTTACAGGAATGTGCATAGAGTCACCTCGGTCCGGCAGCTATCCAACCCTTTTGCCCAGTTTAACAATTTGGGATCTCGTATAAAAAAGCCAATGACTACAAAGGTGAGATCTAATTGATTGTTTCATTTTTGTACATTTCAATTGTTTTCATTATGTTATATAAAGCTCTCATCATTATGAAACTGAAATATACAGGAGGCCTATCAGTTAAATGAATGGAGGTTTTTAAAGTTAAAGGAATACAAGGACAGGAACATAGAAATAGAAAATGAGGCTTTCGATAGATATTTGCAGAATATCAGTCTATTGGAGGAAGTTTTTGCTGTAAGTTCAAAGTTGGGAGAACCCGTGTCAACCGTAGACGTGATAGAACGAAAGACTGAAACGATGGTTTCAAATTTGAAATTGAAGTTTGCTGCAGACCCAATTAGAATTGAAGACTTGAGAGATAGAATGAGGTTCATAGTTCACAACGGACTGAGAAAGCTTAAAAGTGAGACACCAACTGGCAATGAAGAACCTATACCCAGTAGTAAATCTAAGAAAGCAAGGTATTCAAACTTAGTTGAACTCAACAAGAAACTAAGTAATGCTCGAACAGATGAAGATCTGAAATCTTGCCATCTACTGAAAACTCAGATTTTCAACAGACACGAACCAACATCTGGTGAACAAGCTGAAGACTTATTGGATGGCCAGCCCAAACGAAAATCTGGATGTTCGACTTTGAAATGGTTTAGTACCTGTACAGTTGATGAAGAAGCTCTTAGTCATATTGATACACAGTTTTCTTCTATTCAAGAGATCCATCAGCTCTAGTTTTAGCTAAATCTTCTAACGCTTCCATACTCGAGTTTACTATTGAAGTGTTTGGAGTGGACACTTGGATTACGCTGTATTGTATTGAGTAGTATTTAGTTTTTTATCTGTTAGTAGCCTTGATGTACTTGTTTAGTTGACAGGATAGTTGTAGTTTGTATGAGAAAAAAAGAGCTATCCTTTTGTATGTCATTCACTCGCTTTAAATTATGATTCTTAATGTTTTCGTGAGGAGGATAATCTGACCATAGTATGAGGAGGATATGTTTTAATAAAAGCCAAACTATATAGCATTTGACTTCCCAAACATTTCAATTAGATGAGAGTATGAGACACTAAAAAGTTTTGATTGAATGAAAGGAAATTACCCTTTCCCAAAGAACATATCTTTATCCGAGTGTCAACAGGGTTATACCAAATTATACTGACAAATTTTGTCTACATATCATAATACAATTTGTTACAAGTGACTCAGTAATAATACATCAACAAAGGTCCTTGTTATATAGGACCACATAAATTGAATAGAAATAGAAATAGAAAGTGAACAAAACATGTGAGTACATTGAATAGAAAAGATTTGGAGTAGTCGAGAATGGCAAAAGGAGCCACCACAAGTCCACAATATCACCAATCAACCAACACCTTTGAAATGGGCTCTTTCAACCATTATTATTTGCCACTCTATTCAAGGACATTCCACATTACTTCAGTTTTAACTTACATATTCACTGTAGCAATATTTCATACAATTAAATATGGGCATATCATACGTATAGCCTGCTATACCGCTATTTATTATGCACTATCAATGGTTAATCAATAAGTATAGGTTGGCATGTTCTAGTAAAGCTGTTAAAATTATATGTCTAATATAAACTTTAGGGTTGTATTTGAATATATTTCTAACTTCAGGGTTAAGTATTGTACAGGAGTTTTATTGCCGATTCTGGAAGGACTAGATGTGCACAAAGGAAAAAGAGGAGGGAGGAGTAGTGCAAGCTTCTTGGAGTATATATACGTCTTTATAACCCGATTAGGGTTTTATATCAGTTATTATCACTTTTCGTTTATATGTTCTTCTCTCAAATAATTCGAGATACTTTTCTTTGTAATTGATTGATTCATCTTGATCAATCGTTTGTTTGATCATCTTGATCATATTTCTTTGTAATAATCGAACTCTATAAGTCGGATTATACAGCCGACTGATTAATTACTTAATAATAATAAAACAACAATTAATAATAATTGTTGTTTGATTGATCTTTGAGTTCGTTCATGGTATCAGAGACAGGTTCCTCTGATTGGTGATTTTTTGATTAAGGTTTTCTGGATTTAGGGCGTATTTCGATTTCGAAACCCTAGATCTAAGAAACCCTAATTTTTAGGGTTTTCTGGTTTACGATCTTGTTGATTCCGCTGCTTATTGTTTCAGATCTGACTTCTTCTTGACTAAGTGAATCAAGGAAGAAGTTAGGGTTTCTTCATATTCTGATCCTGATTGTTCTTCTTGACTAAGTGAATCAAGAAGAAAATTAGGGTTCCTTATTTTCCAGCCGAAAGCACTGTATTGTTGATCTCTTCTTCTAAATCTCTTTAAATATTTTTTTAATTTTTTTTTTATTCTATTCTCACAAAATCAATTGTGTTAATACTTGACCGGTCTCCTTTGAGAGGCTTGGAATCCTGTCACTGACACTTTTGAGGGATTAGAATTATTTTCTCAAAATTATATATATATTTTTTTAAAATATTGTTGTTCTTATTTTTTTTCTAATTGTTTATTAAGTGTTTGTGATCTACTTGATTATCTGATTTGTTGAGTATATTTGGTGTTAATTGTTTACTTGTTATCTGATTATTAATGGCTCCTGATGCTGGTAGTGGTTCTAAACCTACTACTGTTAGTAGTCTAGATTTTGGTGATCCTTTATATCTGCATCCTACTGATACTAGTGGTTCTCCTATTCTATCTTTCAAATTAACTGGAACTGAAAATTATAATGTGTGGTCATGTGCTATGTTGCTTGCTTTGGAAACTAAAAATAAAGTAGGTTTTATAGATGGTACATGTGAAAAAAATGAAGATGATTCTGTTCTTGCTAAACAATGGGATAGGTGCAACTCTGTGGTTCTTTCTTGGATTTTAGGATCTGTTAGTCAAGAATTGTATATGGGACAGATATTTTCTAAAGTAGCTAGTGAAGTTTGGAAAGACTTAAAAGAAACTTATGACAAGGTTGATGGTTCTGTTATGTTCAATTTACATCATAAAATTAACACATTGTGTCAAAATGGTTCTTCTTTGTCAGAGTATTATCACAAGTTAAATACATTCTGGAAACAGTTTGATGCTATGGTTAAATTGCCTGTGTGTACTTGTAAAGCTGCTAAAGAATTTAAAACACATCATGATTTAATAAGGTTAATGCAGTTTCTTATGGGTCTTGATGAGATGTATATGTCTGTTAGAAGTACTATTCTTACAAGAGATCCTTTGCCTGATGTGAAATCTGCTTATGCTTTGATATCTAGAGAAGAATCACATAGAAATACAAGTTCTTTGAATCATGCTAAACCTTCTAATTCTGCTTTTGTGTCAAAGTTTAATGATCCTAAAAAGAAGTTTGTTAGAAATGATAATCTTGTTTGTGTTAATCCTGCATGTGGTTTAAAAGGTCATACTATTGACAAATGCTTTAAACTTGTTGGTTATCTAGATGTTTATAAGAAGAAATCTAATTTTCAAAAACAAAACAGAAATTATACAAGTCATAATGTTGTGAATGATAAAACCAGTAATTGGTGTGATAAAAATAACTTGTCTGATTCTGAAAATGGTTCTAATTCTTCTTCTGTGACTAATTCTGGTTTACCTTTCACTAATGAACAACTTACAAAGCTTATGAGTTTGTTAAATGAGAATCAGGATTCTAAAGGAAAGACACAAGCTAATATGGCAGGTGCTATTTTTAATGCCTTTATGTCTTCAACTTATTTTAATTCAAATGTTCAGTTTGATACTTTGATTAGTTTAATTAATTGGATCATTGATTCTGGTGCAAACCAACACATGTGTGCTTCTGATAAAGATATGATCAATGTGATTGATGTATCTGCTTTAAATCTTACTGTGAATCATCCTAATGGTACATCTGCACAAATTACTAAAATTGGAGATTTAAGAATCACTGATCATATTACATTGTTTGATGTTCTTGTTGTACCTGAGTATAATGTAAATCTTTTATCTGTTCACAAAGCAAATAGAGATAGTAAACTGTTTTTTGGTTTCTCTGAATATGCATGCTATATACAGGATTTGAGAACAATGAGAAGTTTGGGGACTGGTAGAGTTCATGGTGGTCTATATTTGTTAAATCTTGGTAAGGTTTGTGCTAATAATGTTAATATTAATTCTGTATCAAATTGCAATGTATCTGCTGATTTGTGGCATTCAAGATTAGGTCATCCATCTTATAATGTTCTGCATGTGTTAAAATCTAAACTTAAACTTGGTATGATTGATGATTCTCTGCCATGTGATACTTGTCATAAAGCTAAGCAAACTAGACAACCTTTTCCTCTAAGTGATCACAAGTCATTAAGTATAGGTGATTTAATACATCTTGATGTGTGGGGTCCTTATAGGAAACCTAGTAAAGAAGGATACAAGTATTTTTTTAACTGTTGTTGATGATTTTTCAAGAGCAGTTTGGGTTTACATGTTGAAAAATAAAACTGAAGTTTTTGAAAACATAAATTCTTTTTTAAGGATGATTAACACACAATTTGGAAAGAAGGTTAAAATAATTAGGTCTGACAATGAAACTGAGTTTGTTAACTGGAACATGGATAAAATGTTTAAACAATTTGGTATTATACATCAAACTACTTGTGCTTATACACCCCAACAAAATGGGGTGGCTGAAAGAAAGCATAGGCATTTGTTGAATGTGGCTAGGGCTCTTCTCTTTCAGGGAGGGATTCCTTTATACACATGGCCTGAGTGTGTTTACACTGCTGTTTACTTAATTAATAGGACTCCTTCTTCTGTTTAAAAGGAAAATCTCCTTATGAAACTTGTGTTTGGTTTTGAACCTGCTTTATCTCATCTTAGAAATTTTGGTTGTCTTTGTTATGCAACTGTTTTGAATAATGATAATAAGTTTTCTAAGAGAGCTGAAAAATGTGTTTTACTTGGTTACTTAAATTCAAAGAAGGGATATAAACTGTACAGTTTAGATGATAAAACTATTTTGTTTGCCAGAGATGTGAAATTTTATGAACAAATTTTTCCTTTTAAAATGAGTACAAGTGATTGTTCTAATGAAGAGTTATGCAATTTCTTTGACAGGATTGAGGTGATTGTTGAGTCCACTGGACCCAATGATGACAACTTAAACAAAACAGATTGTGATGGCAGAGCCACCATTGACATTGGTAGTACACATGAATCTGCCAATGACAATGGAGGCACAGCAACACATGATGACAACACCAATGAGGTGTTGCAAGGTGGGAATAATGATAATGCTGAGGGTGTTCATATAGTTGATCATGAGATCACTAATGATACTATTCCAGTGGATACTCTCAATCTTAGGAGGTCTAATAGAACCACTAATGTTCCTAGAAATTTAAATGATTATGTGCTTGATGGTAAAGTTAAGTATGGTATTGACAGAGTTGTGAATTATTCTAACTTGAGTTCAAATGTGTTTAATTTCTTGTCTAGCATTAATAAAAATGTTGAACCATCTACTTATAATCAAGCTGCTAAAGATCCTAAATGGATTGAAGCAATGAATCTTGAAATGGAGGCTTTGTATAGGAACAATACTTGGGTTTTGACTGATCTTCCTTTAGGGAGAGAACCCATAGGATGTAAATGGGTTTATAAAATTAAGTATAAATCTACTGGTGAAATTGAGAGATATAAAGCTAGGTTAGTGGTAAAGGTTATAATCAAAAGAAGGGTATAGATTATGAGGAGACTTTCTCTCCTGTTGTGAAAATGGTCACTGTTAGGTGTCTTATTAATGTAGCAGTTCAATATGGTTGGACTTTATATCAACTTGATATAAACAATGTTTTTTTATATGGTGACTTATATGAAGAAGTTTATATGGAATTACCTCCAGGATATTTTTCTAAAGATGATAAAAGAGTTTGTAAACTTGTTAAGTCTTTATATGGACTTAAACAAGCTCCAAGGCAATGGAATCATAAACTAACCAATGCTTTAAGTGAATATGGTTTCATCCAAAGTAAAAGTGATTATTCTCTTTTTACTAAGACTGATACAAATTTGTTTATTGCTCTTCTTGTTTATGTTGATGACATTGTCATCACTGGTAATGACAAGTCTGAGGTTGAAAAGGTTAAAAGTTTTTTAAAGACCAAGTTTCTTATAAAGGATTTGGGAAAATTAAAGTATTTTTTAGGCATTGCAGTAATTGATACTTCACAAGGTGTTTGCCTAACTCAAAGGAATTATTGTATGGATCTCTTATTTGATTATGGTATGCTTGGTTCAAAACCTATGAGAACACCTATGGATATGAATCTTGTTATATCTGATAGACATGATGATTCTGATCCTTTTATTGAGAATGTGACCTTGTATCAAAAAATTATTGGGAAATTGATCTATCTTACTATCACTAGGCCAGACATTAGCTATCATGTGCAGTGTTTAAGTCAATATATGCATGCTCCTAAAGCTTCACATTTAAAGCTTGCCTTCAGAATCTTAAGGTATCTTAAGAAGAATCCAGGTAAAGGTATTCACATTATAAAAGGTCAGTCTTTCTCTCTTTCTGCCTTTGTGGATTCAGATTGGGGGAAATGTGTGACATCCAGGAAATCTGTTACTGGTTTTTGCATTTTTTTAAATGATTCTTTGATTTCCTGGAAAAGTAAGAAGCAGAAAACAGTGTCTAGGTCTTCCTCTGAAGCAGAGTATAGGGCCATGGCCACTGTGACTTGTGAATTGGTATGGATTCTTAACATTTTGAATGACTTAAAGGTTAAAAATTTGTTGCCTGTTACTTTGTATTGTGATAATAAATCAGCTGTTTTGATTGCAACAAATCCAGTTCTTCATGAAAGAACTAAACATATTGAAATTGATATTCATATTGTAAGGGAAAAAGTTAGTTCTGGTATGCTTAATCTTGTTAAAGTTGATACCAATGATCAAACTGCTGACATTTTTACAAAGAGTTTATGCATAAGACAACATGATTTTTTGTTAAGTAAGATGAACATGATTGATCTTTTTTCTGCCTAAAGTTTATATTAAGGGAGGGTGTTAAAATTATATGTCTAATATAAACTTTAGAGTTGTATTTGAATATATTTCTAACTTCAGGGTTAAGTATTGTACAGGAGTGTTATTGCTGATTCTGAAAGGACTAGATGTGCACAAAGGGAAAAGAGGAGGGAGGAGTAGTGCAAGCTTCTTGGAGTATATATACGTCTTTATAACCCGATCAGGGTTTTATATCAGTTATTATCACTTTTCGTTTATATGTTCTTCTCTCAAATAATTCGAGATTTTCTTTGTAATTGATTGATTCATCTTGATCAATCGTTTGTTTGATCATCTTGATCATATTTCTTTGTAATAATCGAACTCTATAAGTCGGATTATACAGCCGACTGATTAATTACTTAATAATAATAAAACAACAATTAATAATAATTGTTGTTTGATTGATCTTTGAGTTCGTTCAAAAGCCAAACTATAGCATTTGACGTCCCAAACATTTCAATTAGATGAGAGTATGAGACACTAAAAAGTTTTGATTGAATGAAAGGAAATTACCCTTTCCCAAAGAACATCTCTTTATCCGAGTGTCAACAGGGTTATACCAAATTATACTGACAAATTTTGTCTACATATCATAATACAATTTGTTACAAGTGACTCAGTAATAATACATCAACAAAGGTCCTTGTTATATAGGACCACATAAATTGAATAGAAATAGAAATAGAAAGTGAACAAAACATGTGAGTACATTGAATAGAAAAAATTTGGAGTAGTCGAGAATGCATGGCAAAAGGAGCCACCACAAGTCCACAACATCACCAATCAACCAACACCTTTGAAATGGGCTCTTTCCACCATTATTATTTGCCACTCTATTCAAGGACATTCCACATTACTTCAGTTTTAACTTACATATTCACTGTAGCAATATTTCATACAATTAAATATTTCCTTCATTTGGACTTCCCTTAACGTTTATATCGAAGATGTGTTTGAAATTAATGGTGTAATGTGTTCAAATTTTTGTATGATGCATTATCTATTTAGTACACGTGTAATTTTTACATTTGATGTATGGATATATCATTATATATATGTATGCAGAGGCCGAGAAAAAAAAAAGAAAAGGGAAATCCAATAGATTTTTTATAGTACGGCCAACGATTCCACGAGGTTTATATATTATGGCCTTCTCAATTGAGTAAAAAAGTCATATTCCAGTCTCGTACGTGTATAGGCGTGCAGTTGTGAAAATGTATATGTGTAAAAAGTAGTGTGTTTGGGCTAAAAACAGAATATTGGTTGATAGTGTAGTGTTTTAGGTATTGGTGAGCTAATTGTGGAAGAATTTATAATTAGTACAATATATATGCATTAGGTAATCACTTCATTACTTTTAGGTAACGTCTATCCCTGTCTATCACCAATTATTCTCCCATCCACTAAAATTTCTTATGTTTAAAACGTTATACGATTTGTATGTTCTTTCACATATATAACTCATAATAATGATAATTATAGAGTTCGACGAATATGTCGCTATTATATTTTGTGTGAGCCAATTAGATACCTCAACATAAAAGGATTTCAATAATCTGTTAGTATATCACGGTTTTTAAGTTTTGTTATAGCTAATTCCATCGAGTTAATGAGTTCTTGTTATATATGACGAGTGTCGATGTATTTGAATAGTTAACCGTCCTTAGTCTAACTAATACAGTTTTTCAATCTATTCGTGGTGGGCTCAAAACTTATATGATCACCTAATACTCATTCACTTTCCTTTGTACAACTATTGATATTACCCAAGCACGAAAAAGCTTATAAAAACCTTTTTTTTTAACTCGGTTTCATCATCACTCACCGTAACAAACCCAAGAGCCATAATGCATCATTCGAGGTTCAATGTGTAAGTTAGTGTAATTAAGGCATCTTGTCATATGACATGGAATAAGGTCGGAGGTTAAGACTCAAATAGTGGGTTTAATGAAAGCACCTCTAGTGACTAATGGTGGTGAAAATGAGCAAGCAATACTAAAATTAGCAAGCATAATTTCCGGGACTTTAGTGAATGGAAAATGATATTCGTACCACGATTTTTGATGTATGTATCACAACGTACAAATTTTACAACTGACTGTACAAGCCAGTAATGCACAGTTGTGGTAAATCTATCAAAGTGAGTGGTACTAATATCACTTCCCTTATTGAATGGATCATCAATGATTGTTTACAAGAATGATACTACATTTTAGAACTATTGATGTCACACCTAGTTTTTTATTTATTTTTTTTAATTTCTAACCGTTGGTGTCACCCCTAGTTGAGTGGAGCGTTCATTATTGTAAACTCGTTTATATCAGGGCGGTTATGGGTTCGTATAAGGAGCCCAACTGCACAGGACCCACACCATATATGAGGCAAATTTAGTCCCAAAGCCTAGAATTATATGTATAATTCAAAGAGTCTTTCCGATCTTAAAAAAAAGAAGAAGATAAAAGATGAAAATGTAGTTTGTGCTCAAATTTATTTCAAAACTTATCCCAAGACCCAAGGTAAAAAAAAAATACTTTTATATATACTTTCTATTTTTTCTATTATTAATGAAATTTTTGGTGTTTATAGGTTTGGGTCTTAAAAGTTTACAAGATGGGCTTGGTTATACATAACATTGTTTATTCTTCAAATAAATTGTCAAGATCCATAGTTGTGCTAAGATGGCGTTATAAATAGATCGGTTTGGGTAAAATTCCACATAGTCGACCCCCCTTGTAATAATATCATTTCCCAACTTTTCAAATCAAACCAAACTCGATTAGTATGCAGCCAAACTTTAAATTGTTTAGTTTGATTTCTTCCATTAATTTAATCATTATGCTATTATATTTAATTAGATTAGATGGATGAGAAGATGAATAAAGATAAAATATGTTAAAGATGTGCCGGGCCTATTTCCTTTATACAAGATATAAATTTGTAGATATTTTGTTTACATATGAATGTGCTACTCGTATATCTTATTAATCACGCTTTATGGAGAGAAACTAAAAAATTTATAATAGAAACAGAGTTGTTATTTGTGATTTGGAAATATGTTTGAATCGAGTTTAATTTAAGGTGGTTTTATTCGCTCATTGAAATTGGTACCCAAAAAGTCTTGGAAGATGGCTAAAGAGATTCAACAATCAAACAAATGGGACAAATAGGTAATTGAAAATATATGTCCGGTTGATATTTGGAAATTGACGTATACCATGCGCTAAGCATTCGAGTTGATGGAGGCGTGGTTTTGGTGGTGTTAAATCTGTCAATTGTGTGTCTTATATAAATTAGATAAATCATTTCAATCCAAATTCTGTCAAATAGTTTGTTGAAGGCAACGTTAAGAATAACGTTTTCTTTAACGGTCAACATAAAAGCTCGACTATATATTTAGTTAATCTAATGGTGAAAGGTGGTTACAGATGCCCGCAAACGCAAACAATGTTGGATAGCTTAAGTCTACCATGTAGCTTCATCCTAAAAAACTTCATGAGGTCCCAATCAAGGTTATAAACCCTGACCTCATGAGTAAAACCTGAATGTCTCACCAGTTCATCTGTAAGTCATTTGCTGAGGATAACATTTCTTAGCTTGTCAAGTTGGAAATCGATTGATAAATATAGAGAAGAAAAAGAATTGAGAGTTTTGAGACAATATTATTACTAAAAATATTGTGTTACAATAAATGATAACGGCTGCTAACAAACTATTTCCCCTCTAATATCATCTACAACTTTGCGAGTCACATTCTAAAGGAATGAACAAAGCTACAATAGTAACAAAGTATGCCAACAATTACTTTTAAGGGTATGATAAGCTAATTAAATAAATGCTAATTCAGATCTATAACAGGTTAATAGTCATGGATATATGCATTTGAAGGGTTTTCTGCATAAAAATTAAAACTTTATTTAGAATACGAAAAACTAGTTTAGTTTTTTTTTCTATTTTTTTTTTAAACGGCAAAGACGAAATATTATTAATAAAAACTCAACTAGCAATAATCTAGCAGTAACATAGTACAAACTAAGAAACAAAATAGAAAAAAATAAATCAAGTAATATTACAAGGTTTGTTGCACCAAATAGTTTAGTAGATAAAAACTTGAAACCTTCAATTTGGAAATTTATACAAAGTTTGGTGCTATTTTATGTAAATTACCCGATCATTATACAAAGATATCTCTTATTTCTCTTTAATAAATATCTAATACTTCATTAACAAGCAAACCATAATTGAATGAATGTATTTAAACACTACTTATGTCTCATGATGTTCAAGGTTAACTTTGTCCAATTTGTGTTCAAAGATATATAAAGTATATAACCTTATCTGAGAGTCTCGAAAATGCACCGACTATGATATTTATCTTCAAGGGTATTTATTTATACGAATATACACACAAAATCCTTAAGCATCCATATAAAATAGTTTCCATACCCCCAGACCAGAATAAGATATATGGTCGTGTGCATATGGTTCCGAATCACATACTAAACGATTATCAATAGGACAACCTCGTGGCAGTTTCAATCTTTCATTCCATAACGTGTAAATACTCTTTTACCCGTAACAAACCAAAGCATAAAATCATGGTGGTGAATGCATTAAAGGAACCACATGAATCTACCTCGAAATACTAAAAGAGCGTTGGAAAAAATACTTCTTATTTTCTAATTTTGTATTTTAAAAAAATATGGAAAACAGAAAACACGATTAAATTATAGTTTTTAAAATTTTTATTTGTTTTTCAGAGATGAAAAACTCTTTTAATTTTCCAAAAAGTCAAAAACATTTTGCACAACTAAACGCGCCTTTTGTGCTTTTTTTCTTAAGACTTGAGAGACAATATAGCATTAAGCCATTAAGGTCCCGTTCTTTTTTTATTTAATAGGTTTAATAATGAAGATTTAATGCATTCAGTCAAATTTCATGTTCTTTTTTTGACTTAATAAACAAAAATAACCGTCAATTACCAATTTTTTACTTAATACATACAGACATTTTTTATACATTCAGCCACTTAATACATTCAGCACTTAGTAATTAAAAAAAAAACAGTTCGTCATTAACCAAAAACTACGAGTAATTACCACGTCCATCACATGACATCGCATCATCATCCCCATTATGCATACTAGCCTGGTGCCCGCACGTTCCGGCGGCTAAATGGTGATGACAATATTAAACATGCGAGTGACGATGACGACGATAATTGCAAACCAAACACCATTGTTAAGAAGCCTATATACTTACTACATTGTACAATATGTATCTATAAATTGGAGATAATATATCATATGTTCTACACATATAATAGTCATAAATGTACATGAGATTATTTAAGAAATGACAAACCGTAAATTTAAACTCGTAGAATTGACTATTCTCAAATCAACTGCTTTTTATCTAAACATTAAGAAACATATAAGGCTCCATAATAGACTTCAAACCCAATTATCTTCATTTATAAGTTGGTGATATTATCTAGCTTGTAGATAAAAAGAGTGGATATTTGCACTTAACTAAACATACCACTGTATTAAACTTAAAAGATTCCAAAACTAAATTTAAAATCTTCAAATTGAAAATAACAGCTACAATAAATTAGAAACTGCGAACCTAAAGTTGATGTAAAATCTTGACGTATTATCTCGCTACTTGTCCAGATGTCCTCGTTTGACATCAATGGCTGCAATAATATCTAGATCCAGTGGGGCAAACAACCCATTAACCCAATGTGTACCTGGTATACCCCACACGTTACAAAGCCAAGACAGCCACCTGTTACAAATGTCCCATACCTGCAAAGTTTAAGAGTTTCCAATGACACGGTCACGTCACTTTGATGTTGCATACTAAGCAAAGTAACATGAGATTACAAGTCCATGAAAATTGGGGACTATGGCTGCAAATGGAGTTGTCCATCTTGTACTCCTAAACTGTAACATCCGTGAATTTAGACCCATTGACTTTTTGTGTAATTTGACTAACAAACTTGTTGAATGAAATAATTGGGCCCATTTGTGATTATATGACTATGTGGTATGTTGGTCGGGTCGTTAATATGTTTATTCGATGTTTAATAGTGTAACGATTGTAACTTGGCTTGAAAAGAGAAACGGGTCGGCCCGTGGGTAGTCTATGACCCACCAGCCCCAAGACCCATTTCTCCCCCACCTTATCCCTTTCTCCCCCTCTCATTCTCATTTCTATCTATCTATCTCTTTCTCTCTCTCTTTCTCTCTTTCTCTCAAAAGCAAGCAAGACCATTTCATTCTTCTTCTCTCTACCATCTACTTAGTGTTGGAAAGATTATAACGCTAGAATCATCGTCATCTATACAACATTATCGTCATATCAAAGAATCAAAGGTGGAAGTCTTGCATTTTAGACATTTTGACCTAATTTGGGTTCTAGCTCAAGGAGAAGTTTGTGTAAGTCTAATTCAACTCTTTTACTTCCATTTATGCTTGTTCTTATGTTTCTAGTCGTTTTGATGTGATCCCAAGTCTTGTAAATGATAAAAAAAAATGGAAATTAGGGTTAGGGTTAGGGTTTGAAGGATTATGAGTGATTATAATGTTTTGGTCGAATTTGTGGGTTGGGTTATGTGTATTAATGGTTAATGATGTTTGGTTATACTTCAAAATGGGCTAAAAGTCCTTACAAGTCGTTTTGGAATGGTTTGGGTCGAATTTGGGGTTTTGGTTCGTGTTTCCTGCATAAACTGCTGGTGCAGACTGCAGGGGGTGGCCACTGCGGCGCAGTGAACTCAACTCTTGCTCACTGCGGCGCAGTGCCTTGTTTCTGGTCCTGGTTCATTTTAGCCACTGCGGCGCAGTGAACATGGTTCTGGCTCACTGCGGCGCAGTGGATAGGTTCTGTAAAATTTTGCGTGTCAACTTTCAAACGTTAATAACTTTTGATCCGTAACTCCAAACAAGTCTTATGACCTATCGTTGGAATCGTAAGAGAGTCTAGTTTCTAGTAGTAACACTCTTTTTGTATGAATCTCTTCTCATTTCTAAAAAGGTCGAGTCGAATGCGTCTAGTTCCTACTCGTTAAAGTTGTAAAGGTGTTTAGGGTTGTGACTTGACTTAATTGTGCTAAACCAACTTGTTTATGATTGTAGAGTTGACATTACGATATTATGATGTATAATTATAGGTTGTGGACGTGTGGATCCTAATACCCGTTTGTAAACTTACTAGCTTCTTTGCCGGACAAGGTGAGTTTCGTAGCTCCCTACTCAATAGAGGTTCGGGCTGAAAAGTGTACATATACGTGTTGTTTGTTTGTTTGGTTGACTTGATTGCCTGTCTAGTTAATTTCGGATTGACTGTAATTTGGTAGACAGTTTCGATTGATCGTGTGATGGTTTACGAAGGTGTTTGTGTTATTGTAACTCTTTAGGATAGAAGTACATACATGGAGGTCGGCTTTACTTTCAAAGGGTTTTGGGTGTGGTGGGAAGGCTGCGGACGACCCTATATATAAGCATCTGGGACTTGATGAAAGTAAAATCCTCCGAAGTATATGTACGCGTTGTTTAGAGTAAATGATGGACTTTGGGATTTCATTTGAGATAGACATGAATGACTTGATATACTTGACTTATACGGTACACACTCAAGCACACTTTTATTGCTGCGTTGATGACATTATTGACACACATTTGATATACGTTTTGGTCTTACATACGTACGATACATTATTTGATATTAATATTTCGCGTGCTCAATTATTATACGCAATTACTTTACCCTTATAATCTTGTGATGATTTGATATTGTGATTAGGATAGTTGTACATACATGGAAGACGATGATACCTTTGATGAGTTGTAGATGTGGTGGGAAGGCTGCGGGTGACCCTATATATAAGCATCTATGATTCCTTAAATGTAAAGTCGTATGAAATGTATGTGCATCGTAGATGATTGATTTGTGATATGATGGTTTTGTGATTGAGATTGATGAGACGGTTCATTACGTTTGATTGACTTAGTTAAGTTGTGAAGTATATTATTACTGTTAGGATAGACGTGCATACACGGAAGTCGGTTATGCCTTCCAAGGGTTTTAGATGTGGTGGGGAGGCTGCGGGTGACCCTATATATAAGCATCTGGGACTCGAAGAATGTAGAATCCTCCTAAGTGTATGTACGTATAGTTTAATTTGGGTTAATGATTGATGGTTGATAGTTGTTGAATTTGTGGTTTATGTATATACGCGGTTTACACGCAAGCATTCTATATATATATACGCGGTTTACACGCAAGCATTCTATATGTATATACGCGGTTTACACGCAAGCATTCTATATGTATATACGCGGTTTACACGCAAGCATTCTATGTATATATACGCGGTTTACACGCAAGCATTCTATATATATATACGCGGTTTACACGCAAGCATTCTATAAATATATACGCGATTTACACGCATGCATACTCTGTTTACGCGTCTACACGCTAGCACACCCCATTTGATGCATTTGTAACATGGTTGATACGAACTTGACATACATTATGGATATGCATACATGCGATACACGATTTGGTCATTGTCATCTTTTGCGCATATTCATTTCATGCTTGCTGGTCTTGTGAAATCTTATTGTGGATGTTATTGTGTTTTCATAGAGGCTCACTGTAAGTCATGTTTCGCCTCTACTCGTAGATTGTGATTATGGACGGTGGTTCATTGTGGACCATTACTACGAACTCACCAACCTTGTGTTGACTATGCTTAGTACACTTTTCAGGTAACCAAGTTATTCCAGGGCGTGGAGTTGATTGTTTGCTTGCTGTTGAACCCGGACTTGAACTTATATGGATCAAGGATCCATCTGCCTTCTTTTGCATTGTACTTAGAACCGTTAGCCATCTTTTGTTGTTCTTTTATAAACTTGATGGTTACCTGCTCCTTATGTATTTTGATACTTGTTATTCGTATTGTATGGATTCACTGAATCCTTTATTTGCATTTAGTTCATGTTCTACATTAATCCCACCTTGTGCTATATGATTTCCGCGATATTCTGAGCCTTGGCTTGGGGTGTTACATAAACAACATCGAATAAAAAGAAAGATTGTTATCAATGTCAAATGATGGCTAAATGGTTAACCAAATTTCCAAGAAGGCAAAATATACACACTATCATAAAATATCCAAAGCGTACACACAAATTTAACGTTTATATCTCAGATTGAAGGAGCTCATCATCATATTTGTTGCTGATAATCCTTCCAAATAAACAACTTTATCAATTAAAATAAAATAAAAAAAAGTACACAAAGGCAAGATTGTAGGGACCTTTACCAATAACTTTATCAATCATAAGCACAACGGCCGACCTTTAGCAAGTGCAATAGGCACATATGAGCAGGGCCCCAAAACATGACTGTATTATAGTAAAACACAAATTCAAAAGCAATTAATCCACCATTACCCCATTGAAAACTCAAGTCCCCGTGGCCATTCATAGAATAAACAAATATATATCATTATAAAAAAGTTCATACCATAAAAGTACTCCTTGAATCAAAATCTTAGTATAACACTATAACCAAAAGGACCTTACGGAAGATCAATTTCCATGATATTTCTTCCCTATTAACACAAACAATAATCAAATAAAAGAACCAAAAATCAACAGATATACACATACAAATACGTACCTATACATACATAGAAACATATGCATATATACACATAACTTATTAAAAATAAACCTGAAGCTCAAAGTCACGCTCCTCATGTTCATGAACAGTCGCCATCGACATCACATCTTCCACTTTTTTCGAAACATTTCCTATCATTTAATGTATAATATATAATTACACGAATTAAAATCCAGATTTGATATAAAATCAATTAATAAATCATACCGAAACACATCAATATAAGCAAGAGAACACAAAAAAAAATTAAAAAATTTCCAAGATATGACCACCGTAAATAGCGAAATCACAACAAATTGATTAAACCTAATTAAGTAAGTAACAATATATATACCAGTAGTAGTTTGAACATGAAAAAAAATATATTAACAAAAAAGGAATAAAAAATAAAATAAGAAAAGGGTTTTGAAAAAACCTGGTTATCGTCCATGGTGTGGATGGCTGCCATTGCATTGGGAATGACAGCCGGAGATGGGAGCGATGGGGATGGCAGGACTGCAGGAACGAAATGCCGATCGAATCCGTTAAAGGAACCCTCGTGGCGGATTGATGGTTTTGGGGATTGATAGCGGCGGTCGTGATGGACGATGGTGATTGACAACGGTTGTGGTGATGTTTTGTCGGAATCATGGCGGTAGAATCCGGTCGGAATCAGAGGCGGTGATGATGAGAAGAGAAGAATGTGTATTTGTGTTGTCAGAGAAAAGAAGGATGGGGAATAAGAAGCGTGTATGGTAGGTTTTTTTTAACAGGGGTATTATGGGAATGAAAAAAGTGCCGAATGTCTTAAACCTTATTCTCTTTACGAGCATAGTGCCCGCGCAATGCGACGGCAAGAATTTAGAACGTACGATATGCCGTGATAACGACAATTTATAAAGTGATACTTATTTTCCGTTAGTTAGAAATTTTGTTGTCAGATACATACATCCAAAAATACAACCATTAAGCAAGTGAGAAATTATAATTTTAACTTTATATTATATGACTTTATTAGGATATACTAAATAGACAATTTAATTTGAGTTAAATTATTAGAATATACTAAATGAACAATTTAATAAACAAAATAGACAGTTTTTTTTTTCCAAACTAAATAGACAGTTTATACTAAAAAATAAATAAAAAATAGACAGTTAAATTATTACAAATACTATACCACATTAAAATAAAAATATAAAAAATCTTACATAAATAATGACATCTTATTATCTAACAAAAACTATTATGTTTTATTTTTTTTTTAAAACTTGATTTCATCAAATATTTAAAGTTATGCTCTGTGATCCATATTTAGTTTTTAAATTGGTATATTATATTAAAATAATAATAAATATGTGATATCTATTTCCATTACACTTATCAATCTTATCTTTCTTTCTAGTCTCCTACGATCCCCAGCCTTTCACATCTTCTTTCTATTTTTCATTTCTTGTCCTCCAAAAATAAGTATCATTTATCCTCTTATAAATATAAGCAAAAAAATCTACAGACATGATGACTGATTGACTCCTAAACCACAAAGGGCTGTGAAAAGAAAATCTACAGGTTACCATGGGTGAAAACGGTCGCCGCCGACGATGACCGGAAAATATGGTGGTATATATTTATGTTATATATATACCGTCGACTATGTGGTAGAGACTGGATCTGATGGTCGGAGTAAGGTTGCTGACGTAGCCGGACCTGATGGTGCTAATGTTGTCGGAAGTACTTGTGGCGGCGGCGGCGGGGGAGGAGGATATGGTGGTGGCGGCGGCTATGGGTTTGTTCGCGATTGAAATCTGATTCGATTAGAATGGGTTTCGTGTCTTAATTCGAAAAAGCGAAAGAGTAATCACGTTTTTCACTTTTCCGGCGAGTTTTTGAATTTTCCGGCGAACTTTAAATCGGTTTTATTTTGGCAAGGGTTTGTGCGGATTTTGTTTGGTGACAATTTCGAGTTCCAATTCGAAGAAACGGAGGAGAAATCGTAGATTTAAGTTTTCCGGCCAGATTCATGATTTTTCAGGCGGCGGTGTCGAGTGGTGGTGGGGTGCGTAACAGCGTTGGTGGAGGTGGCGGCGGTGGCTGGAGGTGGTTGTAGGCGGCGGCGGCTGGTGGTTGTTGAAGACAGCGCGGCTGGTGGTGGTTGAAGATGGCGGCGGCGGCGGCTGGTGGTGGTGGTGATTGGAAAGGTTTGGGGGTAAAAGGGTAATTATCTATAAAAGGTAGGGTAAATTAGGTAGATCAACGTTGTAATTTGAGAAATTGAAAAAGGCTTCCTCTATTATAAAGGAGTATAGATAATTTATATATAGATAGATTGTATTTGTCCCAAACGGCCAAACAACGAACAATCCCAATATTAAATCCCATAGTCAGATCATTTGTTCTCCCAAAAATTGAAAGTGAAATATACAAAAATATTACTGTAGAAAACAAAAAAGAAAAAATAATCAATTGAAATATACAAAAATATTACTGTAGAAAACAAAAAAGAAAAAATAATCAAAAGAAAACAAAAACCATATCAATTTCATCATCATATCTAAACAAACCAAACAATGTTAGAGGTAAAAATATCACATCACAACAAACCAAACGTGGCTTGTGATTACAAGAAAACTACTGATTTTTGATGGTACAATCCACATTTCATTTAATAGATTGTAACGTTGGTGTAAAGTATCATATTTTCTATTTAAATGTTTTTCTTTTTGTTTTTTTCGGTTCGTTGATGATGATGCTCCGAAACAATAATTTATGGAAAATTATTAATAGGTCTAAAATATGTATCAAGAAATAGACCTAAAAATTTGATTCGACCATGTGTTAAATTAAAAATAAATGTGATTTCAAAGAAAAAATGTATTTCATGTGTTAAACATTTAAAAGTGATGAGATTCATTCTTAGGTTTTGATTTTAGGTCTCTTTATTATTACTTTATTATAACTTAATATCATTCGAAACAAACTATTCTTCTTCTTTATGTATATTATTATTATTATATTATTATGAGTTAATTACAGAAATCGTCCTTGTCGTGGACCTCCACTTGCAGCTTTCATCCCTAAGTTTAATAAATTACAGTTTTAGTCCAAAAAACTTTGCTCCGTCAACACTTTTGGTCCTAGGTAGTAACGTCTGTTAAAAAGGCGATCACATGTCTAGCACGTGATGGGTAATCTTGTAATTTGGTCAACACTTTTGTACTCTGAAGTTTTGGTAACACTTTTAGTCCTTACTAACACATGAGCTTTTACTTTAAAGTTTGTTAATTAATAATACAAAATTAATATTACATATACTACACCTACAAGACCAGATCCATTCATTCTAATCATCATCTTCATCACTAGACCACCAAAGATTTTCAGAAAAAAACATTCTCCAATAGTCATATTTACTACACTTACAACACCATTCAGATTCTTGATCCACCATCAAATCTAAACTCGTAAAACCAAACACAATTCAAACTCTAAAAACATAAAAAATGTCTCAAATTCCGGCCAATCCATGGCACCAATACGTGTTGTTTGTTGTTAATGGAGGACAAAGTTGTTTGTGTGTGGTAGCGGTGGACGGAGGTATGGGTGGTGGCGGTGGTGGTAGATCTAGGAGGATAGTGGCCAGATCTAGGAGGGCGATGGCCGGAGTTTCCGATGTGGTGCCTAGCCGGATTTGGTTAGTTGGTGCGGATGGTGGCCGGACTTGAGCCGTCAATTTCTTCTTCATCATTATCACTATATATATATATATATATATTATAAATCTATATCATTATCACTATATATATATATTATAAAGAGTGATTGAGTGAAGTTGATCAGCTTTCACTGTTCCCATGTTACTGCTACTACTACTAGTATTATTGTGATTGAGAGTTTTGTTGATGATGATGGAGTTAAAAAAAAAGGTAATTAGTGAGATAGGGAGAGTTGGGCCTAGTAAATGAAATTATCAGCAACTTTAGCTTCCTATCTTGTTATTCTTTCTTTTTTTTTCTTTGTTATATTCATAAACTTATTACTTTTATTGTTGGTATTAGAGGATGATGGTGATAGTTGTTGTTGTGGTGATTGTATATGTAATGATCTGTTATTTGTATATACTTACAAATTTTTATATGTATATGCATATCTGTGTGACTTTGATGTGAATTCATGAAAGTATTGTTGATGATGAAGATTTAGAAAAAAAAAGGTAAAAAAAAGTATCTGGACTAAAAGTGTAACAAATGATAGAAGGAAATGACGAAAATACCCATCACGTGCTAGACATGTGATCGCCTTTTTAACAGACGTTACTACCTAGGACCAAAAGTGTTGACGGGGCAAAGTTTTTTGGACTAAAACTGTAATTTATTAAACTTAGGGATGAAAGCTGCAAGTGGAGGTCCACAAAGGGACGATTTCTGTAATTAACTCTATTATTATTATTGGATTTGAGTCATTTATTCCTTAGCATTGGTAGTTTGAAATATTTTTATTAAATATTAAAAGGAAACTTATTAAAGTTAAGGGTAACATATTATTTGTATAAAAGGGTGTTTGTATTGTGTATTGGATAAATTATCTGATTATTGCGTTTATATAACACAAATAGTCAGATAAAGTGTTTGACTATAAAAGTGATTATTTGTGTTAAATTAGAGGGAAAACGCAATTTTAAAAAAACATGTAAAAGCCATTCTTTTTTGAAACGCAGTTTTCAAAATACAAAGTTTTAAATTCAAAACGCATCCGAACACATCCAAGTATAATTGTATTTGAAAGAAACTAAAAATAAATAAATAAATCTTTATTTTGTGATCGGAAGTAATAACATATGTACATCTGAATTTATCTACAAACCATTTATTTAAGAAAAATAATATTTTTTCAGAAGTTTTTTGCTTAAAATTTTCTAAAATCTATTAAATTTGTACATGTGTAATCTACTATATTTTTTCCTCATCTTATATATTGATTTTTAATTTTTAAAAATGTTTTGATTTTGTAATTAATAGAATCTTTAAGAATTAATTTGAAAAAATATATAATTACTCTTCGTTCAATTGCCCCCTTCAATTCATAGGCTTTTCATCCTACATTTACCACATTTCTTTTGTTCTTTTCATTTATTCTTTCCAATTAAAGTAAATGCTCATTCACTTTTTCCTTTTCACATAAGCAACTATAATTTCATTTATTTACAATATCTTTTCAATAAACTTAAAATCACACGCATTCGCAAGGTCGTCAACTTTTACCTTTTTCACTCTTTGTAAACAAAAATAACACAAAAAAATGCCATTAAGTATCCTGGGCAGATGGGAGATGAAATTTTTTCTCTTCTCCATTCTACCCCTCCCCGTTTGGTTCCTCCCTCCCCGTTTTGTTGGTCTTTCGGTCTACTCCCCCGTTTGGTTACTCTATTTATCATTTAATTTAAAGGCGAGTTTTATATGTAATGTACCATTTCTTTGTGCATGTTGTGATATATCACTAACAGCCCTATCAGCAAAATCGTAAACATATAACTATAATTAAACCTCCTTTCATGTTCAATCAAAATCACCACATGTGTATATCTTATACTCCCTCCGTCCCATTACAAGTGTCTTGATTTGAATATTCAAAGTTTTTATTTATTAACTTTGACCTTAATTATTTTTGCTTGTGTTATATAATAGTTGATGAAAGTTATATGAATTGATTGAGTTTTAGATATATTTTCATTGGGTATAAATTTTATCAACAATTATATAACACAAAAATATATTAAAGGTCAAAGTTAAATAACAAAGACTTTGAATATTCAAAATGTGACACTTCTAGTGGGACGGAGGGAGTACTTAATATAAATAGTAGCATCAAAAGAAATTTCTCTTTATTTTAAGAAAAAGATTTAATGTTTATAGCAATTACAATTAAAGAACCAAGGATTTTTAAGATAAAGATGTACCCATTAATGTGTAAAAAACGATATATGTATTAAGTACATGTTATTCCTTTTTCTATAATAATAAATTTACTAATGAAACTTTACTTTGTACGTATCTTATCTTTGCTTAAGAAGGTAAGATTAATCATACAAAAATTTAACGGACTATTAAAAATAGTTTTCAAGACCGTCAATAATATGTACAAAAAATAATACCTAACATATTAATAATTTAATGACAAAAAACTAAATTTATTATATACATTAAAAATAATCCATATACTATCATCTATCAACAATACCCTATTTTGAGAAATGATATATCATCCTAATAAATAATCTAATAATATTCTTAAAAACCTTAAAACATAACAACTGTAATCTATTTATTCTCTTTCTTAATTACTAGATATCATGATGTCATAGTTACAAAGAATTTTAAGAATATCATTTTTCCCCATTTTATATGCTAAGTTCACTTCTAAAGTTTTTGAAGAATTAACAATAAAGAACCGAATATTTCCAAAATGAAAGAAAAAATATTTGACCAGATTTATGCAAGTGTAACTTAATTGTCAATATTGAAAATAGTATTAACTAATTGTGAATAATATTATTTTATTATTAAAAAAAGCCATGCTATACAACTTGATGCATGTATTGCATTTACTAAATTTTATTCAAGATATATGGAATCAAGCATCTTTTTGCCATCTTCTATTTTCTGTGTTGGCATTTAAGTTTTTATCAAAACCAACCCCCAACAACAATGGCTGTTCAAGCTCATTACCAAACTAATATTTTTCATCACCAAAGGTTTGTATCTATCACTCTTTACATATTTGTTTATTTTTTTTATAAATATTTAAACATTCACAAAAACTTAACATTTTCATGCAGAAGTTTACAAGATGAGAAAAGAAATAATTATTCATTGCTAGGCAAAGAAGAAGAAGGTATTGATTCAAGATATTTTGATCAACAATCACCCAAAGACATATCTCCCAATACTTATTTCTCAGGTATTATTGTACTAATATCATCTTAATTACACACAAGTACCATTTTGTTAATAATGTTAAAAAAAACGATATAATCAAATACGGAGTAATATAGTACATTTAAAAAAACGCAATCCCATAACAGCCAATGCAATATAGTACATTGTTGATAATGATTCGTGCTTACAATTAACATAAAATTGTGTGTGTGTGTGTGTGTTTTGACAGTTGGGTGTTGTGGTCTTAATCTAAGAAAAAGAGAAAAGGAAGTTAATATGAATCAATTTATTGACATAACCCAACTTCATACAAGAAACACCGGCGTTAACACCGGTCTCCGGCTATCATTTTCCGATCAACAAATCCGGCAACACTCTGTTTCAGCCCAAATCAAACAACAAGCTGAAGAAATTGATCATTTCTTGCAAATCCAGGTAAACCCCACTTCAAAAAATGTGAAATTATTTCTGGGTTTTGAATCTTTCTTAAAAGTGCGTGGTTAATTTATATGTTTTTATCAGGGGGAGGAGATGCGGCGCACGTTAGTAGAGAAGTGCCAAAACCACTATCGTGCGCTGGTGGAAGCGGCAGAGACGGCGGCGTCACGGCGGCTGAAGGAAAAGGAAGCCGAGCTAGTCAAAGCCTCGTGGCGCAAAGCTGAGCTGGAAGCAAAAATGGCGCAAGTTAGCATGGAGGCGGCGATGTGGCGGGAGAAGATGGTGGCCGGTGAGGCGGAAACGGAGGCCTTACATGCTAAGTTGGAACATGCTATTGTGAGCGGTGGTGGTAGGAGTATGTTAGTTGAAAGAGGTGAAAGTGGACTAATGTGCGCCAGGGATGATATGGATGCTGAGTCGGGTTATGTTGACCCGGAACGAGTGGTAGTGGTGAGTGGACCCGGCTGTAAATCGTGTGGGAAACGAGTTGCGTCAGTTTTGTTGTTGCCGTGTCGACATTTGTGTGTTTGCAGCGAGTGTGACGGCGTCGTTTTGGCTTGTCCATTATGCCTTTGTGTGAGAAGCTCCAGTATTGAAGTTTACATGTCATGACATATTGGATTGGCCCAATGGGTTTCTTGCTTAGTATTTTTAGCTTAAGGTAAAAAAAAAAAAAAAAAAAAGGAAGTTGGGTGTTAAAAAATTTGACAATATGTGAAAAATTGGTAACTTTGCATTTGTTTTACATTCTAGAGGAAATGGTATCGTTGAAAAAACTGTTGAAAATGAAATTGACAATTTTGAAGAAATTATGGAAAATATGATATTATGATTAATTTTATTACGTTATTAAGTATACTGCTTTTAGGTTATTAGGTAGTTGATGATCTGTCGAATACATAACAAGAAAATGGGATTAAAAATCATTCATGTGGATTTCTTCAACCATTTGCTTCCTGACAATATGTACATTATAACTTAACAGGGCCCAAAACATGAGATTTTTTTATGTTTAATTGGCAATTACCCGATTTGGACTTATGTAATCTATATATCAATGATTATCGAATGTGTTTTGAAACCGTATGTACATAATAATGTCATCATTTTACTTGTGTGGCCTTTTCATTGAACCTATGCCAGGGGCGGAGCCACCTTGTAGCGAGGGGTGCAACCGAACACAGTGGTAAATAAATTCTTGTCCATTTTAGTATAATTTTCACAAAATCTTAGTTGATGATTGGTATAATGTTAGTTATGAACCTATTAACTTTGCAAATAAACATTACTAATTGAACCCGCTGGAAGAAATTGCTAGCTCCACTTATGATCTAATGCTGTTCTAATTTGGTACAGTGATCGAATTGTATCAATGAGTGAGCATTTTTGTTTTTGGCCTTTCTTTTTGAACAATCAATCTTTCAACTTTGTCCATTGTTCTTGAAAGTTTTCATCAAGGGACGATAGGGTAAAAAAGGGTTTAACATGGAAATAATATGGAATTGTGTCAGAAGAAAAAAAAAGGTGTATAAGAATAAAAATTGTGTTACAAATTAAAGTGGTAACCTAGAAAGTTAAGGGAACTCTAGCCAAGATATTAATATCGGTCGATGTAGCCAAAACCATAGTTATTTTTTCTCATTTAATAACTTCTAAAATTGCAGATTGAGCCCAAAATAATCCTTCATAATGAATTGGGCCTAAAAGCCAGATTTTATTAAATTTTATTTTGATTCTAAAACAGGGAGATGATTTTGAATGTCATTTCCTGTTGGGTACTTGGGTTAAATACCCCATATTAACATGTGACATTAATCACATTATTTACAATCTCTTCGTTTATTTTACATTAATCCTGACAGTCACACTAAATCCATCATATATTGTATATTTATGAAAACATTTAAGTTATATGTCTCATCTCATTGCACGAGATTATAGATTCCCAAAGTTATATTATTTCCCCCAAACCTGAAATTACATAATCAGAAGGCTAGTTGTGTAGTGACTAAAATTTCATGGTAGTGATCTTGAATATCATGATAATATGAAGTGTGGCTTGATTTTGGTAGAGGTCGGCAAATCTCATCCTATATCAAATAAAGTATTCGTGTTTTATTGCTTCAAATTTCTATAGTAGCTTGGGACAAAGCAAAGAAGATTATTATTGTAGGGCAAACTTAAAAAAGTTAAATATTTGAAGCAAAATTGTGGATCAAACATTTTTAGGCTTTCTGAACGCACTGTCTCAACAAATGAGATGTTAGCCTCTAAAAGAACCAAAAGGTCCAGTTTGTGTTCCTCATTATTTTCAAAGCCAAAATTACTGACCTTTTTCATTACAATATCCACCCAGCGGCTAGATCCAACATCGGATTTGACCAAATGACCTTGATCTTCTTGTGCCATGAAACACATGTCCCTAACTTCTTCATCATCAGATGATTCATCAGATTCTTCCCATTTTTCAGTTTTGGCAATCATACAACTGTTGCTTGAGTTGTCTTGTGCCAGAAGAGCCATATGTGCCTTTAACTTCTTGTATTTGGCCTTATAGCTGTCATCAGATTTCTGAAAAATATAATGGTTAGGAGCAGATTGTGATGATGATGGTTGACTAGATCTGCATTCCTTCATGAAATGTCCTTTCTTGCCGCATTTAAAGCATTCAAGATTAGACTTGTCAATAGAAGCACTGGAAGCAAAAGGTTTGCCAGCTCGATTTGATTTGGCCTTAAAACGATTGAACGTTTTAGCCAGCATGGCAACCAGATCATCATTGTCATCCTCATCACAATCATGAGTAACATTACCAGAGACACCAGTTTTAAACATTTCAGAAACCATCTTCTTCATCGAGTCAGAAATGTCACTCTCAGAAGATAGTAGAGCAGTGCTATGTGGTTCAGAATACTGAACCATACCAGAACTGGTAGAAACATGATTTTTGGCATCTTGCTCAGCCAAAGCTCTTTCAGCTTTGTTTTCTTCAGTATATCTGAAGGCTCCATAAAGGG
>CM067167.1:147023267-147173139 GCA_034093135.1 Erigeron breviscapus | reverse complement strand
ATGTTGTACGAACTGTAATCAAGGCCTTTCTTTTCAAATACACCCAACCGCTGTAGATATAAGGGTAGCTGTTTTTTCACCGTTGCAATCATAAATTCAACAGCTTCTTTGTCTTGTGGGGAAGAAAGGCATTCATGGTAGCTGTCGTATATCATCATCACTCCTGTAGGTATATGAAACTCTCCAAGAGTCCAATGCTTTTCCACATTGTTAATCGGAATCAATACCTAAATATTACATGGGAAAAGGTTTGTTACATAATAGGCTTAATCTTATATATAATATTATGTAACAAAGCAGTTATTTAATATATATGTACGTACACGATCAACTTCTCCAAATGACACCTTGAACCGTTGCCCATCTCCATATAAATTACTTACATGACCCATCAAAAGAAGTGTGAGAAACCAGCCATCCACCATACACCAGTCTGCATTGGGTGGCCTGGTTTCGTTCAAGTAATCAACCCACATAGATATATGCTGTCACATGACAACCTAAGTATTAGACTACATTTTAGATAGGGATATATGATAATCTATGTCACACAAATTCTAACCTCATCGTGCAGCCAACCCTCTTGTAGGTTATCCATGCAAAGTAGGGCATTCCAAAATGGTTTTCTTAAGATCATATTAGGAGAAAATGACAAACGCCATCCCTCAAGACCTGCCATCCTCTTCAAATAATGGTATTGAGAACTAGGCACCGGATACATTTTTGATGGATCGTCCCGTTCTAGATCCTAAAAGAAAAAGCAAATTAAAAAGGAATAAAATATTCAACTCGTACATGTTACAGGTAACATCAAATAAACCAATGTATATGCCTATACCTCAATCCAAGGTGCAACCGGGCGCAACTTACAAAAGTCTGACTTAGGGATAAATGAACGCATAGTAGATGGTTCACCCTTTACATTAACACCCTTCAAATGGAGACACTTGTTATTAGATATATACAACAGTAACAGAACTGTAAAACAGATTATATAAAGGTTTAAACAAAACTTAACTATGTACACCTTTTAAACTTGCACTTTTAATCTGATTTCATGATATAGTTTAAAAGATCAAGCAATCATAAAAGAGCATTCATAACAACGTAACGTTTCATGTCATACAAGCGTAAATACACTATAATAAGATATATACCTGTCTCTCGACTTTCTTCACCTCCACCGGCTGCGTCACCTTAGCCTGAGTGGTTGCAGGCTTCACATCCTCAATCTTTGTCAGCTCCAACAAGTAACCCGCCTGTTTAATCAACTTAATCTTTTCACTACTCGCAGCTTCCATTACCGCCCACATCTCCTCACCTTCCTCTTTCAACTCAAACCCAACACATTCCAACAAATCCAAACCTCCTGCAACATCAGTAATCGCCTCTTTAATCTTCGGATTCCCCAACCGAATTTTCCTAAACTTAACATTCTCAGGCTCCTTAACAATATTCTTTAACAACTTAAGCACAATTTCAACCGAACCATCTGACGGTTTCACAGAAACATATGTCCCAACACAACTTTCCAACTCACATTCTTTTTCCTCCGTTTTTCCAACACTTTCATCACTTTCCGATTCCTTATTCGACAAACAACTCTCCACGTGATCTGAAACCTCTTCTTCCGACCCAAACACTCGACTACAAACCGGACACTCAAATACATTCGAATCGTACCCATTTTTGTTTCTTTTACCAGTTGTGATCAAGGCATCAAATGGGTCAAACCCGTTTGTTGACTTAACACTTTTTCCAGCCAAAAGATCAGAACTTGACGAGGTGGAGCCTTTCGGGTCAGTTATCCGGGTTCCGGGTCGATTAGAATCCTCAATCTTTGTCGGCTCCAACAAGTAACCCGCCTGTTTAATCAACTTAATCTTTTCACTACTCGCAGCTTCCATTACCGCCCACATCTCCTCACCTTCCTCTTTCAACTCAAACCCAACACATTCCAACAAATCCAAACCTCCTGCAACATCAGTAATCGCCTCTTTAATCTTCGGATTCCCCAACCGAATTTTCCTAAACTTAACATTCTCAGGCTCCTTAACAATATTCTTTAACAACTTAAGCACAATTTCAACCGAACCATCTGACGGTTTCACAGAAACATATGTCCCAACACAACTTTCCAACTCACATTCTTTTTCCTCCGTTTTTCCACCACTTTCATCACTTTCCGATTCCTTATTCGAAAAACAACTCTCCACTTGATCCGAAACCTCTTCTTCCGATTTATCATCTTCACGAGTAAATAGTTTGTAGGCTGCATGGAGGGCAATGCCGGCTGCAGCGGATACTGCTACAATGAGTAAAGGTCTCGATATGTGTCGGAGTAGGGTGATCAGGGGTTGACCGGACGCCATTATGAGGTGACACAAGGGTTTAATTATTTGAGGTGATCAGGGAGTAGGGTGATCAGCGGACACAAGGTTTAAGAAAAAAGGGGTTTAATTATGCCCTCAAAAAATCAATGGCCCATGTATATATACACAGCCGACAATTACAAATAAGGAAAATATTTAGGTTATTTTAAATATTCCGTTTCAATTTTTTAATAATTACAAATAAGGAAGTTATTTTAAATGTTTTGGTAAGTAAAGATTTTTTCGATCTTAGTGCTCGAAATCCCATGAAAGTTTTGGTAAGTAAAGTTATTTTATACACGCCATGAAAGTTCCTTAGGCAACTAATATAATGAAAAAGTAGGTATGTTTGATTGAGGATTATACCTAGGCTATTGCAATAAAAGGAAGAAAAAAAAGATACGAGATTCGTTTGTGAATAAACTGAAAGTTTATTAAGCAACTAGTATTATAGGAAAAACAATGATATAACTGTGTACAAATTACAAACCCTATAAAAAATGTAAGAACTTTTGATCACCACTCCAATAGGCCCACATCCCAACCCAATTAAACTAACAAAGTTCGATAAAAACATAAAATAAATTGGAAAATGATAAATTTGTAATAATGTTTAGTTAATCACAAAAACACATACATTATATAATTATATACTATACAATATAATATTGGGGAAGTGAATATAAGGTTGTCTCATACCTAAACTTATGTATAAAACTTCTCACATAAGATTTTTTTAAAACATAAAATTCATGAGGGTCATGTGATTATTCATTAAACAAAAAATATTAAAATATTAGTATGTGACACCTAAGCTTAGGTATGAGACAACCTTATATTCACTTTTCCCGTATAATATATACATACATTGACACAATGTGACATGAATGGATAAAAATTAAAAAATGTTGTAAAGTTATCATCACTAAACTAGCATGTTACCCACGCAATACGGCGGTAGTCGTGGTGTTGGTGGTGGGGGTGGCGGCGAGTGGTGTAGAGAATTTGATGTAAAAGTAATTGATGTCAAGGGTTAATGGAGATATTTGAAAAGATAAGGATTGATAATGTCATTTAATCATTAGTGTTAAAGTGTAGTGTATGTGGAAATTTTTAAGAAAATATTATATATTTTTTAACACTTCTAAAAATAAAGTGTTATTTTTTTTATAATATAGTATAGATAGACTGTACAAACTTTGCCCATATAATCTACATCACATCACATCCCAATTAACATTCAAACCATTGTTCTAATTTAACCTTGGCCCAAATCCAAAATGAGCAAACTCGGCCCAATATAAAAACATCGTATGACAACCCAATTTAACAAACAAAGTTTCATCGAAACTTAAAACCCAAATTTTTCTGGTCACTGCTATCATCCGATCTTTCTCCATCTCCCTCAGCAACAAAAAAACAACAAATCATATTTCACAATAATTATTATTTCTTTTGCCAGTTGAGTGTTTATATTTAAAGATTATTAATTTTCGTAAAAATCTAGGGTTACGTGATGGCGACGGCTTCACCAGCGATAAGCAATAACAGCGCCGATAACACAAACTCAATCACCGGCGGCGCTAGCACCTCCTCCCCCGGTGGAAGATCGATCACCGCCTTAATGAGTCCGATGTCAATTAGCAATAATAATAATAATAGTAATTATAACAGTAATTTTAAAACTCTCCGAGGGCAAAATAAACCTAAATGCATCAAGTGTGGCAATGTTGCTCGTTCCAGGTTCCTTTACTTTTTGATTTTATATTCAATTTCTAATTATTTATCTATATGTTAATTAGAATTTCATTTTTATTATATCTATTTTGAAGTTATATATTCAATTTCAGTTATAGTATGTATATGATATAAATTTGAATGAATGGATATATTAGGAAGTAGGTAGATGCACTATTGAAACATAATTTTTTGATGAGGAGTTATGTTCCCGTAATTTAACCGAGATACTTGCCTTTGTCCGGAAACAACGATAAATTGGATTATGGCACAGGTCAAGTTATATAGTTACTATTGCTGGACACAGTTATTAGCTTAAGACCTAGGCTCTATGTTTTTATTATATGACTGTCGGCTTCAAGCATAAAGATACTTTCCGTTTGAAAGTACTAATATAAGAAAATAAGGTAGATGACGTACATTACTATAACTTGGTGAATGCTATATGCTGTTGTTATATAGGTTTTATATAGTGTAAATTATACGGTGTCAACGCATTAGAAATGTGTATTAGTTTTGTTTACTTTGAAGATTTTGCTATGTAATAACTAATAAGTTGATTTGAATGAAAAGATACGTTTTACTAAGAGATTTTGAGATTTCGTTACTTATTCTCAGCTATGTTAGATATGAAGTGATTTCTCGAGAATGCTTAAATATGTATTTCAGCGGGCCGTTTTTAACTCTAACACAACTGCGATCTATTTCCGCCTGCATTTTTAGATATGGAGCTCTGTATTTATTCTTCGAATGTTATTCTGAAAGTAGTTTTGAAACAACTTTTGCAGGTGTCCGTACACTTCATGCAAAAACTGCTGTGCGAATGCTCAAAATCCATGTTTTATACATGGTATGACAATGAATAGGATTATGATTTCCATGTGGATCATAATTGCCAAATGCCAATTTACTGTTTCAGTCATAAACTGGATACACATAGAACTTGCAATTTAATCTGAGTTTTCTTGCAGTGTTGAAGAACAGCACACCAGTAACAGAGAAGTTACCATCCGCAGGCTCATCTGTGACTGAACAGCGCGCGAGTGAGACACCGTCGTCTGGGTAAGTTGTATGCATCCATATAGCTATCACTCTCAATATCTTTTTTCTTCTGCTGTTTGTTTCTTAGGTGTAAACTGGTATTTGTTTTTATAACTTATCACTAATAAACTAAATTTGTTTGGTTATAGTATTGTAGAGATACAGGTTATTCTTTAAGAATTAAGAACATCAACATAGATTGCATTATCCTTTTACGGTTATTAATGACTGGTTGCCTATGTAGAATTATGCTTTTTCACTTCTATGCTTCTGAATCTCTTACCATTGTGCTGCTAAATTCTTTATAATAGAGGTGGGTAAATGGGCTAGAGGAGGGGCTCGGTAAATGATCAAAAGGGCTGGTTTTTCTTGACCTTTATTAAATAAGAATTTTGATTTTCAATAAATGTTCAGTGTACAATGTGACTAAAAAAGTTATATTGTTTCGAATACTTTCAACAATAATCTAATTTTTGAACAAAATGATGTAGGTGGTCTTATGCGTAAAAAGTGTTATGCTTAAGCACATTAAAACCCTTGCATTAGTTGAATGGGTAAAGTGTTTACATCTACTTCAGACTCTAACTTTATTGGAGTTTTTTTTACAGGAATGTGCATAGAGTCACCTCGGTCCGGCAGCTATCCAACCCTTTTGCCCAGTTTAACAATTTGGGATCTCGTATAAAAAAGCCAATGACTACAAAGGTGAGATCTAATTGATTGTTTCATTTTTGTACATTTCAATTGTTTTCATTATGTTATATAAAGCTCTCATCATTATGAAACTGAAATATACAGGAGGCCTATCAGTTAAATGAATGGAGGTTTTTAAAGTTAAAGGAATACAAGGACAGGAACATAGAAATAGAAAATGAGGCTTTCGATAGATATTTGCAGAATATCAGTCTATTGGAGGAAGTTTTTGCTGTAAGTTCAAAGTTGGGAGAACCCGTGTCAACCGTAGACGTGATAGAACGAAAGACTGAAACGATGGTTTCAAATTTGAAATTGAAGTTTGCTGCAGACCCAATTAGAATTGAAGACTTGAGAGATAGAATGAGGTTCATAGTTCACAACGGACTGAGAAAGCTTAAAAGTGAGACACCAACTGGCAATGAAGAACCTATACCCAGTAGTAAATCTAAGAAAGCAAGGTATTCAAACTTAGTTGAACTCAACAAGAAACTAAGTAATGCTCGAACAGATGAAGATCTGAAATCTTGCCATCTACTGAAAACTCAGATTTTCAACAGACACGAACCAACATCTGGTGAACAAGCTGAAGACTTATTGGATGGCCAGCCCAAACGAAAATCTGGATGTTCGACTTTGAAATGGTTTAGTACCTGTACAGTTGATGAAGAAGCTCTTAGTCATATTGATACACAGTTTTCTTCTATTCAAGAGATCCATCAGCTCTAGTTTTAGCTAAATCTTCTAACGCTTCCATACTCGAGTTTACTATTGAAGTGTTTGGAGTGGACACTTGGATTACGCTGTATTGTATTGAGTAGTATTTAGTTTTTTATCTGTTAGTAGCCTTGATGTACTTGTTTAGTTGACAGGATAGTTGTAGTTTGTATGAGAAAAAAAGAGCTATCCTTTTGTATGTCATTCACTCGCTTTAAATTATGATTCTTAATGTTTTCGTGAGGAGGATAATCTGACCATAGTATGAGGAGGATATGTTTTAATAAAAGCCAAACTATATAGCATTTGACTTCCCAAACATTTCAATTAGATGAGAGTATGAGACACTAAAAAGTTTTGATTGAATGAAAGGAAATTACCCTTTCCCAAAGAACATCTCTTTATCCGAGTGTCAACAGGGTTATACCAAATTATACTGACAAATTTTGTCTACATATCATAATACAATTTGTTACAAGTGACTCAGTAATAATACATCAACAAAGGTCCTTGTTATATAGGACCACATAAATTGAATAGAAATAGAAATAGAAAGTGAACAAAACATGTGAGTACATTGAATAGAAAAAATTTGGAGTAGTCGAGAATGGCAAAAGGAGCCACCACAAGTCCACAACATCACCAATCAACCAACACCTTTGAAATGGGCTCTTTCAACCATTATTATTTGCCACTCTATTCAAGGACATTCCACATTACTTCAGTTTTAACTTACATATTCACTGTAGCAATATTTCATACAATTAAATATGGGCATATCATACGTATAGCCTGCTATACCGCTATTTATTATGCACTATCAATGGTTAATCAATAAGTATAGGTTGGCATGTTCTAGTAAAGCTGTTAAAATTATATGTCTAATATAAACTTTAGGGTTGTATTTGAATATATTTCTAATTTTTTTTTTTATTCTATTCTCACAAAATCAATTGTGTTAATACTTGACCGGTCTCCTTTGAGAGGCTTGGAATCCTGTCACTGACACTTTTGAGGGATTAGAATTATTTTCTCAAAATTATATATATATTTTTTTAAATATTGTTGTTCTTATTTTTTTTCTAATTGTTTATTAAGTGTTTGATGATCTACTTGATTATCTGATTTGTTGAGTATATTTGGTGTTAATTGTTTATCTGATTATTAATGGCTCCTGATGCTGGTAGTGGTTCTAAACCTACTACTGTTAGTAATCTAGATTTTGGTGATCCTTTATATATGCATCCGACTGATACTAGTGGTGCTCCTATTCTATCTTTCAAATTAACTGGAACTGAAAATTATAATGTGTGGTCATGTGCTATGTTGCTTGCTTTGGAAACTAAAAATAAAGTAGGTTTTATAGATGGTACATGTGGAAAAAATGAAGATGATTCTGTTCTTGCTAAACAATGGGATAGGTGTAACTCTGTGGTTCTTTCTTGGATTTTAGGATCTGTTAGTCAAGAATTGTATATGGGACAGATATTTTCTAAAGTTGCTAGTGAAGTTTGGAATGACTTAAAAGAAACTTATGACAAGGTTGATGGTTCTGTTATGTTCAATTTACATCATAAAATTAACACATTGTGTCAAAATGGTTCTTCTTTGTCAGAGTATTATCACAAGTTAAATACTTTATGGAAACAGTTTGATGCTATGGTTAAATTGCCTGTGTGTACTTGTAAAGCTGCTAAAGAATTTAAAACACATCATGATTTAATAAGGTTAATGCAGTTTCTTATGGGTCTTGATGAGATGTATATGTCTGTTAGAAGTACTATTCTTACAAGAGATCCTTTGCCTGATGTGAAATCTGCTTATGCTTTGATATCTAGAGAAGAATCACATAGAAATACAAGTTCTTTGAATCATGCTAAACCTTCTAATTCTGCTTTTGTGTCAAAGTTTAATGATCCTAAAAAGAAGTTTGTTAGAAATGATAATCTTGTTTGTGTTAATCCTGCATGTGGTTTAAAAGGTCATACTATTGACAAATGCTTTAAACTTGTTGGTTATCTAGATGTTTATAAGAAGAAATCTAATTTTCAAAAACAAAACAGAAATTATACAAGTCATAATGTTGTGAATGATAAAACCAGTAATTGGTGTGATAAAAATAACTTGTCTGATTCTGAAAATGGTTCTAATTCTTCTTCTGTGACTAATTCTGGTTTACCTTTCACTAAGGAACAACTTACAAAGCTTATGAGTTTGTTAAATGAGAATCGGGATTCTAAAGGAAAGACACAAGCTAATATGGCAGGTGCTATTTTTAATGCCTTTATGTCTTCAACTTATTTTAATTCAAATGTTCAGTTTGATACTTTGATTAGTTTAATTAATTGGATCATTGATTCTGGTGCAAACCAACACATGTGTGCTTCTGATAAAGACATGATCAATGTGATTGATGTATCTGCTTTAAATCTTACTGTGAATCATCCTAATGGTACTTCTGCTCAAATTACTAAAATTGGAGATTTAAGAATCACTGATCATATTACATTGTTTGATGTTCTTGTTGTACCTGAATATAATGTAAATCTTCTATCTGCTCACAAAGCAAATAGAGACAGTAAACTGTTCTTTGGTTTCTCTGAATATGCATGCTATATACAGGATTTGAGAACAATGAGAAGTTTGGGGACTGGTAGAGTTCATGGTGGTCTTTATTTGTTAAATCTTGGTAAGGTTTGTGCTAATAATGTTAATATTAATTCTGTATCAAATTGCAATGTATCTGCTGATTTGTGGCATTCAAGATTAGGTCATCCATCTTATAATGTTCTGCATGTGTTAAAATCTAAACTTAAACTTGGTGTGATTGATGATTCTCTGCCATGTGATACTTGTCATAGAGCTAAGCAAACTAGACAACCTTTTCCTCTAAGTGATCACAAGTCATTAAGTATAGGTGATTTAATACATCTTGATGTGTGGGGTCCTTATAGGAAACCTAGTAAAGAAGGATACAAGTATTTTTTTAACTGTTGTTGATGATTTTTCAAGAGCAGTTTGGGTTTACATGTTGAAAAATAAAACTGAAGTTTTTGAAAACATAAATTCTTTTTTAAGGATGATTAACACACAATTTGGAAAGAAGGTTAAAATAATTAGGTCTGACAATGAAACTGAGTTTGTTAACTGGAACATGGATAAAATGTTTAAACAATTTGGTATTATACATCAAACTACTTGTGCTTATACACCTCAACAAAATGGGGTGGCTGAAAGAAAGCATAGGCATTTGTTGAATGTGGCTAGGGCTCTTCTCTTTCAGGGAGGGATTCCTTTATACATGTGGCCTGAGTGTGTTTACACTGCTGTTTATTTAATTAATAGGACTCCTTCTTCTGTGTTAAAAGGAAAATCTCCTTATGAACTTGTGTTTGGTTTTGAACCTGCTTTATCTCATCTTAGAAATTTTGGTTGTCTTTGTTATGCAACTGTTTTGAATAATGATAATAAGTTTTCTAAGAGAGCTGAAAAATGTGTTTTACTTGGTTACTCAAATTCAAAGAAGGGATATAAACTGTACAGTTTAGATGATAAAACTATTTTGTTTGCCAGAGATGTGAAATTTTATGAACAAATTTTTCCTTTTAAAATGAGTACAAGTGATTGTTCTAATGAAGAGTTATGCAATTTCTTTGACAGGATTGAGGTGATTGTTGAGTCCACTGGACCCAATGATGACAACTTAAACAAAACAGATTGTGATGGCAGAGCCACCATTGACATTGGTAGTACACATGAATCTGCCAATGACAATGGAGGCACAGCAACACATGATGACAACACCAATGAGGTGTTGCAATAAACAATGCTTTTTTATATGGTGACTTATATGAAGAAGTTTATATGGAATTACCTCCAGGATATTTTTCTAAAGATGATAAAAGAGTTTGTAAACTTGTTAAGTCTTTATATGGACTTAAACAAGCTCCAAGGCAATGGAATCATAAACTAACCAATGCTTTAAGTGAATATGGTTTCATCCAAAGTAAAAGTGATTATTCTCTTTTTACTAAGACTGATACAAATTTGTTTATTGCTCTTCTTGTTTATGTTGATGACATTGTCATCACTGGTAATGACAAGTCTGAGGTTGAAAAGGTTAAAAGTTTTTTAAAGACCAAGTTTCTTATAAAGGATTTGGGAAAATTAAAGTATTTTTTAGGCATTGCAGTAATTGATACTTCACAAGGTGTTTGCCTAACTCAAAGGAATTATTGTATGGATCTCTTATTTGATTATGGTATGCTTGGTTCAAAACCTATGAGAACACCTATGGATATGAATCTTGTTCTATCTGATAGACATGATGATTTTGATCCTTTTATTGAGAATGTGACCTTGTATCAAAAAATTATTGGGAAATTGATCTATCTTACTATCACTAGGCCAGACATTAGCTATCTGTGCAGTGTTTAAGTCAATATATGCATGCTCCTAAAGCTTCACATTTAAAGCTTGCCTTCAGAATCTTAAGGTATCTTAAGAAGAATCCAGGTAAAGGTATTCACATTATAAAAGGTCAGTCTTTCTCTCTTTCTGCCTTTGTGGATTCAGATTGGGGGAAATGTGTGACATCCAGGAAATCTGTTACTGGTTTTTGCATTTTTTTAAATGATTCTTTGATTTCCTGGAAAAGTAAGAAGCAGAAAACAGTGTCTAGGTCTTCCTCTGAAGCAGAGTATAGGGCCATGGCCACTGTGACTTGTGAATTGGTATGGATTCTTAACATTTTGAATGACTTAAAGGTTAAAAATTTGTTGCCTGTTACTTTGTATTGTGATAATAAATCAGCTGTTTTGATTGCAACAAATCCAGTTCTTCATGAAAGAACTAAACATATTGAAATTGATATTCATATTGTAAGGGAAAAAGTTAGTTCTGGTATGCTTAATCTTGTTAAAGTTGATACCAATGATCAAACTGCTGACATTTTTACAAAGAGTTTATGCATAAGACAACATGATTTTTTGTTAAGTAAGATGAACATGATTGATCTTTTTTTGCCTAAAGTTTATATTAAGGGAGGGTGTTAAAATTATATGTCTAATATAAACTTTAGAGTTGTATTTGAATATATTTCTAACTTCAGGGTTAAGTATTGTACAGGAGTGTTATTGCTGATTCTGAAAGGACTAGATGTGCACAAAGGGAAAAGAGGAGGGAGGAGTAGTGCAAGCTTCTTGGAGTATATATACGTCTTTATAACCCGATCAGGGTTTTATATCAGTTATTATCACTTTTCGTTTATATGTTCTTCTCTCAAATAATTCGAGATTTTCTTTGTAATTGATTGATTCATCTTGATCAATCGTTTGTTTGATCATCTTGATCATATTTCTTTGTAATAATCGAACTCTATAAGTCGGATTATACAGCCGACTGATTAATTACTTAATAATAATAAAACAACAATTAATAATAATTGTTGTTTGATTGATCTTTGAGTTCGTTCAAAAGCCAAACTATAGCATTTGACGTCCCAAACATTTCAATTAGATGAGAGTATGAGACACTAAAAAGTTTTGATTGAATGAAAGGAAATTACCCTTTCCCAAAGAACATCTCTTTATCCGAGTGTCAACAGGGTTATACCAAATTATACTGACAAATTTTGTCTACATATCATAATACAATTTGTTACAAGTGACTCAGTAATAATACATCAACAAAGGTCCTTGTTATATAGGACCACATAAATTGAATAGAAATAGAAATAGAAAGTGAACAAAACATGTGAGTACATTGAATAGAAAAAATTTGGAGTAGTCGAGAATGCATGGCAAAAGGAGCCACCACAAGTCCACAACATCACCAATCAACCAACACCTTTGAAATGGGCTCTTTCCACCATTATTATTTGCCACTCTATTCAAGGACATTCCACATTACTTCAGTTTTAACTTACATATTCACTGTAGCAATATTTCATACAATTAAATATTTCCTTCATTTGGACTTCCCTTAACGTTTATATCGAAGATGTGTTTGAAATTAATGGTGTAATGTGTTCAAATTTTTGTATGATGCATTATCTATTTAGTACACGTGTAATTTTTACATTTGATGTATGGATATATCATTATATATATGTATGCAGAGGCCGAGAAAAAAAAAAGAAAAGGGAAATCCAATAGATTTTTTATAGTACGACCAACGATTCCACGAGGTTTATATATTATGGCCTTCTCAATTGAGTAAAAAAGTCATATTCCAGTCTCGTACGTGTATAGGCGTGCAGTTGTGAAAATGTATATGTGTAAAAAGTAGTGTGTTTGGGCTAAAAACAGAATATTGGTTGATAGTGTAGTGTTTTAGGTATTGGTGAGCTAATTGTGGAAGAATTTATAATTAGTACAATATATATGCATTAGGTAATCACTTCATTACTTTTAGGTAACGTCTATCCCTGTCTATCACCAATTATTCTCCCATCCACTAAAATTTCTTATGTTTAAAACGTTATACGATTTGTATGTTCTTTCACATATATAACTCATAATAATGATAATTATAGAGTTCGACGAATATGTCGCTATTATATTTTGTGTGAGCCAATTAGATACCTCAACATAAAAGGATTTCAATAATCTGTTAGTATATCACGGTTTTTAAGTTTTGTTATAGCTAATTCCATCGAGTTAATGAGTTCTTGTTATATATGACGAGTGTCGATGTATTTGAATAGTTAACCGTCCTTAGTCTAACTAATACAGTTTTTCAATCTATTCGTGGTGGGCTCAAAACTTATATGATCACCTAATACTCATTCACTTTCCTTTGTACAACTATTGATATTACCCAAGCACGAAAAAGCTTATAAAAACCTTTTTTTTTAACTCGGTTTCATCATCACTCACCGTAACAAACCCAAGAGCCATAATGCATCATTCGAGGTTCAATGTGTAAGTTAGTGTAATTAAGGCATCTTGTCATATGACATGGAATGAGGTCGGAGGTTAAGACTCAAATAGTGGGTTTAATGAAAGCACCTCTAGTGACTAATGGTGGTGAAAATGAGCAAGCAATACTAAAATTAGCAAGCATAATTTCCGGGACTTTAGTGAATGGAAAATGATATTCGTACCACGATTTTTGATGTATGTATCACAACGTACAAATTTTACAACTGACTGTACAAGCCAGTAATGCACAGTTGTGGTAAATCTATCAAAGTGAGTGGTACTAATATCACTTCCCTTATTGAATGGATCATCAATGATTGTTTACAAGAATGATACTACATTTTAGAACTATTGATGTCACACCTAGTTTTTTATTTATTTTTTTTAATTTCTAACCGTTGGTGTCACCCCTAGTTGAGTGGAGCGTTCATTATTGTAAACTCGTTTATATCAGGGCGGTTATGGGTTCGTATAAGGAGCCCAACTGCACAGGACCCACACCATATATGAGGCAAATTTAGTCCCAAAGCCTAGAATTATATGTATAATTCAAAGAGTCTTTCCGATTTTAAAAAAAGAAGATAAAAGATGAAAATGTAGTTTGTGCTCAAATTTATTTCAAAACTTATCCCAAGACCCAAGGTAAAAAAAAAATACTTTTATATATACTTTCTATTTTTTCTATTATTAATGAAATTTTTGGTGTTTATAGGTTTGGGTCTTAAAAGTTTACAAGATGGGCTTGGTTATACATAACATTGTTTATTCTTCAAATAAATTGTCAAGATCCATAGTTGTGCTAAGATGGCGTTATAAATAGATCGGTTTGGGTAAAATTCCACATAGTCGACCCCCCTTGTAATAATATCATTTCCCAACTTTTCAAATCAAACCAAACTCGATTAGTATGCAAGCCAAACTTTAAATTGTTTAGTTTGATTTCTTCCATTAATTTAATCATTATGCTATTATATTTAATTAGATTAGATGGATGAGAAGATGAATAAAGATAAAATATGTTAAAGATGTGCCGGGCCTATTTCCTTTATACAAGATATAAATTTGTAGATATTTTGTTTACATATGAATGTGCTACTCGTATATCTTATTAATCACGCTTTATGGAGAGAAACTAAAAAATTTATAATAGAAACAGAGTTGTTATTTGTGATTTGGAAATATGTTTGAATCGAGTTTAATTTAAGGTGGTTTTATTCGCTCATTGAAATTGGTACCCAAAAAGTCTTGGAAGATGGCTAAAGAGATTCAACAATCAAACAAATGGGACAAATAGGTAATTGAAAATATATGTCCGGTTGATATTTGGAAATTGACGTATACCATGCGCTAAGCATTCGAGTTGATGGAGGCCTGGTTTTGGTGGTGTTAAATCTGTCAATTGTGTGTCTTATATAAATTAGATAAATCATTTCAATCCAAATTCTGTCAAATAGTTTGTTGAAGGCAACGTTAAGAATAACGTTTTCTTTAACGGTCAACATAAAAGCTCGACTATATATTTAGTTAATCTAATGGTGAAAGGTGGTTACAGATGCCCGCAAACGCAAACAATGTTGGATAGCTTAAGTCTACCATGTAGCTTCATCCTAAAAAACTTCATGAGGTCCCAATCAAGGTTATAAACCCTGACCTCATGAGTAAAACCTGAATGTCTCACCAGTTCATCTGTAAGTCATTTGCTGAGGATAACATTTCTTAGCTTGTCAAGTTGGAAATCGATTGATAAATATAGAGAAGAAAAAGAATTGAGAGTTTTGAGACAATATTATTACTAAAAATATTGTGTTACAATAAATGATAACGGCTGCTAACAAACTATTTCCCCTCTAATATCATCTACAACTTTGCGAGTCACATTCTAAAGGAATGAACAAAGCTACAATAGTAACAAAGTATGCCAACAATTACTTTTAAGGGTATGATAAGCTAATTAAATAAATGCTAATTCAGATCTATAACAGGTTAATAGTCATGGATATATGCATTTGAAGGGTTTTCTGCATAAAAATTAAAACTTTATTTAGAATACGAAAAACTAGTTTAGTTTTTTTTTCTATTTTTTTTTTAAACGGCAAAGACGAAATATTATTAATAAAAACTCAACTAGCAATAATCTAGCAGTAACATAGTACAAACTAAGAAACAAAATAGAAAAAAATAAATCAAGTAATATTACAAGGTTTGTTGCACCAAATAGTTTAGTAGATAAAAACTTGAAACCTTCAATTTGGAAATTTATACAAAGTTTGGTGCTATTTTATGTAAATTACCCGATCATTATACAAAGATATCTCTTATTTCTCTTTAATAAATATCTAATACTTCATTAACAAGCAAACCATAATTGAATGAATGTATTTAAACACTACTTATGTCTCATGATGTTCAAGGTTAACTTTGTCCAATTTGTGTTCAAAGATATATAAAGTATATAACCTTATCTGAGAGTCTCGAAAATGCACCGACTATGATATTTATCTTCAAGGGTATTTATTTATACGAATATACACACAAAATCCTTAAGCATCCATATAAAATAGTTTCCATACCCCCAGACCAGAATAAGATATATGGTCGTGTGCATATGGTTCCGAATCACATACTAAACGATTATCAATAGGACAACCTCGTGGCAGTTTCAATCTTTCATTCCATAACGTGTAAATACTCTTTTACCCGTAACAAACCAAAGCATAAAATCATGGTGGTGAATGCATTAAAGGAACCACATGAATCTACCTCGAAGTACTAAAAGAGCGTTGGAAAAAATACTTCTTATTTTCTAATTTTGTATTTTAAAAAAATATGGAAAACAGAAAACACGATTAAATTATAGTTTTTAAAATTTTTATTTGTTTTTCAGAGATGAAAAACTCTTTTAATTTTCCAAAAAGTCAAAAACATTTTGCACAACTAAACGCGCCTTTTGTGCTTTTTTTCTTAAGACTTGAGAGACAATATAGCATTAAGCCATTAAGGTCCCGTTCTTTTTTTATTTAATATTTAATAATTAAGAACTTAATGCATTCAGTCAAATTTCATGTTCTTTTTTTTTACTTAATAAACAAAAATAACCGTCAATTACCTAATTTTTTACTTAATACATACAGACATTTTTTTATACATTCAGCCACTTAATACATTCAGCACTTAGTAATTAAAAAAAAAACAGTTCGTCATTAACCAAAAACTACGAGTAATTACCACGTCCATCACATGACATCGCATCATCATCCCCATTATGCATACTAGCCTGGTGCCCGCACGTTCCGGCGGCTAAATGGTGATGACAATATTAAACATGCGAGTGACGATGACGACGATAATTGCAAACCAAACACCATTGTTAAGAAGCCTATATACTTACTACATTGTACAATATGTATCTATAAATTGGAGATAATATATCATATGTTCTACACATATAATAGTCATAAATGTACATGAGATTATTTAAGAAATGACAAACCGTAAATTTAAACTCGTAGAATTGACTATTCTCAAATCAACTGCTTTTTATCTAAACATTAAGAAACATATAAGGCTCCATAATAGACTTCAAACCCAATTATCTTCATTTATAAGTTGGTGATATTATCTAGCTTGTAGATAAAAAGAGTGGATATTTGCACTTAACTAAACATACCACTGTATTAAACTTAAAAGATTCCAAAACTAAATTTAAAATCTTCAAATTGAAAATAACAGCTACAATAAATTAGAAACTGCGAACCTAAAGTTGATGTAAAATCTTGACGTATTATCTCGCTACTTGTCCAGATGTCCTCGTTTGACATCAATGGCTGCAATAATATCTAGATCCAGTGGGGCAAACAACCCATTAACCCAATGTGTACCTGGTATACCCCACACGTTACAAAGCCAAGACAGCCACCTGTTACAAATGTCCCATACCTGCAAAGTTTAAGAGTTTCCAATGACACGGTCACGTCACTTTGATGTTGCATACTAAGCAAAGTAACATGAGATTACAAGTCCATGAAAATTGGGGACTATGGCTGCAAATGGAGTTGTCCATCTTGTACTCCTAAACTGTAACATCCGTGAATCTAGACCCATTGACTTTTTGTGTAATTTGACTAACAAACTTGTTGAATGAAATAATTGGGCCCATTTGTGATTATATGACTATGTGGTATGTGGTCGGGTCGTTAATATGTTTATTCGATGTTTAATAGTGTAACGATTGTAACTTGGCTTGAAAAGAGAAACGGGTCGGCCCGTGGGTAGTCTATGACCCACCAGCCCCAAGACCCATTTCTCCCCCACCTTATCTCCCCCTCTCATTCTCATTTCTATCTATCTATCTCTTTCTCTCTTTCTCTCAAAAGCAAGCAAGACTATTTCATTCTTCTTCTCTCTACCATCTACTTAGTGTTGGAAAGATTATAACGCTAGAATCATCGTCATCTATACAACATTATCGTCATATCAAAGAATCAAAGGTGGAAGTCTTGCATTTTAGCCATTTTGACCTAATTTGGGTTCTAGCTCAAGGAGAAGTTTGTGTAAGTCTAATTCAACTCTTTTACTTCCATTTATGCTTGTTCTTATGCTTCTAGTCGTTTTGATGTGATCCCAAGTCTTGTAAATGGTAAAAAAAAATGGAAATTAGGGTTAGGGTTAGGGTTTGAAGGATTATGAGTGATTATGATGTTTTGGTCGAATTTGTGGGTTGGGTTATGTGTATTAATGGTTAATGATGTTTGGTTATACTTCAAAATGGGCTAAAAGTCCTTACAAGTCGTTTTGGAATGGTTTGGTCGAATTTGGGGGTTTTGGTTCGTGTTTCCTGCATAAACTGCTGGTGCAGACTGCAGGGGGTGGCCACTGCGGCGCAGTGAACTCAACTCTTGCTCACTGCGGCGCAGTGCCTTGTTTCTGGTCCTGGTTCATTTTAGCCACTGCGGCGCAGTGAGCATGGTTCTGGCTCACTGCGGCGCAGTGGATAGGTTCTGTAAAATTTTGCGTGTCAACTTTCAAACGTTAATAACTTTTGATCCGTAACTCCAAACAAGTCTTATGACCTATCGTTGGAATCGTAAGAGAGTCTAGTTTCTAGTAGTAACACTCTTTTGTATGAATCTCTTCTTATTTCTAAAAAGGTCGAGTCGAATGCGTTCTGTTCCTACTCGTTAAAGTTGTAAAGGTGTTTAGGGTTGTGACTTGACTTAATTGTGCTAAACCAACTTGTTTATGATTGTAGAGTTGACATTACGATATTATGATGTATAATTATAGGTTGTGGACGTGTGGATCCTAATACCCGTTTGTAAACTTACTAGCTTCTTTGCCGGACAAGGTGAGTTTCGTAGCTCCCTACTCAATAGAGTTTCGGGCTGAAAAGTGTACATATACGTGTTGTTTGTTTGTTTGGTTGACTTGATTGCCTGTCTAGTTAATTTCGGATTGACTGTAATTTGGTAGACAGTTTCGATTGATCGTGTGATGGTTTACGAAGGTGTTTGTGTTATTGTAACTCTTTAGGATAGAAGTACATACATGGAGGTCGGCTTTACTTTCAAAGGGTTTTGGGTGTGGTGGGAAGGCTGCGGACGACCCTATATATAAGCATCTGGGACTTGATGAAAGTAAAATCCTCCGAAGTATATGTACGCGTTGTTTAGAGTAAATGATGGACTTTGGGATTTCATTTGAGATAGACATGAATGCCTTGATATACTTGACTTATACGGTACACACTCAAGCACACTTTTATTGCTGCGTTGATGACATTATTGACACACATTTGATATACGTTTTGGTCTTACATACGTACGATACATTATTTGATATTAATATTTCGCGTGCTCAATTATTATACGCAATTACTTTACCCTTATAATCTTGTGATGATTTGATATTGTGATTAGGATAGTTGTACATACATGGAAGACGATGATACCTTTAATGAGTTGTAGATGTGGTGGGAAGGCTGCGGGTGACCCTATATATAAGCATCTATGATTCCTTAAATGTAAAGTCGTATGAAATGTATGTGCATCGTAGATGATTGATTTGTGATATGATGGTTTTGTGATTGAGATTGATGAGACGGTTCATTACGTTTGATTGACTTAGTTAAGTTGTGAAGTATATTATTACTGTTTAGGATAGACGTGCATACACGGAAGTCGGTTATGCCTTCCAAGGGTTTTAGATGTGGTGGGGAGGCTGCGGGTGACCCTATATATAAGCATCTGGGACTCGAAGAATGTAGAATCCTCCTAAGTGTATGTACGTATAGTTTAATTTGGGTTAATGATCGATGGTTGATAGTTGTTGAATTTGTGGTTTATGTATATACGCGGTTTACACGCAAGCATTCTATATGTATATACGCGGTTTACACGCAAGCATTCTATATGTATATACGCGGTTTACACGCAAGCATTCTATATATATACGCGGTTTACACGCAAGCATTCTATATATATATATACGCGGTTTACACGCAAGCATTCTATAAATATATACGCGATTTACACGCATGCATACTCTGTTTACGCGTCTACACGCTAGCACACCCCATTTGATGCATTTGTAACATGGTTGATACGAACTTGACATACATTATGGATATGCATACATGCGATACACGATTTGGTCATTGTCATCTTTTGCGCATATTCATTTCATGCTTGCTGGTCTTGTGAAATCTTATTGTGGATGTTATTGTGTTTTCATAGAGGCTCACTGTAAGTCATGTTTCGCCTCTACTCGTAGATTGTGATTATGGACGGTGGTTCATTGTGGACCATTACTGCGAACTCACCAACCTTGTGTTGACTATGCTTAGTACACTTTTCAGGTAACCAAGTTATTCCAGGGCGTGGAGTTGATTGTTTGCTTGCTGTTGAACCCGGACTTGGACTTATATGGATCAAGGATCCATCTGCCTTCTTTTGCATTGTACTTAGAACCGTTAGCCATCTTTTGTTGTTCTTTTGTAAACTTTGATGGTTACCTGCTCCTTATGTATTTTGATACTTGTTATTCGTATTGTATGGATTCACTGAATCCTTTATTTGCATTTAGTTCATGTTCTACATTAATCCCACCTTGTGCTATATGATTTCCGCGATATTCTGAGCCTTGGCTTGGGGTGTTACATAAACAACATCGAATAAAAAGAAAGATTGTTATCAATGTCAAATGATGGCTAAATGGTTAACCAAATTTCCAAGAAGGCAAAATATACACACTATCATAAAATATCCAAAGCGTACACACAAATTTAACGTTTATATCTCAGATTGAAGGAGCTCATCATCATATTTGTTGCTGATAATCCTTCCAAATAAACAACTTTATCAATTAAAATAAAATAAAAAAAAGTACACAAAGGCAAGATTGTAGGGACCTTTACCAATAACTTTATCAATCATAAGCACAACGGCCGACCTTTAGCAAGTGCAATAGGCACATATGAGCAGGGCCCCAAAACATGACTGTATTATAGTAAAACACAAATTCAAAAGCAATTAATCCACCATTACCCCATTGAAAACTCAAGTCCCCGTGGCCATTCATAGAATAAACAAATATATATCATTATAAAAAAGTTCATACCATAAAAGTACTCCTTGAATCAAAATCTTAGTATAACACTATAACCAAAAGGACCTTACGGAAGATCAATTTCCATGATATTTCTTCCCTATTAACACAAACAATAATCAAATAAAAGAACCAAAAATCAACAGATATACACATACAAATACGTACCTATACATACATAGAAACATATGCATATATACACATAACTTATTAAAAATAAACCTGAAGCTCAAAGTCACGCTCCTCATGTTCATGAACAGTCGCCATCGACATCACATCTTCCACTTTTTTCGAAACATTTCCTATCATTTAATGTATAATATATAATTACACGAATTAAAATCCAGATTTGATATAAAATCAATTAATAAATCATACCGAAACACATCAATATAAGCAAGAGAACACAAAAAAAAATTAAAAAATTTCCAAGATATGACCACCGTAAATAGCGAAATCACAACAAATTGATTAAACCTAATTAAGTAAGTAACAATATATATACCAGTAGTAGTTTGAACATGAAAAAAAATATATTAACAAAAAAGGAATAAAAAATAAAATAAGAAAAGGGTTTTGAAAAAACCTGGTTATCGTCCATGGTGTGGATGGCTGCCATTGCATTGGGAATGACAGCCGGAGATGGGAGCGATGGGGATGGCAGGACTGCAGGAACGAAATGCCGATCGAATCCGTTAAAGGAACCCTCGTGGCGGATTGATGGTTTTGGGGATTGATAGCGGCGGTCGTGATGGACGATGGTGATTGACAACGGTTGTGGTGATGTTTTGTCGGAATCATGGCGGTAGAATCCGGTCGGAATCAGAGGCGGTGATGATGAGAAGAGAAGAATGTGTATTTGTGTTGTCAGAGAAAAGAAGGATGGGGAATAAGAAGCGTGTATGGTAGGTTTTTTTTAACAGGGGTATTATGGGAATGAAAAAAGTGCCGAATGTCTTAAACCTTATTCTCTTTACGAGCATAGTGCCCGCGCAATGCGACGGTAAGAATTTAGAACGTACGATATGCCGTGATAACGACAATTTATAAAGTGATACTTATTTTCCGTTAGTTAGAAATTTTGTTGTCAGATACATACATCCAAAAATACAACCATTAAGCAAGTGAGAAATTATAATTTTAACTTTATATTATATGACTTTATTAGGATATACTAAATAGACAATTTAATTTGAGTTAAATTATTAGAATATACTAAATGAACAATTTAATAAACAAAATAGACAGTTTTTTTTTTCCAAACTAAATAGACAGTTTATACTAAAAAATAAATAAAAAATAGACAGTTAAATTATTACAAATACTATACCACATTAAAATAAAAATATAAAAAATCTTACATAAATAATGACATCTTATTATCTAACAAAAACTATTATGTTTTATTTTTTTTTTAAAACTTGATTTCATCAAATATTTAAAGTTATGCTCTGTGATCCATATTTAGTTTTTAAATTGGTATATTATATTAAAATAATAATAAATATGTGATATCTATTTCCATTACACTTATCAATCTTATCTTTCTTTCTAGTCTCCTACGATCCCCAGCCTTTCACATCTTCTTTCTTCTTTGTATTTTTCATTTCTTGTCCTCCAAAAATAAGTATCATTTATCCTCTTATAAATATAAGCAAAAAAATCTACAGACATGATGACTGATTGACTCCTAAACCACAAAGGGCTGTGAAAAGAAAATCTACAGGTTACCATGGGTGAAAACGGTCGCCGCCGACGATGACCGGAAAATATGGTGGTATATATTTATGTTATATATATACCGTCGACTATGTGGTAGAGACTGGATCTGATGGTCGGAGTAAGGTTGCTGACGTAGCCGGACCTGATGGTGCTAATGTTGTCGGAAGTACTTGTGGCGGCGGCGGCGGGGGAGGAGGATATGGTGGTGGCGGCGGCTATGGGTTTGTTCGCGATTGAAATCTGATTCGATTAGAATGAGTTTCGTGTCTTAATTCGAAAAAGCGAAAGAGTAATCACGTTTTTCACTTTTCCGGCGAGTTTTTGAATTTTCCGGCGAACTTTAAATCGGTTTTATTTTGGCAAGGGTTTGTGCGGATTTTGTTTGGTGACAATTTCGAGTTCCAATTCGAAGAAACGGAGGAGAAATCGTAGATTTAAGTTTTCCGGCCAGATTCATGATTTTTCAGGCGGCGGTGTCGAGTGGTGGTGGGGTGCGTAACAGCGTTGGTGGAGGTGGCGGCGGTGGCTGGAGGTGGTTGTAGGCGGCGGCGGCTGGTGGTTGTTGAAGACAGCGACGGCTGGTGGTGGTTGAAGATGGCGGCGGCGGCTGGTGGTGGTGGTGATTGGAAAGGTTTGGGGGTAAAAGGGTAATTATCTATAAAAGGTAGGGTTAAATTAGGTAGATCAACGTTGTAATTTGAGAAATTGAAAAAGAGCTTCCTCTATTATAAAGGAGTATAGATAAGGGTTTATAGATAGATAGATTGTATTTGTCCCAAACGGCCAAACAACGAACAATCCCAATATTAAATCTCATAGTCAGATCATTTGTTCTCCCAAAAATTGAAAGTGAAATATACAAAAATATTACTGTAGACAACAAAAAAGAAAAAATAATCAATTGAAATATACAAAAATATTACTGTAGAAAACAAAAAAGAAAAAATAATCAATTGAAATATACAAAAATATTACTGTAGAAAACAAAAAAGAAAAAATAATCAAAAGAAAACAAAAACCATATCAATTTCATCATCATATCTAAACAAACCAAACAATGTTGGGTAAAAATATCACATCACAACAAACCAAACGTGGCTTGTGATTACAAGAAAACTACTGATTTTTGATGGTACAATCCACATTTCATTTAATAGATTGTAACGTTGGTGTAAAGTATCATATTTTCTATTTAAATGTTTTTCTTTTTGTTTTTTTCGGTTCGTTGATGATGATGCTCCGAAACAATAATTTATGGAAAATTATTAATAGGTCTAAAATATGTATCAAGAAATAGACCTAAAAATTTGATTCGACCATGTGTTAAATTAAAAATAAATGTGATTTCAAAGAAAAAATGTATTTCATGTGTTAAACATTTAAAAGTGATGAGATTCATTCTTAGGTTTTGATTTTAGGTCTCTTTATTATTACTTTATTATAACTTAATATCATTCGAAACAAACTATTCTTCTTCTTTATGTATATTATTATTATTATTATTATTATTATTATTATTATTTATTTGAGTTAATTACAGAAATCGTCCTTGTCGTGGACCTCTTCACTTGCAGCTTTCGTCCATAAGTTTAATAAATTACAGTTTTAGTCCAAAAAACTTTGCCTCGTCAACACTTTTGGTCCTAGGTAGTAACGTCTGTTAAAAAGGCGATCACATGTCTAGCACGTGATGGGTAATCTTGTAATTTGGTCAACACTTTTGGTCATACTCTGAAGTTTTGGTAACACTTTTAGTCCTTACTAACACATGAGCTTTTACTTTAAAGTTTGTTAATTAATAATACAAAATTAATATTACATATACTACACCTACAAGACCAGATCCATTCATTCTAATCATCATCTTCATCACTAGACCACCAAAGATTTTCAGAAAAAAACATTCTCCAATAGTCATATTTACTACACTTACAACACCATTCAGATTCTTGATCCACCATCAAATCTAAACTCGTAAAACCAAACACAATTCAAACTCTAAAAACATAAAAAATGTCCCAATTCCGGCCAATCCATGGCACCAATACGTGTTGTTTGTTGTTAATGGAGGACAAAGTTGTTTGTGTGTGGTAGCGGTGGACGGAGGTATGGGTGGTGGCGGTGGTGGTAGATCTAGGAGGATAGTGGCCAGATCTAGGAGGGCGATGGCCGGAGTTTCCGATGTGGTGCCTAGCCGGATTTGGTTAGTTGGTGCGGATGGTGGCCGGACTTGAGCCGTCAATTTCTTCTTCATCATTATCACTATATATATATATATATAAATTATAAATATCATATATATATATATATATATATATATATTATAAAGAGTGATTGAGTGAAGTTGATCAGCTTTCACTGTTCCCATGTTACTGCTACTACTACTAGTATTATTGTGATTGAGAGTTTTGTTGATGATGATGGAGTTAAAAAAAAAGGTAATTAGTGAGATAGGGAGAGTTGGGCCTAGTAAATGAAATTATCAGCAACTTTAGCTTCCTATCTTGTTATTCTTTCTTTTTTTTTCTTTGTTATATTCATAAACTTATTACTTTTATTGTTGGTATTAGAGGATGATGGTGATAGTTGTTGTTGTGGTGATTGTATATGTAATGATCTGTTATTTGTATATACTTACAAATTTTTATATGTATATGCATATCTGTGTGACTTTGATGTGAATTCATGAAAGTGTTGTTGATGATGAAGATTTAGAAAAAAAAGGTAAAAAAAAGTATCTGGACTAAAAGTGTAACAAATGATAGAAGGAAATGACGAAAATACCCATCACGTGGCTGACACGTGATGGGTTTTTAAACGGACGTTATTACCAAGGACTAAAACTGTTGACGGGGCAAAGTTTTTTGGACTAAAACTGTAATTTATTAAACTTAGGGATGAAAGCTGCAAGTAGAGGTACACGACAGGGACGATTTCTGTAATTAACTCTATTATTATTATTGGATTTGAGTCATTTATTCCTTAGCATTGGTAGTTTGAAATATTTTTATTAAATATTAAAAGGAAACTTATTAAAGTTAAGGGTAACATATTATTTGTATAAAAGGGTGTTTGTATTGTGTATTGGATAAATTATCTGATTATTGCGTTTATATAACACAAATAGTCAGATAAAGTGTTTGACTATAAAAGTGATTATTTGTGTTAAATTAGAGGGAAAACGCAATTTTAAAAAAACATGTAAAAGCCATTCTTTTTTGAAACGCAGTTTTCAAAATACAAAGTTTTAAATTCAAAACGCATCCGAACACATCCAAGTATAATTGTATTTGAAAGAAACTAAAAATAAATAAATAAATCTTTATTTTGTGATCGGAAGTAATAACATATGTACATCTGAATTTATCTACAAACCATTTATTTAAGAAAAATAATATTTTTTCAGAAGTTTTTTGCTTAAAATTTTCTAAAATCTATTAAATTTGTACATGTGTAATCTACTATATTTTTTCCTCATCTTATATATTGATTTTTAATTTTTAAAAATGTTTTGATTTTGTAATTAATAGAATCTTTAAGAATTAATTTGAAAAAATATATAATTACTCTTCGTTCAATTGCCCCCTTCAATTCATAGGCTTTTCATCCTACATTTACCACATTTCTTTTGTTCTTTTCATTTATTCTTTCCAATTAAAGTAAATGCTCATTCACTTTTTCCTTTTCACATAAGCAACTATAATTTCATTTATTTACAATATCTTTTCAATAAACTTAAAATCACACGCATTCGCAAGGTCGTCAACTTTTACCTTTTTCACTCTTTGTAAACAAAAATAACACAAAAAATGCCATTAATTTTTTAGAGTATCCTTATAAACATACAAGGTTTTGTTAATAACAGTTTATTGTATTTAGGTATATAAAAAGTTGTGTATATTTGTCATTTAATTTAAAGGCGAGTTTTATATGTAATGTACCATTTCTTTGTGCATGTTGTGATATATCACTAACAGCCCTATCAGCAAAATCGTAAACATATAACTATAATTAAACCTCCTTTCATGTTCAATCAAAATCACCACATGTGTATATCTTATACTCCCTCCGTCCCATTACAAGTGTCTTGATTTGAATATTCAAAGTTTTTATTTATTAACTTTGACCTTAATTATTTTTGCTTGTGTTATATAATAGTTGATTAATATGAATTGATTGAGTTTTAAATATATTTTCATTGGGTATAAATTTTATCAACAATTATATAACACAAAAAATATATTAAAGGTCAAAGTTAAATAACAAAGACTTTGAATATTCAAAATGTGACACTTCTAGTGGGACGGAGGGAGTACTTAATATAAATAGTAGCATCAAAAGAAATTTCTCTTTATTTTAAGAAAAAGATTTAATGTTTATAGCAATTACAATTAAAGAACCAAGGATTTTTAAGATAAAGATGTACCCATTAATGTGTAAAAAACGATATATGTATTAAGTACATGTTATTCCTTTTTCTATAATAATAATAAAATTTACTAATGAAACTTTACTTTGTACGTATCTTATCTTTGCTTAAGAAGGTAAGATTAATCATACAAAAATTTAACGGACTATTAAAAATAGTTTTCAAGACCGTCAATAATATGTACAAAAAATAATACCTAACATATTAATAATTTAATGACAAAAAACTAAATTTATTATATACATTAAAAATAATCCATATACTATCATCTATCAACAATACCCTATTTTGAGAAATGATATATCATCCTAATAAATAACCTAATAATATTCTTAAAAACCTTAAAACATGACAAGTGTAATTCACTTATTCTCTTTCTTAATTACTAGATATCATGATGTCATAGTTACAAAGAATTTTAAGAATATCATTTTTCCCCATTTTATATGCTAAGTTCACTTCTAAAGTTTTTGAAGAATTAACAATAAAGAACCGAATATTTCCAAAATGAAAGAAAAAATATTTGACCAGATTTATGCAAGTGTAACTTAATTGTCAATATTGAAAATAGTATTAACTAATTGTGAATAATATTATTTTATTATTAAAAAAAGCCATGCTATACAACTTGATGCATGTATTGCATTTACTAAATTTTATTCAAGATATATGGAATCAAGCATCTTTTTGCCATCTTCTATTTTCTGTGTTGGCATTTAAGTTTTTATCAAAACCAACCCCCAACAACAATGGCTGTTCAAGCTCATTACCAAACTAATATTTTTCATCACCAAAGGTTTGTATCTATCACTCTTTACATATTTGTTTATTTTTTTTATAAATATTTAAACATTCACAAAAACTTAACATTTTCATGCAGAAGTTTACAAGATGAGAAAAGAAATAATTATTCATTGCTAGGCAAAGAAGAAGAAGGTATTGATTCAAGATATTTTGATCAACAATCACCCAAAGACATATCTCCCAATACTTATTTCTCAGGTATTATTGTACTAATATCATCTTAATTACACACAAGTACCATTTTGTTAATAATGTTAAAAAAAACGATATAATCAAATACGGAGTAATATAGTACATTTAAAAAAACGCAATCCCATAACAGCCAATGCAATATAGTACATTGTTGATAATGATTCGTGCTTACAATTAACATAAAATTGTGTGTGTGTGTGTGTGTTTTGACAGTTGGGTGTTGTGGTCTTAATCTAAGAAAAAGAGAAAAGGAAGTTAATATGAATCAATTTATTGACATAACCCAACTTCATACAAGAAACACCGGCGTTAACACCGGTCTCCGGCTATCATTTTCCGATCAACAAATCCGGCAACACTCTGTTTCAGCCCAAATCAAACAACAAGCTGAAGAAATTGATCATTTCTTGCAAATCCAGGTAAACCCCACTTCAAAAAATGTGAAATTATTTCTGGGTTTTGAATCTTTCTTAAAAGTGCGTGGTTAATTTATATGTTTTTATCAGGGGGAGGAGATGCGGCGCACGTTAGTAGAGAAGTGCCAAAACCACTATCGTGCGCTGGTGGAAGCGGCAGAGACGGCGGCGTCACGGCGGCTGAAGGAAAAGGAAGCCGAGCTAGTCAAAGCCTCGTGGCGCAAAGCTGAGCTGGAAGCAAAAATGGCGCAAGTTAGCATGGAGGCGGCGATGTGGCGGGAGAAGATGGTGGCCGGTGAGGCGGAAACGGAGGCCTTACATGCTAAGTTGGAACATGCTATTGTGAGCGGTGGTGGTAGGAGTATGTTAGTTGAAAGAGGTGAAAGTGGACTAATGTGCGCCAGGGATGATATGGATGCTGAGTCGGGTTATGTTGACCCGGAACGAGTGGTAGTGGTGAGTGGACCCGGCTGTAAATCGTGTGGGAAACGAGTTGCGTCAGTTTTGTTGTTGCCGTGTCGACATTTGTGTGTTTGCAGCGAGTGTGACGGCGTCGTTTTGGCTTGTCCATTATGCCTTTGTGTGAGAAGCTCCAGTATTGAAGTTTACATGTCATGACATATTGGATTGGCCCAATGGGTTTCTTGCTTAGTATTTTTAGCTTAAGGTAAAAAAAAAAAAAAAAAAAAGGAAGTTGGGTGTTAAAAAATTTGACAATATGTGAAAAATTGGTAACTTTGCATTTGTTTTACATTCTAGAGGAAATGGTATCGTTGAAAAAACTGTTGAAAATGAAATTGACAATTTTGAAGAAATTATGGAAAATATGATATTATGATTAATTTTATTACGTTATTAAGTATACTGCTTTTAGGTTATTAGGTAGTTGATGATCTGTCGAATACATAACAAGAAAATGGGATTAAAAATCATTCATGTGGATTTCTTCAACCATTTGCTTCCTGACAATATGTACATTATAACTTAACAGGGCCCAAAACATGAGATTTTTTTATGTTTAATTGGCAATTACCCGATTTGGACTTATGTAATCTATATATCAATGATTATCGAATGTGTTTTGAAACCGTATGTACATAATAATGTCATCATTTTACTTGTGTGGCCTTTTCATTGAACCTATGCCAGGGGCGGAGCCACCTTGTAGCGAGGGGTGCAACCGAACACAGTGGTAAATAAATTCTTGTCCATTTTAGTATAATTTTCACAAAATCTTAGTTGATGATTGGTATAATGTTAGTTATGAACCTATTAACTTTGCAAATAAACATTACTAATTGAACCCGCTGGAAGAAATTGCTAGCTCCACTTATGATCTAATGCTGTTCTAATTTGGTACAGTGATCGAATTGTATCAATGAGTGAGCATTTTTGTTTTTGGCCTTTCTTTTTGAACAATCAATCTTTCAACTTTGTCCATTGTTCTTGAAAGTTTTCATCAAGGGACGATAGGGTAAAAAAGGGTTTAACATGGAAATAATATGGAATTGTGTCAGAAGAAAAAAAAAGGTGTATAAGAATAAAAATTGTGTTACAAATTAAAGTGGTAACCTAGAAAGTTAAGGGAACTCTAGCCAAGATATTAATATCGGTCGATGTAGCCAAAACCATAGTTATTTTTTCTCATTTAATAACTTCTAAAATTGCAGATTGAGCCCAAAATAATCCTTCATAATGAATTGGGCCTAAAAGCCAGATTTTATTAAATTTTATTTTGATTCTAAAACAGGGAGATGATTTTGAATGTCATTTCCTGTTGGGTACTTGGGTTAAATACCTAAATATACCCCATATTAACATGTGACATTAATCACATTATTTACAATCTCTTCGTTTATTTTACATTAATCCTGACAGTCACACTAAATCCATCATATATTGTATATTTATGAAAACATTTAAGTTATATGTCTCATCTCATTGCACGAGATTATAGATTCCCAAAGTTATATTATTTCCCCCAAACCTGAAATTACATAATCAGAAGGCTAGTTGTGTAGTGACTAAAATTTCATGGTAGTGATCTTGAATATCATGATAATATGAAGTGTGGCTTGATTTTGGTAGAGGTCGGCAAATCTCATCCTATATCAAATAAAGTATTCGTGTTTTATTGCTTCAAATTTCTATAGTAGCTTGGGACAAAGCAAAGAAGATTATTATTGTAGGGCAAACTTAAAAAAGTTAAATATTTGAAGCAAAATTGTGGATAAAATAACCTTTTAAGGACACAGTTATGCATATTGTTTGACATAGACATGAAATTATTTAATGTATATTCATTTCTTTGATACTAGTGTAATTAAGTTGTACTATACTACTATAGGAAATTTAACTCAAAAAGATAAAATAAAAACTAAAGATACTACTATAGGAGAGACGTGGTTCAGCCTCTCTTTTTATTTTTACGCTAAAAATGATGCTATAGTCTTTTACTGTTTCCCGTAAAGAGTTTGTATATGTTTACACTTGTCTAGTGTATGAAAGTATATATGTAGTGGCTTATGTATGTGTTGTGTGTCGCCATAATAGGAGGGATTAAGTTTGTGTTATGAAGGTAATAGGGCTGTAAACGGTTCGGTTAGTTAGAAATTTTGAACCGTTTTTCGGGTTTCGGTTCGGTTCGGTTAGTTAGAATTTTTGAACCGTTAATTTCGGTTACCCGCAAATCGGTTACCCGAAAAAGTCGGTTAATATCGGTTTTATTTTCGGTTAACCATTTATTAAAGTTATGCTAATATAAAGTTTAAGTTTTCAATTATAATAGTCAATTTACATTGTATTAGTTAATTTTTCTATGTATAATAGTTATTTAACTACATTAATATTTTGTTTCATAAATAAATATACATTACAACTAACTTTGAATTACTTTTTTCTAACGTTATATTTATGCAATGCAAGTTTCTATTTAAGAGTATCATGATTTACTAATTAAAATGTCTTCTATATGATATTACTAATATTTTTGATAAATATTATAAACAAAGTTAGCAACTTTTCTTAAAAAGAGTATATATATAAGAAAATTACTTAGAATATCCAAAACTAATCATAGATTGTGAAAGAAAGTTAGTAAAATTGTTAATATTTAAGGCAACAAATACAAAAAATTAGCTAAATAGATATGTAAATAATGTATTCATGTAATACATATATGTGTAAATATACATATATATGATTATATGTAGTCATATATCAAAACTTCGGTTCGGTTCGGTTAACCGCGGTTAATGAATATTGAAAACCGTAACCGAACCGTTACACATCGGGTTTTCTGTTTTCGGTTTTTTCGGATTTCGGTTTTTTCGGTTTCGGTTTTTTCCGGTTTCGGTTTTTTCGGTTTCGGATCACGCGGTTCGGACCGGTTTTTCGGTTTTCCGGTTCATTTCTTACACCCCTAGAAGGTAATCAAGATGATCACAGATAATGTCGAAAGTTAAATACTACTAATATATATAATATCAAATTCCCTTAAGTTATTGGCCAAGGGTATCTTCTAAATCCACTATGTGGGCCCCGGAGGTGAGTTTTTCCCAAGGTCTCGGGTTCGAGTCTTGGGTTTCTCATCTCAAGGTATTCTCTATGAGGAGGGGGTTGGAGGTCCAGCAAATCGCTGGTTAAAATTGCCTCAAGCACGTCTGAATCGAAACTAACTTTACGAAAAAAAAAAAAAAAAAAAAAATTAAGAGGTGGTAGTTTAATGAAAGCAAATTGGTTTATATGTTTTATTTTGAATATCTTTGTGCCAATTATTGAGCATCCCGACAGTGGAATAACAAATATGTATTTTCACATGTTGTTAAAGAACTTCACTCATATAACATAAGACAATTAAAATGCCTTCGAGGCAAAGCTTTATTTGAACTATAATAGATTGCAGCTTGAAGTACGAGCACACCATCAGATGTTCTTTTGTAAATAGCCTTGTAATCGTATTGTGTAAAAAAAGGTAACTAATAATCAAGTTAGATAACTTAGTATTATTATGGGTTTTGTCATGCATGAAATAGTTATACTTTTATCATAAAATTTAATGGTGATATTTAATTTAAAATACATTTATTTTTAAACATCTTATTAATAGTTCTTAAGACTATCATTCTAGTAACATAACTTAAATAGGTCCATACATGTCTTGGAGGTCGATTTATTATATTATATACTCATGATTTTGGGTTCGGGCTTTCCTGACAGTAAAAATTTAGATTTATTATGCTCGGTCGGCATTTGTATATCTTGTGAATACAGTTACAATATAGATTGACTCTTCGAGTCAACATTGTTTTAGAGGGGGGAAAAGAGATAATACGTCTATCGAAGTTTTTGCTTTTTAGAAGGGAAATGATAGTTATACCACTATTTTTGATTAATTCACCATAATGTACTAACTTTACAGCAGTACCGGCTCAAGCTTTTTGGTGGCCTTAACCAAGATCAATCTTGGGGGCCTAGTTTGTTAACATAAAAAATAACGCAAAAGCATAACCAATTCTTTTATAGCATCATAAATAAACATGTTTTTTGCTTGTAATAGTTTACTAACTTAATTAATGGCAAACAAAACATTATACCAAATAATCAATCCTAAAAGAAAACTAAATACAAATTAATCACAGAAATCTGATATACAACTTAATTAACATAAATCAAATATTCACTATAAAAAAGATTAGAAATCACATGAGGTTCACGGTAAACCTGGTGGTGTTGCACTGTTGCTGCTACCGGTGATGCGCCGGCACCGTGGACCTTCCGACATGGTGGTGCCACTGTTGGTGGTTCACGGTTTGATGTGGTCTATGGATTGTAGATTTGTAGTCTACACCAAAACATAACTTTTTAGTAGAAAGCTAGAGAAGTTAAAAAATAAGAAGATTAGTGAATGAGTTTTGGTGTATAAAAACATCAATGAACAAACTTAATATTATACTCTGTACGAATTTCAAGACAATAAGAACGTTAGAGACTAGCGAGTGATGACTCGTGGGAATTTGTAAGAAAATCGACAGGTTCATTTTCCAAGGAGTTCTGTTTATGAGCCTTCTCTTTTTTCCTTTTCTCTTTCTTTCTGAGCGTCCATAGTCCCCTAATTTCTTGTTTTGAAGTTTTGAACGGCTGTGCTTATTTGCTTTTTCTTTGTATGTATTAGACTTTAGCCCAAATTTCTAAACTTTAAGCCCATTATAAAAAAACTATGGGGGCCTTATAGCTTTGGGGGCCCAAAGTGATGGCTTGGTCCCTTTCTACTGTTGGGCCGGCCATGCTTTACAGGAGTCATTAATGCTTATATGTGGTAGATGTATCATTGGTTGGGGTACAAATATCACTTCCTTTTTAGAAGGTCTAGACTCCTCGCTGGAGTCATCCCTGGTTTTACCCTAGGTCACGGTTTCAACTTTCTAAAGTAACGTGTCCTTGGAGTTTTTCCTTAAAATCAGCTCTAACGGCTAATGTTCTACATCTCGTAGTTTAGAGTACGTGTAGGGCTTCATTGTTACATGGTGAGGTGTCATCTGAAGTCGAATACCAACAGGTTGTTTAAAAAAAAAAAATATTCAAAAATCCAATTAAATATTCAAGCAAACTAAACCAAATGAAACCAAATTGTAAATCTTTTATGGAAAAGGAAGTGCTTTCATATGTTTTGGCAGTGTCTCACAAAAATTTAGTATGAAATGCATGCGGAAAGTCATCTTCTGATGAGCTATTCTAGAATCCAGACAAGAACAACCTGGTTTTAACTACTACAACATTAACAAAAGGTCAACAACTAGATAGAATAACTAATTTACTATATGAGTTTTCCTTTTAACTTTTGCTATCATTGTTCAATACACTTTTCATATGATGCAACCAAATAATAAAATAAAGAGTAAATTACACGGATGATACCTAAAGTATACCCAAATTACTCTTTTGATACAAACTTTTGAAGTTCCACTCGGATCATACCCAAACTTGCACTTTTCCACATTGATCATACCCAAACTTTCACTTTTCCACTCGGAACATACCTATCACTGACGGCCGTCTATTTGGCCGTTAAGTCAAGCTACATGTCGTGCACGTGAGGTATCAAATGCGTAATTTCATGTATATTTCAGGTATCATCCGTGTAATTTATTCTAAAACTAATTATTAAGAATTTTAAAGTTTTATTTATATTCATTTATTAAGTTGGGTAGATATGATACCCCATTCGTCCCATTTTAGTTGTCCACTGTTGACTTTCAAAGTCTTTTTGTCTCAACTTTGACCGCAAATATTTTTGTTTATATTCTATAACACTTGATATAAAATATATAAATAAATTTGATTTTAAACGAACTTTTCAATGATATAACTTTCATCAAGTATTATATAATACAAACAAAAATATTTACGGTCAAAGTTGAAGCAAAAAAACTTTGAAAGTCAACAGTGGACAACTAAAATGGGACGGAGGGAGTATTACATATGGAAAAATTATATATATTTTTTTTATATTTTTGTATTATTTTTTGAATAAATTTTCATTAAAAAGATACAAATAAGTTGTAAAAATGAAAAAAATAAAAACAAAAAATGATACAAATAAGTTGTAAAAATGAAAACATCCTCATTATTCTCACCCTTGTTTCATCAATATAATAAATAATAATAATAATAATAACAAATTAATAATAAAAAACTTTATATGCATTTGTATCAAAATAATAATAATAATAATAATAATAATAATAATAATAATAATAATAATAATAATAATACTAATAATAAAAATGAAAAATGTAGGGGTTTTTTTGAGAGTATTAAGTTTCATCCCAAACATGCGTGTAATTTAGGAGTACACGTATGATAGAATGTCGTTTTAAAAATGACAAAAAAAAACTTTCATTGAAAAACGAAAAAAAATATTTCTTCATAATAAATATATCTACCCAACTTAATAAATGAAAATAAAAAAAAATTAATATAAAGAAAACTCTAAAATTCTTAATAATTATTTTTACGGTAAATTACATGGATGATACCTGAAGTATACATGAAATTACGTGTTTGATACCTCACGTGCACGGCACGTGGCTTGACTTAACGACCAAATAGACAGTCGTTAGTGATAGGTATGGTCCGAGTGGAAAAGTGGAACTTTGGGTATGATCAGTGTGGAAAAGTGCAAGTTTAGGTATGGTCCGAGTGGAAATTCAAAAGTTTGTATCAAAAGAGTAATTTGGGGTATACTTTAGTACCATTCGTGTAATTTACTCTAAAATAAATATCTTTTCATTTCATCAGTTGTTTGGACATTTAGAGATAAAATGTACGCAACAAAATGCGCGAGTTACAACAGTTACTACTAGTTTCGATCAAGTCACAATTGGAAACATCGAACAAGAATATAGAAGAAGTGAAACAAAGAACAACATGAAATATTGCAGAAAAAGGTATTTTACATGAAACATTAATTTAACTTAAGATAAAAATAAGTAAGTTTCGGTACAAAACAAAATCTCTAAACGAAGCTCCGGAACGTACTAAACAACATACCCAAATGCTTGGATTTCTATAGTACATCACTTATTTCTTTGGCTTAAATAAAAATTTTGACTCATATATTGAACGATACATGTCCTTTAGAAGCAGAAAATGTTACCAGATATATGAAATGATAGGGTACTGATGGTGGTTTTTGTTTAGTGTTTAAATTTATAAAAATTTTGTACAAGTAGATATCTCAAACTAACCAAGCGCTTACGGGCAGGGGACCCAATCAGATGTAGTATAGTAAGTGATAAGTACATGATCGTTCGCAGGGACACTTGCACTACCTAATCTAATAATATGTGTAATTCTAACGGTTGGGGGTTGTCACGATTTCCTATTAAACTAATAAAAACTGAAAAGTAAATAGAAGCCGCAACCGCTTATTCAGCGAGAGGCTTAGTCTGAAAAAGATTTGAAAAAGCAAATAACAGTAATAAAATTAAAATACTTGTTTGGCATCTCAGATCTCATGATACGACCGGATATTATTCTACCTACTTGCTAGACTGTTGGAAACTTAATCACGGCTCAGATTCTCGTAAGATTAACTTCACCTAAGTAACTAGTGTTGTCCCTAAACTCACACTACTCTTTAAACAAATTCTCGTTAGATTCATTGTTTAAGCTTTAATCACCTAAGTTTGTGTTACTAATTCATCTTTTAGTATACCCGACTCTTAAGCCATGACCAGATATTAATTCCCTCCGGTGACCACAGTGCATGTTTCCATGTCGCTGGACCGCGTCTAACATTGTTAAGCATCATGTTCAATTTGTCCTAATTACTATGGTTCTAGATCCCTCAGTTATAAGTGAATCACCTTTTACATCTAGTTATAGACCGACTAGTGTTTTCCATCTTTATGTATTAATCCTAGTGTATGATTATAGACCGGATCATCAGAATTAAATCAATACATGCAGATATAGAACCGATAATAATATGAAGAATTAGTAAAACATGAATCTACGATAAACAGTAAAACACACTCCAACAGATCTAACAAATAAAGTAAAATAAATAAACGTCTACATGATCACATCGATCCAAACAAGTATTCAGCCTATTAGCCTACCATTATTAAAGGAATAACAAAGTCTAAAAAGATGAAAGACATTGTTTACCAACTGAAAGTAAATAAAAGAGATAGATCTAGGTAGAAGATGAAGATCGGAAGGTGTTAGAAGCTCCAAAACCTCCTTGGAATCTGCAAAGTCGACCTAGGGTTTGTAGGTGGCGGCTAGGGATGCTGAATCGGCTCTCTCTTCGGGTTTTGAGGGCTGCTTTGACTATAAATAGGCTAAAACTCGGTTGCTGAACTGGGTCGCCCAGCGACGCTGGGGATGGGCTCCAGCGGCGCTGGCAAGGGTGCCAACGGCGCTGTTAGCTCCTGCTGCTCTCTGATTTGCTTCGTTCAACTCCCGAATCAACTCCTTGTGTCTTGTAACTTCATAGGCCTTCATGTTGAGTTGCTTGATGCCATTTACCCTCACTCGCATCTTCCGTGAACCTGCGTATATATCGAATCCACTAAGTACCAATAGTTTCGGAATATTAACTCATTTTAGACATTGAAATGTGGCCTTTTGATGGGGGAATTTATCACAAAATGAACGCTCATCAGGTACAAGAGTAAGTATGCTAATGCAGCCTGCTATAATGAAATAATATATGTGATCGTATAGGCGTATAGCACGAAGAAACTGACACTAAAAGCATAAACTGACACTAAAAGCAATCATCATGGTTACAGTGGAAACAAAAAGCATAAACTGACACTAAAAGCATAAACTGACACTAAAAGCAATCATCATGGTTACAGTGGAAACAAAAAGCATAGATAGACCTAGCATTAGTTTTTGGGGAGTGACTCTATGAAATCCTACTGAGCGTAACGAGAAGTGATAATTGATAAAAACACGAGGATTGAGATGGAGGACAAGATTAAGAAAATGACATCCACCACAACAAACACTATGAAGGTTGTGATATCACAACAATATTTATTAGTGTTCCAATTAATCATAATTGGGTAGTAACCTTGAGAAACTAGCAAATCTTCATACGAAATTAAGGGATAGAATGAAAATCATGTATCAGAGAACTGATGGAGGAAATAACATCCACCAGAACAAACACTCTGAAGAATGCGTTATCACGAAATTTAGGAATGTTAGTATATGATCACGTAGAAATGAACGTATGTCCAGAAATGATTTAAGCCTACGGGGTCACACGTCTCGACACAAATGTATTTAATATTAATTAATATATTTAATGTATTTAATTAATATGATCACGATTTCAATTAACGAGTGGTCGTTAAAAACTAACGGTTACTAGTTAACGGCGTTAGTTAAGGAAGGCTTAATTTGTAATTAGGAGATTCTAGAAGTTTCCTAATTATAAACTAAAGGGGGCCGGTTTTAACTAATGAGTTTTTAACTCATTGAGTTTAACTTGGTTTCTTATAGACTAATCCTAGTATATATCTAATACGAATCCTAATCTATGTCAAATACGAAAAGGGTTTTGGATATAAATAGGAAAAAGAAAAAGCCCTCATTACTTCCTCTCCTTCCTCCTCTCTTGGCTTCGGCCGATCTCCCCACAAAAGAAAAGGGTTTTCGCTTTTGGTGTTTAACAAATCAAGGAGACAAAGCAAACGTTGCGGTTCGTGATCAAGTACTAGCATACGTGCATTCACGTGTCGTGTGTGCAATCGTAGAGAAGTTTATTTTAAACTTTCATAAAGTTTCTTGATTTATTCTCATCAATTTAAGGTACACGTTTTCTATCTTGGTTAATTAATTAACTACATAGGTTTTATCTTCCGTTGCGTGCTTTGTGATTTGATTTGATAAATTGTTATATAACCCAACAGTGGTATCACGAGCCTACTATGTATGTTTTTAATTACCAATTAAATCAAAACTTGAAGGGGGGTTAGGGTTTTGATCTTCAAATTTTCGGATATATATATATATATATATATATTTAAATTGTTTTTGTAATTTAATTACATTATTTAAATAAGAAACAAATAATATCTATATTATTAATATATATATAGTTCGAAATTTTCCAGAAAAAAAAAAAATTGTTTTTTTTAGGGTTCCTAATCCAAGTTTTGATTAATTACATGTTTATGTGATAAATTGCATGTATATATGGTGTACTTTTAATTATTTAATTGTTAAATAGAAGTAAAAATCATGAATTTTTCATGCAAATTATTCATGATTATTACTTAGATATATTGATATGAAATCTTGATCATTAGGGTTAATTATGCTAGATAATTGAATAATTAATTGTGTGACAATGTGATTATGTTTTGTGAAAGTTTCTGTTTGACACCAGTTCACTAAAAAAATCATAACTAATTAACCGTAAGGAGTTGGAAGCTGAAATCTTTACAGTAGATGCTTGACTCATAGGGCTACAACTTTTATGTTTTGTGCTAAGCCCAGTTCGGCCTTCATCAGGGCCAGATTTGGTCGTGAAGCTGCTGGATTTTCCAGATCAGCATCCTGTTTTATGGTAGATAAATTTGTTATAGATATTTTGGCTTACGCAATCAAGGCAACTTGATGTATGTGGTCTCTTTCCATATGAAAGAGGAGCCAATCTTATACCATAGTGACCAAATAGGTTAATTACCTTAAATGTTAAGTTGTGAATTTAGTAAGTTTAATTTTGCTTTTTTATGAAAATTGTATGCAAAATTGTTTTTGGAAAAATAAACTTGACTAAATATATCGAAATAAGATTTTGTTTATAAAATTGGTGCCCTAAAATCAAAAGATACACCGGCTCACCCATTTGAACAAACTCTAAGAGAGGTATAAGTCGGAGTGCGCTAGCCTCCTAAAAGGGCGGGTTTTTAAATCGCGTTTATCGCATACCTTTGCCCTTGCGCTTCTTTGTGCGTTCGAATGGAGCTACCGAGCTCTTTTGTATTTAAAGGCAATAAAAATGAGTTTTATAAACATATTATGTTTAGAAGATATGCATGAATCTTCAAACATAACTTTTTGATCACACATCAAATTGATTGACCCAATAAACTTAAGTCAATGCCACCCAACTCGTAAAGGACACTTGTGGCTGTTGTTTTACTCACTGGTACACAGTGGTGAAATGGCAGTTGCATGGCAAATCCCACTCACTGGTACACAGTGGTGGACAAATTTGCGCGTTCTTGGTTGGACGACTTAAAGCGAGTTAAGCGGTGAGACCTTGACCCGTGGCAAAAGATGGGACAAAACATGACTACAAATCACTTGATGAATCAAGTGTGATTTGTAGGTCCCATTCTTACTAGGAATTGCACATGAAATGCAATTACTGCTCGTCACTTACCTTTTGAGTGCAATCATTTCTAGCAGATCAACTGATGAAATGATTGTATGTCAATTGGATCCTAGCCTTAATGAAATTAATTGTTTATTTGATAAACATTGGGTAATTGATTTCTTAAGGATTTATTATCGAAAATACTGATTTTTGAACTTAATCTGTTTTGTAGATGGCAATGAATCCTTCCACAAACACCAATGCTTTTCGGCAAATGTTTGAAAGAGAAAAGCTTAATGGATCAAATTTCAATGACTGGTATCGTCAACTGAGAATTGTTCTAAGAGTTGAGGAACGCATGGATGTCATTGAAAGGCAATGGCCAACCGAACCAAGTGCTGAATCCACAGCAGCTGAAAAAGCTGAATATAGGATTCAGTACACTAGATTCAATGAAGTTTGTTGTTTGATGCTTGCGAGCATGTCTCCCGAGCTTCAAAAACAATTCGAACTCTACACTCCATATGATATGATCACAGAACTTAAATCCTTGTATGAAAAACAAGCTGGAGTGGAACTGTTCGACTTAGTCGTGGAACTTCATGACATGAAACTTGAATCTGGCAAATCGGTTAGCAGTCATGTGCTCAAGATGAAGAGCATTTTGACAAATTGGATTCGATGGAGTACGCTTATCATAAAGAGGTAAAAGTTGGCATGATTCTCAAATCCCTTACGAAGGAATATGAGGGTTTTGTGCAAAACTATACCATGCACTCTATGAAAAAAAAGCTGGAGTGGAACTGTTCGACTTAGTCGTGGAACTTCATGACATGAAACTTGAATCTGGCAAATCGGTTAGCAGTCATGTGCTCAAGATGAAGAGCATTTTGACAAATTGGATTCGATGGAGTACGCTTATCATAAAGAGGTAAAAGTTGGCATGATTCTCAAATCCCTTACGAAGGAATATGAGGGTTTTGTGCAAAACTATACCATGCACTCTATGAAAAAAAGCGTCAATGAACTTCATGCTATGCTCATTGAATATGAGAAGACGATTCCAAAGAAGGCCAATGACCCAAATGTCCTTATGATTAAGGGGGGTCGGATCCAGAAAGCTAAGAAATCGCACCAAGCTAAAGGCAAGTTTGATGGTAAAGGCAAGGGTAAGCAAGCAGCTTATTCCCCAAAACCAAAGAAAACCCCTCCGGCTAAGAAAGAGCATCCGGCTAAAGACCAGACCTATCATCATTGTAATGAAGTCGGGCACTGGAAGAGGAACTGTCCCAAGTATCTTGCCGAGTTGAATGTGAAGAAGAAGCAAGCAAGCGTTGCTAGTACTTCAGGTATCTTCACTATTGAATTATTTTCCTTTACTAAGCGTAAATCATGGATTTATGACACTGGCTGTGGAACTCATATCTGTAATGAATTACAGGCTCTTAGGAAAAGGAGGAAGCTGAAGCCCGGAGCTTTGCAGCTGTTCGTGGGCAATGGTCTACCAGCACCTGTTGAAGCTATTGGAGAATATCATTTAGTTCTTCCTTCCGGTTTAATTATTGTTTTAGACAATTGTCATTATGCACCTTCTATCACTAGAGGTGTAGTTTCAGTTTCTTTGTTGAAAGACAACGGTTTCATTAATGTTTTTAATGATTATGGCATTTCAGTTTCTAAAAATAATGTTCATTATTTTGATGCTATTGCTTGTGATGGTATTTATGAAATTGATATGCGTGGTTGTGTTTCAAATAATTCAATGTATAATGTTAGCAAAAGAGCCAAGACTAACTTGGACTCTACTTATCTGTGGCACTGTCGCCTTGGACACATTGGCAAAAATCGCATTGAAAGACTTCAACGTGAAGGGATTTTACAATTAAATGATGAATCATTTGATAAATGCGAGTCATGTGTTTCCGGCAAAATGACGAGAAAACCTTTTTCGCATAAACCGGAGAGGGCTAAAGATCTTCTTGGACTCATTCATACCGATGTTTGCGGCCCATTTAGACATGTGTCAAGAAAAGGAGCTAGCTACTTCATAACTTTTACGGATGATTTCAGTCGTTATGGTTATGTTTACTTGCTTAAACATAAACATGAAGTGTTTGAAACATTCAAAGAGTTTAAAAATGAAGTAGAAAATCAACTCGGAAAGACCATCAAGATTCTTCGTTCGGATCGAGGTGGTGAATACTTAAGCCAAGAGTTTAAGGATTATCTGAAAGCGTGTGGAATTGTCCAACAGCTTACTCCTCCATACACTCCTCAACATAATGGAGTGTCTGAAAGGAGAAATCGAACCTTGCTAGACATGGTGAGATCTATGATGAGCCTTACGACTCTCCCATTTTCGTTTTGGGATTATGCTCTTGAGACTGCTGTACGCATTCTCAATATGGTTCCAACCAAGAAGGTTGACAAGACACCATATGAATTATGGCATGGAAATGTTCCTAATCTGTCTTACTTAAGAGTCTGGGGATGTGAGGCACTTGTGAAGCGCGATACGCCTGACAAACTTGAACCCAGAACTACTAAGTGCATCTTTGTCGGATACCCTAAGGAAACGATGGGTTACGACTTCTATGATCCCGTCAAAAACACTGTTCGCGTTGCTCGATATGCTGAATTCTTTGAAAAGAAATTAGTTCCAGAGAACAGTGGGAGGATTGTAGAACTTGATGAGATTCAAGAGGAAGATGTGTCACCTTCTGAAGCTCCTAGCAATCATCAACTTGGGGGGGAAAATGTTCAAAGTGATGAACCTCAAGTCGATGATGATGAAGCGATTCTACTTCGTAGGTCCGAAAGGACAAGACGTCCTACTGACAGATTATGTCTGATGGTAGAAGAAAACGTTTTAGGAGATCTCGATGAGCCTCCGAATTTCAAAGCTGCATTATCAGATCCGGAATCTGAAAATGGCTTGAAGCTACGAAGGTGGAAATGAAATCCATGAAAGACAATCAAGTCTGGAGCTTGGTTGATCTTCCACAAAATGCTCAAACTGTTGGGTGTAAGTGGATCTTCAAGAAGAAGACGGACATGGATGGACATGTACACACCTATAAAGCTCGTCTCGTGGCGAAAGGTTATACTCAACGTTTCGGTGTTGACTATGATGAGACCTTTTCTCCAGTTGCGGACATTAGAGCTATTAGGATTCTCTTAGCCATAGCTGCGTACTATGACTTTGAGATATGGCAAATGGATGTTAAGACTGCTTTCTTAAATGGTTACTTGGATGAAGAAGTCTATATGGATCAACCTGAAGGTTTTATTGATCCAAAACATCCCAACAAAGTATGCAAGCTTCAAAGGTCCATTTATGGACTAAAGCAAGCATCAAGAAGTTGGAACAAGAGGTTTGATGAAGAAATCAAAAAGTTTGGTTTCGTTCAAAACCCCGATGAGCCATGTGTATATCGCAAAGCTAGTGGGAGTAATGTTACTTTCCTTGTCTTGTATGTTGATGACATATTGATCATAGGAAAACACATTCCAATGTTGCAAGATGTAAAATCCCATCTTGGAAAGTGTTTTGCCATGAAAGATTTAGGAGAAGCGGCATTTATTCTTGGAATCAAGATCTACCGAGATAGATCAAAGCGATTAATTGGACTAAGTCAAAGTGCTTATATTGATAAGGTCTTGAAGCGATTCAAGATGGAGAATTCTAAGCGTGGGTTTACACCTATGCAAGAAGGACTTAGTTTATCTGTCAAACAGGGTGCTACTACACCTAATGAGGTGGAGCGTATGCGAAGAGTCCCTTATGCTTCGGCTGTGGGATCTATTATGTATGCGGTTAGATGCACTAGACCCGATGTGGCGTTCGCGCAAAACATCGTAAGCCGATATCAACAGAATCCAGGTGAAAGTCACTGGACTGCTGTTAAGAGCATTCTGAAGTACCTACGGGCTACTAAAGATATGTTTTTGGTGTATGGAGGAAATCCAGACTTAGAGCTCAAAGTGACCGGATACTGTGATGCTGGATTTCAAACTGATAAAGATGACACGAAGTCTCAGTCAGGATTCGTCTTCGTTCTTAACGGAGGTGCTGTGGATTGGAAAAGCAGCAAGCAAAAAACAGTTGCCATGTCTGCAACAGAGTCTGAGTACATTGCCGCCTCAGAAGCCGCAATGGAAGCAGTCTGGATAAGGAAGTTCATTAGCGGGCTTGACGTGATCCCCTCAAGTGACTTACCCACTGATATGTACTGTGATAATACTGGTGCATTAATCATAGCCAACGAACCCGGAGTTCAGAAAGGTGCCAGACATTATGCTAGACGATATCACTATGTTCGTGAGCGGATCGAACTAGGTGAAATCAAATTACTCAAAGTTCACACAGATTTTAACTTAGCTGATCCTTTCACAAAAGCTTTGTCTAGGCCCAAGCTTGAAAGGCATGCCGAGGGCATAGGACTTAAATTAGCTAGTTATTTCATGTAAATCTGTTGTTTCGGTATTTGGATAAGGGATGTTAAACAATTTATATTTTTGATAATGAAATAAAGTACTTGATATGTTTGATTTCATTTAATATTAATTGTATCCTATATTTGCATGTTTAATCCTTGAATATTTTAATAAATATTCTAAATTGTCCATTGTCGATTAATTATATGGGAATATAATTAAACTAAGACAAATCTGAGCGATTGGTTATATTTTTGGAATATATAATGGATGGTCCCACCAAACTCACATGATATCCATAGTTGATGCATATCGGACTACCCCACTAACGAATTCATCACTTTATGGATCAACGTCATTAAGTGAAATTCGTAAATGGTTACTTTATTGATCCTTTGACTTGAGATACAAGCAGGTCAGCATGTATGGATTGCACTTACTTGATATAGTTCTAACTCTCCTGAATAAGGGAGTACATAAAGGGCTATTTTCAGAAAGTGTATTGAAGTATGATGACTGACACGTGTAGTCAATACAGGATTTGTTCCTTCAACTTGAAAGTTGAAGTATGATACCATTGGCGCCCTCATTAGGACTAATTAAGATGTTTGCATGGCCGTGCCCAAATAAATCCAGATGGTTCTCGATTATATTTGGTAATCTCTAATTAGTTATGGAATGAGAAACAGAATCGTTAAATCATGAAATGACATTGATCCGTATTCATGTTTAACACGGTATTTGAGCAAAGGGATAATAAATGCCTCAACCATTTAAATATACTTTAAGAAACTATACTTAAATATTTCTGGGAGCATTGGCGTGTTGCTAGACGCTAACCAATGTTATTACCTTCATTTGTTACGAGCTCAAGTGGGAGCTGTTAGTATATGATCACGTAGAAATGAACGTATGTCCAGAAATGATTTAAGCCTACGGGGTCACACGTCTCGACACAAATGTATTTAATATTAATTAATATATTTAATGTATTTAATTAATATGATCACGATTTCAATTAACGAGTGGTCGTTAAAAACTAACGGTTACTAGTTAACGGCGTTAGTTAAGGAAGGCTTAATTTGTAATTAGGAGATTCTAGAAGTTTCCTAATTATAAACTAAAGGGGGCCGGTTTTAACTAATGAGTTTTTAACTCATTGAGTTTAACTTGGTTTCTTATAGACTAATCCTAGTATATATCTAATACGAATCCTAATCTATGTCAAATACGAAAAGGGTTTTGGATATAAATAGGAAAAAGAAAAAGCCCTCATTACTTCCTCTCCTTCCTCCTCTCTTGGCTTCGGCCGATCTCCCCACAAAAGAAAAGGGTTTTCGCTTTTGGTGTTTAACAAATCAAGGAGACAAAGCAAACGTTGCGGTTCGTGATCAAGTACTAGCATACGTGCATTCACGTGTCGTGTGTGCAATCGTAGAGAAGTTTATTTTAAACTTTCATAAAGTTTCTTGATTTATTCTCATCAATTTAAGGTACACGTTTTCTATCTTGGTTAATTAATTAACTACATAGGTTTTATCTTCCGTTGCGTGCTTTGTGATTTGATTTGATAAATTGTTATATAACCCAACAAGGAAGACCACTACCTTTGGTCATATCCACCAGGAATTGTATAAACGACTCCAAACACTATGGTGGCGATAAGTGCAACCACAACCATGCATGCATTTACTAGTTGTTCCTTTCATCCACTTCTCACCTTCGAAAACTAATACTTTGTGGTAGTAAATAGATGACCTAGCGTTTTGTTTTATTGGTTTCTTCGTTCAGTGTAATGAGGAGTTATTATAGATGAGATATGATTAACACCCTCCATTTTAAACATAATAAAATGCAAACTATATGAATCCCTACGATTTATAGCAAATGGTATCAAACAGTAATTAATTAGATATATTTAAAATAAAGCATACTCTATGTAAATGAAAGGTAGTAGAATCTAAGTATTCTTATGAACAGTATAAAGACTTTTAAGTAATGTATATTATTGAATAAATGATTGTAAAAGACATCAAATACATGGAGAAAGAGGGGAAACATATGAAAGATACCTTGAACCATAATAATTCACGTTGCATTTGGAGAGCTATGCCAGACAAGAAAGTTTTTCCTAGCAATATTTCCAGCTAAATGCAACATATTATTATCATGTCTATCCTTAATAGGATATATAAGATCTTTTATTGAGCCTATCTCGTGCAAAAGATTATAAATACTCTCATGAAGTTGAGAGAAAACAACGTGAAAGATGCTCTGCTTATCATCATTTACCTTCCATATAAGGTTACGATATCTATTGATGAGTTTAGCCAAAAAGTTGGTGTTGCCCATTTCCGCAATAATATAGGAAAAAGAAAAAGCCCTCATTACTTCCTCTCCTTCCTCCTCTCTTGGCTTCGGCCGATCTCCCCACAAAAGAAAAGGGTTTTCGCTTTTGGTGTTTAACAAATCAAGGAGACAAAGCAAACGTTGCGGTTCGTGATCAAGTACTAGCATACGTGCATTCACGTGTCGTGTGTGCAATCGTAGAGAAGTTTATTTTAAACTTTCATAAAGTTTCTTGATTTATTCTCATCAATTTAAGGTACACGTTTTCTATCTTGGTTAATTAATTAACTACATAGGTTTTATCTTCCGTTGCGTGCTTTGTGATTTGATTTGATAAATTGTTATATAACCCAACAAGGAAGACCACTACCTTTGGTCATATCCACCAGGAATTGTATAAACGACTCCAAACACTATGGTGGCGATAAGTGCAACCACAACCATGCATGCATTTACTAGTTGTTCCTTTCATCCACTTCTCACCTTCGAAAACTAATACTTTGTGGTAGTAAATAGATGACCTAGCGTTTTGTTTTATTGGTTTCTTCGTTCAGTGTAATGAGGAGTTATTATAGACTCGACTTCTTACAACATGAGATATGATTAACACCCTCCATTTTAAACATAATAAAATGCAAACTATATGAATCCCTACGATTTATAGCAAATGGTATCAAACAGTAATTAATTAGATATATTTAAAATAAAGCATACTCTATGTAAATGAAAGGTAGTAGAATCTAAGTATTCTTATGAACAGTATAAAGACTTTTAAGTAATGTATATTATTGAATAAATGATTGTAAAAGACATCAAATACATGGAGAAAGAGGGGAAACATATGAAAGATACCTTGAACCATAATAATTCACGTTGCATTTGGAGAGCTATGCCAGACAAGAAAGTTTTTCCTAGCAATATTTCCAGCTAAATGCAACATATTATTATCATGTCTATCCTTAATAGGATATATAAGATCTTTTATTGAGCCTATCTCGTGCAAAAGATTATAAATACTCTCATGAAGTTGAGAGAAAACAACGTGAAAGATGCTCTGCTTATCATCATTTACCTTCCATATAAGGTTACGATATCTATTGATGAGTTTAGCCAAAAAGTTGGTGTTGCCCATTTCCGCAGCAACTAATTAAAGGTATTCTATATAGGTATATCTTCCTTCCATCAACCTGAGTACTTGTTTAAAGAGAAGCAAAACATGTTTCCATTGAGCAATACATGTATTAAAATCAAACGAAGAAGCAAAGGAAATGAGAAAAGAAAAGGAAAGGAAGGAAAACAGAGAAGATAATCACTCCATCTTTATATATCTATTTATTGCCTAACACTATGTTCTCGAGTTTAATTTTAAAGGAAGTTATAAGAAAAGAACATTAAAGAAATGGAATAGGAGGTATAAAAAATAACAATCATCCTAACACATGTTTAATCTTTTATTTTTTTTCCTCTTCCAAAAAAACTCGATAACATAGCGCAACTCTCTTTTTTTTTTTCCTAAAAAAAACAAATGAAGAACCCAACTTATTTTGAAATCTTATAATTTCCTTTTTTTTCCTCTTCCAAAAAAACTCGATAACATAGCGCAACTCTCTTTTTTTTCTATTTTAGAATCACTTTCACTAACTTAAAGTTTAACAATAGTTTCAGCAATAAAACAGATGATCTTTTTAAGATATGATCACCATGAAAACTAAAGATTAAACAAATGATCTTTCTTAAGCTAGATACAACTAGAGAATTTGCAACCAGGAAAACATAAGAAGAAGAAGAAGAAGTCAGTTACAATTTTGAAGTTATGCTACAGAGTATAATAATAAGATGAAGTCAGTTACAATCAACAAATTATCTTCAATAAAATAGCATGGAATGAGAATGTTGTTCAAAAAAATGAATCACGGTTGTTGCATTTACAATTTAACTATGAAAAATAGTTTTACATTGTTGTATAGGTTTGTAACACTAGTAATTATTCGAAAGTAATCAAAAATTTTTTGACTAATTTAGTAGACCTAGAAATATGTGATATGTATGTTACTTATAAAACTAACTCAAAAACGATATCAGAAATATGTTTTAAGATTATTTTATTTTTTTGTCGGGTTTGGCTCTGGTTTTGGTATTGAGTCAGCACCATTTAAAAACTCGATAACAAACTAAAATTCAATTACTGTTCTAAAACCGTATTTCTAATATCACATACATATACAGATATACCTACAAAGAAGAATAGTTATTTCTTAGTTTAAATTTAGTGTTAAAACCAGATTAAAAAAATCTACCAATATGCATTTGGGAATCACACATCCGGGTTTATTTCTGTTTAAATCTTTAGTTTCTAGGATGAACATGGTTATGTTGGTCTAGTTGTAAAACGTCGTAAAGGTCAAGTCAGTCTAGAAAATGGCCACAAGATTATTACTTTTTTTTAAAACGACATATTAATTTGTTCTTACATTACACGAATGTCTGGGATGGAATGCATGATTCTTGAAAAAACCTTATTAGGTCGAGTGTTAAAATCAAACCAATGTCTGTTTTATACAGTTGCACACTTTGCAATAAAAAATATACATTTGTCGTATATATTTATCACTATCCTTTATCAATGGGTTACCAATCCCATTGGTAGGCCATAGAAATACTAATTAGGTCGAGTACCTTAAAATCAAAGAGTCACCGATCTATTCCGTATAATCTGAAAGAGGATGCCTCTTTTGTTTTGCCTTTCTAAAAGTCTTCGTGCTATGCCATAAGTACTTTAGAGTAAACACTCTAACTTAATGTGTTTTGAGTGTCATTTCGATCTGGCTTCAACTCCCAATAATCTCCTACTACAACCTCATGGTCTACACATAATTGTGACTTGTGAGATTAGAGAATACAGAAAATGAAGTCAAAGTAACATATATCCTGCACAGAACTTTTAAGGGATCTTAAAATGAAGTCTTAGACTAAGAGGAGTAGGCCGTTCCTTCTCAAAAATCTCGCCGGAACACCCCGGGAACGCCCCCGGAACGCCTGCGCTCGGCCCCGGGGGGCGTTCCGGCTTTTAAAAATGAGAGCCCCTTCCGATTTTGAACGCGTCCAATTGCCCTTCTCTTTTTTGTTTTTTTCTGCTTTTGCCCATTCCAATGTATTTTTTAATTTTTTTTTTAACCCCTAAATTTAAACACTATATATACATACACATTACCATTTAACAAATCAATCCTCATTTTATCTCTTCTTCTTATTATTTTATTCATTCTTCTCCTAATTTTTAGTTGTGTTTTTGAAATAAGAGGGTGAAGGTATTTATAGGTGAAAAAGTATAAATTTGAAAACTAGCCGTTACTGTTCAATCTATCCGTTAATATTTAAATTCTGTATTTATTTTTATATTTATTTACATTATTTCCAAAAATTAATTAAAAAAAAGGGAATGCCCTTGGAGGGAATGCCCTACTCCAAGGGAATGCCCCAAAAAAAGGGGAATGCCTCTAATCATTATAAAATGCCACATGTCGTGTTGTGAGTGGTGGAGGGGCATTCCCAAAAAAAAGGAATGACTCCACTCCTCTTAGTCTAAAAGTTCTACTTACGCCTATTTTATTAGAAAAGGGAGTACTGTATATATATATAATATATATATATATATATATATATATATATATATTATATATATATATATATATATATTTGTACATGTAGTATCCTTGTTTACAAAACATGTGCAGTTAGCCAGTGGCGAAACGAAGATTTGATATTAAAAGAGGCTGGTTGTATGATGGGAAGAGACGATTGTTTTAATCATAGGTTAAAAGGTTTTTTTTTTTTTAAACGAAGATTTGATATTAAAAGGTTAAAAGGTTCTGATTAACAAATAACAAGGCTCTTAAATTAATTTAATATATTTCGCCTTTCTTTTGACTACTTTAATTAACAATATCGTATTCTCTTTTTTTACTTTATTGTAACGATGTAACCTCGACTTACACTAGTGTTAAAGTCAATTGTGCTACGGGTTCATATCGCTATCTAAGTTAATTTATTTAGTACTACTATATTATTCATATATATTCAAATAAAAATAGATATGGTGGTTCCAAGTGTGACATTAAATTGACTAATAACTACCGGATTTTTTATACAATAAACAAGCTACCTTTATAAATTACTAGTACTAGTACTAGTATAAAAGAAGCATTTTGAGCCAGATATCTAACCAAAACTCACCAATCTTTAAGTAGTAAGTACTACTAGTTTGATTTTTGTATTGGATTAAAAATTTTCAAATTGAATTCATAACATTTGTCAAATTAAAGGCTTCAAATACACTATATGATCTATCAAAACCAATGTAATAATACAGTATCAATACAATTAATACTTTATTTAAAAAAATTATAAAATACAGCTCTATTATTATAAAAAAAAAAATCACAAGTTTGTTTCATGAAAAAAACTTAAAAGTATCTTAATCAATTACCATAAGGCTGTCCGGAGTGGAGCAATTCCACCCGACGATCCACCCGCTTCCGCCGCCGAGTCGCCGCCTACACCACCCCGGCCCGGCGATCTGCGAGTTCAGCGATCCTCATGGGTTGCTTGAAACTTGGTTGACCGGCTCATTTTCCCATACCATTTCAACCGTTGCCAATTTGAACGGCTAGTTTGAATATTATTATTTATTTTTTTAACTTCTAACTTTTACATATATATAAAACACACCCTTTTTACCTCATTTTAACACTTTAACTCCAAATTCTTACCTCAAAAAACTTATTTCACTCACAAAACAAACTAAAAATGAATCCCAACAACAATCAAAATAATCCCAACAACAACCCAAATAATCAACAACGTCCCTTTATCGACTTTAACGATCCAAACTTACTAAACAACGCGGCTTTCATCCACCTAATTCGACAAATGAACGTTAATCTTCAACCACCTAGTCAACCTATGCCACAAATGGGTTTTGGTAATTGGAACACGCCACAAGACAACTTCGGTTTTCGGTCCTTTCAAGATACGCCACAACAACACTTTGATCGTCAACAACTTGCTCCAACCCCACCACGTTCTCCCGATATCGAGTTCGTTCAAGAAACTCAACCCGAAGTTGAGCTTGAAGCCGAAGAGGGCGGTTCAAGACAACGAAAAAGGCGTCCACACAAAAAGAAGGAGGCGTGAACCACGAACGAGAACACCGGCTATTCCGTGGTCACCGACCGAGAAAATGAATCTATGTAAAGCTTGGCTTGAGGTTACCGAAGACCCACGTGAAGGTATAAAATTTCGGCCTCTTTTTTTTTTTTTTTAACTTCGGGTTTTTTTTTTTTTTTTTATTTTTTTTTTTTTGGGGTTTCGGCCCTTTTAACATTTTTTTGGTGTTTTTTAGCCAATTTTCAAAGGGAAAGGACATATTAGACTCGGATTACGGATGTGTTGCTCAAGCTCGAAAAGAAACCCGCGGGTTATCGTGATGCCGATGGGGTGGGTGCTAAATGGAGAAAAATGCGCCCACAAATACAAAATTTCAACCAAATCTACACTCGTCTCACCAATGCAAATAACCATCAAAGTGGTGCAAATGATGCCGATGTTGTGAAAAGCGCACTAGCCGAGTACCGTGGAACTTATCTCAAGGCGTTTGGGTTTTTGGATATTTGGGAGAAACTTCGGTATAGTTCCAAGTTTCACTATGTTGTTGACTTTAACGCAAAAGAGACTCGTGGTCAACCAAGTGCCAAAAGATCGAAAACATCGTCTTCCGCCGACCCGTCTAGTCAAGGTTTATATATATATATATATATATATAGTTTTCGTAGTTAGATTAATATATATATATATTTCGTAGTTAGAGTTAATATATATATATAGTTTTCGTAGTTAGAGTTAATATATATATATATAATATATATATATATATATATATATATATTTCGGTTTATATATTAAGTTATATATATATATATATTTCGGTTTATATATTAAGTTATATATATATAAAGTTTTCGTAGTTAGAGTTAATATATATATATAGGTTCGGATGCTCGTGTTAATATCGACCTTAATTCGTTGGAGGATGATGAGCCGGTGTTTGAAGAAAGGGTTGGTGGTAGAGACGCGGCTAGGAAAGCCGCGCAAGCGGGTTCATCGGGTTCGGGAGGAAAAGGGAAGGGAAAGGCTAGGTATCAAGAGACTTTTGACAATTTATCGGTCAAATTGGAGGGTTTGATGGACATAAGCAAGGAACGTGTTGGTATGGGTAAGGAGAAGATCGAGTTGAGTAAGATGAGGATGAAGGCGAAGGAAAGTACGATTAAGCTCGCCGAGTTACGAGTGTTGACTAACGACTATAGTCATCTTGAAGAACCCAATCGCTCGATCATGATGAAGGCGCAAGAAGATATCCGTGAAAAATATGGATATATGTAGTTTTATTTATGTTTTAGTGTTGCTCGTTTTATGTTTTTAATTAGTGTAACTTGTTTTAGTATAACTTTTTATTTATTTATGTTTTAGTGTAACTTGTTTTTAATATTTTAAAACTTTGTAATGTTTTAATGTTAATGTATTTTTATTTAGTTTGGTTAAAATATAACTTATACTAAAATTTAGGTACCAAAAGTGTAACATTATTTTTAATTTTGAAATCAAACACAAAAAAAAAATAAAAAATCAACCATTAACTTACCCCACCTTTCAGGCAACTTCACTCCCCCTTTTTTTTCCAGACAATCCCCAGCAACCCAGGATGCCACATGGCATGACCTGGTGAAAGTAACCCAACCTCCGACAATACCACTCCGTTTAGCCTAAGAAAAATCTGGGCAAAGTATAGAGTATAGAGCGGGGCATTAGATGCGGTGTAGAGGGGAAGGAAGGAAATAAGTATAAATGCCAGGTAGATTTAGTAGGAGGGGCCCACATGCATGTCACGTGGCATGAAACCATCGAGACCTTGGTTCTGCGGTGGTACTATTTACCTTTGGATACGTGTACGCCGATCCGATCCCGATCCTCTTCCACCCTGCCCTCGGGCAGCTGGTCATAGCCTCTATTTTAGGGGACACTATCTCTCATACGCTTAATTTTTGTACCTTTCAATAAATATCGATTTACCCACTTCAACTTTATGATCACATCAGTTTTTACCCTTCAACTATATTTCTAACTTCTTTTAATGGGGAAGTACACTGTTTAACTTGAGCTTTTAAAACCAACGTTTATTACTCGTAATATGTTTTTGGGGAAATGGTGTGGCAAACTTGCAATAAGCTGAAAATAACTAAATTATAGTGAGCGGATGAAGCACTTTCTTTAAAGAGTTGTTACTTGTTTGTAATTCTTAAATTATACGAGCTTAAAATATGAATGACAAAAGCTATCAGGATAAGATTATATTATGAAATGAATATAGGTTTTTTATAGGGAGAAATTTTTACATCATATAAATCATGGTATGCAACTATATAAAGTAAACTTTTCGGACACAAGCTAGCTAATTGTTGTAATTATGTATAAATATTAATTACTTCCTCTTATAGATTGGTGATACTCGTTATGATTTTTTATACGTAAAATCTAAAGTGCTTCGTAATTTAGACGGATTCGAATTGTGAGAATAAGATATTGTAGAAAACAAACAATTGTTTGCAGCCTTGCAGGAAATTCTAAATTTAGACGGACTGGAAACGATTCATGTAAATTATTGTGACATTTAAAAGTAAATTACTTTAAGGTGTTTGTCGAGATCTTAAAAGTTAAAATTGCATAAATTCGTCGTCTACACACGTACGCCCTTCTACACAGTTTTTTTAAATCTTTTATACGACCTATACTATAATACTACATTGTATATGTATTTTATTTATGCTTTTAAGGAATAAAGAATAAGTCAATAGAAAGGTAAGGAACAAAGATCGACACGTGGGAGTGACAAAATGAGATTCGAATAGGTTAGACACAACACATTAAAGTTGGATTTCACTTTTAGATAGGAAAAGAAACTTATACCCACACTAATGATATATGGGTTTTTTACCTTTTCTATAAAATCACTTCACATTTGACATTTATTTATTGTATCTATTATTCAAAGAATAAACACGTTACCCCAATATCTTTTATTATATTAAAACACACTTGCTCTAATAACTTATCGATCAATCACAACTCTTGATTCTTTAAAGTTGACTTTTGTTTTCAATTTTGACTTTAATTTACACTTTTTTGTTTTCTATCACAAATTTATACTTTTTACCCAATAATTTTAATATAATAAATAAATAATAATAGTTAATATATATCTAATAGAATAATAACTAATATTTATCCAATAAAATAATAACTAATATTATATCCAAATAATAATAACTAATATATATCAATTGAATAATAACTAATATATATCCAATAATATGTTCTATCATATAAACATAAAATTAATTAATTAAAAATAAATAAAATTTAATGTAAATATATTAAGATTTTAAGAGTAATTGTACTATTATTTTTTATTGAAGTGTTTTTTAGTAATTGTCATGACGCATATAAGAAAAATAAAGCATGTAAAAATATAATTCATTATAGGAAAAACATATAACATTGTCATATTTTAATTGAAATATTTAAGATATCTTTCATCTAAAGATAAGATATTATTTCTAATAGTGTAAAATAAGAATGTAATACACCATGTGTAACAATAAAACAAATAAAATGATAGTGACCTATTATGATTTTTTAATGTTCATATATCGCTAAGTATGTCACAATTTACAACTTTGATGAACATATTATATTTGTAATATTCAAATATCGCTAAACATGTCACAGTAAACAACTTCAATTAACATATTTTTAAAAAATATTTCAATATAAAACTCAAAGTGTTGATATATTGATCAATTTTTTATTACTCAAAATAGTATATTAAATTTTAAACTATAATAAATTAACATCTAATCGTAAGCCCCGTGTATTAGACACGGGCCTAAAATATAGTTTATATACTAAACAGATACTATTTGTCCACTACATATATATGAAGGCTCCAACGATATATACGTAGATGTAAATATATACCTAAAATTAAGAGGCCGTTTTTTTAATCATTAAGCATTGAGTATATTATGTAGCTAAATGCATAAATAATGTCTTTATGTGTTAAGTAAAATAAAGCTAATTGACAGTTATATTTTTTTATTAAGTAAAAAAAAAAAAAAAATGTGACTGAATGATTAAATTCTTAATTATTTAGTTTATTAAGTAAAAAAGAAACAAGGCCACTATGTGATTTGTTCATGCATTGTCGTGAGTATCTGTATTTTTTTTAAGGATAATAACACAATCAAGATATCATAAATATGTTTACTCTCAAAATTAAAAAAGAAATATAAAACAGATTACCCAAAAACGAAATATAAAAAAAATATATATTTCTTTAAGAATAATATCACAATTACGTTAAAAAACTATTATATCAAATGTATTATATCAAATGTATGCATTAATCTGCAAGTCTGTAAGAACGACTATTCGTTCTTATGCATATTTGTATCATAAATACATGAACTAAAAGTAAAGATAAAACTATCACAATGAAAAGCAAATTTCAATAGTAAAATTTGGATAGTGATATTTATACTGCTTTTTTTGATAAACCAACCACAATATAACATAACTTATGGATGCGTACAGCTATTCAGTGCATAGTAATGGTAAAAATATCAAAATTTATCGTACAAGTATCAATAAACATAAAATATATGCATTAATCTAGAAAATTTACAAAAAACTACTATTTCTTCATATGCATACTTAAATTATCGATAGATATATGAATTGAAAGTAAAGATCATACTATTACAATGAAATGAAATTGTTTAATAAAAATGTATCTATATAATTAGTAATGGAATTAACAATAACAATAATATAAATACAAATTAGTTATATATATTTTTAAAACATGTATAATTTAATATGTTAAATGAGAACAACCTAACTATTATATATCATCAATTTATATAAGATATCAAACCTGAAAATGTATGTAAATTTAAAAATAAAGTGATGTGTTAGACATTCTTTATCCACCACATAAGCCAAAATATTATATTTTTGAACATAGTAGATTTTGTATCTCTATTGTAAATAAGAAAGTCACAAGGGGCAAATCCGCAAATGTAAACTGTAATTTTATTTATTTATGAATAGAGGACAAAGCGCATTGGGGCTCATGATCATGCGGGTCCCGGAACTCTCAATTCGTTTCTATACATGTCGTAATAGAGGGCGTGGCCCCTTCACAAAACGACAAAGTATTTAGGCAAAAAGTGAGGATGATGACGTCAAAGAGATTTCAATTTCCCGTGGGTAAAAGTCCACTGTAGGGATTCAGTCGATTGGTTAATTTTTTTTTGGACGGCCAGTAGTGGATTGGTTAATGCGATTGCGAGGTAACTAAGACGTACGGTAACTTAATTACGAGTATATCCTCTCCCATTTCTATTTCTAAAATAGTTTTTTTAAGTATAAATTACTCGTGAATAACAAAAGTATAATGTACATCATGTTAATCGAGTATAATGTACATCATGTTAATCGAGTTTTGTGTTAAAGAATCTCTTAATAGGATATGTCCTTAAATCAAAATTTTTGATTAAAAGGTTTTGTCATCTCGATATTTGAAGGAAAAACTCACACAAACTTTTGATTATTAGAACGATTTATTAATTATCATTATCTAAAATAATGGTCATATTAACAACACACGACAATCACATTATATTTAATTTATAGCAATAAACAAGTATTTCTATCCGGGTGTTGCCCCGGGATAAAAAGAAAACTCTCGTCACAAAAGTTAAAAAACATTAAGCAAAGTTATGTGGGGAAAAGTACAAAATTTAAGAAACTTAAATTTGAAAACAAAGCTTGGCGAAAGTTTAAAAAACAAAAATTATGTGGCAAAAAGTAAAAAGGAAAATGTAAAAGCATTAAGCCGAAAAACAAAATTTTCGTGCAAAAGTTAAGAAAATAAAAGTTGTGGTCAAAAGTAAAGAAAATGAAATTTTGATAAAAATTTTAGAAACAAAAAAAAAAGTACAAAAGTTAATAAACTTAAACTTGAAAATAAACTTTGTCTGCCGAAAGTTTAAAAAACAAAAGTTATGTGACAAAAGATAAAAGGAGAAATGTAAAAAAAAAAAAGAAGTTTCCCTGGCGAAAGTTTGAGAAGTAAAAGTTAGAGTTAATTACAGAAATCGTCCCTGTCGTGGACCTCCACTTGCAGTTTTCGTCCCTAAGTTTAATAAATTACAGTTTTAGTCTAAAAAACTTTGCTCAGTCAACACTTTTGGTCCTAGGTAGTAACGTCCGTTTAAAAACTCATCATGTGCCAGTCACGTGATGGGTAATTTTGTCATTTTCTCAACACAGGGACCAAAAGTGTAAATAAATCTAAACTTTTTTTTTCCACAAGTTTTACAAAAAAAACCCAAATCAACAACAGTTTTTTTTCCCCCATAATTTGAACATCAATCATTCATCATCTAAATCTATAACTAAATTACTCAAACCTATATCTATATCTATTTCATATAGAAAAAGAAGTCTAGTAACTTTACAAACAGATAAATAAAAAGTTTTAGAAAAACAATCATCCATCATCAAACTCATAATGCATTCCCACTAGTAAATCTTTCATTTTTAAATATAGTAACAATAAATAGTAAGAATAATGAAAGATCAGCTTAGTCTTAGCTTTCCTTTTTAATCTACTTCTTCTTCTGCAGATCTTGGTGGTGTGGGTGGTGGCTGAATGCTAGGAACAGTGGCGGTGGTTGAAGGTTGTGACGGCGTGAATAGTGTCGGTAAAAAAACCCATATCTGAATCCGAATTCGAACCCATATCGTCTTCTGCAGATCTATGCATAGATATATAACCCTACAATACTACAGAATCTGAATCCGAACCAGAAGACCCGTACCCGACCCGACTATCAAACCTATATCTTCAAAATCCACGGATCTTGATGTCGTGTCGAAAAAACCCAGATCCAAGATTCCTACTTCACGCGTTTTCCCACCCTCGATCATCGGAAAAGGGTCGGCGGAGGTGGATGATGACGGTCTAGTTGCTGATAATGTGGAGAAAAAAAGGCACTAGATGCTGGTCTTGTTGCTGATAATGGTGGAGAAAAAAAGGCACTTTTTCAAAGATTGTGGAGTGGAGAGAATGAAATCGAGTTAATTAAAGGTAACGATTTTCATGAATTCGTTAAGGAATCACTTCACCATGTGATTATTTTTAGAAGTATGCATCTTTTTTTAATTCCTCTATTTGTTGCTTAAATGAATACGTTTGCTGTATCTTCTTGATTTTGGTTAAAATTTATTGTTGATGCTGATTTTGAATTAGAGATTTGTTGGTATGTTGTTAAGTTTTGATGTTTACAAGGAAAAATAATGTATATATGAATATTATCGTTCTTCTTCTTTTATAGTTTTTGGATTTTGATGATGATAATAGATAGATAAATCTGGAAATGGTTGTAACGAAGAAAAAGACAAAATTACCCATCACGTGATTGGCACGTGATGGGCTTTTAAACGAACGTTACTACCTAGGACCAAAAGTGTAAATAAATCTAAACTTTTTTTTCCACAAGTTTTACAAAAAAAACCCAAATCAACAACAGTTTTTTTTCCCCCATAATTTGAACATCAATCATTCATCATCTAAATCTATAACTAAATTACTCAAACCTATATCTTCAAAATCCACGGATCTTGATGTCGTGTCGAAAAAACCCAGATCCAAGATTCCTACTTCACGCGTTTTCCCACCCTCGATCATCGGAAAAGGGTCGGCGGAGGTGGATGATGACGGTCTAGTTGCTGATAATGTGGAGAAAAAAAGGCACTAGATGCGGTCTAGTTGCTGATAATGTGGAGAAAAAAAGGCACTAGATGCTGGTCTTGTTGCTGATAATGGTGGAGAAAAAAAGGCACTTTTTCAAAGATTGTGGAGTGGAGAGAATGAAATCGAGTTAATTAAAGGTAACGATTTTCATGAATTCGTTAAGGAATCACTTCACCATGTGATTATTTTTAGAAGTATGCATCTTTTTTTAATTCCTCTATTTGTTGCTTAAATGAATACGTTTGCTGTATCTTCTTGATTTTGGTTAAAATTTATTGTTGATGCTGATTTTGAATTAGAGATTTGTTGGTATGTTGTTAAGTTTTGATGTTTACAAGGAAAAATAATGTATATATGAATATTATCGTTCTTCTTCTTTTATAGTTTTTGGATTTTGATGATGATAATAGATAGATAAATCTGGAAATGGTTGTAACGAAGAAAAAGACAAAATTACCCATCACGTGATTGGCACGTGATGGGCTTTTAAACGAACGTTACTACCTAGGACCAAAAGTGTTGACGAGACAAAGTTTTTTGGACTAAAACCGTAATTTATTAAACTTAGGGACGGAAACTGCAAGTGAGGGTCCACGATAGGGACGATTTCTGTAATTAACTCTAAAAGTTATGTGGAAAAAATAACTAAAGCAAAACTTTGGTGGCAAAAGTTAAAAGACTTAAACTTGAAAACAAACTCCGTTAAATACCCTTTTGTATCCAAGGCCGTTAATTTTGTTGGTTGTGCAGTAGCAACTTCTACCTCATGCATAGTTTAAAAAGTAAAAGTTATGTGGTAAAAATAAAAAAACTTTTGATGGGAAAAGTTTAAAAAGTAAAAGTTATGTGGTAAAAATAAAAAATAAAAAAACTTTTAATGGGAAAAGGTTAAAAACCAAAAGTTATGTGGCAAAAAGTAACTCTAAAAGTTATGTGGTAAAAATAAGAAAGAAATAAACTTTTGATGAAAAAAACTTAAAAACAAAAAGTTATGTGGCAAAAATTAACTAAAGCAAAACTTTGGTGGCAAAAGTTAAAAGACTTAAACTTGAAAACAAACTCCGTTAAATACCCTTTTGTATCCAAGGCCGTTAATTTTGTTGGTTGTGCAGTAGCAACTTCTACCTCATGCATAGTTTAAAAAGTAAAAGTTATGTGGTAAAAATAAAAATAAAAAAACTTTTAATGGGAAAAGGTTAAAAACCAAAAGTTATGTGGCAAAAAGTAACTAAAGCAAAACTTTAGTGGCAAAAGTTAAAATACTTAAACTTGAAAATAAACTCCGTTAAATACCCTTTTGTAACTACCGTTAGTTAGCCAAACAATACCTAACGGTCGTTAAGTCCGTTAGTTTTGTTGGTTGTGCAATTGCAAGTTGTACCTCATGCATGAAGGGGTGTACTTTTACCTACAGTAACACCCCCTCAGAAGCCGACCTTACAAATTAGCAGTTATATATATAATTTTAGAGTAAAAGACATAAATCGTTCCTGTGGTTTACCCAAATAGTCACGTTTCATCCCCGTGGTTCAATAACGTCATGGATCGTCCTTTATACGAACAAAAGCTTCATGTTTAGTCTTTTGACTATTTGACCGGCAGCCCTCCTCCGATAACCCCCCACGTGACTCACACGTGAGGGGTAGTCTTGTCTTTTCGCACAGCCCTGCACTCTCTTTCTTCCCTGGAAATTTCAAGGACCCAACTTGTCAAAATCTGTATTCTTATCCAAACCTATACACTGATACATACATATATCTATTTTATCTATATAATGAGAGAACGGCAGGTGATGGTGCCATAGTGGTATCTATTTCATACCAAAAAATCCAACCACAAAATCTATTAAATTTGTAACCTATTTAATCTATCTCTCTATCTATATCTATTTAATCTATCTATGCCTATCTCTGTCTCTCTATCTATATCTATACCGGTTTCACTTTTATGATACTAGTGGTGGTGGATGGCCGGAGATGGTGACAGAGAAAGGATGGGGTGGTTAGTGAAAGGGGTTCCGGCTCAAAATCTTCATTATCGTCTTCTTCATCATCGGCTTTTCTGATGAGCGGTCTCGGTGGCAAACTCGTCATGACCTATTTTGTGGGTTTTGTTTAGATCCGGGAATATATATCGAGATTGAACAGATATATGGCAGGAGCTTTGCCATCTAACAACCTTCTCTTTCTTTTTCCATTTCTCCTCAAAACACACATCGATATCAAAAGTCTTCAAGATATAATTTGCGGGTATTGTTATTTGGGTATAAAGGTTTGTTTTGATGATTCTTGAAGTGGGTGTTGAAGATTAGTCACTTGCAAAGGTATACGATTCGTCTAGATAAAGATGATAAGGTATGTAATTCGTTTGTATATAAAGTGTGAGTCCCTTAATTAACGAGATGGTTAACCAATAGAAAGTGTAAAATACAACAAGTCTAATAATCACTAGATATGGACTAGTATTACTTGTAAATAAAGATGCAAGATATATAACAAAGTAATACAAGACTTAAAGCAATAAACAAATAAAGTGGACCATTATGTATGTTTCATGGGTATTTTATTTATTGATGTGTAAATAAAATACAAGGTTGTTGCGGAATCAAGATAACACAATTAAGTGAGTATCCTAACAACCTATGATTACAATATGATCTATGTTTGTCAAATAACTCTTTGGGATCGAGATACTTAAAGTTGTGAAGTATCCCTGTTTAAGATCGAGAGTATTTGGACAAATTCACTTATATGCAAAAGGAATGCTTAAAAGTATTTTTGTTCAAGGAATGACTTAGTATTTATAGGCAACAAATTCACCAGTGAATTTGTGCCGTACAAATATGGTTGACATACATTTAATGATCCGACAAGAACATTAAATGTATTAGATAAGAATAAGGATAAAGTCACATCAAGTGCACGTGTATCCTATTATCCAACCACCTTAACACACGTATACTTTTGTTAAAGAACAAGTGGATTGTTCTTTGGAAAGTGTGTTAAAGGCAAAAGTCAATCCTCGATATTAGTGTTCAGACTTGCAGGATCTAGAACACTAACAATCCTCCAGTGTGCAGATCTGGTAAGACTTCCAGTGGACTCCGCCATTTGTCAGTCTTCTTTCTTCAGACTTCAGTCTTTGACTTCAGTCAGAATGTCTTCAGTAGAATAGATCTGGACTGGGGTGAAGTCTTCAGTGAGCTAATCTGGAGAATGCTCCAGATTACCTGTACAAGTAAATGCTCACTAGTCTTCATTTATTTCTGGACAAATCTTCAGAGGGACTCCAGATTCCAAGTCTGGAGTAGGTCCAGTAGAATATGTTTTCTGGTCAGATCTTCAGTGAGCTCCAGTAGTCGGTCTGGAGCGAGATCAGCAAAACAAGTTTCTTAACAAACCTAAATAAGGTTCCAGTAGTCCAGTCTGGAGCCAGTCCAGTAAGTCTGGACTAAATCTGGACCTAACAAATTCCCCCTATTTGTTTAGAAATAATGCAAGTATTTTTCAGACTTATAGATATACAAATGTGTATGTCTGAAAAACACTTGGTCGATTTAAGTCTAATCTAAGTTACTGGAAAACACTTTATAGATCATGAGTGTTTTCAGTTTCATCTTTTAAGTTCTAACTTAGACTAAATCTGGTCATTCTACTTGTAAATATAAAAACTTGCAACTATTATTACTTTCATCAAAAAGGAAAATAATTACAACTTTCATAAACAAATAATTACAACAAGTACAATGTGGTAAGAGTTCAGGCCCTTCTTCTTGATGAATGCCCTGGTGCATCTTCAGTGGCCTTCCTCTTAGGAGATGGAGATGATGGAACAGACACTGGTGGTCTCAGACCTAACACAGCTTCCATCTGTTGAATTCTCTTCCAGATTTTCTCAATTCTCTTCATAAAGGCTTTCACGTCTGGAGAGAGATCAGTCTTGCCTTTGAAAGTTAATCCAATCTCCTTTAGTTCAGTCCATCCAAATGCTTGGACTGAAGTATCCTTCCTCTCATCTGTAAAGTTACCTTCCCTGGTCAACTTCACATTAAACCTGGTCATACCTTGATGATGTTCAGCCAGTGTGATTTCAGCATTAATAATTCTTCTTGCATTGGCCCTGAACGTCATCATTTCATCATATTTAGCCCTTTGCTTTGCCAACTGGATCATCTCTTCAGTATCCCTGGATACGCCACTCTGCTGTCCTTCAGTGGACTGGTGTTCTTGTCTATTGATTTTCAGAGTTGTATCCAAAGGAATAAAGGTGCTCAGATCACCATCTTTGATAGCTTTCAGTTGCTTGGCAGTTAACTTGGGCAGACCAGTTATCCTCTTTCTGTATTCCAATTCCAGAGCACCAGCATTTCTTCTGATCTTTTTCTGGAGGCTTACCAGCTCCTCCTTTCTCTGTCTGATCAACTCTGGAATGGTTACACCATAGATCAACGAGTCATATACCTGCTCTTCTTCAGCATAAAATGAGCGTATATGAACATCGTCCAGTGCATCAAGACATTGTTGAACTCTGGGATCCTCCTTCATCCTTTTGAAAACTTCAATGTTTACGCCTAACCTGCCAGCGTTGTAGGAGTCCAGAGTACCCATTGTAGCCATATCCCTATGATGGGCCAGCAGTTCATCTCTTTGATTATTCTTGAAGATTTCTATCATGATACACTGTTGTTGCAACTTCCTGGAAGTCTCATTATCAACATCTTCAACATCTTGTTCTTGTTCTTCACCAGACACCATTTTTTCTTTACCTTTCACAGCCTTTAGTGTGGTAGGTATGTCTGGGAAGCTTTCGAACTGGGGCTCACTGGCTTCAGTACCAGTAGCTTCTTGTGTTCTTTCAACCATACGTGCACTGGCATCAGTACCAGTCACTTGTCTCTGTTGCACGACGCTTTCAGTAGCGACTGCTCTGGCAACTTCTCTCTTTCTCCTTATCAATCCTTCTTGTTCACCAGATGGAACTGAACGTTTTTCCCCCTTGGAATGATCTCTAGTCCTTGACTTCAGATCATTCCATAATTCTTCCATCATGTGTCTATCAAGCGAACCAAAGGTTCTTCCTTGTTTTGGTAATGAAGCAGTTAAACCAGTTTTGAGTGCCTGGACTTCCCTTTTAATACTTTCAATTGATTCTGGCAAGTCCTTGGGCAGCTCAACTTCAATCTTTTTAACAACTTCTGGCAACATCACATCCTGAAGAGATCTTAGGATTGATCCAGATATTTCATCAGATATCTCTTTCAGCATATCACCCTTGAATTTTCTGACAACTTCATCACTGAGGGTGTTGACCAGATCAGTCTGGTCAAATGTAGGCCTGCTTTCCAGAGCACCAACTCTTGTAACAATCTTCTCAACCTCATCTTTAAGACCTGCCAGTGGTTGTACAACCTTATTCTCCACTGCAGTCTCAACAGAATTCACAATTTTTCCTTCCAACCCTTGTACTGCCACCCTTATATTTTGAGAATTCACATTCGTGGCCAGTACCAGTTCATCCAACTTATCAAACACCATCTTTTCATTTCCAGCAAAAAGGTTCATTTCTGACGCTATATTATTTGACAACATTGATTTGAAGTCAGAAATGACCTGGGAAGATGACTGGAGTGATCTCTCCAGGTCCGCCACCCTACTAAGAAGGCCTTGGACCTCGGTGGAAGAAGAAGTGGAGAGACCACTGGGTTGTTCCAGGTGAGAAGTCACCCTGGTCATCAATGGTACTTGTGCCCAGTCCTCTTCAGTTTCAACATGTGAGACTGGCACACTTTGTTCGGTTGGGTGTACTGGTGATTGAGTTTGTGTTGGTTGAATGAAAGGTGTGAAATATGGGGTTGATTGAGGAATTGATGGTGGTGGTGGTGGCATTGAAAGTTCTGGTGGTGGCAAATCTGGTGTAGGAAGTGGTATTTCTGGTTGAGGTGTTTCGGTTTCTGGTGGAGGAGGTGGCATTTCTGGTGAAGTTTCAAACTGTACATCTTCGCCCAAAAAATCCATATTACATCCAAAGTCTGACCTCCAGAAATAGGAGAGTCAGCCTCATCCCAAAAAGAAGCACCAACCACATCTATCTGTTCACCAGCTTCCACATTTAAATCCAGTGAAGCCTCTTGCTCACCAGAAGCTTGTTCTTCAGTCTGAACAACTTCAACATCCTCTTCTCGTACAACAGCCTGGACTTCAGTGTCCACTCTCTGTTCAGATTGTACAGAAGGATCAATATTTTCGTCTTCAAAGATGGGAGACCCATCAATATTCATAATATCACCAGGATGGGTTAATGGGTTTACCTGGACTCCACCTCTCATTAGACGCCTATGTGATCTTGGTCGTCTGGAAAGCTCAACTGTTTCTGGTTGACTTGAACTTTCTGGAGCCACTTGCCTTATTGGTTGTACCATTTCAACAATCTGAACATCTTCACTACCAGTAGGTACATCAACAACTTGTACCCTTACTGGTGCCACATTTTCTTCAATTCTTTGAAGTGTCAGCATTGCTGGAGGAATATCTACCTCTCCATCTCTGGACCTTAAATTTGCCAGGTCTCTCATATACTCACTCATTGAAAAATGAGTAGTTTCAAAGTCATACCCCTCTCCAAGTGCATTTTTGAATATAAGGGAAAGAAAGCGAATATATGGCACGAATGGCTTTCTCCCCTTCGCCTTTATACGATCAACCAGATCATCAAAGAATATCTGGGCAAAATCAACCCTTAGCCCAAACCATAAGCAATAGGCAATCTGGAGGTGTGTTTGATTGATTTGATCCAATCCTCCAGAACTGCCTCCAAGACACTCGACGATGTGTGTGAAAAAGTATCTCCACGAATCCGTCAGTCTGCTCATATAAATGGTCCCTTTCCTCAACAACTGACCATTTTCATCAACTATCTCTGTATGCCCCATTAATCTGCATACCTCCCTGAAATTAATACCAGTAGGGAGTGGTAATGCCAGCTCATTCTCATCCAGATAATTTAACTGAAGAGCCATTCTGAGAGAATGTACTGAAAGAGACAAAGGTCTGGTCCCTTGCTCAAGAGAGTAAACAATGCAGGAATTTTCCTCATCGTATTCGGCTGTATACCAGAATTCACAAAGATAATTGTGATACATCTTTTCTGGATTTAAAGTTAGGGCACCATATAGTGGACATGAGAGAAAAAAGGTGTTTAATCTCCCAATTATAGATTGTGGATCATGGACACTGGATAGCGTGAGTTTTGCCATCCAGTTATTCATATTCATCCTTAAAGCCCTAGCTTCAAGGTTGATATGACGTGCTCTAACTACATCAGCTGACGGAGCATATTCGGCGGATAGTAGATTTCTTGGTGAATTTGATTGTCTAGGAGCCATTTGATATATAGAAGAAGATGAAAATGAAATTGAATGAATATTTAAGGTTTATGAAGAATTTAATGAATTTGAAGTTAATATGCGAGTATTATGATTGGAAAATGAATGAAGAATTGAATGAAGGAATTTGAAGATTTGGGAGTAAATGTTCGAAGTAAATGAAATTGAAAGTGAAAGTGGGTATATATAGAATTGAGAATGTGGAACTCAAACGATTAATTTGAAATTATCAAATACAATTTTTGATTGTGTTCTGAGATCCGCATTAATTACATCACATCACACATAAATGCATGACGGTTTACAGCCCACAAAACAGTAACAACTTGTACTTTTTGTTTTCCCAAAGTAAAAAGACCATCATTGTTTTGAACAACTTACATGCCACGTAGGATTTATAAGATAAATATCTTTGAAAAGGTTTGCTTACGTGGCACATACAAAGATCAAGTATTTTGAAAATATTATGACATATTTCAGTGCATCTGGAGGTTGACAGGACCGTCCAGTATCACTGGTGGATTAGTCCAGTGAACATGTACTGATGGTACACTGGAGGGACACTCCAGTAAAGTACCAGTGAACAACCAATTTTGAAAGACTGGAAACCTTAAACTTGCACGTCAACTAATACAGACAAATGAGAGGGACACATTTACAAGAAGACATAAGTCAACTCAAACACGCACTTCAACCTGTCCATACCAGTGAGAGGGACATATTTACAAAGCACCAGTAATATTTTCTGAAGAATTTGTCCAGTGAGAAAATTAATTCCCCTTGAACTTAAACATTTTTAAGAGAAAATATTTTTTTCAAGTCTTCCCTGGAATGTTGATCCAGAAATAAATTTTGAATCTTTAAATCAAAGATCCTTAGTAGTACACAATGGCGTTCAATACCAAGGTTCCAGATTTAAGGGTTTAACATTCCCAACTCACCAACAAGATATTCAAAGGTTTTTACATCCAGTGGTTTGGTAAAAATGTCAGCGAGTTGTTTGTCAGTGGGAATAAAATGGAGTTCAATGTTGTTTTTCATAATATGATCGCGAATGAAATGGTACCTTAGATCGATGTGTTTGGTTCTGGAGTGCATGACTGGATTGTTGGAGATAGCGATGGCACTGGTATTATCACAAAAGATTGGAGTTTTTGAGTATTTAATACCATAATCAAGCAACTGGTTCTTCATCCAGAGTATCTGAGCACAACAACTGGCTGCAGACACGTATTCAGCTTCAGCAGTGGATAATGAAACTGAAGTTTGCTTCTTACTGGTCCAGCTGACCAGTTTGCCACCTAGGAAATGACATCCACCAGTTGTGGATTTCCTATCTATCTTGCAACCTGCATGATCTGAATCTGAATAACCCATTAGATTCATTCCAGAGCCTTTGGGGTACCAAAGACCTAGACTGGGAGCACCTTTAAGGTACTTCAGTATGCGCTTTACAGCGAGCATATGAGATTCCTTTGGATTAGACTGATATCTGGCACATAAACATGTTGAAAACATAATATCTGGTCTACTGGCCGTTAAATACATCAGTGAACCAACCATGCCTCTAAAGACAGTGGTGTTCACTGGTTTGCCATCTGGATCCGAGTCCAGTGTCAGTGGTGCAGAAATTGGAGTTGGTTTAGATGGTGAAGAATTCATATCGAATTTCTTTAAAAGATCTCTAACATATTTTTCCTGATTAATAAAAATTCCATCTTTGTTTTGTTTAATCTGGAGTCCAAGAAAATATGTTAATTCACCCATCAAACTCATTTCATATTCAGTGGACATGATTTTAGAAAATTTCTTGCACATGTTTTCATCAGTAGACCCAAAAATTATATCATCAACATAAATTTGTACCATTAACAGATTACCTTTCTCATGAAGAATGAACAAGGTATTGTCAATTGCACCTCGTTTAAAACCATTTTTCAACAAATGTTTAGTCAGAGTATCATACCAGGCACGTGGGGCTTGTCTGAGGCCATATAGCGCTTTGTCCAGACGATATACCCAATGTGGATGCTTGTCATCAACGAAACTTGGAGGTTGTCTGACGTAAACTTCTTCTTCAAGCTTCCCATTCAAGAAAGCACTCTTTACGTCCATCTGGTAGACCTTGAACTGGTGATTAGCAGCGAATGCTAAGAAAATTCTGATCGCTTCAAGTCTAGCCACTGGAGCAAAAGATTCATCAAAGTCGACATCTGACTGGCAGTAGCCTTGTGCTACCAGTCTGGCCTTGTTTCTTATTACGTGGCCATCTTCATTTACTTTGTTTCTGAAGACCCATCTTGTTCCAATTGGTTCTTTCTTTCCAACTGGGAAAGGAACCAGATACCATACTTTGTTCCTTTCAAACTGGTGAAGCTCTTCTTGCATAGCAGTCACCCAGTTTGGATCTTCCAGAGCCTCGTCAATCTTCTTAGGTTCTATCAAAGATAGAAAACTGACGTATAAGCATTGATTACTGGAGGCTCTTCTGGTCTGAACACCACGACTGGAGTCACCTAAGATCTGATCAATAGGGTGAGCTTTTGTCCATCTGGAGTACTGACCAGGATTGTTACTGACAACAATATCAGTGCAAGAATTCAGTTGAGTCTCCTCTGGAGTTGATTCTGGAGGAGGGTCTTGCCAATTACTTCAGTATCTTCATCTGAGTCATTTAAATCACGATTTGCATCATGAAATTCTTCATTTGAAGGCATTTCCTGGAGTACTGGTTCAGTATGAAATTCTTCACCAGAAGACATTTCTGGTAAATTCTCAACTGACACTGATACTGGGGGAGTAGTACGCACATCTGAACCAATATTAATTTCAGAGGGTAGTTTGAAAATAATAGAGGGATAGAATGGAGTATTACTGGAGAGTTTCTTTTTCTGAACAGGTTCCAGATCAGGATGACTGGAAACTGTGTCTGGTGAATCTTCAAATTTGTCGTTTATAGGATCAGATTCACAAAAGACAATTGGTGTTACTGGGGGAGTGACAGGGACTAGCTTCTTGTTGATTGAAGCATTTGATTCATCAAATGTTACATGAATTGACTCATGGACCTTCTCCAGTCTCTTGTTATAGACTCTGAAGGCCTTGCGAATGGCTGAATAGCCTAAGAAATACCCTTCATCAGCTTTGGCATCAAATTTGCCTAGCTGACTGGAGTCGTTCAGGATGTAAACTGGACATCCAAAAACGTGAAAATAACCAATGTTTGGTTTTCTATTTCTTAAGACTTCATAGGCTGTCTTTTTGTGTCTTTTGATGTACACTGATCGATTCTGGGTGTGGCAAGCAGTTGCAATTGCTTCCACCCAGAAACTGGTAGACAGTCCAGATTCAGCAAGCATACTCCTGGCAGCTTCTATCAGCGTTCGATTTTTCCTTTCCACAACTCCATTTTGCTCTGGAGAGCGGGCTGAAGAGAAGTTCTGGGAGATGCCAGTGTCAGTACAGAATGACTCCAGAGTTGCATTCTGGAATTCTGTTCCATTGTCACTTCTTAACTGACACACTTTTCGACTGTACTTGAGCTCAATTTGCTTGATAAGACTGATGATTTCAGCAGCAGCTTCACTTTTGGACCTCAGAAAGATCACCCAACAATATCTGGAGAACTCATCTATGATCACCAGGGTGTATCTTTTACCAGCACGAGTCTGAACATTCACTGGACCAAAAAGATCCATATGAAGCATGTGAAGAGGTTCAGTAATGCTGAAATTCTGTCTGGTCTTGAAACTGGTACGCTTTTGCTTACCCATCTCACATCCTGGACATGGTCTTTCCTTTTTGAAGGAGACTGAAGGTATCCCATCTGCAAGTTGTTTTCTGGACAACTTGTTAATGTTTTTGAAGTTTAAATGGGATAACCTTTTATGCCATAACCAGTTTGTGTCTTCATCAGCTTGAGTATAGAAACACTGCTCTGAAGGAGAGCTTTCCATATCCATCATGTACACATTCCCTTTTCTGGGAGCAATCAACACTACCTTCCAGTCCTTGTTGAATACGATGCCCTGAGCAACATTGAATAAGACTTGATAGCCATCGTCACACAGTTGACTTACACTGATCAAGTTATATTTCAAACCATTCACAAATGCAACTCGTCTGAACTTGACTTGTCCATTGTTCAGAACACCATATCCCTCAGTTTTCCCACAACCATCATTTCCAAACGTGATGGAGGGTCCATCAGAAATGGTGAACTCCTCCAGTAGGGTCTTACATCCGGTCATCGTCCTGCCAGCTGCACTGTCAAGATACCAGATAAGCTTCTTTCGATCGCCCTACACATACACCAGATATTGATCAGTTAGATTTGGGAACCCATCGACTGATGGGTTCACTGGACCCTCCCTTATAGGTCCCTGGGGCAATCTGGTCTAGTTCACTATGTTCAATAGTGGTCTTAGAAGAGAAGACCACTGGGGTTGATGGTTTTAAAACCTTTTCATTTTTCTCAACTGGAGAAATAAATTTGTCTTTCTTTGAAAAAGGTTTTGTATTTTGTCTAGGGCCAGATGAAGTACCCTCAAGAAAGTTTAATCTTGCATTAAAACTTTGTGATTGACGAGTCAAAATTTGAATCTGGCTCTCTATCCTGGACAAAATATTTGCTTCAGATGATACCTTAGCCTTTCCAGTCAAAGGTTTTGGTAAGGGATTGGTCTGAGGTAAAGGTCTATTCTGCTTCACCTTTTTAACTGGAGCAGTCATCTGGACAGCTCCAGTCTTAACCTCTGAGAATTGAACTGGGTCTAAATTGGTCTTGGGTGTTTCAGGCATATCATAAACAGTTGTGGGCCTTAACACCTCTGGTAATCGATCGATTACTGGTATTAATGATGCAACATTAGTATTTCCATCTAAATATGCACGCTTTTGAGCAGGAAATTGTTTAACTGAAGCATCATATGGCTTTTTAGTTTCTAGCCATGACTTTATTACCAGTTTTTCTTTCTCTAAAATGATCTCAAGATCTTGCTTTTCTTGAATCAATTGTTTAGTTACCAGAACCTGGGCTTGAAATGCCAGTTCAATGTCTTGAAGCTCTTTTAATTTTGATTTTAAAGCATTTATTTCAGAAGAATCTGTTTCTAGACCATTTACACAATCAGATCTAACAGTTTCTACAAAAATTAAATCAGAATTTAAAGCTTCAGCAATGTCCAGTTTTAGTTCTTGGTCAGTTGCATTATCATAATCACTAACCTTTTTAATAACAATGTCCACCCATCGTCCAGATGTGACATCTTCCTTCACCAGGTGCTCATCAACTTCCAGAGCCATGTAGCAGCAATCTCTTTCTTCTTCTTCATCAACAGATGAGTCATCAGAAGGAACCCACTTCTCTTCAGTTGTAGCAATCATGCACTTATTATTTGTTTCCATTTGTTGTGCCATGAGAGCAATTTGGGCCTTAACACCTCTGGTAATCGATCGATTACTGGTATTAATGATGCAACATTAGTATTTCCATCTAAATATGCACGCTTTTGAGCAGGAAATTGTTTAACTGAAGCATCATATGGCTTTTTAGTTTCTAGCCATGACTTTATTACCAGTTTTTCTTTCTCTAAAATGATCTCAAGATCTTGCTTTTCTTGAATCAATTGTTTAGTTACCAGAACCTGGGCTTGAAATGCCAGTTCAATGTCTTGAAGCTCTTTTAATTTTGATTTTAAAGCATTTATTTCAGAAGAATCTGTTTCTAGACCATTTACACAATCAGATCTAACAGTTTCTACAAAAATTAAATCAGAATTTAAAGCTTCAGCAATGTCCAGTTTTAGTTCTTGGTCAGTTGCATTATCATAATCACTAACCTTTTTAATAACAATGTCCACCCATCGTCCAGATGTGACATCTTCCTTCACCAGGTGCTCATCAACTTCCAGAGCCATGTAGCAGCAATCTCTTTCTTCTTCTTCATCAACAGATGAGTCATCAGAAGGAACCCACTTCTCTTCAGTTGTAGCAATCATGCACTTATTATTTGTTTCCATTTGTTGTGCCATGAGAGCAATTTGGGCCTTAAGCTTTTTATATTTCAATTTATAGCTATCATCAGGCTTATTATGAGAAGAGAATGGACCAGGCTTGGATGCAAACTGGTTGGACCTGCACTCTTTCATGAAATGACCCTTTTTGCCACACTTAAAGCATGTCAAATTGGTCTTGTCAGTGGAAGAACTGGATGCAAATTGTCCAGATGGCTTATTTGCTCTTGCTTTGAAATGGTTAAACGTTTTAGCAATCATTGCAATAAGGTCATCATCTTCAGTTTCATCACAACAGTCTGGAGAGATTTGACTGGCCTCTCCAGAATCCATAAGTTCAGACACCATCTTCTTCATAGAAAATACATTCTCAGAAGATATCAGTGCTGTACTTGGTGGTTCAGAATAACTAACCACATTAGGAGTACTGGAGGCATGGTTAAAAGCATCTTGTTTCTGCAACACTCTCTGAGCTTGATTTTCTTCAGTGTACCTGAAGGCTCCATATAGAGTTGAGAGAGTGTGTGTGTGCAGAGTTTTACCTTGTCGTAAAACAAGTATCATGTGAGACCATTTGGTGGGTAGAATGTCACAAAATTTCTCCAGAAGTATATCCTTGTCCTTCTCAACCCCAAGACCTCTCAATTGGTTTATGATACTCATAAATCTGGTGTAAGTACCAGTGAGAGACTCGTTAGGTTGAGCAAAAAATGACTCATACCTCTTGTTTAAGGATACCTTTCTGGTGACAATGGTGTCATCTCCTCCTTCATGTTGGTTAAGAAGCTCATCCCACATGGTTTTGGCACTAGGAAAAAGAACTAGTGTGGGAATTAGGGTTTCTGGAACGGCCCCGAGGATCATGTTTTTAAGGAGGGTGTCAAGATTCACCAATCTCCTCTCCTCTTCTGACCAATGTTCCTCCCTCTTTTCCCTTCCCCTTCTAGATCCAGAAGGATCAAGAAGTGGATTGAGAGGTGATGTAGGTGCATATGGACCTTCGTTTAAGATCTTCATCATGTTCCTCTCAATACCAGTGACATGCAAAATCATCCTAGCTTTCCACGTACCAAATTCATCACTGTTCCCACTGAATTTAGGAACAGGATTATTCGAGTAGTGCACATGCACGTGTGGAGAAGCAGGAGTAGGAGGAGGAGGTAGGAGGTGGAGGATTAGTGTTATTAACGTTTTGTGGTTCATTTTGATCATGAATATTTACATTAGGATCGGGACCAAGACTAAAACCTTGTGTATTTTCTTGGTTAGCCATCAAGAACAGATCTAGGCAATGATTAGCCTTCTGCTCTGATACCAAATGTGAGTCCCTTAATTAACGAGATGGTTAACCAATAGAAAGTGTAAAATACAACAAGTCTAATAATCACTAGATATGGACTAGTATTACTTGTAAATAAAGATGCAAGATATATAAACAAAGTAATACAAGACTTAAAGCAATAAACAAATAAAGTGGACCATTATGTATGTTTCATGGGTATTTTATTTATTGATGTGTAAATAAAATACAAGGTTGTTGCGGAATCAAGATAACACAATTAAGTGAGTATCCTAACAACCTATGATTACAATATGATCTATGTTTGTCAAATAACTCTTTGGGATCGAGATACTTAAAGTTGTGAAGTATCCCTGTTTAAGATCGAGAGTATTTGGACAAATTCACTTATATGCAAAAGGAATGCTTAAAAGTATTTTTGTTCAAGGAATGACTTAGTATTTATAGGCAACAAATTCACCAGTGAATTTGTGCCGTACAAATATGGTTGGCATACATTTAATGATCCGACAAGAACATTAAATGTATTAGATAAGAATAAGGATAAAGTCACATCAAGTGCACGTGTATCCTATTATCCAACCACCTTAACACACGTATACTTTTGTTAAAGAACAAGTGGATTGTTCTTTGGAAAGTGTGTTAAAGGCAAAAGTCAATCCTCGATATTAGTGTTCAGACTTGCAGGATCTAGAACACTAACAATCCTCCAGTGTGCAGATCTGGTAAGACTTCCAGTGGACTCCGCCATTTGTCAGTCTTCTTTCTTCAGACTTCAGTCAGAATGTCTTCAGTAGAATAGATCTGGACTGGGGTGAAGTCTTCAGTGAGCTAATCTGGAGAATGCTCCAGATTACCTGTACAAGTAAATGCTCACTAGTCTTCATTTATTTCTGGACAAATCTTCAGAGGGACTCCAGATTCCAAGTCTGGAGTAGGTCCAGTAGAATATGTTTTCTGGTCAGATCTTCAGTGAGCTCCAGTAGTCGGTCTGGAGCGAGATCAACAAAACAAGTTTCTTAACAAACCTAAATAAGGTTCCAGTAGTCCAGTCTGGAGCCAGTCCAGTAAGTCTGGACTAAATCTGGACCTAACATAAAGCTTATATGGAAATCAATTACTGGTGGAGGTGCCGTAAAGGAGAGGTTATGCATTTGAGTGTTGGATTGTTATAGAATTTGCATTTGTTCAGACATACACGGAGGCCTCTTGTAATTTAATTGTAACTCTAATTATAATTTAATTGAAAGACTTGTTTTGATGTATATATAGGTCGATCAAACAATCAATTGATGAAAAAATGGTTTGTTGTTAGCAATGGTTTCGCCGGAAAATTTGATCGTCAGAGATGCTCCTCACGTGACTATTTGGGTAAACGGAGGAGGGCTGTGCGAAAAGACAAGACTGCCCCTCACGTGTGAGTCACGTGGGGGGGTTATCGGAGGAGGGCTGCCGGTCAAATAGTCAAAGGACTAAACATGAAGCTTTTGTTCGTATAAAGGACGATCCATGACGTTATTGAACCACAGGGATGAAACGTGACTATTTAGGTAAACCACAGGGACGATTTATGTCTTTTACTCATAATTTTATAACCATGTCCTAAAATAACTCAATAGCCAATCATAATGATTATGGGGCTATATGACCATCAACTTTGTTTAGGATTTAAATTATAAACAAACTTGGATATGTATAATGTCACACGTTAGATTATTATTTGTAAACAATTTCATAAGTTAAATCATAATCATAAAACAAACTAAAATAAACAGGGAAAATTTTGTAACGTGTGATGGATAGAAATTTTGTTAGAATTACAATGGAAATTTTGTTAGAACAATTACAATTTATAACTTCTCAAATTTTGTAAGTCTATACATTGGCACTAAAATTTCCACGTTAATCAAATTTATAATCTTCAACTATTAGAAGTTGGGAAAATTAATCTACATATACAGTTGAAAGAGTTTAGCTAAACATATTTTATTCTAACTTAGTATTCTATATGTATAAACTTCATAAAATTTTATCCTTCATCCCTTAAATTATATCCGCCAACTACAACCATATGATTTATTCAACAAATGTTTAAACTCATACAAGTTATCAAAAACATTTTCAATAACAAAATCAATTTCTTTTACATAAACGAGTTCAAAATTTCACTCAAAGTTAAACCCATTTTACTAAAAATGTTCATCCCTGAAATAAAGTCTATGTTTTCCCTTGTCAAAGTTTTATCAAAATAGTACAACATTTATTGTACATGGTACCACGCTTTATGTAATCATATATGCCTAAGACAATAATACAACGAAAAAAGTAAATATGTAGCTGTCACGGATTTAAGTTTAGGTATAAAACCTTCTACATATTAATTTCTTTATATTTATTATGTAATGAATAAATGATTAGCCACTATATTTTTTATAGATTAAATAAATTAAATAATTAACATGTAAGAGGTTTTATAACTAAGCTTAAGTGCATGATAACCAATGTTCACAAATGATACAAGCCTTTAAATATTGGGGTGATAAAAATATTACACATTTTGATATATATATATATAATATATATATATATATATATTTATATATGTAGAAAAAAGTTTACATTAATATAAAGGAAAAAGTGAATATATGACTATCATGTACCCAAGCTTATGTATAGATCCCTCACATATCAATTTTTTAATATTTGTTGTAAAATAAATAAATTACATGGCCCCCATGAATTTTATGGTTTAAAAAGATGGCATATGAGGGGTTCTATACCTAATCTTATTTACATGATAGCCACATATTCACTTCCTATATATATATATAGGGAAAAGATAAAATGAGTCCAGCTTATTTTAAGTCCAATTTGAGTCCATTGATTCTTCCATCTCCTCAAATTCAACCACCTCCTACCACCACCACCATCATCTCCGACCACCACCATGATTTTCCGGCGACGGCGACCACCGTCACCACGACTTACACATGTGTAAGTTACATGGACCCTTTTTGACTCAAATTAAGCTGGACTCAATTTATCCCACCCCTATATATATATGGTGAGGATCCTGGAAGAAGGTGTGTTAAGGAGAGAAGGGAGAGAAGGTCCTATTGGCCAATCAGAACGCAACATGTGTCAAAATAAAAAAAAAGCGCGGTGGCAATTTTGTAAATAAATTAAACTTTTTTGAAGCTTGGGCTCTCAGCCAGCTTGGTCAGCTTGGGTTGGTCAGCTTGAGTTGGATCAGCTTGGGGTCTGGGTCAGGTTGGGTCAGCTTGGGGTCTGGGTCAGGTTGGGTCAGCTTGGGGTCTGGTCAGGTTGGTCAGCTTGGGTCAGCTTAGGGTTGGGTCAGTTTGGGGTCTGGGTCAGGTTGGGTCAGGGTTGGGTCAGCTTGGAGTCTGGGTCAGGTTGGGTCAGCTTGGGGTCTGGGTCAGGTTGGGTCAGCTTGGGGTTGGGTCAGCTTGACACAATTTACACATAATCTACACAAATGTAGATTAATCTACACAAATGTAGATTATGGGTTTTGGGTCAGCTTGGGTTATGGGTTGGGTCAGCTTGGGTCAGGTTGGGTCAGCTTGGGTCTGGGTCAGGTTGGGTCAGCTTGACACAATTTACACATAATCTACACAAATGTAGATTATGGGTTTGGGTCAGCTTGGGTTCTGGGTTGGGTCAGCTTGGGGTCTGGTCAGGTTGGGTCAGCTTGGGGTTGGGTCAGCTTGACACAATTTACACATAATCTACACAAATGTAGATTAATCTACACAAATGTAGATTATGGGTTTTGGGTCAGCTTGGGTTCTGGGTTGGGTCAGCTTGGGGTCTGGGTCAGGTTGGGTCAGCTTGGGGTCTGGGTCAGGTTGGGTCAGCTTGGGGTCTGGGTCAGGTTGGGTCAGCTTGGGGTTGGGTCAGCTTGGGGTCTGGGTCAGGTTGGGTCATGGGTTGGGTCAGCTTGGGGTCTGGGTCAGGTTGGGTCAGCTTGGGGTTGGGTCAGCTTGACACAATTTACACATAATCTACACAAATGTAGATTAATCTACACAAATGTAGATTAATCTACACAAATGTAGATAAAGAAAACACAAGATTAATCTACACAATTTACACATAATCTACAAAATGTAGATTAATCTACACAAATGTAGATTAATCTACACAAATGTAGATTAATCTAACAAATGTAGATTATCTTGGGTCATGTTGGGGTTGGGTTAGCTTGACACAATTTACATATAATCTACACAAATGTAGATTAATCTACACAAATGTAGATAAATCTACACAAATGTAGATTAATCTACACAAATGTAGATTAATCTACACAAATGTAGATTAATCTAACAAATGTCAGCTTGGGTTGGGTCAGCTTGACACAATCACATAATCTACACAAATGTAGATTAATCTACACAAATGTAGATTAATCTACACAAATGTAGATTAATCTACACAAATGTAGATTAATCTACACAATTACACATAATCTACAAAATGTAGATTAATCTACACAAATGTAGATTAATCTACACAAATGTAGATTAATCTGCACAAATGTAGATTAATCTACACAAATTTACACATAATCTACAAAAATGTAGATTAATCTACACAAATGTAGATTAATCTCTGGGTAGCTTGGGTTGGGTCAGCTTGACACAATCTACATATAATCTACACAAATGTAGATTAATCTACACAAATGTAGATTAATTACACAAATGTAGATTAATCTACACAAATGTAGATTAATCTACACAAATGTAGATTAATCTACACAAATGTAGATTAATCTACACAATTTACACATAATCTACAAAAATGTAGATTAATCTACACAAATGTAGATTAATCTACACAAATGTAGATTAATCTGCACAAATGTAGATTAATCTACACAAATGTTACACATAATCTACAAAAATGTAGATTAATCTACACAAATGTAGATTAATCTACACAAATGTAGATTAATCTACACAACATAATCTACACAAATGTAGATTAATCTACACAAATGTAGATTATCTACACATGGGTTCTGGGTTGGGTCAGCTTGGGGTCTGGGTCAGGTTGGGTCAGCTTGACACAATTTACACATAATCTACACAAATGTAGATTAATCTACACAAATGTAGATTAATCTACACTAATGTAGATTAATCTGCACATGTAGCTTTCTACACAATGACATAATCTACACAAATGTAGATTAATCTACACAAATGTAGATTAATCTACACAAATGTAGATTATCACAAATGTAGATTAATCTACACAAATGTAGATTAATCTACACAAATGTAGTTAATCTTGACACAATTTACACATAATCTACAAAATGTAGATTAATCTACACAAATGTAGATTAATACACAAATGTAGATTAATCTACACAAATGTAGATTAATCTACACAAATGTAGATAATCTACAAAATGTAGATTAATCTACACAAATGTAGATTATCACAAATGTAGATTAATCTACACAAATGTAGATTAATCTACACAAATGTAGATTAATCTACACAAATGTTACACATAATCTACACAAATGTAGATTAATCTACACAAATGTAGATTAATCTACACAAATGTAGTTATGGGTTGGGTCAGCTTGGGGTTGGGTCAGCTTGACACAATTTACACATAATCTACACAAATGTAGATTAATCTACACAAATGTAGATTAATCTACACAAATGTAGATTAATTACACAAATTAGATTAATCTACAAAATGTAGATTAATCTACAAAATTAGATTAATTACACAAATTAGATTAATCTACACAAATGTAGATTAATCTACACAAATGTAGATTAATCTACACAAATGTAGATTAATCTACACAAATGTAGATTAATCTACACAAATGTAGATTAATCTACACAAATGTAGATTAATCTACACAAATGTAGATTAATCTACACAAATGTAGATTAATTCACTGGGTCAGCTTGGGTTGGGTCAGCTTGACACAATCACATAATCTACACAAATGTAGATTAATCTACACAAATGTAGATTAATCTACACAAATGTAGATTAATCTACACAAATGTAGATTAATCTACACAAATGTAGATTAATCTACACAAATGTAGATTAATCTACACAAATGTAGATTAATCTACACAAATGTAGATAACTACACAATTGACCATAATCTACTCAATTTTTCAAAATTAATTAAATCAAACATATGTCTAAATTAATTTACACTTTTTGGTTTACATTACCAATTTGCACCTTAACCCAATTTAAAAATAATTAACACTTTATTGAATAATGTCTATCGAATAACAAAATATAGCTAAAAGTTATAGAGGTTACAACAGTTGGATTAATACGAATTAATATTTATATCATATTTTATTTTATATTATTAATTGTAACACCCGACGTTTAAAAATATGGGTTTTCAAAAATCTTTCACCTAACGGTGTTAAATTGCGGAAGTAAAGACCGTAAAGTCAAAACCGATAAAAACATTTCGGTTTCTGCGTTTAGTTGGTGTTACATGCCATATCAAACATTAGTTCAAATGAAAACCCAACGGTTGCCCAACATTAAACAACCGTTCACACATTATTACATAAATTCGACATCAAAAGAAATGTATTCAAAAGTCTCCATAATAAGCAACTAGGGGTAGCTAAGGAATCTGCATGCTTTCTACCCACGCCCTCACGTTCTGCACCTACAAGTCCTTCAAGCTAAACCTGAGGGAACAACCACATTAAAGAAACAAGTGTTAGCTATAAGAATAGCTAAGTAAGATCACACTTAATTTAAAAGCAATTTGTCCAATTAAAACCTTTCTTCATTATTAGACAAATTCATTAGGCACAACACACAACACACATAACTGCATATCAACTTCATATCAAATAGGATAATCATCCTAAATGTGCCTATCCTGCATTAGTTCACACATTGTCACACATATCTTCATTATCTGCATATAAGTGTGCCCTGCATCACACCCGACTGGATGATCATCCAAAGGCTAATCATCGTATGTCGTTAAGGAATGGCAAGCCAATCCAAGAGTAATCCGTATGTGGAGGTTGGTCAAACCCCTCGTATTACTCGCCCTGCATTATGAAGACCATGTTGCAAGGAGCCACCCAAGCAACAACTACGTCAACGCACTCGCCCGGCTAAGGCTAGTACGGGTTAAGCTTAACACTTTCCCTGCATTATATTTACGAGCTCGATCCCACACATAATAGTTTAGGAAACACACATAGCCTAAACATAATCACACATTACCTTCATTTCGTTTGGGCCCTTAAACGTGCAAGTGACATGGCAACCTACCAAGTCTAGTGAGCTAGGTGTACAAGCCATGTAGAATGCATATGTCACACAACAACTTCATTTCTACATTTCACACATAATAAGACACTTCATAAATCTACATAAACTGCATAACAATACCCTACATTGAACAATACTTCATTTCACTACATTAAGGTCTGCATTTCAGGTCTCATGGTCAACTACATATCCCATAATACCTCCCGTGTAACCCGAGATACCCACATATATCATAAGTTACCGTTAAGGAAGTTATAAGTATGAAACCTTTGCTTGTTGAACCCTCAGCGTGACAAAAGTAGTGTATCTTACCTTGATACAGCTTAACAACAAGCTACAAGCACAATACAATGATGACTAGGTGTCTCCAATAACCTAGAACAAGTATAAGATCGAAAGATAAGCTAAACGACACTTTTGTAAAATCTGGGCAGGTGGTGCGCCGCACCTTCCAAGTGGTGCGTCGCACCAAACCTCAGAAAAATCTTATCAACAATAGGTGCGCCGCACCTACCCTTTGGTGCGTCGCACAAAACCATCAGAAAAATCTTATCAACAATAGGTGCGCCGCACCAGCCCTTGGTGCGTCGCATATCGGGGTCCTCCAAAAACCCAAACTGGCTGTGGTGCGTCGCACCACCCTCCTGGTGCGTCGCACCTGGAGTGTCGACCAGAAACTCTAATTTTTTGTTCTTTGATCAAACGAAACCCATACCCCAAAACCAACCTGGGGACTTAAAATTAATCCTTATAATTGCACTTTCATCAACTTTAACCATCCTATTAATCCTTTAATCCTTTACATCATGAATCAATCATTTAAATCACCCGAATAACATGAAATCGGTGAACGTTTAATCAAATAACCCAACCCAAACCCTTATGGCCTGGTTTAAGACTAATATAAGACTCACACAATCATACTTCAAAAGAGGAATACCTATATTACCTGTATTAGGTGACAAGGATTCAAGATCTAAGCAATACACGATCGATTCGGCTCCAAAACGAATAGATCTAGCGAGAAACTTGAGAGGAAAGGGAGGGGATCAGCTAGGGCTTGTCTAAGAGGAATAAAATCTGCATAATGGCTCTCTAAAGACAACCCCTAAGCCTCTAAACCCGTTTTTAACTTTGCACACATGTCAAAACTAGCCCCTAAGCTTCCTAATCCTTCATTATTGGTCACAAACTACTTTATTGACCATATACATCATTAATCCTTCATTAAATGTCACTACATAGACATTGATCTTCATATTACACACATTTATACTACATTAACATTTAGGCTTACAAGCCTCACACATAACACACATTAGCTACATATAAACATTAAATCTAAAATAGACTTAACGACACACACAATATTGACTTAACGGCATTAGTCAGCTAGTAAAGAAAAGTTTGGGATGTTACATTAATAGTAATCAAACTAATTGTAATATTGTTGTTATCAGTAATTGTAATCAGACTATAACTACGATAATCATTGTTGTTTTTAGTAATTGGATTCAAACTATATTTGGATACAAATTCTTCTTATATAAATTGAACCTTACAAATAAAATCTCAACACATGAATTCTTTGAAAACCCCACGAATCAGCTGCTACTTTTATTGTTCTTAACAACCATCGCTAACGAAAATAAAGTTACTTTTTGCAAGACATCAATGAAAACTCGGTCAATTGTGTAATCAAAGTTAAGATATTGCTTCTCTGGAAAAGTTTGTATAAAAGAAACTTTGTTACACCATCTAACCTTGATATGATTTAGCATTCAATATTAACATTTGAATATCTAAATTCCTTTTTAAGTAGATTATTACATTTAACGTATAAGTTTGTTTTTCCATATATTAATTCTTATATTGATAATATTGTAAAACCCGTGTATTTGACACGGGTCTAAAATCTAGTACCCTATTATATCGTCTAAAGAGATGTAGTATTTCCTATGTCCTAACATTATAATCCACAAACAAAATTAAATAAACACGCATGTTGAAAAAAAATATATAATTATTATAGTTTAGTTTTTATTAAAATAATGATATTACCCCTTGCACATCTTTTAAATTACCAATAGTAAATTTAATAGAGAGTGGTATTTACTGCAATTTGTACAACTACGAAAATTATGTTCTCTTTGGAAATTTATAATTTGAGATGGCAATCGTGTACGTTTTCAAAGATGAAATACACCTTCAACTATCCAATAAGTTAAAGTGCGACCCTTAAGTATTGATATGTGTAACTATGGCCTTTCATGCTAACACTCGAAGATTAAAGTATGAAGCAATGCTAGATTGATAAAAATTTTACAAATAAACTTTAGACATATGTGACATTTTAGGTGGTCCAATCAAAATAAAAAAAAAACAGAACAAAACAAAACAAAATACTAGAAAAAACGAAACAAAGACAAAATGTGGATGTGTGATGTTTTAGTATGACAATTACTTCGTTCGGGATTGTGTTTAGAATGAATTATCTGATTATTGTGTTTGCATAACGCAAATTCTCAAAAAAGTGTTTGTCTATAAAAATGACTATGAAGTACATGATTTTTCAAAACGCAAAGTCTAATTTCCAAACACAATCCCAAACACACCCTAAAATGGATCTATGTAAAAAAAGGAGAAAGCAATAAAACACTAACAACAACGTACGACATTTTGGATGGATGACTATTCTAGTTCACTTCAATCATACGAAGTTAAGGGACCAAAGCTTATAAGGACGTGCCTTATGCCGTTCGTCCCTCGTTCGTCCCCCTCTTAGGGACGAGTCAACACCGTGGGGTTGGACTCGTCCCTGACCCATTCGTCCGTCCACGCACGAGTTCTTTGGAGCGTTTTTTTTTGTAAGGGCTATTTTTTTTAAATGTGATGATCAAAGTTTTAGTTTTGACACATTTGGTCCCTTGAATTCAAAAAAACAAGTCTCGTCTTTTGACAACTTCAGTCCCTTAACGGTTTGAACAACCTTATTATTCTATTTAACTTTTACACAAAATTAAATAAATTCATCTTATTAATAACGAAACACGTTACATAATTAAAAACACATTACATAATTAAAAACACATTACATAATTAAAAACACATTACATAATTAAAATGCCGTTCAAAAATAAAATAAAATACATAAATAAAATACATTACGGTTAATAACTACTCATGAATTAATATATTATTTGTGTTTTTATTTTTAATTTTAATGAATGGTGTGTTTTATTTAGTTGTTGTTAAATTTTGAGGGATTGAAAGTGTAAAGTTGGATAAAGTGTAGAATTAAATAAAATGTGGGTCCAAGACTAGTCTTGGTATAAGGTTGAATTTAGAGGGATTAGTCCTTGGATGATTTTTTGCTGATGTGGCGCTGATTAGGACTAGTCCTCCTGAGGATGAGTCCTGACATAAAGCTGCTCCTAAGTTATAACTTATTATTGGCACGCTTTGAAATTGTTGTAATTCACTGATTCACTCTATCTTTTACTACATAGAAAAAATAGGGTGTAGATGTGAGGGGGACAAATTGTCATTCCTGAAACTTCTTTTAACAATCTACTCAATGTGAGTAAGTAAAGGGGAGCAAAAGTGTAGTTAAATGAGGATATAAGGAAGTCTTGGTTTCAGCAAACAGAGATTCAATTAAGCAAAAAGAAATGGAGTCGTCGTCGTCGTCGTCGTCTACAAGCACAAGAAAACCTTGTTTCCTTGAAGACGACACTGGCCTTGCTTCCCTTACTGAAAACCACCATTCCACCACCACCCAACATCTCATCATCTCAAGATCTCTTTGTTCACCAACAAGTACAAAAACAACCCCAAAGTTTTTTGATATTGGGAAACTTGAAAAACAACAACCATCTTATTTCTTAGATGCTTGTTTTCTTTGCAAAAAACCACTTGCTTGTAACAAAGATATCTTCATGTATAGGTATATATATATATATATACTACTACTACTTTCATTTTCTCTGTTTTATATATGTTATATTTTGTATCAAATCTATTTTTGTTTCATGACAGGAGTGGGTATCGTTGACATCGAATAAAACACATGTTACTTTTCATTTTGTTACAAAAAGTTACCAATTTTGGTTTTAGAGCTAAAAAAAATTTGAAGATCATAATTTTCTTGGATTTTATATAAAATTACTCCTATCTTCTTGGTTTTTGTGTGTCTTCCTTTCTAAAGGAAACCCATGATAGTTTTTTCTTTTCTTTGTTATTGTTACAAAGTTCCACTTTTGGTTGGAATAAGACAAAATATGTGAGCTTTACTGCTTTTCCCATCTTTCATGAACCAAAGATGTGATTTTTGTGATGAAAGAAATTCTTGATTTTTATTTTTATTTTTTCATTTTGAATCAGTGTTTTCCTGGATTTTGTTATAATAGGCCCCAAGTTTTATTTATAATTATAAAAAAAAAAAAAAGAACTTTATTGCTTTCCCACCACCACCTTTCTTGATTCAAGAAGATATTTATATATTAGCATAATAATATTAAATAATTTCTTGATATTATTTTATAAAGTAGATTGTTAGATGGGGTTTAGTGGAATAAAATATCTGATATGGGTTAATTTGATAATAATTTTGCAGAGGTGATACAGCTTTCTGTAGTGAAGAGTGCAGAACAGAACAGATTGATAAAGATGAAGCTAAAGAAAACTGGAATAATATTTCAGTTTCAATGAAGAAGAAATCTTTAGCAAGAAAGAAAGAAGTACAGGGTGAAAAGTCATCAAATAATAATTCTTCAAACAAGGCTTCCAAGAATAATTACCCTTTTCAATCTGGTGCACTTGCTGCTGCTTAATTTATATTTACTACTGTAATTTCTCCCCATAAAAAAACCATCTTTTTTTTTTCCCACCATGTGAGTTAAGGATGAAATGGGAGAAGAAGTGCAAGATTTTTGTCTATTAATTAATTAGTTTGGTGAGTTGAGATGATGCCATGAATGTGTTGAGGAAGAAAAAAAATTGTGGCGAATTTGTGATAAAAATGAAACAAAAAAAAGAAAGATAAGTTAATTATATTTTGAGATTTGTGGGATGAGGGGCTTTTTTTCTAAGGAAGTTTATAAAGCTACTATCTTTTTATTATGATTATTCTACAGTTGCGTAACATATAATTGTATGTGTGTTATAAAATTCTAACTTATAAGGAGTAACATATTTATAAAGAATGATAGTAAAAATATGAGCTCCTTATTTTCAAAGGGTAATGTAGAATTTGAGAAGCGAATTTAATTAATTAACTTTTTTTTAATCTTCCGATTTCAATGAATTCAGGAAAGATTAAAACTGTTAACATGAAAGAAATATAAACCTATGATTGATGGTTGTGGAAATCCCCTCAAGTTGGAAATAACTTGAGGGGTCAAGTTAGAGTAATCTTGACCATTGATTTAAAATCAAGGGTCAAGATTTTCCAACTTGACTAGTCAAATTGGGTAACGTGATCGTATATGAAATTATGAATGTATCATATAGACATATAATATAATGGCTTAATTTCCATTTAGCTAATTAACCTTTTCACATACTCTACTATCATTAACCAACTAGGTTAGATCGGTTGAAACACTAATCTTTAGAGATGTATTGATACTTGTACAGTATATAATGTGATAGATGTATCAAATTTTATATTTTTATGGTACGATTATCACTCCCCTTAAAAATAAATCTCTTCAGTATTTTCTTGGAATAATACATAACAAAAGCTCTACAATGTTAGTAAAGTTAGTCATAAATTATAAGGAGATGATAAAATTACAATTAGTTAAATTAGTTTACCATAATATATGTTTAACTTCTAGAGCAGTGATAAACTGATAATTAATTAACTATGGCAGATTTATAAAAAAGTATATATAGTATGAATATCTATCATTGATCTCCATAAATTGTTTAGCTAACTTATTCATGATGTTTATCTTTCTCATATATGATCTATTCATACTTATGAATCGCGTGTAGGCATGCTACTTAAAATTAACTAGAGATTTATAAAAAAGTATATATAGTATGAATATCTATCATTGATCTCCATAAATTGTTTAGCTAACTTATTCATGATGTTTATCTTTCTCATATATGATCTATTCATACTTATGAATCGCGTGTAGGCATGCTACTTAAAATTAACTAATTAAGATGATGGAAATTGATCATAAAGTTTGTTTAATTTGTGGGATACAAGTTGTAGATGTACGTACAAGAGGTGTGAGACCGAATTATGAAGATTTGAATTGAAACTAGACTTAGGTGTGCATGTTAGTTATGACTCATATAGCGTTGAGGTCAATAATTGTGCAGGCATGTGAAGTGTCTTGAAGTTTCAATGATGATGATCAATATTATATCTATCTAACTAAGTGAAGATCGACATGCTCAATTAAAGACACTAGACGAGCACTTTGATTCTTATTTAAGCGAAGTATGACAAGCCCTGTAAATTACTATCACACAATTGTGAAAGTAGGTTCTGATACAAGCTGATTTGGAGATTAAGAGAGAAAAGATTTGGTGAATTTGTATATTTTGATTTCTTGAATATGAAATTACATATGTGCATATATTTATACAAGTAAAAAAGAAAATAACCGCCTAACAAACTCTAAAACAGAATCCTACAATATTTACATTTCTGACCCTTAACTATACACTAATGCCATTTTGCACTTAACTTAGTCTCTACTACATTTTGTTACATGGTGTTAAACACTTGAGCATGAGTGCTTTCTTTCTTGAGATACATTGATGTTTATCTCCATCTTTTGCAACTGCATTCTTGTGTATGGTATTATACCCCCCACAAGTTGATATGTTGTAAGGATTACAACAATTCAACTTGGATAAGCAATTATAATGTAAAGCCTTTGGAAGACCTTTTGTCAAAATGTCAGCAACTTGATCTCTGGAGGGAAGAAATTGAGGGAGAATGAGGCCAGCTTTGATTTTGTCCCTCACAAAATGGCAATCCAGTTCAATGTGCTTGGTTCTGGCATGATGAACTGGACTAGAAGCCAAAGCAACAGTTGAGGCATTATCACACATCATGAGTGTAGGAGTAGGGATAGAAATGGAGAGGTCTTTTAATAAGCAAGCTAGCCAAGTAACTTCACAGGTGCTGTCAGCAAGAGCCCTGTACTCAGCTTCAGTTGAGGATCTGGAAACTACTGCTTGCTTTTTAGATTGCCAAGAGATTAAACTAGTTCCCAAAAATATTGCAAAACCAAAAACTGATCTCCTTGAAATTGGACATGAAGCCCAATCACTGTCACATAAATTAACTAATTAAGATGATGGAAATTGATCATAAAGTTTGTTTAATTTGTGGGATACAAGTTGTAGATGTACGTACAAGAGGTGTGAGACCGAATTATGAAGATTTGAATTGAAACTAGACTTAGGTGTGCATGTTAGTTATGACTCATATAGCGTTGAGGTCAATAATTGTGCAGGCATGTGAAGTGTCTTGAAGTTTCAATGATGATGATCAATATTATATCTATCTAACTAAGTGAAGATCGACATGCTCAATTAAAGACACTAGACGAGCACTTTGATTCTTATTTAAGCGAAGTATGACAAGCCCTGTAAATTACTATCACACAATTGTGAAAGTAGGTTCTGATACAAGCTGATTTGGAGATTAAGAGAGAAAAGATTTGGTGAATTTGTATATTTTGATTTCTTGAATATGAAATTACATATGTGCATATATTTATACAAGTAAAAAAGAAAATAACCGCCTAACAAACTCTAAAACAGAATCCTACAATATTTACATTTCTGACCCTTAACTATACACTAATGCCATTTTGCACTTAACTTAGTCTCTACTACATTTTGTTACATGGTGTTAAACACTTGAGCATGAGTGCTTTCTTTCTTGAGATACATTGATGTTTATCTCCATCTTTTGCAACTGCATTCTTGTGTATGGTATTATACCCCCCACAAGTTGATATGTTGTAAGGATTACAACAATTCAACTTGGATAAGCAATTATAATGTAAAGCCTTTGGAAGACCTTTTGTCAAAATGTCAGCAACTTGATCTCTGGAGGGAAGAAATTGAGGGAGAATGAGGCCAGCTTTGATTTTGTCCCTCACAAAATGGCAATCCAGTTCAATGTGCTTGGTTCTGGCATGATGAACTGGACTAGAAGCCAAAGCAACAGTTGAGGCATTATCACACATCATGAGTGTAGGAGTAGGGATAGAAATGGAGAGGTCTTTTAATAAGCAAGCTAGCCAAGTAACTTCACAGGTGCTGTCAGCAAGAGCCCTGTACTCAGCTTCAGTTGAGGATCTGGAAACTACTGCTTGCTTTTTAGATTGCCAAGAGATTAAACTAGTTCCCAAAAATATTGCAAAACCAAAAACTGATCTCCTTGAAATTGGACATGAAGCCCAATCACTGTCACATAAATTAACTAGATTGAGACTGTTGATTGTTGGGAAAAATAAGCCCTGTCCAGGATTTAGTTTTATGTATCTCAGAACTCTAATCAATGCTTTCATATGAGTTGTAGTAGGTGAATGAGTAAATTGACTGAGAGGCTGAGCTACAAATGCAAGGTCAGGTCTTGTAACAGTGAGGTATATGAGTTTCCCAACTAATGTTTTATACTGAGAGGGATCTTGTAAAGGTTCTCCAGATATTGAAGTTAATTTGATTGAGGGATCAATGGGTGTAATTGCTGGTTTGAGATTGGTGATTCTAGCATGATCAAGAAGATCAAGAGCATATTTTCTCTGACTCATTGCTAGGCCTTCACTGTTTCTTAAAATCTCAATACCAAGATAGTAATGCAGTGGACCCAGTGCTTTGATGGTGAAAGTTTGGTGTAGTTTAGACTTGATTAGGTCAATGAGAGGTTGAGAGTTGCCACAAATCAGGATGTCATCCACATAAATGAGTAAGGCAATAAAGTCAGTAGAGGATTTGTAGGTAAACAATGAGGTATCTGCATAACTTTGTCTGAAACCAAGAGAGGATAGGAAGGATGTGAGCTTGGTAAACCACTGTCTATTGGCTTGTTTTAAGCCATAGAGGGATTTGTTGAGCCTGCAGACAGTATTGGTGGGTACCTGTTGATAATAACCCTTTGGAACATTCATGTAAACCTCTTCATGTAAATCCCCATGTAAAAATGCATTATTCACATCTAATTGTTCAATATTCCAACCCTGTTGGACAACCACTGCTAGTAAAGCCCTCACTGTCACCATTTTAGCAACTGGGGCAAAGGTTTCCTTATAATCTATGCCTTCTTTTGGTGAAACCTAAGCCACTAACCTAGCCTTGTACCTTTCAGCACTGCCATCAACATTGTATTTTATTCTATATACCCATTTGCAACCAATTGGGTGTTTGCCAGCAGGTAATGGCATGAGAGTCCAAGTATTATTTTCCTATAATGCATGTATTTCCCTAGTCATTGCATCAATCCACTTAGAATCTTTAGATGCTTGGAAATATGTGTGGGGCTCAGTGTGTTTGTCAATGGAATTAATGAGATGTAAGGAAGAAGAGGTTAGGTTAGAATAGTCAAGATAAGCAGATAAGGCAAATTTAGATGTGGTGCAGTTGAGGTTGGATTTGGGTAGAGTGAAAGAGTAATCCTTAAGTTTGGTGGAGAGTTGTTTCACTTTATTTGATTGTCTTAGAGGAGGAGCTGGAGGTGGTGAGGGAGGGTGAACAGAAGATTGTGCAGAAGGAGTAGTAGATGGAACAGATGGAGAAGAAGATGGTGTTTGTTGGTGTATTTGGTGGTTGGGAGAAGGAGAAGCTGGATCAGAATGAGAGATGGAATCAGAATTGCATTCAGAGGAATCTGAATTTGAAGTAGGGTTTGGAGTGTTGTTTGCAAGATTATTTGAAGTGGAAGGAGATGGAGGAGGAGAAGGAGTTGGAATAGGATTGATTGAGGATGATGGTGAAGGAGGGGGAAGAAAAATTGGAGTCGATGTGAGAGATTGATTTATGGAACTTTTGTGAGGATTGTTGTGAAAAGGAAAGATATCTTCATTGAAAGTCACGTGTCTGCTTACAAAGATGGTGTGAGTGTTCAGATTGTACAGAGTATACCCCTTTTGGGTTTGTGGATACCGAATAAGAACACATGGAATTGCTCTTGGCTGAAATTTATCATTTTGATGAATAGAAGCAAAACATTGACACCCAATGGTTCTTAAATGAGTGACAGAAGGAGGTTCATTGTATATTATTTCATAAGGAGTTTTGTAGTTTAGCACACTGCTTGGAATTCTGTTTATGTGGTATGTTGCAGCAAAAATTGAATATCCCCATAAGTGCAGTGGTAGATTTGCTTGAAATTGAATTGATCTGGCCATATCTAGGATGTGTCTATGTTTTCTTTCTACCCTGGCATTTTGTTGAAGAGTGTAAGGACAAGATGTTTGATGGAGAATTCCATGAGTTTGAAGATAAGATGTGAGTTCAGAATTTGTAAATTCAGTGCCATTATCACTACGAATTATCTTTATATTTGTTTTGAATTGAGTAGTGACATAGGTATGAAAAAGTTTAAGAGTGGAAGTCACATGAGATTTGGCAGGTAGAAGATAGACCCATGTAGCCCTAGAATAATCATCCACAATTGTAAGAAAATATCTACATTTATGAATGGTAGGATGATGATATGGTCCCCAAATGTCAACATGAATTAAACCAAACAACTCAGAAGCATGAGAATTACTTAAAGAAAATGACAATTGAGTTTGTTTAGACAGAGGACACACACTACATTTATGAATATCTTTACAGTTTATTGAATGAGAAATACTAGGAATCCTTTTTAACACTTGCAGAGGTGAGTGACCAAGCCTCTCATGCCAGAGATGAGAAGTACTTTTGATGGAGAGAGTGGTGGAATTGCAGACATAGGATGATGAAGAAGTGGATGTGTAGATGTAGAGCCCATGGAAAATAGAACCAATTGTGACCCTTTTGTTATGGGCCTGTAGAACACAAGTGTCATGAGTAAAGTTGATTGCAGAACTGGTAGATTTGGTTAATTTCCTAATAGAGATTAGATTGTAGGAACATAGAATACATTGTGAAGAATGAGATTGGGGCCAAGAGTGACTGTCACAATTTGATCAACAATAACTGTCTGTCCATTTGGCAGACCAACAGAAATTGGTTGTGCATTTGGTTATAGAGGTAAATTTGGCAAGTGTGTTACAAATATGATCAGTTGCCCCTCTATCTAATATCCAAGCATCTTTAAAATCATAAGCAATAGAAGCAACAACATGGTAAATACATGCAGAAATAAGAGAGTAAATAATATTTGCTTGAGGGTGGATAGAATCAGTGTTACCTTGTGAAGTGTGTTGCATAAGCATCATCAACTGGTTCAGTTGGTTCTGTATTTGATCCATTCTGTTGTTCATTGCTGATTCTGAGGCACTGGCATTGGATATGTTCTCACTGAATGGAGAAAGAGGAGTTGCAGAAGTAATTTCAGTAGCTTGAGCTGTCAATGCTTCATGCTGGATGATCGAGTTAGCAGTCCTTCCTTTGTAAGGGTTTGGTGGCTTGAATTTACCATGTAAGGGGTGGCCAACAGGATAACCAACAATTTGATAGCATTCCTCCTTAGAATGACCCTCTCTATTGCATTGTCCACAGAAAAAACACCCTTTCTGAACACACTTTTCTTTTCAGTAAACTTAGTGGCTTGGAAATTTGGTTTGAACTTGAGGTTAGGGCTTTATGGTTTGTAGGAGATAGTGTGGTTTGAGGAAGGGTGGTAATTGGACAGTGCAACTGGTATGATGGGTGGTTTGGGCAGGATTCCTTCTGTATGTTTTTCTTCTTGCCTTATCATTCCATAGGCTTTTGGTACAGTAGGTAAAGGTTGTTGCAACAAGATTTGACCTCTAATATTGGCATAGCTTTCATCTAAACCCATCAAGAATTGCAATAACCTCTTTCTCTGTTCCCTCTCACCATTTGTTTTGCCATTTTCATAAGCACATTCGCAACTACAAGCATAGGGTGCCTCTAAAGCATCTAACTCATCCCAAAAACCTTTCAGCTTATGGTAATATATTTCAACACTAGTATTATCTTGTTTGAGATGAGTCAGTTCAACAGATAGTTGGTAAATCCTGTGATTATCTAACTGACTATAATGTTCATTCAATTCTTTCCAAAGAGCATGTGCAGTATGAATGAAACTCAAGTTGTTTGCAATAGATTCAGAAACATAATTTAAGATCCAAGAAATTACCATATCATTGGTTCTGTCCCAATGTGGTTTCAGAGGTGAATTTGCAGGAGGTTCTTTGTACTCTTCATTGACAATTGTTAGCTTGTTCTTAGCACTTAGAGCAATTGACATTGAACGTTTCCATGTGCTAAAATTTTCTAATCCTGTTAATTTCTTACTGATCAGAATCAACCCTGGATGATCATTCTGGTGGATGTATAGAGGATGATGAATAGATTCCACACTTTCAGAAGTTGCACCTTCAGTAATTGCCTCAAGCATTTTGATTAATTCAGCTATGAGTAATTATTGAGTAATTCTAAAAAATTGAAGAAATTAGGGTTTGGAGAAGCAGAATTGGGAGAAAATTATTGAAGAGAAATTGAGAAAATTTGTGAGTTAGGGTTTTTATCGGAATAGAAATAATGGCTAATTATCGAATGAGAAGCCATTAATTTCTATTCTTTTGTATAATTGAAATCTCTGAGAAGATAAGGTGAAGATTACTGATCGGAAACTGTAATCTCGCCGGAAGTTATGGCGGTTCCGACGGTGAGATCAATTTGCTCTGATACCATGATACAAACTGATTTGGAGATTAAGAGAGAAAAGATTTGGTGAATTTGTATATTTTGATTTCTTGAATATGAAATTACATATGTGCAGATATTTATACAAGTAAAAAAGAAAATAACCGCCTAACAAACTCTTAAACAGAATCCTACAATATTTACATTTCTGACCCTTAACTATACACTAATGCCATTTTGCACTTAACTTAGTCTTTACTACATTTTGTTACATGGTGTTAAACACTTGAGCATGAGTGCTTTCTTTCTTGAGATGCACTGATGTTTATCTCCATCTTTTGCAACTGCATTCTTGTGTATGGTATTAGGTTCCTTATCTAATTATCGAGTGTATCCACTGTTCATCGGATAGTATAGCGCATGCTAGGAAGCTGGACTAGTTAAGATTGTAAACAAATCACACAAATACGAATGATGAAGCCTTGTTCATGTTGGTTCGTTTGATCATCTATTAACTTGTAGAATATGATTTTTCTGTTTTTTTTTCTAGGTTACTTGTCGGTTTTACAGTTTATATGCTACTAGGCATATGTCCGCGCAATGTGGCGGTGTAGTGGTGGCGGCGGTGATGACGGTGACGGGTGGCGGCAGCGGTGTGGTTGTTAATGTAAAAGTAATTGATGTAAAAATGGGTAGTGTAATTATTTAAGAGTTACTAGCACGGTACCCACGCAAATGCGGCGGCGGTGTGATGGCGACGACAGATGGTAATGGTGGCGGCAGCGTTAAATGGTGTAGATAAATGATGTAAAATTATCATTATTTAAGTGTTTAACAACACATTGATCCGTCAAAATCGAAAAAATCACGTTTTTTGTTTTGTGCATCCATCTTGGATGCATATTCATCAAAATGATGCATCCAACAAAAAACGTGATTTTTTTGATTTTGACGGATCAATGTGTTGTTAAACACTTAAACAATGATAATTAGTTATGTACTATGTCAGTTTTATGGACTTTTAATGCATCAAAATGTAGTTTTTAAGTGTTCTCATTTGTTCTCATTTTAATTTGGTTCTCATTTGATAGCCACCCTATATATAGGGTAACACTCCGGTGAGAACACGTTTAAAATAAGAACGGTGAGAACACTTAAAAACATCATTTTGATGCATTAAAAGTCCATAAAACTAACATGGTGCATAACTAATTATCATTATTTAAGTGTTTAACAACACATTGATCCGTCAAAATCGAAAAAATCACGTTTTTTGTTTTGTGCATCCATCTTGGATGCATATTCATCAAAATGATGCATCCAACAAAAAACGTGATTTTTTTGATTTTGACGGATCAATGTGTTGTTAAACACTTAAACAATGATAATTAGTTATGTACTATGTCAGTTTTATGGACTTTTAATGCATCAAAATGTAGTTTTTAAGTGTTCTCATTTGTTCTCATTTTAATTTGGTTCTCATTTGATAGCCACCCTATATATAGGGTAACACTCCGGTGAGAACACGTTTAAAATAAGAACGGTGAGAACACTTAAAAACATCATTTTGATGCATTAAAAGTCCATAAAACTAACATGGTGCATAACTAATTATCATTATTTAAGTGTTTAACAACACATTGATCCGTCAAAATCGAAAAAATCACGTTTTTTGTTTTGTGCATCCATCTTGGATGCATATTCATCAAAATGATGCATCCAACAAAAAACGTGATTTTTTTGATTTTGACGGATCAATGTGTTGTTAAACACTTAAACAATGATAATTAGTTATGTACTATGTCAGTTTTATGGACTTTTAATGCATCAAAATGTAGTTTTTAAGTGTTCTCATTTGTTCTCATTTTAATTTGGTTCTCATTTGATAGCCACCCTATATATAGGGTAACACTCCGGTGAGAACACGTTTAAAATAAGAACGGTGAGAACACTTAAAAACATCATTTTGATGCATTAAAAGTCCATAAAACTAACATGGTGCATAACTAATTATCATTATTTAAGTGTTTAACAACACATTGATCCGTCAAAATCGAAAAAATCACGTTTTTTGTTTTGTGCATCCATCTTGGATGCATATTCATCAAAATGATGCATCCAACAAAAAACGTGATTTTTTTGATTTTGACGGATCAATGTGTTGTTAAACACTTAAACAATGATAATTAGTTATGTACTATGTCAGTTTTATGGACTTTTAATGCATCAAAATGTAGTTTTTAAGTGTTCTCATTTGTTCTCATTTTAATTTGGTTCTCATTTGATAGCCACCCTATATATAGGGTAACACTCCGGTGAGAACACGTTTAAAATAAGAACGGTGAGAACACTTAAAAACATCATTTTGATGCATTAAAAGTCCATAAAACTAACATGGTGCATAACTAATTATCATTATTTAAGTGTTTAACAACACATTGATCCGTCAAAATCGAAAAAATCACGTTTTTTGTTTTGTGCATCCATCTTGGATGCATATTCATCAAAATGATGCATCCAACAAAAAACGTGATTTTTTTGATTTTGACGGATCAATGTGTTGTTAAACACTTAAACAATGATAATTAGTTATGTACTATGTCAGTTTTATGGACTTTTAATGCATCAAAATGTAGTTTTTAAGTGTTTAACAACACATTGATCCGTCAAAATCGAAAAAATCACGTTTTTTGTTTTGTGCATCCATCTTGGATGCATATTCATCAAAATGATGCATCCAACAAAAAACGTGATTTTTTTGATTTTGACGGATCAATGTGTTGTTAAACACTTAAACAATGATAATTAGTTATGTACTATGTCAGTTTTATGGACTTTTAATGCATCAAAATGTAGTTTTTAAGTGTTCTCATTTGTTCTCATTTTAATTTGGTTCTCATTTGATAGCCACCCTATATATAGGGTAACACTCCGGTGAGAACACGTTTAAAATAAGAACGGTGAGAACACTTAAAAACATCATTTTGATGCATTAAAAGTCCATAAAACTAACATGGTGCATAACTAATTATCATTATTTAAAAAACTAAAAATCTCATTCTTTTATCATCATCATCATCATCATCATCATCATCATCATCATCATCATCATCATCATCATCATCATCATCATCATCATCATCATCATCATCATCATCATCATCATCATCATCATCATCATCATCATCATCATCATCATCATCATCATCATCATCATCATCATCATCATCATCATCATCATCATCATCATCATCATCATCATCATCATCATCATCATCATCATCATCATCATCATCATCATCATCATCATCATCATCATCATCATCATCATCATCATCATCATCATCATCATCATCATCATCATCATCATCATCATCATCATCATCATCATCATCATCATCATCATCATCATCATCATCATCATCATCATCATCATCATCATCATCATCATCATCATCATCATCATCATCATCATCATCATCATCATCATCATCATCATCATCATCATCATCATCATCATCATCATCATCATCATCATCATCATCATCATCATCATCATCATCATCATCATCATCATCATCATCATCATCATCATCATCATCATCATCATCATCATCATCATCATCATCATCATCATCATCATCATCATCATCATCATCATCATCATCATCATCATCATCATCATCATCATCATCATCATCATCATCATCATCATCATCATCATCATCATCATCATCATCATCATCATCATCATCATCATCATCATCATCATCATCATCATCATCATCATCATCATCATCATCATCATCATCATCATCATCATCATCATCATCATCATCATCATCATCATCATCATCATCATCATCATCATCATCATCATCATCATCATCATCATCATCATCATCATCATCATCATCATCATCATCATCATCATCATCATCATCATCATCATCATCATCATCATCATCATCATCATCATCATCATCATCATCATCATCATCATCATCATCATCATCATCATCATCATCATCATCATCATCATCATCATCATCATCATCATCATCATCATCATCATCATCATCATCATCATCATCATCATCATCATCATCATCATCATCATCATCATCATCATCATCATCATCATCATCATCATCATCATCATCATCATCATCATCATCATCATCATCATCATCATCATCATCATCATCATCATCATCATCATCATCATCATCATCATCATCATCATCATCATCATCATCATCATCATCATCATCATCATCATCATCATCATCATCATCATCATCATCATCATCATCATCATCATCATCATCATCATCATCATCATCATCATCATCATCATCATCATCATCATCATCATCATCATCATCATCATCATCATCATCATCATCATCATCATCATCATCATCATCATCATCATCATCATCATCATCATCATCATCATCATCATCATCATCATCATCATCATCATCATCATCATCATCATCATCATCATCATCATCATCATCATCATCATCATCATCATCATCATCATCATCATCATCATCATCATCATCATCATCATCATCATCATCATCATCATCATCATCATCATCATCATCATCATCATCATCATCATCATCATCATCATCATCATCATCATCATCATCATCATCATCATCATCATCATCATCATCATCATCATCATCATCATCATCATCATCATCATCATCATCATCATCATCATCATCATCATCATCATCATCATCATCATCATCATCATCATCATCATCATCATCATCATCATCATCATCATCATCATCATCATCATCATCATCATCATCATCATCATCATCATCATCATCATCATCATCATCATCATCATCATCATCATCATCATCATCATCATCATCATCATCATCATCATCATCATCATCATCATCATCATCATCATCATCATCATCATCATCATCATCATCATCATCATCATCATCATCATCATCATCATCACCCTCATCATCATCATCAGAATTCATCATCATCATCATCATCATCATCATCATCATCATCATCATCATCATCATCATGATCATCCAACAAAAAACTGTGATTTTTTTGATTTTGACGGATCAATGTGTTGTTAAACACTTAAACAATGATAATTAGTTATGTACTATGTCAGTTTTATGGACTTTTAATGCATCAAAATGTAGTTTTTAAGTGTTCTCATTTGTTCTCATTTTAATTTGGTTCTCATTTGATAGCCACCCTATATATAGGGTAACACTCCGGTGAGAACACGTTTAAAATAAGAACGGTGAGAACACTTAAAAACATCATTTTGATGCATTAAAAGTCCATAAAACTAACATGGTGCATAACTAATTATCATTATTTAAGTGTTTAACAACACATTGATCCGTCAAAATCGAAAAAATCACGTTTTTGTTTTGTGCATCCATCTTGGATGCATATTCATCAAAATGATGCATCCAACAAAAAACGTGATTTTTTTGATTTTGACGGATCAATGTGTTGTTAAACACTTAAACAATGATAATTAGTTATGTACTATGTCAGTTTTATGGACTTTTAATGCATCAAAATGTAGTTTTTAAGTGTTCTCATTTGTTCTCATTTTAATTTGGTTCTCATTTGATAGCCACCCTATATATAGGGTAACACTCCGGTGAGAACACGTTTAAAATAAGAACGGTGAGAACACTTAAAAACATCATTTTGATGCATTAAAAGTCCATAAAACTAACATGGTGCATAACTAATTATCATTATTTAAGTGTTTAACAACACATTGATCCGTCAAAATCGAAAAAATCACGTTTTTTGTTTTGTGCATCCATCTTGGATGCATATTCATCAAAATGATGCATCCAACAAAAAACGTGATTTTTTTGATTTTGACGGATCAATGTGTTGTTAAACACTTAAACAATGATAATTAGTTATGTACTATGTCAGTTTTATGGACTTTTAATGCATCAAAATGATGCATCCAACAAAAAACGTGATTTTTTTGATTTTGACGGATCAATGTGTTGTTAAACACTTAAACAATGATAATTAGTTATGTACTATGTCAGTTTTATGGACTTTTAATGCATCAAAATGTAGTTTTTAAGTGTTCTCATTTGTTCTCATTTTAATTTGGTTCTCATTTGATAGCCACCCTATATATAGGGTAACACTCCGGTGAGAACACGTTTAAAATAAGAACGGTGAGAACACTTAAAAACATCATTTTGATGCATTAAAAGTCCATAAAACTAACATGGTGCATAACTAATTATCATTATTTAAGTGTTTAACAACACATTGATCCGTCAAAATCGAAAAAATCACGTTTTTTGTTTTGTGCATCCATCTTGGATGCATATTCATCAAAATGATGCATCCAACAAAAAACGTGATTTTTTTGATTTTGACGGATCAATGTGTTGTTAAACACTTAAACAATGATAATTAGTTATGTACTATGTCAGTTTTATGGACTTTTAATGCATCAAAATGTAGTTTTTAAGTGTTCTCATTTGTTCTCATTTTAATTTGGTTCTCATTTGATAGCCACCCTATATATAGGGTAACACTCCGGTGAGAACACGTTTAAAATAAGAACGGTGAGAACACTTAAAAACATCATTTTGATGCATTAAAAGTCCATAAAACTAACATGGTGCATAACTAATTATCATTATTTAAGTGTTTAACAACACATTGATCCGTCAAAATCGAAAAAATCACGTTTTTTGTTTTGTGCATCCATCTTGGATGCATATTCATCAAAATGATGCATCCAACAAAAAACGTGATTTTTTTGATTTTGACGGATCAATGTGTTGTTAAACACTTAAACAATGATAATTAGTTATGTACTATGTCAGTTTTATGGACTTTTAATGCATCAAAATGTAGTTTTTAAGTGTTCTCATTTGTTCTCATTTTAATTTGGTTCTCATTTGATAGCCACCCTATATATAGGGTAACACTCCGGTGAGAACACGTTTAAAATAAGAACGGTGAGAACACTTAAAAACATCATTTTGATGCATTAAAAGTCCATAAAACTAACATGGTGCATAACTAATTATCATTATTTAAGTGTTTAACAACACATTGATCCGTCAAAATCGAAAAAATCACGTTTTTTGTTTTGTGCATCCATCTTGGATGCAACCCGAAGGAAATCAAAACGTTCGAGATGGTCTTTGTTGATGAATTGGTATGTATTTTTCAAATTATATACTGTACACTTTTTGTTTCTCTTTTTGTTGAGCTTAACTCTAAATCGTTTAGTCTAAAATTGTTGTTTGTGTTTGTAGTAAGTTTAGATATAACAAACTGCAAATTTTTATTTAACTAAAGTTAGAAAAAAATGGGGTAAACTGGAATCAATATTTATATGAAGTTAATTTTCATATGTTTCCTTCTTTAGTTTTCGTATTGATTAAATTGTGATATTGGTTATAGGGATTTAATATACTTGAATTCCAATTTTTTAGCTTTGATTAATATATTTTGAGACTACCCGTCCAATGGAAGGGCCTGAACACTAGTTATCAGTATACACAATGTGGTTTTGTTCTGTTCTTTATAATTTATTTGTTTCGTAATTTTATGTTTTTGAAGAAGAGAACGTACTTCAGAATAAAAAAAAAAATTGCTAGCACTTTGCACAATGAACTTTCTTTATAACATACAATATACTTGTGTGTGAAAATCTGAAATCATGTATTCATGTGATTGAAACAAAAAAGGATTAGTGACTGTGACACAAATTTGAGTGCAAAACACATAAATCATGTTAGGCTCCCGACGTAATCCGTTAGGAGAACTGACATGGTCCCGATGTGGTCGGCTTAGCAGTTAGCGAGGTAAACACAGTGTGGAAGATGTGATCTATATCTCGAATTTTTTGCTTTTTGTATTTTAAGTAGTAAATATCAGTGTGATTATAAAAGGTCCAACGTAATTATAGTTACGGCTAATTCAATATGGTAATTTTTTCAATATAGTTTTTCCACATTGTTATGAATACTCTAAGGAGAATACTACATATCACCCAATGAAGATCACCCAATAAGGTTTCTGTTAAAATGTCATAATTAAGTAGTAATAAACTTATAATGCAAGTTTTCATGACGTGATCTATGTAAATAAAATAAAATATAATAATGTCCAACACATTAAATAAAATGGGAATCATGAAAACAACTAAACAATAACCCAATATAAAACAATTAAGATCTAATTAATAAAAAAAATTCTAATAGTGACTATGAAATCACAATTACAGATCGACCCACAAAGTCGCTTTTGCATGTAAATTTGTACCTTAATTGTGTGCATCTTTCAATAGGGGTGATCGGTGATCCTGACTTGTACAATATCTTTGATACCAAACCCTATGAGATATTCTGAATTGCTTCAATATTGCAAATGAACTTGATGGAGTTTTTGGATATTTATTTTCATTTTTTGCCCTTAGTTAAACAAACTAGCAAATTGCTAGCACGAATACAATGAACTTTCTTTATAACATACAATATACTTGTGTGTGAAAATCTGAAATCATGTATTCATGTGATTGAAACAAAAAAGGATTAGTGACTGTGACACAAATTTGAGTGCAAAACACATAAATCATGTTAGGCTCCCGACGTAATCCGTTAGGAGAACTGACATGGTCCCGATGTGGTCGGCTTAGCAGTTAGCGAGGTAAACACAGTGTGGAAGATGTGATCTATATCTCGAATTTTTTGCTTTTTGTATTTTAAGTAGTAAATATCAGTGTGATTATTAAAGGTCCAACGTAATTATAGTTACGGCTAATTCAATATGGTAATTTTTTCAATATAGTTTTTCCACATTGTTATGAATACTCTAAGGAGAATACTACATATCACCCAATGAAGATCACCCAATAAGGTTTCTGTTAAAATGTCATAATTAAGTAGTAATAAACTTATAATGCAAGTTTTCATGACGTGATCTATGTAAATAAAAATAAAAATATGTGCTTATGTATTGTGGTAGAGATTGTAATCATTATCCACTATATGTCATTATTTTTTAAAAAATGTGAAAATCAAATCAAAGTAATATACTAAAAGAAATTCAATCAACTTTTATCTATTTAGGTAATCCAACCAACACAAAATTTTCTATCTTGTACTAGTCGACAGACGCTTGCAAGTGGCCGATGTTTTTGTAACTTTATACCTTATATATTCGAGAAATGTCATCATTTTTTCAAGAAATATACAGTATGTATGTATGTATGTATGTATGTATGTATGTATGTATGTATGTATGTATGTATGTATGTATGTATGTATGTATGTATGTATGTATGTATGTATGTATGTATGTATGTATGTATGTATGTATGTATGTATGTATGTATGTATGTATGTACGTATGTATGTATGTATGTATGTATGTATGTATGTATGTATGTATGTATGTATGTATGTATGTATGTATGTATGTATGTATGTATGTATGTATGTATGTATGTATGTATGTATGTATGTATGTATGTATGTATGTATGTATGTATGTATGTATGTATGTATGTATGTATGTATGTATGTATGTATGTATGTATGTATGTATGTATGTATGTATGTATGTATGTATGTATGTATGTATGTATGTATGTATGTATGTATGTATGTATGTATGTATGTATGTATGTATGTATGTATGTATGTATGTATGTATGTATGTATGTATGTATGTATGTATGTATGTATGTATGTATGTATGTATGTATGTATGTATGTATGTATGTATGTATGTATGTATGTATGTATGTATGTATGTATGTATGTATGTATGTATGTATGTATGTATGTATGTATGTATGTATGTATGTATGTATGTATGTATGTATGTATGTATGTATGTATGTATGTATGTATGTATGTATGTATGTATGTATGTATGTATGTATGTATGTATGTATGTATGTATGTATGTATGTATGTATGTATGTATGTATGTATGTATGTATGTATGTATGTATGTATGTATGTATGTATGTATGTATGTATGTATGTATGTATGTATGTATGTATGTATGTATGTATGTATGTATGTATGTATGTATGTATGTATGTATGTATGTATGTATGTATGTATGTATGTATGTATGTATGTATGTATGTATGTATGTATGTATGTATGTATGTATGTATGTATGTATGTATGTATGTATGTATGTATGTATGTATGTATGTATGTATGTATGTATGTATGTATGTATGTATGTATGTATGTATGTATGTATGTATGTATGTATGTATGTATGTATGTATGTATGTATGTATGTATGTATGTATGTATGTATGTATGTATGTATGTATGTATGTATGTATGTATGTATGTATGTATGTATGTATGTATGTATGTATGTATGTATGTATGTATGTATGTATGTATGTATGTATGTATGTATGTATGTATGTATGTATGTATGTATGTATGTATGTATGTATGTATGTATGTATGTATGTATGTATGTATGTATGTATGTATGTATGTATGTATGTATGTATGTATGTATGTATGTATGTATGTATGTATGTATGTATGTATGTATGTATGTATGTATGTATGTATGTATGTATGTATGTATGTATGTATGTATGTATGTATGTATGTATGTATGTATGTATGTATGTATGTATGTATGTATGTATGTATGTATGTATGTATGTATGTATGTATGTATGTATGTATGTATGTATGTATGTATGTATGTATGTATGTATGTATGTATGTATGTATGTATGTATGTATGTATGTATGTATGTATGTATGTATGTATGTATGTATGTATGTATGTATGTATGTATGTATGTATGTATGTATGTATGTATGTATGTATGTATGTATGTATGTATGTATGTATGTATGTATGTATGTATGTATGTATGTATGTATGTATGTATGTATGTATGTATGTATGTATGTATGTATGTATGTATGTATGTATGTATGTATGTATGTATGTATGTATGTATGTATGTATGTATGTATGTATGTATGTATGTATGTATGTATGTATGTATGTATGTATGTATGTATGTATGTATGTATGTATGTATGTATGTATGTATGTATGTATGTATGTATGTATGTATGTATGTATGTATGTATGTATGTATGTATGTATGTATGTATGTATGTATGTATGTATGTATGTATGTATGTATGTATGTATGTATGTATGTATGTATGTATGTATGTATGTATGTATGTATGTATGTATGTATGTATGTATGTATGTATGTATGTATGTATGTATGTATGTATGTATGTATGTATGTATGTATGTATGTATGTATGTATGTATGTATGAATGTATGTATGTATGTATGTATGTATGTATGTATGTATGTATGTATGTATGTATGTATGTATGTATGTATGTATGTATGTATGTATGTATGTATGTATGTATGTATGTATGTATGTATGTATGTATGTATGTATGTATGTATGTATGTATGTATGTATGTATGTATGTATGTATGTATGTATGTATGTATGTATGTATGTATGTATGTATGTATGTATGTATGTATGTATGTATGTATGTATGTATGTATGTATGTATGTATGTATGTATGTATGTATGTATGTATGTATGTATGTATGTATGTATGTATGTATGTATGTATGTATGTATGTATGTATGTATGTATGTGTGCATCTTTCAATAGGGGTGATCGGTGATCCTGACTTGTACAATATCTTTGATACCAAACCCTATGAGATATTCTGAATTGCTTCAATATTGCAAATGAACTTGATGGAGTTTTTGGATATTTATTTTCATTTTTTGCCCTTAGTTAAACAAACTAGCAAATTGCTAGCAACGAATAAACAAACTAATCCAAACAACAAACAAATACAAAACAAAATTACAGAAAAGAAAAGTCATTCTAATTATCCGCATTGAAATCCTTCTTATTAGCCCGATTCTTCAACCAAAGATAGCTAAGGGACTTGATCTCACCCAAGATACATGAATTTGCTGCCTTGTCGTGATCCTAATATAGATTTATTTGTCATTATGGTAAACAATGTACAAATTGATACACTAGTTAATGAAACAACATTTTGCGTTATGTCCAATCAATTTGCTATCAATGTGATTATAACGCAGATACGCCTTGTCGTAATGTATCATGTGGATCAATAATTTGATCGAGTACTAGTTTTTGAGAAGACATTATGTATATGTTTAATAATAGTCATCAAGTAAGAAACTTGTTCAAAAGTGTAATTAGAGCCTAACTCTGATGTCCCTTCGGAACCTAAAAGTTAGTACGTTTTCTTAATTGAAACAATTAAAAGAGTAGTTTGATACTTGTGTGTTGCTTATGTTTTATGTATGAGAGACGTAATAAGGTCGGTGCTTATAAACGTCCACAGCGTGCGTCCTCCTCCCCTTGGACGCTCGACGATGTGGACATGGGGAGTCCTAGGCGTGCGTCTTGAAGCAATAGTCCTCCCGGAGAATATCAAGGACGCTTGAATGTGGGGTCCAGGAACGTGTAGCGGCGGACAAAATAAAAAAAAACTTTATTTCTTTGATTTGAATATGCAACGGCTAGTTGCTCATTTTTTAAAAAACTTAATCTATTTAAACCCTATCATTTTTCAACAATCAATCAACAACAAAAAACCATTTCAACTCATTTTTATCTTCACCAAACCATTCTATTTAAAAATGTCGATACAAAGGTGGACTGAATCAGAAGATCTTTTGTTGTCGAGGTGTAGGATGTTGAGGCAACCTGACCCCGTGACCGGTAGATGTGAAATGAATAACCCAAGCGAAAACGCTTGGAACGGCATTACGAAATGTTCAACAGGGACACGACTGAAGGTCCACGGAGCAAACATCAACTAGTAGGTCACTTCACCAGAATTCGGAAGGAATGTAAGCAATTTGAGGCAATTTGCTCCTATTTGAATGCAAAAGGGGAGGACCGTCTCTAATGAGTTGCTTTATGCAACGGCGCATCAGCTTTACCAGGAGAAGCATGAGATGAGTTTCAAATACGAGCAGTGTTTCAGGGAGCTTATCATGGTTGCTTTTTAATTGTTTTGAATTATGAAGTGTGTTTTAGTATATTAATTAAGTGTGTTTTAGTATTTTGAATTATGTATTGTCTTTTAGTATTGTAATGTCTTTAAGTATTTTAATAAAAGATGCCTACTTGGTAATTTAATAACAACAGAAGTTTATTCATAATTTAAAAACATTACAAACTTATTAAATAGAAACATACAACATAATAAAAGACAAACTTATTCATTCATCTCATAAATTGCTTTGGCCCATATGATCAAATGGTTCAAGTTGTAAACCGCACAATCAAGTTGTTCCAGAGCAACTTAAATCTTGTCGATCTTCCCCTGCAAATAAGTAAAGTATTGACACTCAAGATCAGTACAATACCCGGTTTGTATATAATCGATTTGTTCTCGACACCATTGCTTATTCGCATTTAGTTTTTGCATAACTGCAACAAGTTCCTCTTTAAACAATTGGTGGTCGAGGAGATCAGCCATGATACTGTCCTGCACTTGATCGACAGTCATTGGTGGTTTTAGGTTAGTGACATTTGATGAAGAAGCCATTTCAGATGTATAAAAGTTTGTGTTTTGATCAGAAATATTTGATAAGGAGCCAGTATTTATAGGTAAACTTCAAGACGCCCCTCCAACGTTCAAAATTGAAAATATTTACACAATTAGTCCCTCCAACGTTCGAATTCAAAATATTTACACAATTAGTCCCTACAACGTTCGAATTCAAAATATTTACACTTTCAGTCCCTCAAACGGCCAAAAATTCAAAAACATTTACACTTCCAGTCCCTGAACGGCTAGCCTGAATGTCACTCTATAAATACGAACCCAGGGCACAATTCAGTTTCATCACCATTCCAATTTTCATTCTTCTACAAACTCACTCTTTCTAACCAAATGACATCGTCATCATCAAAAAAGAATGTTCACCGACCTCGTCTGACCGAAGATGAGATGAAAACATGAATCATGGCTGATATCTTTTGACATATTGACGAAAAGCAATTTTCTGAATAATATCAACTTAAAAGAATAATACATGAAGTGTGAGTTTAAAGTTTTCATATTCTCCATTTAAATGTTACTTTGGGTTTTCGAACTATCTAATAATAATTCACTGTTAATTTTTTTTTAATGTTAGTTTAAAATGAAGACCCAATAAGTGAAGAAAAAAAACGCACCAACCATAAAATTTAATAACTTTGATATGAGTCTACGATAATAATACTAATAAAGGCATAAACCACCATGAAGATGTGAAAGTAAATCATCAAACATAAAAAGATGAGACATCGGATCACAATAAGTGGGAGGAAGTGGTGACCACTTCCTCCACTTTACCAAATTTCCACCTCATCACTAACTAATAAATATCTTCCATCTCAATTTTCCACAATCTTTACCAAACTTCCCCAAATCACTGGCGACACTTTCACCAAACTTCCCCAAATCTCCACCTCATCATTCCCCAATTTTATATTTTTTAATAATGGTAAACGGTAAAAAGGGAGGTGTTTTTTTTAATAATAGTGGGACCCCCCACTAACTCATTCCAGCCAATAATGCATCATCTCTCATCTCTCTCTCTCTCTCATCTCTCTTCGTTTCCCTTCAATCGGTGTTCTTCCCCGAAAAGCCCCTTCTCTCTCATGCGGTAAACTAGTGGCGGCGGTGTAACCGCGCGACGCCAGACGCGGTGTTTGTGTTCCCCGCTTCCACTCCCACCCCACCCCACCCCCACCAAAAGAAAGAGCAGAGACATAATACACTCCTCTATTAATTGGAGCCAATAAGACTTCATGAATAAGAATTGAATCAAGGTCATTAACATACATCAATATTATGACATATATACCACCTGTTGTACAATGCCGAATAACATCTCTACTTGCATTTTATGAGTTTTTACCCATAACTCTATCACTTCCAACAAGTCAAAATCATACGAGGGAGCTCAAGCTCTTTTAAAATTAAACGAGCATGCCCCGTCCTTACTTATAAGGTTCAAAATGCGCCGAGCACGAGCTCTTTTAAAATTAAACGAGCTCGACTCAACTCATTTACAGCCCTGACGTCAACCACTTCGCATGAGCATGAACACACTTTTTCTTTGAATTGAATGAAATACGTGTACTACGCAGTTGTGCATATTAGATATGCTCGATTTAGTTTAAATGTCTATTTGATTCGAGACAAATCACGTCGAGAATGAGCTCTATTTGTCCTTAAAACTTCAAAAAGCTCGACCAAGCTATAATCTATATCATTATCATTTCTCATTACTCATTAAAGAATTTTTTCTTTCTCTTTTCAATTTTCTATTTTTAAAATGCTTAAAAATATAATTAATATTATCCATGAGCCTATTTAATACCCAATATATACTTAATGAAATTAATTTATAACATTTACCCCTAAATTTCTAAAATAACTACACTGCCATTTTTACATCAATAACTTATACTACCAGCCGCTGCCACCAACACTACACGTCGCCGCCACCACCACTCATCTAGTTGTTAGCAATTATGTTCAGTGATGAAGCCAAGATTTTTATCCCGGGGTCGTCGAACAGTTTTCATTATACTAATAAGTGTAAAATTAAATTACAAAATTCAATTACTCTAGTTTGGGGTTGTCAATTACCTTTAAACTCAAAAAAAACATAGAAATAGTACTAGAAATAAAGTTTTATAGAATTTATGGGGCCACCCTTGACCACCACATAGCTCTTCCACTGATTATGTTTCAATCCCATAGCTTTAACATACAAGATACACAATCTTATGATATTTTTTACTAAATGAATAACTTAACTTTAATTCAAATCACTTCTTCAAGAAAAGAGGAAAAATGAAAAAAGACAAGAAAAAAAGAAAAAGAAAAAAACCCAACAGGCCTTTGAGGCCCGTTTGTTTCAGTAAAGTCCACAATCCACATACACTGGAAAGAGGAATCTTTTGAAAGCCCAAAGCGTATAGACCAAAACCACATATCATTATTAGTGAAACATACAGATTTATTTTAGGGTTTCTCTTGATCAAAGCCCGCGGCGCTGTGTGTTTCTCGCAAGTCTCTTCTGATTTTCTGCTAGTATCTTGGCAAAATGGTATTTCTAACTATCTGTCTATCTTTCGCTCTTGTTTTTATCTTATATATATATATGTATGTATATGAATCAGTGATATGATATGATTTACCCACGCATATAAATCAATTATACTCATAAACAAGTGTTTGGTTTCAAAATGTATGCTTCTGGTATTTAATTTTAAGCCTGTCACATATAGTTTTGTATTTGATTTGATGATAGGTATGAAGTTTATGATTAATAGAATGTACATATTTCATTTTTAAGGAACGAGGGATAGTGCCCGCTCGTTGCGGCGCTGAAATGTTGGGGTGATAAGTCATAGGAGTTGATAAGTCATAGAGTGTGATAAATGCTTTAGCCGTACGGGCTCCACCCTCGGATTTAAAATTCGTCGAAAGTATATCAAATGACATCTCTAATGAAAGAGCATGAAATTTTAAGAACACCCATACAATTTTTATAATTTATCGATAAACGGTTTTTGAGATAAACGATTTTGAATGAATTAGAGTAATAAAATGATTTATGGAGGAGAGAGAAAAAATGAGTGGTTGAGATTTGAGGAGAGAGAAGAAAATGAGTGGTTGAGATTTAAGGGTATTATAGGTATATTAAGTAGAGATGTTTAAATTAGTGAAAAAAGAAGAGGCGTAATTTAGTTAGTTTAAATCATCTTTTGAGATTTTAAAAAAGGGCAAAATGCTTTATAAGATAGTATAGATATAGATAGATAGTTATTTATTCCATAAACTGAATAATCTTTTTAATATGAAATATTGATAGAAACATGTTGCAATTCTTCCTAGATACATGTTTTATGTTCTACCTTTGATGGGATTAGGTATCGTTGTTGTTTCTGTTGTTGTGATTTTATCTAAGCAATTTGCTCTTAGTCTGAAGTTGTGATTGAAACAAGTATCTTTGTGAAGTTATAAGTATTTTTTTTTGAATTTCAGACAAAGAGGACCAAGAAGGCTGGTATTGTTGGCAAATATGGTATGTAATTTATATATTTTTAGCTCTTAAAGTCTTTTGTTATTGTTACTCATATTTATTGCGTAGGATTAGGATCTTGATGCACTAGCTTATTTTTTTACAAAAAAATCTTGAACAATGTAATAATTTTAATGTTGTTTAGGAACTCGTTATGGTGCTAGTCTGCGAAAGCAGATTAAGAAAATGGAGGTCAGCCAACATAGCAAATACTTCTGTGAATTCTGTGGGAAGGTATTTCTAAGCGTCTCCCTGTTTACGTTATTTTCAAACCAGAATTGTTAGTTCTAAATACTTCGCAATTTGAGCTGTTGCTCAGTATGCAGTGAAGAGAAAGGCTGTTGGAATTTGGGGTTGCAAGGATTGTGGCAAGGTCAAGGCAGGCGGTGCTTACACATTAAAGTAATAGTTATTCTAATCCTGGATATTTTCTTTTTGTTTTAATAGAGATGACATGATAGGTAATGCAGATTCTTTTAAATTCGTTTCGCATGGACTTTCGTGAAATGATTTGTTAGTTAGTGTCGGCTGAAAAGATATAGGTTGGGTTGATCTGCAAACATCTTCTTGCTTGTTTGAAGGTTATTATTAAAACTTGGCCTGCTTATTATGATTGGAAAATCAGTAACAGCTAAGCTAAAAATGCTTTGTGAAGTAGTCTTTGGTGGACTATTAAACCCATCTTCTGGTTTCCGTTTAAGTAGTTGTTTTTAATTTTTTATTTTAGTGTCAATTGGAACAACTAAAGTTCTACGGCTCATTGCTAAGGCTTGAATTTGCCACCTGCTGATGTGTTATTTTTTTTAAAAATTGTAACAGCACTGCTAGTGCTGTGACCGTGAGGAGCACAATTCGAAGGTTGAGGGAGCAAACTGAGAGTTAAGTGCACAACATTGGTTATCAACTTATCATACTTCTATGTTGAAGCTGTTTATTTAATCTGAATTGTCATTTTTGTTTTAGAGAGACAGATTGTTTATTTAGCAGTTGTAATGTTGAGGATAAATCTGTGTTTTACAGTGTTTTAAACTTCGCTGACGTGAAAGTCTTTTGAAATATCGTGTTGCTATTGTTCTGTTGATCCCTGAATGGCGGTTTCTTGTAATTTACACATGTAGCAGTAGGAATGGCAATGGGTCGGGTTCGGGGCGGGTAGTGCAATACCCGAACCCGATAGGATGTTTATGATGCCTCAGATACCTTGTTAAATTACATGGGCATGGTAGAGTAGGAAGTGGGAACTCTGATTTCTTTTGATCTATAAACAGATTCTGCTTTTGAATTCCAGACTTTTATAGGGGTATGATAATTAAATTTCAATCCGGCTGCTCAACCAGTTGACACTCTGTACGTCTTATCAACTTTTATTTTGTCCAGAGTTTTGAAAAATTTAGTTCTCTGACTATCACATCGTTACAGCGAAACAAGATCAAAACACAAATTTCTACTGCCCGACTGTGCTGTATTAGAGGACAGATAAGTATTCATCACCAGGCAATGACTTCCAAATCACACATGGAAACACAAACACCTCCTTTGACTACTGACATGCTAGTGCGTAATCTTTTAGAGATAGATATATGAAATATCTTTCCTTCTCATATAGTTGAATACAAATCAATTCAGTCCGTGAACCAACATTCAGAACAAATAATAGTGATATAACTATAAAAACCTATTTTTGTCACCATTGATGGCTATAAGATATTTGAACATGAGCCTATCAGTTGTAATCAGTAGATATATAATGCTACTAGGTAAAAAGGTCTCTATCACTTTGTCGGGAATAAATATTGCAGTTAATGCGGAAACCAAGCCCCAACTGGTTTATTGATTAATTAACCCGTCTGTCTACAAAAGTCTTGAGCAAACAATCCTATTCAGGTTACCCAACAAGACCCTAACCCATTGAAAAAAATTTAAACCTGGACAGCTTTAAGAACTTTGGCATGAGGGACTGAACTATAGGAAATGTATCTCGACTCTCGAGTAGTTGAAACTCCAAGAACACCGGTTGCCCATTAGCCTAATCGAGTGTCTCAATTTCTGAAAGTATACAAACCAAATTCTTGTTTTCTTCCTTCATGCCAAGCATCCTTATACCGACGTCTGTTTGCAAAGTTGTACACACCAAAACCATGTATCCATGTCTCCAGTTCTGCTTATGGATTGAATCACAAAAGTTCAATTACTTCAAAGATGGGATTTTAACTATGCATAAAACTTAAAGAATTTCAACCATGAGCGATCAAGTCCATGAAATAGTTGGTCTTTCTTTACTGTCTAGAATCCGCACATTATGTAATACCAATCCTAGCAACAACCTGCAAAATCAGATAAAATGCTGAACCCCATAAATATCATTTCTTTGATTTATACTTCCGTAAAAATAGAGCCATGTGATTGTGATGATGATCCTAACCTAGAAGGATAGAACCTTGACAACACACATAGTTTGAGCAAAACACCTTAAATCAACGAAAAACCTTATAGATCCAAAACAATGCGATCAAACTTTCCGTGATAATGATAAGAAGGTCAAAGAAGTAATATAGAAAATCGTTGAGATCTCAGCAGTAAACCAAACCACAAACCTACGATAACCGACTTATAAGGTTCTATACCTACATGTCTCAAAAAAATTGCTGTCCACATATTATACCAAGCATTAAAAGTTAAAACAACTACTTTCGAAACATGAAATGTTAGACAAAATGTTTAACCTAAGATGCTAATGCACAAGCCCATGTTTAACACTTCCTTTAAGCTCCTCACAACACTTAACCTCCGGTTTCCATTTAACTGGTTTGGGAATGGAACTTCAGTTTGTTGCGGCATAGGCGAAATGTCAGAACTCATTAAAGGTACATGTACATTATAGAAATACATGCTTACATGTTACAATCAGTTAATGAAAGTTAAATGAAATTCACAACTTACAAAACTAAATAACATGGTGCTTCTTTTGCAAAAATGTAGGTATATGCAAAAATGCACAGGAGGGGTTCATGCAGCAAATCCCTATGTTTTAGTCATTCTTTCGGGACTAAATTGTGAGCTAGATTTGTCATTTCTCAAAAAAATAAAAAAGCCTGTAAAATTATCATTCAGCAAAAAACTAGTGTTCGAGATTCACTGATATGGTTTCTCAAAAGGAAACTACTGGATCATGGGTAACTCAAATGATGTATGCAGTAGGGTCTTTAACATGATGAGAAACAACGCAATGTTTCAATTGAACCAAGGTTCCCCTTTGTTTATAAGTGAGTCGAGAATTAATCAAAGGCTTACAATGAGAATAACAATGTATCTGAATTTTTGACCGTTTGACACAATTTTTGACCGTTGCAAAAGCAGATAATGGTTATCGCATACACACATCTCAAACCAAAAACTCCATGTTTATTGTAGCGTAAATCACCAACAAAGTTTCTAGATTGGTATAACGAGACAAAAGAGAGAAACTGGTCATTTGACAAACATTAAAGTGAACTGATATGTATATTTGGGAATGCTCGAGTCCTTTTTTTAGAAAAAAAGAAAAAAAAAAGAAAAAAGAAAAAAAAAAAAAAAAAAAAAAAAAATAAAAAAAAAAAAAAGAAAAAAAAAAAAGAAAACAAAAAAAAAGAAAAAAAAAAAAAAAAAAAAAAAAAAAGAAAAAAAAAAAAAGAAAAAAAAAAAAAAAAGAAAAAAATAAAATAAAAAAAAAAAATTAAAAAAAGAAAAAAAAAAAAAGAAAAAAGAAAAGAAAAGTAAGCTATTCAAGTGAACTGAATCATGAGAGATATACCTCTTTTGTATGAGCTCAAACCTTAACACCTTGTCTCATGGGAAGCCAATCTGGTCTACGAAAAGTTGCCAATATGATATCTATGTGTAGATCAGCTTCATGAACAGGGTCACGGTGATATGTCTTCACATGTTGCGGCACAAGATAAAAACTTGGACACCTTTGAGTGCCTAATCAATCCATGTGATTAGGTTGTTGAAAACCTCTTTGAACAATATATTTCTATTGTGATGTTTGACGTTGCTATCACTTATCTTCGATCAGATGCGTGAGTCCTTCATGTCTAAATTTACTATAGATAGGGCAACATACAGTTGGTTGTGGCTGGCTGAAAACTGGATTCGGCAAATAAAGACTAACAAAGTTCAACAATTGCCCCGGGGCTTTTATTACTAGTCATGACATAACACGATTTTATGGGGAACCGTCACTTTTTTAGTATGTTTGGTAGTACAAGCAGTCTAAAGGCGATAGTTCCCCATATACAAAACCGTGTCAAACCATGCCTATTAATAAAAGCGACAGACATTTGCCGAATTTTGTTAGCCTTCATTTTTCAAATCCAATTTTCAGCCATGGCCAATTATATATTGCCCTATCTAGAGTAACAAGACCCGAATGACTAAAGGTTTTGATGATCGAAGATAATGACAGCGACCTCAAACATCATACTAGAAATATTGTGTTCAAAGAAGTTTTAAACAACCTATTCATATCGATTGATTAGGCACTCAAAGTGACTAATTTTTAAATTGTGTCGTTCCTTGTGAGGACAGATCCCCACGATCCTCTTGATGAAACTCATTTTCACATGATATCACACTAGCAGCCTTTCCTAGACCAGACTGGCTTCACACAAGACTAAGTACTAAAGTCTGAGCTTATACAAAAGAAGCGCATCCTTGTGATTCAGTTCACTTTGATGTTTGTTAAATGACAGCTATTCTCTTTTGTCTCGGTATGCAGATCCGGGAACCTTGTTCTTGATATACGCTACGGCTTTTTTCAGTTTGGAGTGTGTGCATGTGATAACTATTACTCCCTCCGTCTCATTTTAATTGTCCTATTTTGACTGGTCAAGTCTTGTTTATGTTATATATTAGTTGATAAAAGTTATATCAATGAAAAGTACATTTAAAACTCAATCAATTCATATATATTATATCATGTGTTATATAACACAAACAAAAATATTTACGGTCAAAGTTGAAAGAAAATGACTCAAAAAGTCAAAATAAGACGCTGGATGGAGGGAGTATCTGCTTAAACAGTTAAACTGTTTCTTTACATTCCATTGTACGTATGAGGTATGATATGGGTTTTCGAAAGATCATGAAACAAAATTTCCCTCAAAACAATGGAAAATTATCCATGGCCCACCGCCCCGAATGCGTGAGCTTTGAACAATACTTATAGGAGTTTTGCAAATCATAATTGTAATGTTATACGAGTAACTAACACTAAAGTCATATGTTATGCGTAAAATAAAATACTATAAATGAGTTTTAACCAAAATAACCATTGGCTAGCAAATTAATGCTTTTTTTTGTGCCTTGGAGCATTATTCACACGGCGGCAAACCTTTGTGTATTAATGCTTCTTTTTTTCCTTGAAAAATAAATAGTTTTGTGCACCTCAAAAAGTCACATAGAATGTGGTATGCATTGGTACAGGACACAGGTAGGCAGGTGTCGAATTCGATACGAAGGGGTAGGTCGGTAGGAGCGGTATGACTGTAATATGTATGTGGTTCAAAGAAGAAACATAATTATAACTAGTTGGTTCCAGGCCTGTTACGGTTTCATTATAATAGTGTATTTTTGTTAAAATAAAAAGCGCTTAACTAAAAATTAATATGTCATGGATATGTTTATTCAAAAGTTAATATGTCACATCAAACAAAATTTATTTAAGAGCAATACGACTTTAGTTTTCGTTTATGTGTTGCATGGTTTCGATTATCGCGATTACGTTTAATCAAAAACTAAACACGAAAAGAAAACAAAAAAGTTGAATAATAGTTTTCGATACGTTAGTTGAAAAGAAAAAAAAAGGTGTAGAAAACAAAAGGGAAACCCGAAAAATAAAATCCAAACGGGGTGCAATGTGATAAAATTCGAGCGGTAGAACGAGAAGGAAACCAAAAATTAAAAGCGAAATAAAAATAAAAGGTTGGATAAAGTTTTCAATATATTAGCTCAAAATGAAAAGAGAAAAAACTCGATCAAATGGAATGTGACGTGATGAAAGCCGAAAAGGTGAAACGTGTCTTAACAACTTAGAAGAAAAAAAACTGTGCAACAAATAAAAGAAAACCTGAAGAGAAAAAACCCAAAAAATTGAGATATGATGAAATTCAGGTGATGCAATGTGGCCAAATCAAAATTTGCGATGTCGCAATTTACTGTTTATTTGCTTACGTGATGTGACGTGATGAAATTAAAACTTACGACGTAGCAATTTACTGTTCATTTATCTTGTATTAGTATAGAAGGTTTAAACTAAGAGTAAATTACATTTTTCATCCCTGAAGTTGGCACGTTTTTCACTTTCAATCCCTGAAGTAAAAAAATATCAATTTGCATCCCTAAAGTTGGCAAAAATTTGCAATCGTGGTTCTTCCCATAGACGGCGTTGGTTTTTGGCCGTTAACGTACGCACGTGCTAAACACGTGAGGGCATTAATGTCTTTTCCCCTTTACACTTGAGGGACTGAAAATGCAAAACGTGACATGTTCAGGGACGAAAATTGCAATTTACTTTATCTATTATCATCATCTTCATCTCATCTAAATTCAACCAGCGACTTTTATTCCGGTCATCTTTTCCGGCTAATTTCCGACACATCTCCGGCAACAACAAAAAAATACGGCGAGCAAATGTGAAATTGTAACTCAAAAATAGAAATATTCATTTAACTCCAGCCACAACCATCGCTGGCCACCACCCAACAACCCTATTCGCAACACCTGAAGCACAACAGTGGCACCACCTATTCGCGATTTCTTCGAATTAAAACTCCAAACCGGTACCAAAATACGTAAATTAAACTCCGCTCAAACCCAAGCCAACAAAAATCCGGTTTTTGCATCATCACTTAATATATTTTAATTTACAAAAGCATTAAAAGAGTAAAATTCAATTTTCGTCCCCCAAGTTGTCACGTTTTTGCACTTTTCGTCCTTGTCAAGGAGTAAATGACGCTTATACCGTCACGTGTTGGTCACGTGGGGTGAGTTAACGAAAAAACTTGGACGTCGTTAGCGCTAGGACCATAATTGAAAAAATTATCCAACTTTAGGGATGCAAATTGATATTTTTTACTTCAGGGATTGAAAGTGAAAAACGTGACAACTTTAGTGACGAAAAAGGTAATTTACTCAATAAGTAAAGAGTTAATTTCACAAATCGTCCTTGTGGTTTTACCAAAAAATCACGTTTCATCTTTTAAACTTCAAAATGACACTGGTAGTCCTTTATACGCGGATAATGGTCATGTTTCGTCCTTTAATCTAACGGATGATGGTCACGTTTCGTCCTTTAATCTAACGGATGATGGTCACGTTTCGTCCTTTATACGGTCGACTAAAGGACGAAACGTGACCATTATCCGCGTATAAAGGATTACCAGTGTCATTTTGAAGTTTAAAGGATGAAACGTGATTTTTTAGTAAAACCACAAGGACGATTTTTGAAATTAACTCATAAATAAAACATACGGATAATACAATGTTCTGGAGGAGAATAATCAAACACGGAAAACATACTACCAAAGCGAGAATATAGTTGGAGGATTTATTTATAAATACTAGTCATAAAATAAAGAGATAGATATTAAGGGTATTAGTTGAATTTTATTCACTTTTCAAACAAAAGTTGAATTTTATTCAATTTATATGCGAGTAGTTAATAGGCTACATGATAATATAGCTAATATATCGCCAATTTTAGTATATAGTTTTTACCCTCAAAATACATTTTGTAACATTTATTTAAAAACGCATTTTAGCATCCTTTATTTCTTCAACAGCTGAATTGCTAAATCGTTTTGCACAACTAAATTTTTTATTAGTTTAGTTTAATAGGTGTTATTACTTACGTTATCAAATGATATTGTAAAAACCTTTTGTTCAAATTTAAATTAACCTATTACATCCATAATTGTCGACTCGTAACTTTCGATTCGACTCGAAAACATGATTTTTTGACTCGTAACTCGAAACGTGACTCGACTCGTAAGAGTGGAGACATTTTTAAATATTACATAATATAGTGTATTCTATACATATGAAGTCTTTAGAAGCAAAATATAAGTTCATTATCTAAATAGATTTACCAAAATATTACATATTCAATAGGTTTGAGTCATAAACTTAGAATTTATATCCAAAATTGCAATAAAAAGATAAAAATTTACATTGATAACACATAAAATAATGTAGTAAACTAAATATAATATATAATATATAACTATATTATCAATCTACAATAATTATAAATTTGTGACTGGTGACTCGGTCCAAGTTTAAACAGGGACTCGTAAGAGTTTGGACAAAAACGAGTGTAAACTGACTCGACTCGTAAGAGTTTAACTATGATTACATCTCATGTGGCTTAAAATAAGGTAAGAAGCAGGAAAACCATGAGGTGCCGACCAGTTGTTAGGTTTACAAAAGTATTTAAGTTTTCAAAACCGGTTACAAGTTCTTCTTTAGCCCTTTTCTATAATTTCATACAATCTTTTTTAGATACAAAGAGAGAGGATCAGATTTCTGGCTTGGATTCTCTATCCGTGATAGATAGAGAATTTATAAATATGCGCTCAGTATAATCGTCTTCGATCATCTGGGGAAATAATCATCATCTCCATTCTCTTTTTATCTCATTATAATCAACAAAAAAATATATAATTATATAATAAAGGTACAAAAAATGGATCAGATTTCTGGCTTGGATTTTTCTCCGAAGAGAAAAATATAAATATATATATAGCGCTCAGTAATTTCAGATTCGATCATCTGGGGAAATAATCATCATATCCATCAAACTAGAATACTATTACTTAAGATTGATTTTTAAGCTATTTCAAACAAAATTAAGATTACGAATTAATTAACATAATTGTTTCAAACCACTTCGAAAAATAAGTGAGATAAACTTTTATATTTTTATTATAAAATTGGACCCTAATGCTAAGAAATTAAAAAAATTGAGAGGCTTACAAACAAAGAATGGTGCGGCGATTCTTCATAAGACTCATGATGAAGAATGGCTGGCTGCTGAGGGGTTTGCTATTTATTATATAGAGAATGGATGATAAAACCCTAGTTAGTTTTTTTCATTCCTTGATTTTACTAAAATGCCCTTTGACTGCCTCGATTGACTTGATTAAAGGTGCTTCGTTGGTCTTTTGGGCTCAAAACATTATTTTGGCCCATTTTAGAAAGTATATGAGCCGAATACTCAAATACATATGAAATTATTTTTTTGGGAAACACAAGTACAATTGTTTCAATTGAAGAATGTATCAACATGATCAACATGGTGCAGTAAAAATCAAACAGACTTAAATTCATAAGATATGATAAAAACATCTTTTTTCTGATGAAGAAACTTCAATTGTTGTGGCGACCACAACAGCAAAATGCATAGTGATAGTGAAACCGAAAGGCAAAAAGTTGTCCCGTGTTTGCTCCATCAAACTTGCAGTCGGCTACACCTACAGTCCGTTTCTGCGTATTCCCTCCAAACACCGTGAGGCATTTACCCGTGGCACCATTGACCCAGAATCTGAATTGTCTGTGGTTCAGATGTTTTGGTGGGTTAATCGATTTCCAATCTGCAAACGCCAAATTTTCCAAAGAACTCAACGACCGAAGGCTAACTTTATCATGCTTATCGACTGTGAGGTAGTTTTGTCCTCCTGAGCACTTATCCATGTAGTTGTTGAACCTGTAATATCCTCCAAATATTATATTGGACTCATTATCAAATTCTTGAGTAATTCTGAGTAATTTCAAATTGTTTGGCAGGTCACACACTATAATCAACTTGAATTGATTTTAAGTATGTTTAAGTGTACCCCAACCCGCGTGTTAATTTACAAATCAGGAAAGAATTGTGCCAAAAACTATATATACTCTTGTAGTTATAATAAAACTAACCTATGATAGCCAGAAGCAGAGCCAGAGGTTGATTCCCATCCGAAATAGGCATTGTACTCTTTAGACTTGCCACCAACAATATTGGGTACCGAGTATACACCTCTGTCACTTGCGTCAACGTAGTCAGACTGAGATGCGCCGGCGATAAGGGTATCATCAAAAGCAGTCATGTGGGGGTAGGCCTCACTTGGTGGACACGTTTTGGTACCGTGATCACATTTGGAGCACTGGCTGCATAAATTTTTGCTATCTAATACAGGAGGGACCGTATTAGCACCCACATTTCCAATTGCTAGTAGCAGGGCCAGGTTGATCAAAATGAAGCTGCTGCATATTTTGCCCATTCTATATCCGTATGCTCCTTGACCCCCCTTATCGGTTGCTTGTCACTAATGAATAAATCATGTCACCTGTATGTATATTGTACCAACACATCTTCACTTGGAAGAGTATATTTAGACGGCTTCTTGGATACTCATGATCCTAACAACGTTTGAAAGCTACCAATTTGGCTTATCCATCCTTGAAAGTATCCCCAGATACTCCTAAGACTAAAAACAATTTCTGACATTGTTCACATCAACAAGCTTTACAACGTTTTACAATAAGAGCATTCTAGCAACAAAAAATCAGACAACTCAGACAATTCATCTATACTTAAAAAGGATAGAAATAACTGTTTTATTTGCTATTCATCTATACTTGAAAGATCTCCCTCTTAAGTACCAATAACGGTCATATCTAATCAAACGGATATGAGTATCAACAACATTTCCCACAGTTACAAGCACTTATAATTAGCAACTGTATATATATAGTCAATCTGAAATCTTAAATGTTCTCAACATTTAGTCATTATATTTACACATTTACAAGAGCAAAATACTTGAAAACAATGATCTACACATTCTTTTAAGTTGTGTAAAACTTTCCTGGGCATATTGCCTATTTGTTTTCTTTCGGAACAACGAAAGGATTTTATGCAAATTGCATATTTGGAACATATATATGGAAGAACTTATTCCCACATGTAGATCAAAAGAGCATTACCGATTAGGCAAGTTCTGTATGTATGTATGTACATATCTAGATCCGGAACACATTAATTAGCAAATGCAAATGAATTTATACAAATTGAGTTTGAGTTTTAAACACCACCAGTGACGCAGGAGAACAGTTTCTGGCTCCTGAATCGAACAAGTTGCTTCTGCTTGTTGACAGTCGTTGTATCCTTGGAAGTCTTGCTTCTTTTAGCCGAGACCAGAGCAATATCTTTACAATATTCTTGTTGTTGTTGTGGGTACTTGTAACTATATCCTTCCGGGTAGAAGTCAGCAATGTTGTAGTCATGTTGATAATGTCCCTGCTTCACGCTCATACTTTTCTTGACGCGCTTATACACCATCGGGATAAGTCCTTCCATGATTGATCAGAATTCTACCAAGAATCAATGGCATATAAACCCAAAATGTTAATTAGATGGTTCTGCTATATATAATTGTGATCATTATTATTAATACTGAGATGATACCTGGATAGCTCATTAATTTGACTTAAGCAAACACGCAATTAATAGGATGACATGGTCATTGCAACGTGATCCACAATAAGCTATAAGAAAATGGATTAAATATATAATGTTGGTTGAGTTGTTCATTAATATTTTATAAAAATCTAATGAAAAGTCTATGCCGTAATGATCTTTGCTGGAAAAATAATAATACTAGAAATGGATTAGGTGTGGTGGCTTGGTTGATTCTTTCATCTAATCCTTATCAATCTTAGTCATCCTATCTTCATAATCTTCTTCATCTTATTCTTAGTCATCCATCTTCATCAATCTATCTTCATCAATTCTTAGTCATCCATCTTCATCAATCTATCTTCATCAATTCTTAGTCATCCATCTTCATCAATCTATCTTCATCAATTTTTGTAGTTATAAAAATTGTTAGTCATCCATCTTCATCAATCTATCTTCATCAATTCTTAGTCATCCATCTTCATCAATCTATCTTCATCAATTCTTAGTCATCCATCTTCATCAATCTATCTTCATCATCTTCTTCATCTTATTCTTAGTCATCCATCTTCATCAATCTATCTTCATCAATTCTTAGTCATCCATCTTCATCAATCTATCTTCATCAATTTTTGTAGTTATAAAAATTGTTAGCTATTTATATTGTGGATGTGGTGGTTTTGTTGGAAGAGATATTTGGGTTGCCTGGTATTGAAGACTTGGTGGTTTTAATTATCAATTTTTGTAGTTATAAAAATTGTTAGCTATTTATATTGTGGATGTGGTGGTTTTGTTGGAAGAGATATTTGGGTTGCCTGGTATTGAAGACTTGGTGGTTTTAATTATCAATTTTTGTAGTTATAAAAATTGTTAGCTATTTATATTGTGGATGTGGTGGTTTTGTTGGAAGAGATATTTGGGTTGCCTGGTATTGAAGACTTGGTGGTTTTAATTATCAATTTTTGTAGTTATAAAAATTGTTAGCTATTTATATTGTGGATGTGGTGGTTTTGTTGGAAGAGATATTTGGGTTGCCTGGTATTGAAGACTTGGTGGTTTTAATTATCAATTTTTGTAGTTATAAAAATTGTTAGCTATTTATATTGTGGATGTGGTGGTTTTGTTGGAAGAGATATTTGGGTTGCCTGGTATTGAAGACTTGGTGGTTTTAATTATCAATTTTTGTAGTTATAAAAATTGTTAGCTATTTATATTGTGGATGTGGTGGTTTTGTTGGAAGAGATATTTGGGTTGCCTGGTATTGAAGACTTGGTGGTTTTAATTATCAATTTTTGTAGTTATAAAAATTGTTAGCTATTTATATTGTGGATGTGGTGGTTTTGTTGGAAGAGATATTTGGGTTGCCTGGTATTGAAGACTTGGTGGTTTTAATTATCAATTTTTGTAGTTATAAAAATTGTTAGCTATTTATATTGTGGATGTGGTGGTTTTGTTGGAAGAGATATTTGGGTTGCCTGGTATTGAAGACTTGGTGGTTTTAATTATCAATTTTTGTATTTGTTATGTGTTTTTTCTTTTTCCCAAAAAAAAAACTCAAAAGTTACAGATCTTTTTTTTTCACTCAACCTTTTTCTCTTTCAATCTTCTCTTTCTTTTTCTTTTTCCCAAAAAAAAACTCAAAAGTTACAGATCTTTTTTTTTCACTCAACCTTTTTCTCTTTCAATCTTCTCTTTCTTTTTCTTTTTCCCAAAAAAAAACTCAAAAGTTACAGATCTTTTTTTTTCACTCAACCTTTTTCTCTTTCAATCTTCTCTTTCTTTTTCTTTTTCCCAAAAAAAAACTCAAAAGTTACAGATCTTTTTTTTTCACTCAACCTTTTTCTCTTTCAATCTTCTCTTTCTTTTTCTTTTTCCCAAAAAAAAACTCAAAAGTTACAGATCTTTTTTTTTCACTCAACCTTTTTCTCTTTCAATCTTCTCTTTCTTTTTCTTTTTCCCAAAAAAAAACTCAAAAGTTACAGATCTTTTTTTTTTCACTCAACCTTTTTCTCTTTCAATCTTCTCTTTCTCTCTTTTTGAGTTTTCTTTTTGAGTCTTCTAATTATTTTTTTTTTTTTTTTTTTTTTTTTTTTTTTTTTTTTTTTTTTTTTTTTTTTTTTTTTTTTTTTTTTTTTTTTTTTTTTTTTTTTTTTTTTTTTTTTTTTTTTTTTTTTTTTTTTTTTTTTTTTTTTTTTTTTTTTTTTTTTTTTTTTTTTTTTTTTTTTTTTTTTTTTTTTTTTTTTTTTTTTTTTTTTTTTTTTTTTTTTTTTTTTTTTTTTTTTTTTTTTTTTTTTTTTTTTTTTTTTTTTTTTTTTTTTTTTTTTTTTTTTTTTTTTTTTTTTTTTTTTTTTTTTTTTTTTTTTTTTTTTTTTTTTTTTTTTTTTTTTTTTTTTTTTTTTTTTTTTTTTTTTTTTTTTTTTTTTTTTTTTTTTTTTTTTTTTTTTTTTTTTTTTTTTTTTTTTTTTTTTTTTTTTTAACTTCAACTAAATCTGGAGTCTGACTGGAATTGGAGTCTGGAGCCTGGAAACTGGAGACTGGAGACTGGAAACTGGAGACTGGAGACTGGAGACTGGAGACTGGAAACTGGAGCAACTGGAGACTGGAGACTGGAGACTGGAGACTGGACAGTGGAGTCTGGAGTCTGGAGACTGGAGACTGGAGACTGGAGACTGGAGACTGGAGACTGGAGACTGGAGACTGGAGACTGGAGACTGGAGACTGGAGACTGGAGACTGGAGACTAGACTGGAGACTGGAGACTGGAGACTGGAGACTGGAGACTGGAGACTGGAGACTGGAGACTGGAGACTGGAGACTGGAGACTGGAGACTGGAGACTGGAGACTGGAGACTGGAGACTGGAGACTGGAGATTGGAGTCTGGAGACTGGAGATTGGAGTCTGGAGACTGGAGACTGGAAACTGGAGACTGGAGACTGGAGACTGGAGATCGGAGACTGGAGACTGGAGACTGGAGACTGGAGACTGGAGACTGGAGACTGGAGACTGGAGACTGGAGACTGGAGACTGGAGACTGGAGACTGGAGACTGGAGACTGGAGACTGGAGACTGGAGACTGGAGACTGGAGACTGGAGACTGGAGACTGGAGACTGGAGACTGGAGACTGGAGACTGGAGACTGGAGACTGGAGACTGGAGACTGGAGACTGGAGACTGGAGACTGGAGACTGGAGACTGGAGACTGGAGACTGGAGACTAGAAACTGGAGACTGGAGACTGGAGACTGGAGTCTGGAGACTGGAGACTGGAGACTGGAGACTGGAGACTGGAGCTGGAGACTGGAGACTGGAGACTGGAGACTGGAGCCTGGAGACTGGAGCCTGGAGTCTGGAGACTGGAGACTGGAGACTGGAGACTGGAGACTGGAGACTGGAGACTGGAGACTGGAGATTGGAGTCTGGAGACTGGAGATTGGAGTCTGGAGACTGGAGACTGGAAACTGGAGACTGGAGACTGGAGACTGGAGATCGGAGACTGGAGACTGGAGACTGGAGACTGGAGACTGGAGACTGGAGACTGGAGACTGGAGACTGGAGACTGGAGACTGGAGACTGGAGACTGGAGACTGGAGACTGGAGACTGGAGACTGGAGACTGGAGACTGGAGACTGGAGACTGGAGACTGGAGACTGGAGACTGGAGACTGGAGACTGGAGACTGGAGACTGGAGACTGGAGACTGGAGACTGGAGACTGGAGACTGGAGACTGGAGACTGGAGACTGGAGACTGGAGACTGGAGACTGGAGACTGGAGACTGGAGACTGGAGACTGGAGACTGGAGACTGGAGACTGGAGACTGGAGACTGGAGACTGGAGACTGGAGACTGGAGACTGGAGACTGGAGACTGGAGACTGGAGACTGGAGACTGGAGACTGGAGACTGGAGACTGGAGACTGGAGACTGGAGACTGGAGACTGGAGACTGGAGACTGGAGACTGGAGACTGGAGACTGGAGACTGGAGACTGGAGACTGGAGACTGGAGACTGGAGACTGGAGACTGGAGACTGGAGACTGGAGACTGGAGACTGGAGACTGGAGACTGGAGACTGGAGACTGGAGACTGGAGACTGGAGACTGGAGACTGGAGACTGGAGACTGGAGACGGAGACTGGAGACTGGAGACTGGAGACTGGAGACTGGAGACTGGAGACTGGAGACTGGAGACTGGAGACTGGAGACTGGAGACTGGAGACTGGAGTCTGGAGACTGGAGACTGGAAACTAGAGTCTGGAGACTGGAGACTGGAGACTGGAGACTGGAGACTGGAGACTGGAGTCTGGAGACTGGAGACTGGAGACTGGAGACTGGAGCTGGAGACTGGAGACTGGAGACTGGAGACTGGAGACTGGAGACTGGAGCCTGGAGTCTGGAGACTGGAGACTGGAGACTGGAGACTGGAGACTGGAGACTGGAGACTGGAGACTGGAGACTGGAGACTGGAGACTGGAGACTGGAGACTGGAGACTGGAGACTGGAGACTGGAGACTGGAGACTGGAGACTGGAGACTGGAGACTGGAGACTGGAGACTGGAGACTGGAGACTGGAGACTGGAGACTGGAGACTGGAGACTGGAGACTGGAGACTGGAGACTGGAGACTGGAGACTGGAGACTGGAGACTGGAGACTGGAGACTGGAGACTGGAGACTGGAGACTGGAGACTGGAGACTGGAGACTGGAGACTGGAGACTGGAGACTGGAGACTGGAGACTGGAGACTGGAGACTGGAGACTGGAGACTGGAGACTGGAGACTGGAGACTGGAGACTGGAGACTGGAGACTGGAGACTGGAGACTGGAGACTGGAGACTGGAGACTGGAGACTGGAGACTGGAGACTGGAGACTGGAGACTGGAGACTGGAGACTGGAGACTGGAGACTGGAGACTGGAGACTGGAGACTGGAGACTGGAGACTGGAGACTGGAGACTGGAGACTGGAGACTGGAGACTGGAGACTGGAGACTGGAGACTGGAGACTGGAGACTGGAGACTGGAGACTGGAGACTGGAGACTGGAGACTGGAGACTGGAGACTGGAGACTGGAGACTGGAGACTGGAGACTGGAGACTGGAGACTGGAGACTGGAGACTGGAGACTGGAGACTGGAGACTGGAGACTGGAGACTGGAGACTGGAGACTGGAGACTGGAGACTGGAGACTGGAGACTGGAGACTGGAGACTGGAGACTGGAGACTGGAGACTGGAGACTGGAGACTGGAGACTGGAGACTGGAGACTGGAGACTGGAGACTGGAGACTGGAGACTGGAGACTGGAGACTGGAGACTGGAGACTGGAGACTGGAGACTGGAGACTGGAGACTGGAGACTGGAGACTGGAGACTGGAGACTGGAGACTGGAGACTGGAGACTGGAGACTGGAGACTGGAGACTGGAGACTGGAGACTGGAGACTGGAGACTGGAGACTGGAGACTGGAGACTGGAGACTGGAGACTGGAGACTGGAGACTGGAGACTGGAGACTGGAGACTGGAGACTGGAGACTGGAGACTGGAGACTGGAGACTGGAGACTGGAGACTGGAGACTGGAGACTGGAGACTGGAGACTAGAAACTGGAGACTGGAGACTGGAGACTGGAGTCTGGAGACTGGAGACTGGAGACTGGAGACTGGAGACTGGAGCTGGAGACTGGAGACTGGAGACTGGAGACTGGAGCCTGGAGACTGGAGCCTGGAGTCTGGAGACTGGAGACTGGAGACTGGAGACTGGAGACTGGAGTCTGGAGACTGGAGACTGGAGACTGGAGACTGGAGACTGGAGCTGGAGACTGGAGACTGGAGACTGGAGACTGGAGACTGGAGACTGGAGACTGGAGACTGGAGACTGGAGACTGGAGACTGGAGACTGGAGACTGGAGTCTGGAGACTGGAGACTGGAAACTGGAGTCTGGAGACTGGAGACTGGAGACTGGAGAAATATTTTTTTGTTGAAAGTTAACAACATTATCTTTGTTTTGGTTGAAGTTATAAAATTAATTTCAACCATGATCATGTGTTAGGTTTTATTTTTGGTCCTTATCCCTTCATTTTAATAGTGTTCATTTATGTTTATGAAATTTGAATTAACTACATAAAATGCTAAACCATTAACTATTTAAAAACAAAACATTCCATGGATTGCCAAAAACTATTTAAAAACAAACACTAATCAAATTAATGATTAATATAACCAATACATGTAACTAATGAACTTGATTTTGTACGTCGTTAGATAAATATGTAACGTCAACAAAAAATTTAAACGGCCATCGATTGACCGTGTTTCTCACAAAAGTGTGGTGTCAAGCTTCTACATGGGCCACGATAGTGCAAATCAAGGGGTTAGTGACATCATCAATTGCTTAGGGGATAGTTAAGGCTTTGGTTGGGTTTTGATTCGGTTCTAACTACACAATTAACAGACAAATGTTGCAGACCAAGCAGGGGGAGCAGGCGGCGGGAGATGGCTTTGAGAAGTATCGCTGCAGCCAAATCTCCTTTCCGATGCATTGCAGGTCTGTAAATCTTCAATTGCACTTCTCAATAATTCATATTTGGGTTAAATTATCAATAATTCAAATTAAAGTTGTTTTCCATATAACAATTATAATCTGAAATCAAAAAGTAACAATTACAATTTCCAATAAAAAATCAGAAGCTTCAGTACTTACCTGCAAAAGATGGAAATCAAATCATCAAGTCAAACAAGAAAGTAATTTGGTGTTTCTTTCAAAGATAATCTTTAGAAACAAGCAAAGGGTGCACCAAGTTTGATTTTGTCTATAAATCTGATAATACAACCATAATCTCACCACATCTTCTCTTCCATATCTCATACTAATCTTAATATCTCACTAATCATGGCAAATGAAAATTTCAGTTTTGTTGAAGACCTTAGTGTGGCGAACGACTTTTGGAACATCAAGGCACGAATCATACGTAAATGGGAACAAACCTTCAAGGTTGACATGGTACTTCTGGATGAGAGGGTAAGGTTTCTGTTTTAATGTTTCTTGAAAATTTTCAGCGTGTAAAGGAATCCTGTTAATGAATCGTGTCAATGAATCGTGTTTGTTTTGTCAGGGCAAAAAAATCCAGGCTCAATGTAAGAACCAATTGTTGCCAGATTTTGGGCAATATCTTAAGGAAGATTCCACCATTGTTATCCGTAGGTTTGGTGTGGCAGAGCAAAGAGACAAGTATCGTGTGGTTCCTCTGAATCACAAGATAAATTTATTTAAGTGTTCGTCCATCCAAACTGTAACTTCGTTCCAAGGCCATCCCTATGGCTTTGATTTTGTCTATAAATCTGATAATACAACCATAATCTCACCACATCTTCTCTTCCATATCTCATACTAATCTTAATATCTCACTAATCATGGCAAATGAAAATTTCAGTTTTGTTGAAGACCTTAGTGTGGCGAACGACTTTTGGAACATCAAGGCACGAATCATACGTAAATGGGAACAAACCTTCAAGGTTGACATGGTACTTCTGGATGAGAGGGTAAGGTTTCTGTTTTAATGTTTCTTGAAAATTTTCAGCGTGTAAAGGAATCCTGTTAATGAATCGTGTCAATGAATCGTGTTTGTTTTGTCAGGGCAAAAAAATCCAGGCTCAATGTAAGAACCAATTGTTGCCAGATTTTGGGCAATATCTTAAGGAAGATTCCACCATTGTTATCCGTAGGTTTGGTGTGGCAGAGCAAAGAGACAAGTATCGTGTGGTTCCTCTGAATCACAAGATAAATTTATTTAAGTGTTCGTCCATCCAAACTGTAACTTCGTTCCAAGGCCATCCCTATGGCTTTGATTTTGTCTATAAATCTGATAATACAACCATAATCTCACCACATCTTCTCTTCCATATCTCATACTAATCTTAATATCTCACTAATCATGGCAAATGAAAATTTCAGTTTTGTTGAAGACCTTAGTGTGGCGAACGACTTTTGGAACATCAAGGCACGAATCATACGTAAATGGGAACAAACCTTCAAGGTTGACATGGTACTTCTGGATGAGAGGGTAAGGTTTCTGTTTTAATGTTTCTTGAAAATTTTCAGCGTGTAAAGGAATCCTGTTAATGAATCGTGTCAATGAATCGTGTTTGTTTTGTCAGGGCAAAAAAATCCAGGCTCAATGTAAGAACCAATTGTTGCCAGATTTTGGGCAATATCTTAAGGAAGATTCCACCATTGTTATCCGTAGGTTTGGTGTGGCAGAGCAAAGAGACAAGTATCGTGTGGTTCCTCTGAATCACAAGATAAATTTATTTAAGTGTTCGTCCATCCAAACTGTAACTTCGTTCCAAGGCCATCCCTATGGCTTTGATTTTGTCTATAAATCTGATAATACAACCATAATCTCACCACATCTTCTCTTCCATATCTCATACTAATCTTAATATCTCACTAATCATGGCAAATGAAAATTTCAGTTTTGTTGAAGACCTTAGTGTGGCGAACGACTTTTGGAACATCAAGGCACGAATCATACGTAAATGGGAACAAACCTTCAAGGTTGACATGGTACTTCTGGATGAGAGGGTAAGGTTTCTGTTTTAATGTTTCTTGAAAATTTTCAGCGTGTAAAGGAATCCTGTTAATGAATCGTGTCAATGAATCGTGTTTGTTTTGTCAGGGCAAAAAAATCCAGGCTCAATGTAAGAACCAATTGTTGCCAGATTTTGGGCAATATCTTAAGGAAGATTCCACCATTGTTATCCGTAGGTTTGGTGTGGCAGAGCAAAGAGACAAGTATCGTGTGGTTCCTCTGAATCACAAGATAAATTTATTTAAGTGTTCGTCCATCCAAACTGTAACTTCGTTCCAAGGCCATCCCTATGGCTTTGATTTTGTCTATAAATCTGATAATACAACCATAATCTCACCACATCTTCTCTTCCATATCTCATACTAATCTTAATATCTCACTAATCATGGCAAATGAAAATTTCAGTTTTGTTGAAGACCTTAGTGTGGCGAACGACTTTTGGAACATCAAGGCACGAATCATACGTAAATGGGAACAAACCTTCAAGGTTGACATGGTACTTCTGGATGAGAGGGTAAGGTTTCTGTTTTAATGTTTCTTGAAAATTTTCAGCGTGTAAAGGAATCCTGTTAATGAATCGTGTCAATGAATCGTGTTTGTTTTGTCAGGGCAAAAAAATCCAGGCTCAATGTAAGAACCAATTGTTGCCAGATTTTGGGCAATATCTTAAGGAAGATTCCACCATTGTTATCCGTAGGTTTGGTGTGGCAGAGCAAAGAGACAAGTATCGTGTGGTTCCTCTGAATCACAAGATAAATTTATTTAAGTGTTCGTCCATCCAAACTGTAACTTCGTTCCAAGGCCATCCCTATGGCTTTGATTTTGTCTATAAATCTGATAATACAACCATAATCTCACCACATCTTCTCTTCCATATCTCATACTAATCTTAATATCTCACTAATCATGGCAAATGAAAATTTCAGTTTTGTTGAAGACCTTAGTGTGGCGAACGACTTTTGGAACATCAAGGCACGAATCATACGTAAATGGGAACAAACCTTCAAGGTTGACATGGTACTTCTGGATGAGAGGGTAAGGTTTCTGTTTTAATGTTTCTTGAAAATTTTCAGCGTGTAAAGGAATCCTGTTAATGAATCGTGTCAATGAATCGTGTTTGTTTTGTCAGGGCAAAAAAATCCAGGCTCAATGTAAGAACCAATTGTTGCCAGATTTTGGGCAATATCTTAAGGAAGATTCCACCATTGTTATCCGTAGGTTTGGTGTGGCAGAGCAAAGAGACAAGTATCGTGTGGTTCCTCTGAATCACAAGATAAATTTATTTAAGTGTTCGTCCATCCAAACTGTAACTTCGTTCCAAGGCCATCCCTATGGCTTTGATTTTGTCTATAAATCTGATAATACAACCATAATCTCACCACATCTTCTCTTCCATATCTCATACTAATCTTAATATCTCACTAATCATGGCAAATGAAAATTTCAGTTTTGTTGAAGACCTTAGTGTGGCGAACGACTTTTGGAACATCAAGGCACGAATCATACGTAAATGGGAACAAACCTTCAAGGTTGACATGGTACTTCTGGATGAGAGGGTAAGGTTTCTGTTTTAATGTTTCTTGAAAATTTTCAGCGTGTAAAGGAATCCTGTTAATGAATCGTGTCAATGAATCGTGTTTGTTTTGTCAGGGCAAAAAAATCCAGGCTCAATGCTTTCAAGATCTTTGTTGCAAAGTACAATTTTGAAAAGGATTACTTGGTGTACACTGTTGCCAAAGTCTGCCAAGACCCTGAAATCCTTAACGAACTGAAGAAAAAAGATGAAGATGATGAGGTAAAAACAACTGTTCATTCACCTTATTAACAAACAATCATTCTACTTTATTGGTATAACAGTTTTTATTTTGTTAAACATTTGATAGGGAAGCCGTGGTGAAGGTGAAATGATCAATGCTAAGCCTGGAGACTGCTCTAAGTCTAACTTTGGAGAGTGCTCTCAGTCTAAGCTTGGAACCTGCTCTCAGTCTAAGGTTGGAGAATGCTCGCAGGCTGCAGTCGATTCCTCTGAAGCTGATGTTGATTCGTCTCATGTTGGTGTGCTTTCTAAGGTGAATCCCACTGAAATTAACTCCACTGAATTTTGGTTAAACAATATATTTGTTGGTTCAGTTGAGCATCACACTTTGAATTGTTCTAAATGTAATGTATAATGCACTTACAGAGTCTTTGTGATGTATTTGAAGGATGGTGTGTCCTCTTCCGCCAAATCTTTGGATACCAAAAAGGAGTCCCCCACAAGTCCTGGTGAGAAAAGGCCTGTGCCACATTTCGATGAAGGAAAACTACTTGATCAAGCCTCCACTACTAAAAGGAGCAAGAAGAAGGTTGAAGTTTAAATAACTTTTAAGTACAAGAAGCATACTTCTACAACTTTTGCTGAATCTTTTGCTGAATCTTTTGCTGAATCTTTTGGTGAAACTTTTGATGTCTTTTGCTGTTGGAACCTGCTCTGTAAAACAACACAAATTAGGAATTAAATTATGAAACATGTTGGGTAACTTTTATAATTTCAATTCCCACCTTACAAATTATTCAAATCCACTTAATTTAAAAATTTGAAAGTTAGTTCCAAATTATTAAAAAATACTTGAAAAAATTTGAATTTTACTCCCAAAAATTCAAACTTTAACTAAAGTTTAACTACAAAATTTTGAAATTTACTCCCAAAAATTCAAACTTTAACTAAAGTTTAACTACAAAATTTTGAAATTTACTCCCAAAAATTCAAACTTTAACTAAAGTTTAACTACAAAATTTTGAAATTTACTCCCAAAAATTCAAACTTTAACTAAAGTTTAACTACAAAATTTTGAAATTTACTCCCAAAAATTCAAACTTTAACTAAAGTTTAACTACAAAATTTTGAAATTTACTCCCAAAAATTCAAACTTTAACTAAAGTTTAACTAAAAAAACTTAAACACTGAGTGTTAACCACATACTTTTTCCCTCCACTTTAATCTAAATTCCTAACACATAACACACCTCCCACACACTAACTTTTAGAAAACTCAATTTCATGGATAAACAAAAACAATAACACACCTCCCACACACTAACTTTTAGAAAACTCAATTTCATGGATAAACAAAAACAATAACACACCTCCCACACACTAACTTTTAGAAAACTTAATTTCATGGATAAACAAAAACAATAACACACCTCCCACACACTAACTTTTAGAAAACTTAATTTCATGGATAAACAAAAACAATATTTGATCGAAGAACATAGTGATGGTGAACCTGTGTTATCACCATCAAGTTGTGCATCTAACCGTAAGAAGAGAAAAACTATTTTACAAGATCGTAAGCTTAGTGCAAGATCTCCCCTTTCAAACATTACAAATTCTACCATAAACCCTTTTAATGTTACCCCTGGATCAAGTGTTATTACACCATTATCAACTAGATATAAAACTTTTAAAAACACTCCTTCACCAGTGTATACTCCTTCATCATCAGTTATTGTCCCACCTAAATCCACAAAATATGGCACTAGAAGTACAACTACTCCACAGTTGCATTCTCCAACATCTTCCATACCATCGTTCTCTCTTTTTAATGGTAATTCCTTTAGACTTTTGCTAATGTTTAGTTATTATGACTATTAATAGTAACTACTTATCGACTTTTTTATTGTGTAAAAGGTTCCACAACGTCCAAATCTGCATCCACAATGATAGAAAATGTTGCAGAGCCTAAGTCCACAAGATATCGCAGTACAAGTACAAGTATTCCAGACTTTACTTCTCCATTTTCTTCCATACCATCGTCCTCTGCTTTTAATGGTAATTGTCTATCAGTTTTGTTAATGTAAACTAATTATGACTATTAATGGTAACTATTAATCGACTTCTTTATGATGTAAAAGGTTCCCCAACGTCCAAATCTGCATCCACAATGATAGAAAATGTTGCAGAGCCTAAGTCCACAAGATATCGCAGTACAAGTACAAGTATTCCAGACTTTACTTCTCCATTTTCTTCCATACCATCGTTCTCTCTTTTTAATGGTAATTCCTTTAGACTTTTGCTAATGTTTAGTTATTATGACTATTAATAGTAACTACTTATCGACTTTTTTATTGTGTAAAAGGTTCCACAACGTCCAAATCTGCATCCACAATGATAGAAAATGTTGCAGAGCCTAAGTCCACAAGCGATCATTTTCGCTTTGTTGTAAGAATGGACAAGTTCAGCTTCCCGATGCATTAGAACCTCCACCTTTGTTACGGAATCTTTATACAGGTTCCCATTCAAGGAGGTCCAATTTTATGAATAACATCCGTGCTTATAACACGATGTTCTCTTTCACATCGATGGGTGGTAAGGTTGACAAAAGTGTTCAAATTGGTAGAGGTCCATACTGCTTTAGACTACAAGGACAAAATTGCCATAGATTGGGTAGTCTATTGCCTGCTGCTGGAGACCAACCAAGATTTTCACAACTTTACATACACGATTCAGATAATGAGGTTCAACATCGACTAAATGCATTCAGGTGAGTGTTACCCAATCTGACCCATCCCAAGCTGACTCGCCCCAACCTGACCCACCCCAAGCTGACCCATCCCAATCTGACTCCCCCAAGCTGACCCACCCAAGCTGACCCATCCCAAGCTGACTCGCCCCAAGCTGACCCACCCCAAGCTGACCCATCCCAAGCTGACTCCCCCAAGCTGACCCACCCCAAGCTGACCCATCCCAAGCTGACTCGCCCCAACCTGACCCACCCCAAGCTGACCCATCCCAATCTGACCTATCCCAAGCCGACCCAACCCAATGATGTAGTGTTTGTTTTATTAATCATTAAATTTTTCCTCCACTAAAATCTACTTATTGTGTACCCGTCTTTTTATGAAACTTATATCACTTACATTTTTTAATGTTTCTAACAACAATAAATTTTTTGGTGGACATCTTAAAAAACAGTTCCACTGCTGTAAAACGAGATGATCTTGATCCAAGCATAATCAACCTTCTTAAGAATATGTTAGACTCTTGCAATCCCCTTGTGAAGTCTTTCCGGATGGTAAGAGAGTGTTTGAAAGAAAATGAGTTACAAGACGTAAGCCTTAAACTCATTGCAACAAGAGTTAAAGACGGTAGAACTTACAATTTGCCAACAGTGTCAGAAGTTGCTGCCTTAATAGTTGGTGATATTGACGGCTTAGTTGATCAACGGGACATTATTGTTAGGACTAAGTCTGGATTTCTACAACGAATTAGTGAGTTGCACCCTTCCTACCTTGCTTTACAGTATCCCCTTCTATTTCCTTTTGGCGAAGATGGTTTCAGACTGGGCATTAAACACAGGGGGATTCCAGATGACTGTGATAAACTGAAAACCAACCTTACCCTTAGGGAGTTTTTTTGCTATAGAATACAAGACCGAGTCAAGCCGTTTTCATTGTTAACACATTCGAAGAAGTTATTTCACCAGTTATTGGTGGATGGATACACCATGGTGGAAGCTGATAGATTGTCTTACATCAAAAAACAACAAAAGAAACTAAGAACTGATACATTCCAAAATTTGCAAGACAATGTTGCAAATGGGAACAACAATGCATCGCAAATAGGTAAACGTATATTGTTACCGTCATCGTTTACTGGTGGATCCAGGTATATGATGCAAAAGTATTTGGACGCCATGGCCATATGCAAGTCAGTAGGATATCCGGATCTGTTCATAACAATTACTTGCAATCCCAACTGGCCAGAGATCCATAGGTGTTTGTTTAATAAAAATTTAAGGCCTGAAGACAGGCCTGATATTCTTACAAGAGTTTTCAAGATGAAACTGGATCACCTGATCAACGACTTCAAGAAGGACCAAATCTTTGGTCCTCTACAAGCAGGTCAGTTTTTTTGTTTATATTGTTCATTCAATTTATACATTTTATTACTAACGATTAAATAACATACTTTTTTATTAATTACTCGCCCATCAATGTGTAACAGTTATTTATACAGTGGAATTTCAAAAACGTGGACTACCTCATGCGCATATTTGTTTGTTTTTGAGCCCTGGCAACAAGTTTCCAACAGCGACACATGTAGATCAGGTAATTAGTGCTGAAATTCCCGACAAAGCAGAAGATCCTGTGTTGTATGAACTTGTGAGCCAATTTATGATTCATGGGCCTTGTGGTAAAGATAACCCAAGTTGTCCATGTATGGTTCAACACAAATGCAGCAAGAACTTTCCAAAGAAATTTAAAGATGAAACCTCTGTTGATGATGATGGATATCCCGTTTATAGGCGTCGACAGAGAGGACATACAGTCGAGAAGAATGGCATCCCACTTGACAATAGATTTGTTGTTCCTTATAATGCTTCCCTGCTTCGAAAGTACCAATGTCACATGAATGTAGAATGGTGCAACCAGTCAGGTGCCATCAAGTATTTATTTAAATATATAAACAAAGGCCCTGATAGAGTCACCGCTTTCGTATATCAAACAAATCATCAGAAAGATAAAGATGCTGTAGAACAACCAGTGGATGAGGTCAAGAATTACCTCGACTGCAGGTACAATCTTCTTTAAATAAACTTTATAAGTTTACAGAACTATGAACGTAGTTCATATAATTACAACTCCCTTTTTTGTGGCAGGTATGTTTCTGCTTGTGAGGCAGCTTGGAGGATTTATGGTTATGATATACATTATAGATGGCCTCCTGTTGAAATACTACCATTTCATGACAAAGATAAGCAGACTATTGTATATGACGAGAAAGCTAACCTATGTGATGTTGTCACTAATACCACTGTCAAACAGTCAATGTTTATTAAGTGGATGGAAATGAACTCGGTTGATTCGTTTGCCAGAAGCTTGCTTTACGTAGAATTCCCAAGGCATTATGTTTGGATTCGTAAGGATAGGGAATGGGTAAGAAGAACGTATCCCGGTGGTAGTATTGGTAGAATTTCTTATGTTCCACCCTCACTTGGAGATGTTTACTATTTGAGGATGATATTGAATCACGTCAGAGGACCACAATCTTGGAAAGATTTAAAAACTGTCAATGGGCAGCCCTTTGAAACCTACAAAGAGGCATGTCAAGAAATGGGCCTTTTGAGTGATGATAAAGAATATGTTGAAGCAATTGAAGAAGCAAGCCTTTGGGCCACTGGTGCATTTTTGCGCCATTTCTTTGTCATGTTACTACTTTCTAATTCCATAACATCTCCAATTCAATTATGGTCCAAAACATGGAAGTTTCTAATTGAAGACATTCAGCAGAGACAACGGTCCATTCTGAATTGTCCAGGTAACAAATTATATTTGATAAAAACTATATTTTTCCTGGTATGTATAACACATTCTTTGATGCAATTTTAACAAACATGTAGCTTTTTTATAGGTTTGGTTCTTCAAGAAGATGAATTGAAAAACCTATGTCTATCAGATATTGAAGGTTTGTTAAAAAGTAATGGGAGTACAGTCAAAAACTTTCCAGATTTGCCATGCCCTGACGAAGAATATGTAACATGCTTGAACAATCAATTGATACGAAACGAACTTATGTATGATAAGGTAGCTTTACAAACTGAGCATGCGACTTATTTAAGTAGCTTAACCCAAGAACAGCATCATATTTATGATACTGTTATAAAGGCAGTTGACAAAAATGAGGGTGGCGTTTTTTTTGTATATGGATATGGGGGGACTGGGAAGACCTACCTTTGGAAAACACTGACAGCTGCTATACGTTGTCGAGGTGATATCGTGCTAAATGTTGCATCAAGTGGCATCGCATCACTCTTGCTAGACGGGGGCAGAACGGCACACTCAAGATTTATTATTCCAATACATATAGTGGAAAATTCGGTATGTTCCATCGACCCCCAAAGTGATCTTGCTGCTTTAATAAAGAAAACAAAACTAATTATTTGGGACGAGGCACCAATGATACACAAACACTGTTTTGAGGCTCTTGATAGAACTATGAGAGACATCTTACGTTCCAGTACGCAAAATAGTGAAAATATGGTGTTTGGGGGGAAGGTTGTCCTCTTTGGTGGCGACTTTAGGCAAATTTTACCTGTTATTCCCAAAGGGACCAGAAGCGACATCGTAAATGCAACTCTGAATTCTTCTTATCTATGGAATCATTGTCGTGTACTCAGATTAACCGTAAACATGAGGTTAAGAGTTGGAAGTCCCCAGTCTGATTTAAACGAGATAAAAATGTTTGCGGATTGGATTTTGAAGCTTGGTGATGGTCTTCTTGGCGAGGCAAATGATGGGGAGGTAGGCATCCCAATTCCTGCTGATTTACTTATTGACGACATTGAAGATCCGGTGAATTCTCTAATTATGTTTACATATCCTAATATGGATTCAAACTTGCATGATCCGCTTTATTTCCAACAGAGAGCCATACTTGCTCCAACCCACAATTTAGTCAATGCTATCAATGAAAAGTTACTTCAAATGATTCCAGGTTTATATCTCCTACTTTGTTTGTTTTTTAGAAAATTATATTATGTTCTACTAATATCCTTGGATTAGTTGATTTACTTATTGACGACATTGAAGATCCGGTGAATTCTCTAATTATGTTTACATATCCTAATATGGATTCAAACTTGCATGATCCGCTTTATTTCCAACAGAGAGCCATACTTGCTCCAACCCACAATTTAGTCAATGCTATCAATGAAAAGTTACTTCAAATGATTCCAGGTTTATATCTCCTACTTTGTTTGTTTTTTAGAAAATTATATTATGTTCTACTAATATCCTTGGATTAGTTGATTTACTTATTGACGACATTGAAGATCCGGTGAATTCTCTAATTATGTTTACATATCCTAATATGGATTCAAACTTGCATGATCCGCTTTATTTCCAACAGAGAGCCATACTTGCTCCAACCCACAATTTAGTCAATGCTATCAATGAAAAGGTAGCTTTACAAACTGAGCATGCGACTTATTTAAGTAGCTTAACCCAAGAACAGCATCATATTTATGATACTGTTATAAAGGCAGTTGACAAAAATGAGGGTGGCGTTTTTTTTGTATATGGATATGGGGGGACTGGGAAGACCTACCTTTGGAAAACACTGACAGCTGCTATACGTTGTCGAGGTGATATCGTGCTAAATGTTGCATCAAGTGGCATCGCATCACTCTTGCTAGACGGGGGCAGAACGGCACACTCAAGATTTATTATTCCAATACATATAGTGGAAAATTCGGTATGTTCCATCGACCCCCAAAGTGATCTTGCTGCTTTAATAAAGAAAACAAAACTAATTATTTGGGACGAGGCACCAATGATACACAAACACTGTTTTGAGGCTCTTGATAGAACTATGAGAGACATCTTACGTTCCAGTACGCAAAATAGTGAAAATATGGTGTTTGGGGGGAAGGTTGTCCTCTTTGGTGGCGACTTTAGGCAAATTTTACCTGTTATTCCCAAAGGGACCAGAAGCGACATCGTAAATGCAACTCTGAATTCTTCTTATCTATGGAATCATTGTCGTGTACTCAGATTAACCGTAAACATGAGGTTAAGAGTTGGAAGTCCCCAGTCTGATTTAAACGAGATAAAAATGTTTGCGGATTGGATTTTGAAGCTTGGTGATGGTCTTCTTGGCGAGGCAAATGATGGGGAGGTAGGCATCCCAATTCCTGCTGATTTACTTATTGACGACATTGAAGATCCGGTGAATTCTCTAATTATGTTTACATATCCTAATATGGATTCAAACTTGCATGATCCGCTTTATTTCCAACAGAGAGCCATACTTGCTCCAACCCACAATTTAGTCAATGCTATCAATGAAAAGTTACTTCAAATGATTCCAGGTTTATATCTCCTACTTTGTTTGTTTTTTAGAAAATTATATTATGTTCTACTAATATCCTTGGATTAGTTGATTTACTTATGTTTTTCCAAATATATTAATATTCCCAATTGTTTTTCAATTTTCTTCAAATAATTGTAGGCGAAGAAAAAATATATCTTAGTTCTGATAGTATATGTGAATCTGAACAACCTACCGAGTTTGATAGTGCATTATTTTCTACTGAGGTGTTAAACAGTATGCAACTATCCGGGTTACCTAACCATATATTAGTTTTGAAAGTTGGCACTCCAATCATGTTACTTAGGAACATTGATCAGTCAAATGGTTTATGCAATGGAACACGCCTGCAAGTCCTCAAACTTGGGAAACATGTCATTGAAGCAAAAGTCATCACCGGGACCAACGTTGGTCAATCTACTTTAATTTCAAGATTGAAGATGACACCATCAGACAAAAGAATTCCCGTTAGAATTTGTCGAAGGCAGTTTCCTATTGCTGTATGTTTTGCAATGACGATAAACAAAAGTCAAGGCCAGTCTCTTGATCGTGTAGGTTTGTATCTTCCTCGGCCAGTTTTCAGCCATGGTCAGTTGTATGTGGCCGTATCCCGGGTCAAAAGCAAGAAGGGCTTGAAGATCTTGATTACTGATAAAGATGGCAAGCTAGCGCCCAATTCCTGCTGATTTACTTATTGACGACATTGAAGATCCGGTGAATTCTCTAATTATGTTTACATATCCTAATATGGATTCAAACTTGCATGATCCGCTTTATTTCCAACAGAGAGCCATACTTGCTCCAACCCACAATTTAGTCAATGCTATCAATGAAAAGTTACTTCAAATGATTCCAGGTTTATATCTCCTACTTTGTTTGTTTTTTAGAAAATTATATTATGTTCTACTAATATCCTTGGATTAGTTGATTTACTTATGTTTTTCCAAATATATTAATATTCCCAATTGTTTTTCAATTTTCTTCAAATAATTGTAGGCGAAGAAAAAATATATCTTAGTTCTGATAGTATATGTGAATCTGAACAACCTACCGAGTTTGATAGTGCATTATTTTCTACTGAGGTGTTAAACAGTATGCAACTATCCGGGTTACCTAACCATATATTAGTTTTGAAAGTTGGCACTCCAATCATGTTACTTAGGAACATTGATCAGTCAAATGGTTTATGCAATGGAACACGCCTGCAAGTCCTCAAACTTGGGAAACATGTCATTGAAGCAAAAGTCATCACCGGGACCAACGTTGGTCAATCTACTTTAATTTCAAGATTGAAGATGACACCATCAGACAAAAGAATTCCCGTTAGAATTTGTCGAAGGCAGTTTCCTATTGCTGTATGTTTTGCAATGACGATAAACAAAAGTCAAGGCCAGTCTCTTGATCGTGTAGGTTTGTATCTTCCTCGGCCAGTTTTCAGCCATGGTCAGTTGTATGTGGCCGTATCCCGGGTCAAAAGCAAGAAGGGCTTGAAGATCTTGATTACTGATAAAGATGGCAAGCTAGCGCCCAATACAACTAATGTTGTTTTTAAAGAAGTTTTGCAATACTTATGAATTGTATAAACAAGTTATCAGAGTAAGTTTTAATTTTTGTTTGTTATCACTAATAATGGACCTGGTTAATCTTTACTCTCTTTTGACATATGATTTTCTCTTTAATATAAAGCTCTGTGATAACAATTACACAATTAATATACCACTTAGTGGCAGCCCGGTCTTATGCATTACAAAAGAAACAACACAGAATTACGATAACTAAATACTTTAAAACATACCAAAGTTTTGTCACGTTAATACATCAAACGTCCTAAAAATACCTACCAAAGGGTTGTAGCTACAATTTTGATACCTAATCAACCCACCAACAAAAGAACAAGTTCCAGCAAATACAATGCCGATAGACAATACCAGAAATAGTACCAAGTATCACAGCAGACATGTTGAACATAATATTATCACATACAAACTTATGACCAAATGACACACATGTTGAACATAATATTATCACATACAAACTTATGACCAAATGACACACATGTTGAACATAATATTATCACATACAAACTTATGACCAAATGACACACATGTTGAACATAATATTATCACATACAAACTTATGACCAAATGACACACATGTTGAACATAATATTATCACATACAAACTTATGACCAAATGACACACATGTTGAACATAATATTATCACATACAAACTTATGACCAAATGACACACATGTTGAACATAATATTATCACATACAAACTTATGACCAAATGACACACATGTTGAACATAATATTATCACATACAAACTTATGACCAAATGACACACATGTTGAACATAATATTATCACATACAAACTTATGACCAAATGACACACATGTTGAACATAATATTATCACATACAAACTTATGACCAAATGACACACATGTTGAACATAATATTATCACATACAAACTTATGACCAAATGACACACATGTTGAACATAATATTATCACATACAAACTTATGACCAAATGACACACATGTTGAACATAATATTATCACATACAAACTTATGACCAAATGACACACATGTTGAACATTACCATGAGAAGTCCTTCAGCGCACATGAGATTTCATCAACTATTCATAGCATATGTCAAAATCAGCCACGTCTCCGTCACATTTGTCAATATTGAGTTGAAGCCTCATTTCACACTTCACATCATCCCCCACTCTCATTCCAATGTCTTCAACAACTTTTCGCCAGTTGACTTGCAGCACAACATGGGTGTAATCTCCTGGTCTTCGGCTGTCCAAACGGATAATCACTTTTCCAGCATACCAAGCATTCTGAAAATGAACCTTAGCCCAAGAGTACTTCTGAATTTGATGTTTTCGAACAAAGTTTTTGGGAATAGTCTACAATATAACAGGAATCATATTATATTTGGAAAATGCATACAAAAACACAAACCAATTTTTTTAGATATATAGTTAGAGATATATACACATTTATATTTCACTAATTACCAGGCAACGTGTTCTTAGGTTATGAGGACGAAGTTGCACCATGATCCACGAGTCAACCCCAATGCTGTGAGTATGATTACGAAACCTACAGCAGTGGTTGCTAATACTTCCAACAGTTGCTGCATTAATGGTAGTTACAACATGTGGTTCATTCTTTGGCTCCCCATCATGATTTGCAGGCTTGGGTTCATTAATCCAACTTTCAACATCGGGTTGAAGCTTTGGAAAAACACGCAACATAAATCCTACAGCAGGCTGCTCCTTTGGCGCCTCTTGATACAAAAATTCTACATAATCATTATCATCATCGCTTTCATCAGTTACTGGTGCTTTATTCAATGTCTTTTCATACTTTTTAAGCATGTGTTGATGAAGAAATTCGGCAAAATCTGAATCACCATCACTTTCAGAATCCGGTGAATCATAAGAAGTCAATACATCAATCACACCTATACGATTTGAATAAGTCAAAGATTAGTTAGAAAGTATTTTAAGTTACTTAACTGCACAAATATAAAGTATCTAATTTAATTTAAATAGACTTACTTTGCTGACCAACTTGAACACAAGCTCCATCCGTCTTGAATACATCTATAACAAAGCTTCCATCTACCACCTTGGATTTTGAAACTTTCATTGTCCTTCCTGGCATAAAATCATTATCGATGCAGAAATCAACCCAATTGGTGCCCTCAAACCCCACTGGTATTGGTCCACTCAACAATTCTCCATTGACTTGGAAATCACGAACATCATACCATACTTCAACAGTTGCACCTTGCACAGGCCCGATTACTTTGCAACTTTTTGCAGGTTCCCTATCACCATTACCATTCAACGACAGCAGCAATTTGTAAGGTAAAGTCTGCAACAAGAATTTAATCAAATGTTACTACAAATTCATCAAATACAATCTAAACTAATATTATTAATTTCATAAAAACGCACCTGTTTATGGAAAGTGTTTTGTGTGATATTCAGCAAACAACTATGTACATATGATTCCCCATCCGCTGCCACCCTGTACTCCAAATCTTGGAAATCATAAAATTGTACTTCAAACACATATTCTGGTTCAATTTGTCTGAAACATATCTTGTGAAAAGGTGGTTGGCAAGCAGCAGAGGCAAGAAATAATTTCCAGTTCTTTCCAACAACTTTGATTAGACCATTCCCATGGCGTTCTACCTCAAGACGAAATTTTCTGTTCGGATAATGCAGTAAAAGTACATGGGTGGCAGTTCTTGGTATTGCATTACCAAGCTTCGTTGGCAACACCTATAGTGTATACAACTGTTATGTTTTCAGAGAGCACCTAATTCGTTGCACACTGATTAAAGTATACGAAATATGCAACTTACCATTCCTCTGCCTAAGTCATCTTTTAGAGAAATCTCCATGATAAATTGAAAGGGTATCTGTTTTATATTTCAATTATTAATTACATAGAAATATATATTATATATGGTCCCAACAAATAAAGAAACAATCATGTAACCCAAGATGGAGCCGACAACAAAGACCTACCATATATGTATACATGCTTACAAATCAAGTACATCAAAACTGATTATCTTGTTTACACATGGTCCCAAGAATAAAAAAAACCCTAAATCAAACATATATAAACTGATATGTAAAAAAAAAAAACCATGGTCCCCATAATAAAAATAATCAAATCAAGTACATCAAAACTGATTATCTTGTTTACACATGGTCCCAAGAATAAAAAAAACCCTAAATCAAACATATATAAACTGATATGTATATCAAAAACCCTAACTGCTATATTTTACCCTAATCAACACATGTATACATACATATACTTACATACATATTTATATATATATAACTGCAATCAAGAAAGAAGTAATCTTACCTTTGGAGCCATTATATATATATATATATATATATATATATATATATATATATATATATATATATATATATATATATATATATATATATATATATATATATATATATATATATATATATATATATATATATATATATATATATATATATATATATATATATATATATATATATATATATATATATATATATATATATATATATATATATATATATATATATATATATATATATATATATATATATATATATATATATATATATATATATATATATATATATATATATATATATATATATATATATATATATATATATATATATATATATATATATATATATATATATATATATATATATATATATATATATATATATATATATATATATATATATATATATATATATATATATATATATATATATATATATATATATATATATATATATATATATATATATATATATATATATATATATATATATATATATATATATATATATATATATATATATATATATATATATATATATATATATATATATATATATATATATATATATATATATATATATATATATATATATATATATATATATATATATATATATATATATATATATATATATATATATATATATATATATATATATATATATATATATATATATATATATATATATATAGAAATTGAATCAGACTGGAGAATCAAACTTGAGAAATGGAATCAGACTGGAGAAATGGAATCAAGCTGGAGAAATGGAATCAGACTGGAGAATCAAACTGGAGAAATGGAATCAAACTGGATAAATGGAATCAGACTGGAGAATCAAACTGGATAAATGGAATCAGACTGGAGAATCAAACTGGAGAAATGGAATCAGACTGGAGAAAAACTGGAGAAATGGAATCAAACTGGAGAAATGGAATCAAACTGGAGAAATGGAATCAGACTGGAGAATCAAACTGGAGAAATGGAATCAAACTGGAGAAATGGAATCAGACTGGAGAATCAAACTGGAGAAATGGAATCAAACTGGAGAAATGGAATCGGACTGGAGAATCAAACTGGAGAAATGGAATCAAACTGGAGAAATGGAATGAAACTGGAGAAATGGAATCAGACTGGAGAATCAAACTGGATAAATGGAATCAGACTGGATGGAATAAAACTGGAGAAATGGAATCAAACTGGAGAAATGGAATCAAACTGGAGAAATGGAATCAAACTGGAGAAATGGAATCAGACTGGAGAATCAAACTGGAGAAATGGAATCAGACTGGAGAATCAAACTGGAGAAATGGAATCAGACTGGAGAAATGGAATCAGACTGGAGAATCAAACTGGAGAAATGGAATCAGACTGGAAAAGGAATCAAACTGGAGAAATGGAATCAAACTGGATAAATGGAATCAGACTGGAGAATCAAACTGGATAAATGGAATCAAGGCTGGAGAATCAAACTGGAGAAATGGAATCAGACTGGAGAATCAAACTGGAGAAATGGAATCAAACTGGAGAAATGGAATCAGACTGGAGAATCAAACTGGATAAATGGAATCAGACTGGAGAATCAAACTGGAGAAATGGAATCAAACTGGAGAAATGGAATCAGACTGGAGAATCAAACTGGAGAAATGGAATCAGACTGGAGAATCAAACTGGAGAAATGGAATCAGACTGGAGAATCAAACTGGAGAAATGGAATCAGACTGGAGAATCAAACTGGAGAAATGGAATCAGACTGGAGAATCAAACTGGAGAAATGGAATCAGACTGGAGAACTGGAAAATGGAATCAAACTGGAGAAATGGAATCAAACTGGATAAATGGAATCAGACTGGAGAATCAAACTGGATAAATGGAATCAGACTGGAGAATCAAACTGGATAAATGGAATCAAACTGGAGAAATGGAATCAAACTGGATAAATGGAATCAGACTGGAGAATCAAACTGGATAAATGGAATCAGACTGGAGAATCAAACTGGATAAATGGAATCAGACTGGAGAATCAAACTGGATAAATGGAATCAAACTGGAGAATCAAATCCCTAATTTATCCTAACATTTTCTATCCGCTCAATTCAAAATCCCCCTCACCATTTTCATCAGTTAGGGTTTTGTTGTCAAATTGAGAATCTAAATCCCAAATTCGATTAATTTTGTATCTATTGGGACTAATTTTGGGGTATGAAATTAGGGTACTTGATGAGTACGTCTTGTTGTGATAAAACAGACCGTGGTCATTGGAGAAGTTGCCGGATTCTGGTGATCTTTGTAGTTTCCGGTGAATCTTTCCAGATTCCGGTGACTTTCTCCAGTTTCCGGTGACTTTCCAATTACTCTTCTACAATACCCATTTGTATAGCAAATAGATTGAAACAAAAAACATACGTTTACCCTTGTCACGTAATATCAAAAACAGATGCTTTTGATTCAGTGTAGTGGTGAGCAGAGAAGTGGCGACGAATTTTTTTCTTCTTCTTCTACTATACGGTGGCGGAACTGGACGGAAAACATAAACCCACAAGATAATGATATCAGCTTTTAATTTTTAAGTGATTGGTTGAGAATGCGATTTTAATTTTTGATATCCTTGAATTTTTGGGTACATGAATGTGTTAGGGTTGGTCGGAAAAATGGGGAGGTAGGTGGCGGCAAGTCAGTCGAAAAATGGGGTTGCTGCTCACACAGATCTTATATTATATATATATATGTTAAATAAATAAATTATCTATATATATATATATATATATGCATAACTATATAAATTCAAATAAAATTTATA
>CM067167.1:146995767-147015767 GCA_034093135.1 Erigeron breviscapus | reverse complement strand
TGCTTTCTGTTATAGGCTCTTAACCACTCTTGAGTGATTAGAATGTTATCTGTGATCTTTCTTCCTGGAATAAAGGCGCTCTGATTTATGTCTACAAGTTTGCCCAACACATTTTTAATCCTATTGGTCAAAATCTTACTAATAACCTTGTAGATAACATTGAAGCATGCTATATGCCTGAAATCTGACACCTTTAGAGGTGTATCCATCTTAGGAACCAAAGCTACAATTGTTGAATTAATCCCTCCCAAATCCAAGTTATTCTCAAAGAAACCTTTCACCGCATCACAAACATCATTCTTAATAGTGTCCCAAGCAGCCTTGAATTTTTTTTGCAGTATATCCATCTGGCCCAGGTGCCTTATTATCATCAATATCCTGTAGGGCCTCCTTAATTTCACAGTCTGTGATCTCCCTTGTCATCCATGCACTGTCTTCCTTATTCACAGTATGCTTAAACAGGTTACTAGGGTCCTTAATATCAATTACATCCCTTGAATTACCCAAAAAATTCTTAAAATGTGCTACAAATTGCTCTGCAACTGCTTCCCCTTCAAAAAACTCACCATTTTCATTACATATATTCACTATTCTACTTTTATGTTTTCTTCCTTTGATAATTCTATGAAAATATGCACTGTTTCTATCCCCATCTTGTAGCCAATCTATTTTAGCTTTCTGAAGTAGTAATTTTTCCTCATCCTTACAAGCTACCACATACTCGTTTAAACACTTTGCATGTTCAACTCTGAGCTTAATGTCACCAGGGTTCTGATCCACCAAAGTTTGAATCTTTTGAAGTTTATCTTTGCATTTATTCACCTTTTCAAATAAGTTTCCATTTCTCCAATTAAGAGATTTCATGTAAAACTTTAATCTCTTGAGGGATATATTTTGTCTAATCATATAAAGTATAAATATTAATATTGTCATTGATTAAAGGTGAAATAATTAAATTTGATCTAATGACTCTAAATCAAATATGGAATCCATCCAAGGGTTCTTATTTGTTTAGGAATGAATTTAGGACTTTGTTATATATATATATATATATATATATATATATATTATATATATATATATATGAGTTAATTACAGAAATCGTCCCTGTCGTGTGACCTCTACTTGCAGCTTTCGTCCCTAAGTTTAATAAATTACAGTTTTAGTCCAAAAAACTTTACTCCATCAACACTTTTGGTCCACGACCCAAACGGACGTTAAAAATGTGGTCACATGACCTGCACGTCGAGGGTATAATGGTCATTCCGTTGTTCAGGGACCAAAAATGTAAATAACTCCTCTTTCTTTATGTTTCAGACTCTCTACATCCTCATCTTCATCATCATCATTAACAACAAGTACCATCTCCATCATCTTCAATATCATCATCATCAACAACAAGTAATAAACAACAAAAATAAGTAAAATAAAATATCAGTATCATTATTTCCACTTATTTTTTGTATTATCTAAACAAGTAAAGAATCTTTATAATTAAATAATCTGCCATACATTCCTGTATATAGGCATTTTGTTTGACTCTATCATACTCTAAACATACTAAACTAAAATTAGCCATGCGTGTCATCATTTGTGTTTACATCAAAACTTGTAAAATTTTCCATCAGAAACAAAACAGCTCCTCAATTGCTTAAACCCAAAATAGATCTTGATTTCGGATCTACTACTATTATAGATCTCGATTTCAGATCTCGTTGAATCTCAGCACAACAAAATCAATATGCTTAATTCGAAGAAGAAGCTTTTGAGATATATATATATATATATATATATAATACATATATCAGATCTCGTTTATATATATATATATGTTTAATTAGAAAAAAAAGAATAAAAAAATAAGAGTTCTTGGTTGATGAAGGAGGCTACTCATAGATGGTGATGAGGTTACTAGGAAACTACAACAGATTCCGGTGACTCACAACCACCGCCATCTCCGGTGACTCCAACCCCGGTAACTCCTCCTTCCCCTCTACTGTCACCGCCAAGAATAAGCCTCCCCACCACCGCCACCACCAAAATTCGACCTCCCATACACGTAAGCATAAAGAAGCAGATTTATGAATGGATTGTTGTATGTATAATTGATTTCTGATACACATACACACACACACACACACATATATATATATATATATATATATAATATATATATATATATATATATATGTATCAGAAATCAATTATTTGTAGCTTTCGTGGACCACCAAAATAAGGTCGCTTGTCGTGGACCTTATTTGCAGCTTTCATCCCCAAGTTTAATAAATTACAGTTTTAGTCCAAAAAACTTTGCCCCGTCAACACTTTTGGTCCAAGGTAGTAACGTCTGTTTAAAAACACATCACGTGTCAGTCACGTGATGGGTATTTTCGTCATTTCCTTAACACTGGACCAAAAGTGTAATTAACTTATATAAAAATGTATTTTCAATTATATAATACTGCATATCATCATCTATTTGTATATGTCATTCTTCTCAAACTATATCCCCAAAATCCAACCAAGATAAATTTATTGAGTAATTCATTCATATATTCAAAATCTGCTTCTTCATATACAATATACATACAACCATCTATATATCTCTAACACACACACACACACACACAAAATCCAACCAAGATATATTACAGTTCTAGTACGTTTTTTTTTTATAAAAAAAATCAAGATGTCACTAACTATACCAATTGGTGGTGGTTTCATGTGGAATTGCCATTTCCTATATGTATGTCTTCTTTTGACTTTTGATATCGATAATCCTTTTCATGATGGGAAATGATATTCATATCACAGATTTTAATAAATCTATCACACTGTATAACTTTGTGAATATACTGTACGAGTTATTAAAACATATGTGGAAGATTTATTAAAACCTGTGGTACCAATATCACTTCCTTTCATGATATATTACGGAATTAATGAGTTACAACAAATAATGTATAAACTTTTATTGGCATACACAATAAACATTATTATAAGATAATTTATATCAAACCGTGAACCGTACATGGATATTGTAATATCATTAAGTGTCACCGTTATGAACAGTGCCACCGCCACGTAGGGGTGTTCATTATTTGGATTAACCGAATAACCCACCCAATCCATTTGACATTTGTATTATTTGGATTGGGTTATTCGGATTTGGTTTGGTGTTTGGGTGAAACCGAATAAGGAAGTCGTTAAATGGTTTGGTTTTGGTTTAGAAAATTTTCAATTGGGGCCCAACCGAAACCCGATTAAGCATTTAATGTTTAATAAAATCTATAATAACATAATCTAAATGACATAAATACAACACTAATTATTAAAATATGTTAATCCTAAAAATCTAAATGTACGTCGTTATTTTGAATAACCTCACATGAATAATTAAAATGGTGTACATGACATTTGGATTGCATGATTATTCAAATATACTAAATTAAACTTTGAAAACGTTTTTTATTTGGGTAATCCAAAACCCGACCAAATAACCCGAACTTTATTTGGGTGGTTTGGATTGGGTGGTCACATATATGGATTGGGTACTGGGTGGTTTATAAATTCTTAAAAAACCGAATAACCCAAACCGAATAACTTTATTCCCCCAAAACCCGACCAAATGAACACCCCCTACCGCCACGTGACACTGTTCTATTGGATGATTTTATACTCTTCACCACTATTTTGATTTTGCCATATCGAATTTCGTTTGAGTTTTTTCTCTTTCGGTTTTACTTGGTTTTTTGCACAATTTTTTTGTGAATAGAAACACGCATGCGTGGCGAGTTGGTATTCGTTCATATCACACCCCTATCACTATTCGGATTTTGTCCCATCGCATCCCTTTCGAATTGTTTCTTACGGTTTTTTTTTGTTTTTTTTCATACTTTTTTTCGTGTGAGTCTTTTTGTGACAGACCCCGTACCCCTACTTGCATTTTGCTACATTTGCATCCGCTTGAATTATGGACTTATATATTGATGTTATTGCCATATCACATCCTGTTCGAGTTTCTACTACGGGTTTACTTTTTGGTTTTTTGCACATTTTCAAATAAACATATTTATGAAATAATGATCTTTAATTAAGCGGTTGAAGGTTTAACCCAAAAATAATAAAATAACGTAGCCGTTACAACAAGACAATTGAGGCCCCGCAACGCGGGGTCTGAAATTTTCTAGTTAAGATTAGAGAAAATGTCACAAATAGTCCCTGTGGTTGTTCATATTAGCATTTTGCTCCCTGTGATTTTTTTTCGTTGCTAATGGTCCCTTGGTTTTCCATTTTCATTGCAAATAGTCCCTGACACTAACATTTGTTAGTTTTGACCGTTTAAACTCTTCATGTGCAAACCATGTGAGGGTATAATCGTCTTTTGACTAACTACAAGGACTATCTGTAATAATTAAACCCTTTTTAATAAATACGAGAGAAAGGTACCCGCGCGTTGCGGCGGTGATGGAGGTGATGGCGGGGTGGTGATGTAATGGCGGGCGGCGGTGGCGATGATGGGGTGATCTACCTGACGGGCTCCGCCCTTATCCGTACGGGCTCCGCCCTCGGATTTAAAATTCGTCGAAAGTATATCGAATGACCTCTCTAATGAAAGAGCATGAAATTTTAAGAACACCCATATAATTTTTATAATTTATCTGTAACACCCAGAGCTAGGCTCATGATATTACTGAAAAGATATAGCGTATGCATGAGATTATCGTAGAACATGAACTATATGAATAAAAGGGATTCGGTGAATCCAACATCAACAACAAGAACATAATGCATAATACAAAATAAGGGGCAAATGAATCCTGGATCCATGTAAGTCCAAGCCCAAGTTCTAGCACAAGCATCAATCAACCATCACATCTTGGATTCACCTGATTACCTGAAAAGTGTACTAAACAAAGTCAACACTAGGTTGGTGAGTTCGTAGTAATGGATCACAAGGAACCATCGTCAACAATCACAATATGTATAAGGAAAAGTAAGTAATGTCTTACAGGTAGCCTTTATAAGGCACAAAGTCAACCAAGATAGGTAAACCGAGAGTAAACCTCGTTACATAACAAGCCATAATGTATCAACAATGACGAGAGGCGCGTGTCACATGTATGTATAAGTAATGTCAACATCAATGAGTATGCGAAACAATAAGGATGCATAAAGTATAAGTGCATAAGACATAACCAAGCAATGTATGAATGTATATCATGTATGTGTCTCAACAATCATCAAATGCAAGTATGTGTGACTACATACTTGGGGCCTGTGTGCGTCCCGCACAAATAGAGTGTCCACGTGTCATCCCAATGATGTGTCATACCAATGACCGTTGTGGCATGTCAAATCGTTGATGTATATACGTCTATATACTCAGAGTCTGTGTGCATCCAGCACAAATAGAGTGTCCACGTGTCATCCCAATGACGTGTCATACCAATGATCGTTGTGGCATTCCAATCTCATCACAGTCCACCAACCGAATCCCATAAATCGGTCTCCCCAATTCCAACCACGAAACAAACATTCAACCAACAACCAAAACAAAATGTACATACACTTCGGAGGATTCTACTTTCAACGAGTCCTAGATGCTTATATATAGGGTCACCCGCAGCCTTCCCACCACATCTAAAACCCTTTGAAGGCATAATCGACTTCCATGTATGTACAACTATCCTAATCACAAAAAATAATCATATGCGTAAACCATCAAACAATCAATCAAAAGCATCCATCAATCAAACAATCAATCAAAACCATTCATCAATCAACAATCAATCAAACAATCAATCAGTCAATCAATTAATAAGCCATCAATCAAATCAACCAAACAATCAAACAAGCACGTATGCGTACACTTTTCAGCCCGAATCTCAATTGAGTAGGGAGCTACGGAACTCACCTTGGTTCAGCAACAACAAGTTAGAATCATGCTAAGTAGGTCCAATGATCGTCACACGTCCACAACCTATCAATATATATCACAATACAAGCCAACGTCAACCCTTAGAGCCCTAGGAATGACCTCAGCCCTTGAACAACTCTAGAGACTCATATATGACACTAATGGACCCAAATGAAGGTGTACAAGAAGGTACGGCTTGACCCGAAGACCATGGAAGATCAACAAGCTCAAACGAAGACAAAATAGGAAAACCCACTTTAGAGAGCACCATAAGTTACGGTGGTTGCCACCATACCTTACGGTGGTCTAATTTGGCCTAGCGTAAATTACGCCCAAGACCGGTGGCTTGGAAACAAGCCTTTTCTGCACGTTTTTGGCGTAAACAGGGAGTTGGGGCGTAAAGGAGGGTTTTTCACTTTCCAGAGGGCGTAAATTACGGCCCAACTGGCGTAACTTACGCTGAGTACTGAACAAACTCGACCAGCTATGCCCAAAATCAAGAAATACGAACCCAAACACCCCCAAGCACCTCCAAATCGACCCCAAACTCATTTTTTGACCATGTTGGGACCATTTTGAAGCTACAAAACATGTTACTAACCTAATTTGAACAAAACCCACCATTCAAACTCTTCCATAACACAAAACTAAGATCAAATCACACCCAAATCCACCCCAAAACCCTAGAAACCCAAATTTCGATTTTGACAACCAACAAGACCAAAGATGTTTAGATTCGACCAAGGAACATAATAAGCAACATATAATGATGATTTTGAGCTAAGAATCACTTACCAACACAACCCGGAGCTTCGAATTCGGATTTGAAGCTTAAAAGGTGAAGAACACTTGATTTAACCCAAATTACTTGAAGTTTGAAGATAAGGAAATGATATTTAACAATTTTCTAACATTTTGATGTTTACTAGAGCCTTAGATCCAAAATTTATGAGGAGAAATGATTAGTGTGTGTTTTGTGTGTGTGTTCTTGAGATTGAGAGAGAAAGGAGAGAGAGATAGTGTGTGTGTGTGTGTAAGAATAAGAGATAAGGAAAGGAATGGGAGGTGGGAAGGGTTTACACCCCCACCCACAACTCTTGCACCACTAAACACTAGCCAGTTACCAAAAGATACCCCGTCCAAACACGTAAATGCTAAAGTATCGTCAATTACACTATAGATCACAAAAGCAACTCGACTTTCATTAATAACATAAGTTTCCAAGTACCGATATTCCAATTAAATTCACAAATAATTTACATAGTCAACAAAAGTCAATTAAGGTCAATATAGTCAAATGTCACGGGTGTTACATCATTCCCCAGTTAAAAGAATTTCGTCCTCGAAATTACAACGATTCATATTCTAAACAAAGTTCAAATCTCCTTAACACATTCACATTCATCATTCAGTTACATGAGTTGGACGAACGGTGCTCAACCTCACCTTGCAAGATTTACACATCGACCCAAGACTCCCTTTCAATGGTTAAAGGTATCACAAGTGATAACGGGTTTTATTAGATTCTTATGTGTCATCATACTTACCTAAACGCTTGAAGTAAGTACTCCTGTTTAACGTACGTACGAGTCTAAGATTTCACTCACGTGTCGTTCCTGGTATGACGACCTCCACATCAGCCATCAAATGAAATTTGACGTCCTTTTCATCAGCCATCAAATGAAGTTTCACGGCCTCTGCAATGGCCATCAAATGAAAATTGACGGCTTCTTCAATGGACATCCTCTACAACAAAGGTCGTTCCCAGATTTTTAGAAGAAAGAACACGAAACTTGAAACTTGACCTTTCGAGCTTAAAACCGACTCTTCTCACTTTACCAAAAGTCAATTAAAGTATAAACAAGGTAAATAACATCTCGTTTAGTATTACGTGAGATTTTAAGTTATACCCAAGTGCCGTTCACTCCGAGCCGTTTCGCTTCACAAGCTTCTTGGTTGATTCCCCAATTAAGGGAGAACCTTCCCGGATTGAGATATTACTTTGACGTCCCAGGGAATTCCCCAGTTAAAAGAATTCCCTCTCGCTTCCGAACTTTATTTTACTAATCCGATTTGTAAGACTCAAATATTTACGTTTACTCTTGCCAGTATTCACTAGTTTTTAGGTTTTTGGTTCGTTCTTAGTTGTCATCACATTGTTTTGTTCAAACGGGGATTTTTAACGGTTCTTATCTTGTCACTCTTAACTTAACATTGGCACACTCTATAAGTTAAAACCGATTCTCATATAAAATCGAGAATCCTCAAGCTTTTGGAATAGAATGTAATTAATAAAAATCTTTTCATAAGTTACAATTTGTTACACAATTTGATTTTGAAAATCACTAAAGACATTTACCAAAAATTCATTGGTCTTTTTCATTTAAAATTCCTCACATATGTCTCAAAAATATCTTACTATTATATTAGCAAAATTCATATGATTATAGGAGCCGTATTATGTAACAAGTTTTTAATTTATAACTCGTTAGATTATTTAAAACCGGGTGACGTCGTACGCATCCTTCATACCAAGTGTTAAAATCTTTCGCCATGACTCATCGATCTCCGGGTTATAATTCCATTTTCTCAAACGAGTTTATTGCCAACTTCCAGTAGTTTATTATTTATTATTATTATTATATATATACATATCGCGGTTAACATTAAGTGCAATTAGTTGTAAACATGTAACACTTATTACGACGACTTGACTTATAGTCAGCGCACTCGTGACGTGTTTCACCCATTGGTCGGCGGCTCATTCGCTGAAATCACATGTTTGCTCCCACTTCTGGCCATCTGTCTGGCAATGGGAGGGTTCATGTCCACGACATCCAATCCTGACGGCACCTCATTCGTGTGATAGACAACGATCTAGCGATCCATTTAAGGTCGAGAAGATTTGAGAATCGCACACTATAAGCACTCGAGCTTCTTTCATCTTACATGTGACTAGCACTATGGCACTCAACTGGCCCATCGTTCCCACACTTATGAACTCTCGGTTCCACGTTAAGCTAGGCGTTCAATTAGATCAACTTTCACCAATCGTATTCATGTATATGTACTACCCAATATCGTTGACACCTCAACTCCATTTCTGCGACGTTCGTGTTTGCGGAATTTTACGTGTTGGGTAGACTTTTAGATTTAAATTTATTTGTTCAAATTTGTGGTTAGCCTAACCCAGGTCGTTCCTCCTCACTCAATAAAGTTCATAGTTGTATAACAGCTCAAAATGAAATCATTACGTCCCGTTGTCGCCATCGATATTGACTTCGCAGTTAACTCCACTGTTATTCGTTTATTCTAATCAACCCACCTTAGTTAACTCAGGCATTGTCCTAAAGTTCAATCTTAGGGGCGTATAATACAATGAGGTTCTCATAATCATAATACAACTATACTTATAATCTCTACGCTGCTGACTAAATTATAAAGTAACAGGAGGGGGAAATAACTCCGCCAAATAATCTTTAATCGCCTTACTAATTTATACATACAATTGTTCACGAAACCATTTACATCTATGCATGCATCTTGAATTCCTAACTATGTATTCAATAAGCAAGTTAGGCAACAAGATTCCGAGATATTCAAATAATTAGGCTAGCATGGCAACCTATACACTCAATTGTCCAAGATTTCAATTACCTTTACGCATGTATTACCAAGTCCTAACGATTTATTTCATCAAGTTAGTTAGGCAACGAAATTTAAGCATAATCAACAATTAGAATATCATGACGACCATATTTGTTCTACCGTATCTCCTAACAATTCATCCACATAACCAAGTTAGAAGATAAGGTTTTGCATGTCTATCAACTAATCTCGCATACCAAGTTATACATACGATCTCTCATACGTTGGGTATAACTATGCCTAAATTTTCAATCATTACCAATTCGTTCTTATAACTAAGTTAAGAAATAAAGTTTTGAGCATACTCAAATTATTAAACATGTCTACCGTTCTTAGTCATATATTTGTCCATTAAGTAAATATTTATACATGCATCACCGTATTCGCTTATCTCATGTACACAATTTAGCTTAACAACATAATTTATACATGCTAAGACTAGCAAACTAGTACACAATCCATTCTTGCAAGTGCTTACCGATTAACACACCTACACATGCATTATCTATTTCCGTTATATCATGCATAAAAACAAACTTTAATGGTATAGTTTTTCCCATAATCATGCAATAAAACTAGCATATTAAATTCATTCATATAATCCTCCACCGACTAATACATCTTACACGTGCATCAGCAAATACATTATATCATGCTTACAACCAAGTTTAACAATGTCTCATACATGTTCAAATTCACATGCTATTAAGCAACATATCCTCATTGTTCACCAATTACAATTAACATCGTTAATGTTGGGATATCAATCGTTTATAATATATGAGAGTTAGGATGCTTACAACATTGACTCTCTCTAAGGGTGCATATCAACACATTCATCACATTGTATCCTAACCGTCTATCAACACGTTTAAGTCGAACCACCACAAAAACATTTACAACATCAACGTGACCACTACGGGCCATACATACATACACATGTTTGATGTCTTTACACTAAGGCCAACATATAAATGTTCCCAAGTAACCGTCATATATCATGCTATCATTCCACCATATCATAAGTGTTTCATATCACTACGCTAAAGACAATATACCAAAGTTCTCATGTCAAGTTAACAATTGTCCACCATCAAAGCCAAGTACTCATATTCAACACATCACATCACAAGCAACTAAAACAAGTCAACTAAAACAAGTGGTTTAAAGTATAATCCGAATCCGATATGCTCTCTAGTTATTGGCCGGGTATGTATACAGGGTGTACCAACGGCTAACCCTCCACCCAACCGAGTCCCATTAAGCATATTGGTTCCTTATTATACTCTAAGCCAAACATGTGCAATCCGTGATGTCATTAACTTGTTATAATACCGGGTGACCATAAAATAGTTGATCAGCTCTTTTAGGGTTCTTATAACTAAGTTAAGAAATAAAGTTTTGAGCATACTCAAATTATTAAACATGTCTACCGTTCTTAGTCATATATTTGTCCATTAAGTAAATATTTATACATGCATCACCGTATTCGCTTATCTCATGTACACAATTTAGCTTAACAACATAATTTATACATGCTAAGACTAGCAAACTAGTACACAATCCATTCTTGCAAGTGCTTACCGATTAACACACCTACACATGCATTATCTATTTCCGTTATATCATGCATAAAAACAAACTTTAATGGTATAGTTTTTCCCATAATCATGCAATAAAACTAGCATATTAAATTCATTCATATAATCCTCCACCGACTAATACATCTTACACGTGCATCAGCAAATACATTATATCATGCTTACAACCAAGTTTAACAATGTCTCATACATGTTCAAATTCACATGCTATTAAGCAACATATCCTCATTGTTCACCAATTACAATTAACATCGTTAATGTTGGGATATCAATCGTTTATAATATATGAGAGTTAGGATGCTTACAACATTGACTCTCTCTAAGGGTGCATATCAACACATTCATCACATTGTATCCTAACCGTCTATCAACACGTTTAAGTCGAACCACCACAAAAACATTTACAACATCAACGTGACCACTACGGGCCATACATACATACACATGTTTGATGTCTTTACACTAAGGCCAACATATAAATGTTCCCAAGTAACCGTCATATATCATGCTATCATTCCACCATATCATAAGTGTTTCATATCACTACGCTAAAGACAATATACCAAAGTTCTCATGTCAAGTTAACAATTGTCCACCATCAAAGCCAAGTACTCATATTCAACACATCACATCACAAGCAACTAAAACAAGTCAACTAAAACAAGTGGTTTAAAGTATAATCCGAATCCGATATGCTCTCTAGTTATTGGCCGGGTATGTATACAGGGTGTACCAACGGCTAACCCTCCACCCAACCGAGTCCCATTAAGCATATTGGTTCCTTATTATACTCTAAGCCAAACATGTGCAATCCGTGATGTCATTAACTTGTTATAATACCGGGTGACCATAAAATAGTTGATCAGGCTCTTTTAGGGTTGCCACAATATTATACTAAGTTAATGCCATAACTTCATTTTGCCCTAAATCATCAAACTATCACCAATCAATAACAACAATCCATCTCAACCACAATCAAGCTCAAATCAATGTACACATTAATCACATTGTACTCATCACACATTCGTCACGTTGTACTTGCCACTACATAACACATTGTCCACCTTGTACACATCACAAAACAACACGTTGTCCAATTGTACTCACATTATCACATAAATGGTCCGTCTACGAACTCACAATGAATAATTTTCAGGGTTCATACAATTTCACGTTGCACACAAAATTCCTAACCATGCATGCTATATGAAGAGTTTTAACTTAAGCCGTAGTCTAGGTCAAACCGCCTAATTCTCTACGACCAAGCATGGGCCACCATTCTGTAACACCCCGAGCTAGGCTCGGGATATTACTGAAAAGATATAGCGTATGCATGAGATTATCGTAGAACATGAACTATATGAATAAAAGGGATTCGGTGAATCCAACATAAAAAACAAGAACATAATGCATAATACAAAATAAGGGGCAAATGAATCCTGGATCCATGTAAGTCCAAGCCCAAGTTCTAGCACAAGCATCAATCAACCATCACATCTTGGATTCACCTGATTACCTGAAAAGTGTACTAAACAAAGTCAACACTAGGTTGGTGAGTTCGTAGTAATGGATCACAAGGAACCATCGTCAACAATCACAATATATATAAGAAAAAGTAAGTAATGTCTTACAGGTAGCCTTTATAAGGCACAAAGTCAACCAAGATAGATAAACCGAGAGTAAACCTCGTTACATAACAAGCCATAATGTATCAACAATGACGAGAGGCGCGTGTCACATGTATGTATAAGTAATGTCAACATCAATGAGTATGCGAAACAATAAGGATGCATAAAGTATAAGTGCATAAGACATAACCAAGCAATGTATGAATGTATATCATGTATGTGTCTCAACAATCATCAAATGCAAGTATGTGTGACTACATACTTGGGGTACGTGTGCGTCCCGCACAAATAGAGTGTCCACGTGTCATCCCAATGACGTGTCATACCAATGACCATTGTGGCATGTCAAATCGTTGATGTATATACGTCTATATACTCAGAGTCTGTGTGCATCCAGCACAAATAGAGTGTCCACATGTCATCCCAATGACCGTTGTGGCATTCCAATCTCATTACAGTCCACCAACCGAATCCCATAAATCGGTCTCCCCAATTCCAACCACGAAACAAACATTCAACCAACAACCAAAACAAAATGTACATACACTTCGGAGGATTCTACTTTCAACGAGTCCTAGATGCTTATATATAGGGTCACCCGCAGCCTTCCCACAACATCTTAAACCCTTTGAAGGCATAATCGACTTCCATGTATGTACAACTATCCTAATCACAAAATATAATCATATGCGTAAACCATCAAACAATCAATCAAAACCATCCATCAATCAAACAATCAATCAAAACCATTCATCAATCAAACAATCAATCAAAACCATTCATCAACCAACAATCAATCAAACAATCAATCAGTCAATCAATTAATAAGCCATCAATTAAATCAACCAAACAATCAAACAAGCACGTATGTGTACACTTTTCAGCCCGAATCTCAATTGAGTAGGGAGCTACGGAACTCACCTTGGTTCAGCAACAACAAGTTAGAATCAAGCTAAGTAGGTCCAATGATCGTCACACGTCCACAACCTATCAATATATATCACAATACAAGCCAACGTCAACACTTGGAACCCTAGGAATGACCTCAGCCCTTGAACAACTCTAGAGACTCATATATGACACTAATGGACCCAAATGAAGGTGTACAAGAAGGTACGGCTCGACCCGAAGACCATGGAAGATCAACAAGCTCAAACGAAGACAAAACAGGAAAACCCACTTTAGAGAGCACCATAAGTTACGGTGGTTGCCACCATACCTTACGGTGGTCTAATTTGGCCTAGCGTAAATTACGCCCAAGACCACCGTAAGTTACGGTGGCTTGGAAACAAGCCTTTTCTGCACGTTTTTGGCGTAAACAGGGAGTTGGGGCGTAAAGGAGGGTTTTTCACTTTCCAGAGGGGCGTAAATTACGGCCCAACTGGCGTAACTTACGCTGGTACTGAACAAACTCGACCAGCTATGCCCAAAATCAAGAAATACGAACCCAAACACCCCCAAGCACCTCCAAATTGACCCCAAACTCATTTTTTGACCATTTTGAAGCTACAAAACATGTTACTAACCTAATTTGAACAAAACCCACCATTCAAACTCTTCCATAACACAAAACTAAGATCAAATCACACCCAAATCCACCCCAAAACCCTAGAAACCCAAATTTCGATTTTGACAACCAACAAGACCAAAGATGTTTAGATTCGACCAAGGAACATAATAAGCAACATATATATGATTTTGAGCTAAGAATCACTTACCAACACAACCCAGAGCTTCGATTCGGATTTGAAGCTTAAAACGTGAAGAACACTTGATTTAACCCAAATTACTTGAAGTTTGAAGATAAGGAAATGATATTTAACAATTTTCTAACATTTTGATGTTTACTAGAGCCTTAGATCCGAAATTTATGAGGAGAAATGATTAGTGTGTGTTTTGTGTGTGTGTTCTTGAGATTGAGAGAGAAAGGAGAGTGTGTGTGTGTGTGTGTAAGAATAAGAGATAAGGAAAGGAATGGGAGGTGGGAAGGGTTTACACCCCCACCCACAACTCTTGCACCACTAAACACTAGCCAGTTACCAAAAGATACCCCGTCCAAACACGTAAATGCTAAAGTATCGTCAATTACACTATAGATCACAAAAGCAACTCGACTTTCATTAATAACATAAGTTTCCAAGTACCGATATTCCAATTAGATTCAAAAATAATTTACATATTCAACAAAAGTCAATTAAGGTCAATATAGTCAAATGTCACGGGTGTTACATTATCGATGTACGGTTTTTGAGATAAAAGATTTTGAATGAATTAGAGAAATAAAAGAGAAAAAAAAAGAGTGGTTGAGATTTGAGAGAGAGAAATAGAATTATAGTTATTTTAGGTAAATATAGAATAGATAGGCAGGGCATTTTGAGGAAGTAAATGTTGAAACTTAAAATTTTAGACAGGGGCTATTTGCTTTATAATATAGTATAGATGAGTATATATTATACCTATCCTTATCTATATCTTCAAAATCATATATACCACCAGATCTATGTAGATATCTGTATCATCTTTCTCAATTCATACATATTTATCTATAAATCTAAGAAAATACCTAGTATCAATTAAACAAACAAAAACCGTCCAAATGTTAAAAACCTAATTAAGAAAATAAAAATCTTATATTCACAACTAAAGATTTTTAGGTAATGATTTCTTGTTCTTGTATGTCTTATGTGAAGCCGTGAAACACAGCCACATCCCACCTTTCAATTACAATGTATGAACTATGGTTGGTGTTGACTTTTGACCAACCACTCATGCCTTGCCACATCTCCACCCAACCCGACCTTATATTTCCATCCCATTAACATTCACCAACTTCAATTTAATATACTTTTGTTTTTGCTGTTGATTAAGCCGAAAGGAGAATCGTTATCAGGTTTTGGTTAATTAATAATTAAACTCAATCACACTGTGCACAGAATATGGGATGGAAGGAATAGTATGAACTGGAAGCGATGTCTCTATTTTTGGGCGTTCTAGTTGGAAACATTCACAATGAAGAAACTCACTGAAGAAATATTTTGTGGCGAGGTAAGTTTGCAAGGCTGGGTTCTTGAAGCAGCAGCTTAGCATTTAATTTTTTCTATTAGGAATACTGATTTTTTTTATAAAGGAATCGTGGGTTTTGTTTTTAAGATTGGGCTTGATTAAGATTGATGTATATATGGGTTAGGGTTTTTAGAACTGAGTGGATTTTGGTGGTGGTGGTGGTGGTGGTGGCCGGAAGAAGGAAGATGAAAGAAAGAGGGAGAAGGAGAAGAAGAAGAGTGCTTTTTATGTAGATAGACAATTATACCCTCACTAACGGATGTTAGTGTCATGGAATGCAAGTAATGAAAATAAAAAACCAAGGGACTGATAGCAACGGGAAAAAAACACAGGGCGTGAAATGCTATTATGGACAACCACAGGGACCATTTGTAACATTTTCTCTTAAGATTATTTATCTTATAAAGTCATACACTCATACATGGATAACTCATCCTTCCCATTTAAATCTCATACTATCTTTATATACATTAAAAGACAACTGACCTAATAGCTTATTACCAATCATAGTTCTCGAATTTATCAAATTGGAAATTGATGATGTCATTATTAATTTAATTATAAATTAAAAATCCTAATATTCATTATCCAAATATATTAGTATATTATATTTAGGGGTGGGTTAAATAGAGTACAAGCAATCCAAAAAGTACAAGGGGATCAATCTCCACCGTTGGATCAAGCATCTTCTTCCTCCTTCTTCCTTCTTCTCCGGCGAGACTGCCGCTGCCAGCCACCACCTTCTTCTCCGGCGACCGTCACCACCTCCTCTTCCTTCTTCTCCGGCGAGACAACCACCGCCACCACTTCCGGCGACATCTCCGGCAATCATCAGTTTCGTTTTCGGTGGATACGGTACGGGCGTTGCCCTCATCCGTTCTAAACTGGTTGTCACCGGACGCATATGGGAATCGTATGAATTTGATGGGCGGCGATCCAAGAGATGGTGGCGGTTTGATACGGTACGGGCGAAGCCCTTGCTGCCGGGCCGGCGCCGTGGTTGGGGTGGTCGGAGATGATGGTGGTGGTGGTGGTTGTCTCGCCGGAGAAGAAGGAGGTGGTGGCTGGCGGCGGCAGTCTCGCCGGAGAAGAAGCAGGTGGCGGCTGCTGGCCGGAGAAGGAGGAAGGCTTGATCTGAGCCCTTGATCGGACGGCCAGGATTGATCCCCTTGTACTTTTTGGATTGCTTGTACTCTAATTATCTTTCCCCATTATATTTATATTAATATTTGTAGAAAAAATCTCACTAATTTATACTTTTTTGTTTTCCATCAATAATTTACACTTTTTACCCTCACTAAATACTTAATTTATAATTATTACAATTTGTAGTTATCAATTTGAGAATTTTGTTTTAGATTTTAATCATTTAATAATTAAAAATTTCAACATTTTATTTCTAATTTTTCTTCCATAAAATCTTTTCTTTTAATATACTAAAAGACAGTTGCTCTAAAAACTTATTGACCAATCACAACTCTCGATTTCTTAAAGTTGACTTTTGTTTTCAATTTTGACTTTAATTTATACTTTTTTGTTTTCAATTACAAATTTACACTTTTTAACCATTAATTTCAATATAATAGATAAATAACAATAGCTAATATATATCCAATAGAATAATAGCTATATATATTCAATAAAATAATAGCTATTATATATCATAATTATACGTTCTATCATATAAATATAAAATTAATTACTAAAAAATAAATAAAGTTTAATGTAAATATATTAAGATTTTAAAAGTAATTGTACTATTATCCTTTTTTTGAAGTTTTTTTTAGTAATTTTCATGACACATATACGAAAAATAAGCATGTAAAAATGTAATCTTTATAGGAAACACATATAACATTGTCATATTCTAATTGAAATATTTAGAATATGTTTCATCTAAAAATAAGATATAATTTTTAAAAGTGTAAAATAAGAATGTAATATCATCTTGTGTAACATAAATCAAATAAAATGATAGTGACCTATTATGATTTTTCAATATTCAAATATCGTGTCACAATCTACAACTTTGATGGACATATTATGATTTTTAAATATTCAAATATCGTTATGTATGTTACGGTAAACAACTTTAATGAACATATTTTTAAAAATAATTCACTAGTTGAGTTTTATAATGTAGATCAATTTTTTATTACTAAAAATTGTAAAATAGGTTTTAAATCATAATAAACTAACATCTAATATTGATAATGTTGTAAGCCCGTATATTTGACACGGACCTAAAATCTAGTACAATATGAAGCTACAATGTAAAGTGGGATTTGCGTCATGTAATGTCATATAAGCATTCAGAAAGCGCTTTCAAAAACTTAGAGTGGGGTTACCTGGCACGGCAGGACGACTTCACCCACGTGACAACCTAGAAATGAATTGAAGTGTTAAGGACTTAAGGGTGTGTAAATTAAAATGGATAGTCTCATTTATCGTCTACGATCGACTTTTTACCTTGATTAATAAAGCAGTTTAGGCAAGACCATTAATAAACGAGATATTCTTATCGATTAATGTTTTAGTATATACCTTGTGTACGCTAATCTATCGATCTCTATTGGCGGGTTAAAAAGAGGATTGCCTTTTCAGATTCTATATGCTATAATTGAATATTGCATTGTAAGTGTGAATGGTGGTGCAATCTTAACACGCATGAGATTCTAAGTATTGTTAAAGCCCAAAGTAGACAATCAATTGCTGTCTAGTATATAATTATATAAAGTATATACAATCAATTGCTGTCTAGTATATAATTATATAAAGTATATATAAGGCACCTCGAACTCTGAGCATACTGTCCGTTTGGATGTCATTGCTCAGCTCGATGGAACGACCTTCCACCCGCCGTTAAAAAAATATATATATATATAGTATTAGCATTAGTAATTTTATATTGGTGATCTTGGCAATATCTAGTCAGAATTGAAGAATATATATGTTTTAATTGTTATATTAATTGCAAGAAAAACTTTTCTTATTGGCATAGAATGAACATGCATGCATGACCAACATGTGGCCGGACTCCTTTCTACATATAGTTTTTTAAAGTAAATATTGTGTAGTACAAAGTTCAGGTTATCAGTTGTAAATCGATAACGACTGAAATATATAAAGTTAACAGAGTCTTTCAATTTCAAGTAATTAAGTAAATTGATATGTGTACATAGTATATTTCTTTGTCTAGGACTCGATCAATAATTCGTGTATGAGAGGCTAGCTAGGTTAAAACACTAAAACTTTCCTGGACTCCTGATTGTCGATTATTAGTTTATACTCGTAACTGATATCATCTTGCTAATTATATACACTGTTGTAAAACTCACCGAGTCGATCCGAGTACTCGATGAGTACTCGCTACAAGGCAAGACGCCGAGTCGTCTGATTAATCCGAGTACTCCCCGAATTGGCCGCTTTGACCTCCCGAGTACTCACCGCATTGACCCGAGTACTCACAACTCACTAGTCGGCCGACCTGGAAGCGTCTAGCGACTTCCGCAACCTTGGGTGTACCTGAGCTTATATATATATATGTTGAAACGAGCTAGTCAACTACAAGACTTGTTACTTAGTTAGAACCAACTTCCTAGCTAATAAGGGGTATGTTTGACGAAAATAACTGATAGCTTGCAAGCTAACTAGAGGCTTCCCCTAATTAAGTTGATGAGCTAAAACTCTAATAATGTGGATCAATTAAGGAACCTGATGAGCGTCCATTTAGTGATTATTTCCCCTACCATTTGGCCACATTTCAATGTCTAAATGAGTTTATAAATGTGAACTTTTGGTACTTAATGAGATCGAATATTAACGCAGGTTCACGGAAGATGCGAACGAGGGTAAATGACATCTATCAACTCAACTTATAGGCCAATGGACCTTACAAGACACAAGAGGGCGAAACATAAGTCAAACAAAGAATATCTGGAAGTTGCGGAGTAACCAGCGTCGCTGGTTATCCTGACCAGCCGTTAGGAGCTCCTCCCCAGCGCCACTTGGCGGCCCACGAACAGAACTGACTTTGTAACATCCCGAACTTTTTGGTTGGTCTTTATTGAAAGACATAGAGGGCCACAGCCAGTTTGTGTCTTCATCTTCCTTTGAGTAGAAACATTGTTCAATGGTAGA
>CM067167.1:146904506-146994767 GCA_034093135.1 Erigeron breviscapus | reverse complement strand
TGGTCAAGTCTTGTTTATGTTATATATTAGTTGATAAAAGTTATATCAATGAAAAGTACATTTAAAACTCAATCAATTCATATATATTATATCATGTGTTATATAACACAAACAAAAATATTTACGGTCAAAGTTGAAAGAAAATGACTCAAAAAGTCAAAATAAGACGCTGGATGGAGGGAGTATCTGCTTAAACAGTTAAACTGTTTCTTTACATTCCATTGTACGTATGAGGTATGATATGGGTTTTCGAAAGATCATGAAACAAAATTTCCCTCAAAACAATGGAAAATTATCCATGGCCCACCGCCCCGAATGCGTGAGCTTTGAACAATACTTATAGGAGTTTTGCAAATCATAATTGTAATGTTATACGAGTAACTAACACTAAAGTCATATGTTATGCGTAAAATAAAATACTATAAATGAGTTTTAACCAAAATAACCATTGGCTAGCAAATTAATGCTTTTTTTTGTGCCTTGGAGCATTATTCACACGGCGGCAAACCTTTGTGTATTAATGCTTCTTTTTTTCCTTGAAAAATAAATAGTTTTGTGCACCTCAAAAAGTCACATAGAATGTGGTATGCATTGGTACAGGACACAGGTAGGCAGGTGTCGAATTCGATACGAAGGGGTAGGTCGGTAGGAGCGGTATGACTGTAATATGTATGTGGTTCAAAGAAGAAACATAATTATAACTAGTTGGTTCCAGGCCTGTTACGGTTTCATTATAATAGTGTATTTTTGTTAAAATAAAAAGCGCTTAACTAAAAATTAATATGTCATGGATATGTTTATTCAAAAGTTAATATGTCACATCAAACAAAATTTATTTAAGAGCAATACGACTTTAGTTTTCGTTTATGTGTTGCATGGTTTCGATTATCGCGATTACGTTTAATCAAAAACTAAACACGAAAAGAAAACAAAAAAGTTGAATAATAGTTTTCGATACGTTAGTTGAAAAGAAAAAAAAAGGTGTAGAAAACAAAAGGGAAACCCGAAAAATAAAATCCAAACGGGGTGCAATGTGATAAAATTCGAGCGGTAGAACGAGAAGGAAACCAAAAATTAAAAGCGAAATAAAAATAAAAGGTTGGATAAAGTTTTCAATATATTAGCTCAAAATGAAAAGAGAAAAAACTCGATCAAATGGAATGTGACGTGATGAAAGCCGAAAAGGTGAAACGTGTCTTAACAACTTAGAAGAAAAAAAACTGTGCAACAAATAAAAGAAAACCTGAAGAGAAAAAACCCAAAAAATTGAGATATGATGAAATTCAGGTGATGCAATGTGGCCAAATCAAAATTTGCGATGTCGCAATTTACTGTTTATTTGCTTACGTGATGTGACGTGATGAAATTAAAACTTACGACGTAGCAATTTACTGTTCATTTATCTTGTATTAGTATAGAAGGTAATAATAAATAAGAGTAAATTACATTTTTCATCCTTAAAGTTGGCACGTTTTTCACTTTCAATCCCCGAAGTAAAAAATATCAATTTGCATCCCTAAAGTTGGCAAAAATTTGCAATCGTGGTTCTTCCCATAGACGGCGTTGGTTTTTGGCCGTTAACGTACGCACGTGCTAAACACGTGAGGGCATTAATGTCTTTTCCCCTTTACACTTTAGGGACTGAAAATGCAAAACGTGACATGTTCAGGGACGAAAATTGCAATTTATTTTATCTATTATCATCATCTTCATCTTATCTAAATTCAACCAGCGACTTTTATTCCGGTCATCTTTTCCGGCTAATTTCCGACACATCTCCGGCAACAACAAAAAAATACGGCGAGCAAATGTGAAATTGTAACTCAAAAATAGAAATATTCATTTAACTCCAGCCACAACCATCGCTGGCCACCACCCAACAACCCTATTCGCAACACCTGAAGCACAACAGTGGCACCACCTATTCGCGATTTCTTCGAATTAAAACTCCAAACCGGTACCAAAATACGTAAATTAAACTCCGCTCAAACCCAAGCCAACAAAAATCCGGTTTTTGCATCATCACTTAATATATTTTAATTTACAAAAGCATTAAAAGAGTAAATTTCAATTTTCGTCCCCCAAGTTGTCACGTTTTTGCACTTTTCGTCCTTGTCAAGGAGTAAATGACGCTTATACCGTCACGTGTTGGTCACGTGGGGTGAGTTAACGAAAAAACTTGGACGTCGTTAGCGCTAGGACCATAATTGAAAAAATTATCCAACTTTAGGGATGCAAATTGATATTTTTTACTTCAGGGATTGAAAGTGAAAAACGTGACAACTTTAGTGACGAAAAAGGTAATTTACTCAATAAGTAAAGAGTTAATTTCACAAATCGTCCTTGTGGTTTTACCAAAAAATCACGTTTCATCTTTTAAACTTCAAAATGACACTGGTAGTCCTTTATACGCGGATAATGGTCATGTTTCGTCCTTTAATCTAACGGATGATGGTCACGTTTCGTCCTTTAATCTAACGGATAATGGACACGTTTCGTCCTTTATACGGTCGACTAAAGGACGAAACGTGACCATTATCCGCGTATAAAGGATTACCAGTGTCATTTTGAAGTTTAAAGGATGAAACGTGATTTTTTAGTAAAACCACAAGGACGATTTTTGAAATTAACTCATAAATAAAACATACGGATAATACAATGTTCTGGAGGAGAATAATCAAACACGGAAAACATACTACCAAAGCGAGAATATAGTTGGAGGATTTATTTATAAATACTAGTCATAAAATAAAGAGATAGATATTAAGGGTATTAGTTGAATTTTATTCACTTTTCAAACAAAAGTTGAATTTTATTCAATTTATATGCGAGTAGTTAATAGGCTACATGATAATATAGCTAATATATCGCCAATTTTAGTATATAGTTTTTACCCTCAAAATACATTTTGTAACATTTATTTAAAAACGCATTTTAGCATCCTTTATTTCTTCAACAGCTGAATTGCTAAATCGTTTTGCACAACTAAATTTTTTATTAGTTTAGTTTAATAGGTGTTATTACTTACGTTATCAAATGATATTGTAAAAACCTTTTGTTCAAATTTAAATTAACCTATTACATCCATAATTGTCGACTCGTAACTTTCGATTCGACTCGAAAACATGATTTTTTGACTCGTAACTCGAAACGTGACTCGACTCGTAAGAGTGGAGACATTTTTAAATATTACATAATATAGTGTATTCTATACATATGAAGTCTTTAGAAGCAAAATATAAGTTCATTATCTAAATAGATTTACCAAAATATTACATATTCAATAGGTTTGAGTCATAAACTTAGAATTTATATCCAAAATTGCAATAAAAAGATAAAAATTTACATTGATAACACATAAAATAATGTAGTAAACTAAATATAATATATAATATATAACTATATTATCAATCTACAATAATTATAAATTTGTGACTGGTGACTCGGTCCAAGTTTAAACAGGGACTCGTAAGAGTTTGGACAAAAACGAGTGTAAACTGACTCGACTCGTAAGAGTTTAACTATGATTACATCTCATGTGGCTTAAAATAAGGTAAGAAGCAGGAAAACCATGAGGTGCCGACCAGTTGTTAGGTTTACAAAAGTATTTAAGTTTTCAAAACCGGTTACAAGTTCTTCTTTAGCCCTTTTCTATAATTTCATACAATCTTTTTTAGATACAAAGAGAGAGGATCAGATTTCTGGCTTGGATTCTCTATCCGTGATAGATAGAGAATTTATAAATATGCGCTCAGTATAATCGTCTTCGATCATCTGGGGAAATAATCATCATCTCCATTCTCTTTTTATCTCATTATAATCAACAAAAAAATATATAATTATATAATAAAGGTACAAAAAATGGATCAGATTTCTGGCTTGGATTTTTCTCCGAAGAGAAAAATATAAATATATATATAGCGCTCAGTAATTTCAGATTCGATCATCTGGGGAAATAATCATCATATCCATCAAACTAGAATACTATTACTTAAGATTGATTTTTAAGCTATTTCAAACAAAATTAAGATTACGAATTAATTAACATAATTGTTTCAAACCACTTCGAAAAATAAGTGAGATAAACTTTTATATTTTTATTATAAAATTGGACCCTAATGCTAAGAAATTAAAAAAATTGAGAGGCTTACAAACAAAGAATGGTGCGGCGATTCTTCATAAGACTCATGATGAAGAATGGCTGGCTGCTGAGGGGTTTGCTATTTATTATATAGAGAATGGATGATAAAACCCTAGTTAGTTTTTTTCATTCCTTGATTTTACTAAAATGCCCTTTGACTGCCTCGATTGACTTGATTAAAGGTGCTTCGTTGGTCTTTTGGGCTCAAAACATTATTTTGGCCCATTTTAGAAAGTATATGAGCCGAATACTCAAATACATATGAAATTATTTTTTTGGGAAACACAAGTACAATTGTTTCAATTGAAGAATGTATCAACATGATCAACATGGTGCAGTAAAAATCAAACAGACTTAAATTCATAAGATATGATAAAAACATCTTTTTTCTGATGAAGAAACTTCAATTGTTGTGGCGACCACAACAGCAAAATGCATAGTGATAGTGAAACCGAAAGGCAAAAAGTTGTCCCGTGTTTGCTCCATCAAACTTGCAGTCGGCTACACCTACAGTCCGTTTCTGCGTATTCCCTCCAAACACCGTGAGGCATTTACCCGTGGCACCATTGACCCAGAATCTGAATTGTCTGTGGTTCAGATGTTTTGGTGGGTTAATCGATTTCCAATCTGCAAACGCCAAATTTTCCAAAGAACTCAACGACCGAAGGCTAACTTTATCATGCTTATCGACTGTGAGGTAGTTTTGTCCTCCTGAGCACTTATCCATGTAGTTGTTGAACCTGTAATATCCTCCAAATATTATATTGGACTCATTATCAAATTCTTGAGTAATTCTGAGTAATTTCAAATTGTTTGGCAGGTCACACACTATAATCAACTTGAATTGATTTTAAGTATGTTTAAGTGTACCCCAACCCGCGTGTTAATTTACAAATCAGGAAAGAATTGTGCCAAAAACTATATATACTCTTGTAGTTATAATAAAACTAACCTATGATAGCCAGAAGCAGAGCCAGAGGTTGATTCCCATCCGAAATAGGCATTGTACTCTTTAGACTTGCCACCAACAATATTGGGTACCGAGTATACACCTCTGTCACTTGCGTCAACGTAGTCAGACTGAGATGCGCCGGCGATAAGGGTATCATCAAAAGCAGTCATGTGGGGGTAGGCCTCACTTGGTGGACACGTTTTGGTACCGTGATCACATTTGGAGCACTGGCTGCATAAATTTTTGCTATCTAATACAGGAGGGACCGTATTAGCACCCACATTTCCAATTGCTAGTAGCAGGGCCAGGTTGATCAAAATGAAGCTGCTGCATATTTTGCCCATTCTATATCCGTATGCTCCTTGACCCCCCTTATCGGTTGCTTGTCACTAATGAATAAATCATGTCACCTGTATGTATATTGTACCAACACATCTTCACTTGGAAGAGTATATTTAGACGGCTTCTTGGATACTCATGATCCTAACAACGTTTGAAAGCTACCAATTTGGCTTATCCATCCTTGAAAGTATCCCCAGATACTCCTAAGACTAAAAACAATTTCTGACATTGTTCACATCAACAAGCTTTACAACGTTTTACAATAAGAGCATTCTAGCAACAAAAAATCAGACAACTCAGACAATTCATCTATACTTAAAAAGGATAGAAATAACTGTTTTATTTGCTATTCATCTATACTTGAAAGATCTCCCTCTTAAGTACCAATAACGGTCATATCTAATCAAACGGATATGAGTATCAACAACATTTCCCACAGTTACAAGCACTTATAATTAGCAACTGTATATATATAGTCAATCTGAAATCTTAAATGTTCTCAACATTTAGTCATTATATTTACACATTTACAAGAGCAAAATACTTGAAAACAATGATCTACACATTCTTTTAAGTTGTGTAAAACTTTCCTGGGCATATTGCCTATTTGTTTTCTTTCGGAACAACGAAAGGATTTTATGCAAATTGCATATTTGGAACATATATATGGAAGAACTTATTCCCACATGTAGATCAAAAGAGCATTACCGATTAGGCAAGTTCTGTATGTATGTATGTACATATCTAGATCCGGAACACATTAATTAGCAAATGCAAATGAATTTATACAAATTGAGTTTGAGTTTTAAACACCACCAGTGACGCAGGAGAACAGTTTCTGGCTCCTGAATCGAACAAGTTGCTTCTGCTTGTTGACAGTCGTTGTATCCTTGGAAGTCTTGCTTCTTTTAGCCGAGACCAGAGCAATATCTTTACAATATTCTTGTTGTTGTTGTGGGTACTTGTAACTATATCCTTCCGGGTAGAAGTCAGCAATGTTGTAGTCATGTTGATAATGTCCCTGCTTCACGCTCATACTTTTCTTGACGCGCTTATACACCATCGGGATAAGTCCTTCCATGATTGATCAGAATTCTACCAAGAATCAATGGCATATAAACCCAAAATGTTAATTAGATGGTTCTGCTATATATAATTGTGATCATTATTATTAATACTGAGATGATACCTGGATAGCTCATTAATTTGACTTAAGCAAACACGCAATTAATAGGATGACATGGTCATTGCAACGTGATCCACAATAAGCTATAAGAAAATGGATTAAATATATAATGTTGGTTGAGTTGTTCATTAATATTTTATAAAAATCTAATGAAAAGTCTATGCCGTAATGATCTTTGCTGGAAAAATAATAATACTAGAAATGGATTAGGTGTGGTGGCTTGGTTGATTCTTTCATCTAATCCTTACAACCAATCCCTCACGCTCAAGTAATATATATGACTCTTGATGTATCCAGTCTACCTACTTGTCTATATCCATATATGCCTGTAGATTTCCTGCTGACAAAATCAATTGGAAATCTATCTTCTATGAGTAAACATAACTATGAATTACTTGGCAGAGAACCATTCTTTCTTATATTATATTAGACGTATGCCTGCACGATCCGGCGGCAAATGATGTTGTGGTGACGGTGACAGTTTGGTGGTGGCGGCGACGGGTGATAACGAAGACGGCGACAATCGCGGTAGCGGTGGTGTGGTTATTAATGTAAAGGTAATTGATGTAAAAGGGGTTAGTGCAGTTAATTTATGGGTTGAAAGATTTATATTTTAATTTATTTCATTAACGGTATTATAAGCATTTTAGGTGAAGATGGAAAAAATAGAATAATAGTTAGGGTAAATTAATCAGATCTAAAGGTTTTTTCGTAAAAAAAGGAAGGGGTTTCCCTTTTATATAGTCAGATGTTTTTACCTTTTTCGTGAACATCATTTTAATGTTGACACATATTGATATAGGTCATTTTTCTAATTTTTATCTTCACATTGATATTGATATATGGATCAATCAAATCTATAAATATACATGTAAGACATATACCAATCATTTTCTACGAACTATACATAGCTCACTACTTTGTTTTGGAATATCCATTTTCCTACAGGATGTACATACCAGGGATAATGACTTGTGGATGTAGTGAACTATGACAAAATGTCTATGTTGTGTATTGATCTAGTCCGGGGTTTATGTTATGTAACGAACTTCCAAAAAACGTAAAAGTTACCTGCTAATGTACAGGTTGCCGGTTACAATTTAAGTTTCTTTTAATTTTTCATTACGTGGCGTTGACTTGGAGATTTGACCCTGACTTTTTAATTTATCAAATATCTCTAACTATATTAAAGGAGATTAGGTGATGACCTAAGAAAAGGCTTATGTGTCGGCCTTTAAGGTTATCCACATCATAAAAAACACATAATGGCTGATGTCATGTGTGTTTTTTTTTACTTCCATGGGAAGATTTGATCCAATCTTCTTTAACACTCTTCTTTCTCTTTCTTTTTCTTTTTCCCAAAAAAAAAACTCAAAAGTTACAGATCTTTTTTTTTCACTCAACCTTTTTCTCTTTCAATCTTCTCTTTCTCTCTTCTCTTCTCGTCATCTTTCTTTTTGAGTCTTCTAATTATTTTTCTCTTATCATCACTATCTTAATTTTTAGCCCGAAAACCCTAATATTTTTTTGTTGGTTGTTACAGTCTCCGATCAGATCAACGATGGTAGCTCATCTCCGGTCAGATCCACGGCAGCGAAGGTCATCTCTGATCAACTTCTCTCATTCCTCACTTAATAACATGTTCTCCATCTGCTTTTAAGCTAACAAGGTAAAATTCATTTCAAACAAATTTTCATTGTTATTAATATTTATTCAGATCTTTGAAATTTTTTTGACAGTTATTGTATTTATTCTTTTGATTTTGATTCATTTCAAAAATTGATGAAGATAGATTGATAAAGATGGATGACTAAGAATTGATGAAGATAGATTGATGAAGATGGATGACTAAGAATAAGATGAAGAAGCCAATAGAAAAAAACTTACAAAAAGTTTTTGATTCCGATCTATACAAAACAATGAACAAAAACTTTTTGTAAGTTTTTTTCTATTGGCTTCTTCATCTTATTCTTAGTCATCCATCTTCATCAATCTATCTTCATCAATTCTTAGTCATCCATCTTCATCAATCTATCTTCATCAATTTTTGTAGTTATAAAAATTGTTAGCTATTTATATTGTGGATGTGGTGGTTTTGTTGGAAGAGATATTTGGGTTGCCTGGTATTGAAGACTTGGTGGTTTTAATTATCAATTTTTGTATTTGTTATGTGTTTTGTTTTTCAGGCTCGGGTTCTTTGACTCGATGATGACATGAGCGAACCAGATTCTGAAATGGCTGATCCAAATGAAAAAATTTTGGATGTAATGAGCCTGCCAAGAACCATATATGGTGAGTTTTTTTTTTAACTTCAATTCTTTAAATTGTTTCTGGAGTCTTGACTGGTCAATTGGAGTCTGGAGACAGGTATAAAAATATCACAATTATATTATTAGATGTTAAATGAGAAATCAATGTCAAATTAGTTTATCATATTTTCATATGATTAACAACTTGATTTAGAGTATTTATTATTCCATAGAGCTATTTAAATGAGAAATCAATGTTAATTAGTAAGAGTATTTAATAATTTACTTGATCTTCAGGTTGTTTTGACCAGTGAAGCTTACCAATGACCAGTGACCAGTGAAGCTTACCAGTCACTACAAGTTATCCTAAGTGTATCACAACAACTACTTCAAGAGTTTTTGCAGGTACATTTCTAGATTGTATTTAAGCATTAGCATATGACAAACAAATGAACATGATAGTAATGCACTACCTGTTAGTTAGCAATCTGGAGGCCAATTGTGAAGCTCACCAGTTTTATTTCAGCCATAGGTCCAGTGACCCGTTTCAGTAGTAACCTTCAGCGAGTATCCACCATCGATGAAGTTTACTGGAACACACCAGTGAGTCACTTCAGTCATGATTTAATCCTCCACCAGTGAAGGTAACCACTGGACGCTTTATTATATTTGTAGATGACTATATAAATTGGGATTTGCATTTTATGCTTAGAATAGAAATCTGGAGCCTGGAGCCTGGAAACTGGAAACTGGAGACTGGAGACTGGAGACTGGACAGTGGAGTCTGGAGTCTGGAAACTGGAGACTGGAGACTGGAGACTGGACAGTGGAGTCTGGAGTCTGGAAACTGGAGACTGGAGACTGGAGCCTGGAAACTGGATCTGGAGACTGAAAACTGGAGTATGGAAACTGGAGACTGGAGACTGGAGTCTGGAGACTGGAGTGGAGTCTGGAGAATTGGAGACTGGAGACTGGACATGGAGTCTGGAGTCTGGAACTGGAGACTGGACTGGAGTCTGGAGTCTGGAAACTGGAGACTGGAGCACTTTTTTGGGGAAATGGTCCGGGGTCATTTCCGCATCAAAAGTATAATCAGCTTGAAATAAAATGCTTTTGTATCTTATTTAAACCATTTTAACATATACATCATTAATTGATTTCGTAGTTTATTATGCTTTATTATATTTGTAGATGACTATATAAATTGGGATTTGCATTTTATGCTTAGAATAGAAAATTCTAAAATAACCCATGGGTTTAGCATGAGACTTTTAACTTGATATTGAAAGTTGCTTAAAAAATGTATTCATAAGAACGACTAAACAAGTAAAGGTTTTCTCCGGGTTATTCAATGAGACATGTCTTTGACTTAGATATTTTTGTCAATATAGAACTTTTTATAAAATATTTATTTTATAAAATGTCTATCAATAATCCGTGTTTTCACACGGGTCTACAACTATGATTGTATATATAAAATGGTTGTATATATAAAGGAGATTAAGGGATTAAGGGGATAAGTTAGGTGGGGGTTTTCGGGTTAATATATGTTTTACATATTTTCAATACTTTGTGAAATTGAACCTTAAGTTTTCATTTATAAATACATTTGGTTGGTTTTAAAATAATTTTTTTGTTGAAAGTTAACAACATTATCTTTGTTTTGGTTGAAGTTATAAAATTAATTTCAACCATGATCATGTGTTAGGTTTTATTTTTGGTCCTTATCCCTTCATTTTAATAGTGTTCATTTATGTTTATGAAATTTGAATTAACTACATAAAATGCTAAACCATTAACTATTTAAAAACAAAACATTCCATGGATTGCCAAAAACTATTTAAAAACAAACACTAATCAAATTAATGATTAATATAACCAGTAACGTAAACAAACATGTAATCTAAGCTTATCATTTGTTACATTTTATTGTTGGTCATTATTTTACATTTTAGAACTTTTTATTTGTCTTAATCAATATTTGACTTAATGCTAAAACATTTTTAAAAAATATTTTTTCATAACAAATTATTAATATTTTAAACATAACATCCCATGAATTGCCAAAAAGAAATCAAAAACAAAGACTAAATTGAATATTTAATATAACCAATACATGTAACTAATGAACTTGATTTTGTACGTCGTTAGATAAATATGTAACGTCAACAAAAAATTTAAACGGCCATCGATTGACCGTGTTTCTCACAAAAGTGTGGTGTCAAGCTTCTACATGGGCCACGATAGTGCAAATCAAGGGGTTAGTGACATCATCAATTGCTTAGGGGATAGTTAAGGCTTTGGTTGGGTTTTGATTCGGTTCTAACTACACAATTAACAGACAAATGTTGCAGACCAAGCAGGGGGAGCAGGCGGCGGGAGATGGCTTTGAGAAGTATCGCTGCAGCCAAATCTCCTTTCCGATGCATTCCAGGTCTGTAAATCTTCAATTGCACTTCTCAATAATTCATATTTGGGTTAAATTATCAATAATTCAAATTAAAGTTGTTTTCCATATAACAATTATAATCTGAAATCAAAAAGTAACAATTACAATTTCCAATAAAAAATCAGAAGCTTCAGTACTTACCTGCAAAAGATGGAAATCAAATCATCAAGTCAAACAAGAAAGTAATTTGGTGTTTCTTTCAAAGATAATCTTTAGAAACAAGCAAAGGGTGCACCAAGTTTGATTTTGTCTATAAATCTGATAATACAACCATAATCTCACCACATCTTCTCTTCCATATCTCATACTAATCTTAATATCTCACTAATCATGGCAAATGAAAATTTCAGTTTTGTTGAAGACCTTAGTGTGGCGAACGACTTTTGGAACATCAAGGCACGAATCATACGTAAATGGGAACAAACCTTCAAGGTTGACATGGTACTTCTGGATGAGAGGGTAAGGTTTCTGTTTTAATGTTTCTTGAAAATTTTCAGCGTGTAAAGGAATCCTGTTAATGAATCGTGTCAATGAATCGTGTTTGTTTTGTCAGGGCAAAAAAATCCAGGCTCAATGTAAGAACCAATTGTTGCCAGATTTTGGGCAATATCTTAAGGAAGATTCCACCATTGTTATCCGTAGGTTTGGTGTGGCAGAGCAAAGAGACAAGTATCGTGTGGTTCCTCTGAATCACAAGATAAATTTATTTAAGTGTTCGTCCATCCAAACTGTAACTTCGTTCCAAGGCCATCCCTATGGCTTTGATTTTGTCTCTTTTGATGAGATCAATGACAACAGGGCACGCGACAGGTTTACTATTGGTTAGTAGTCTCTGTTTTAAGGTTTATACATCATGATTTTCTCATTTATCAAGTCAAACCACAGGTTAATAATCGGTTTTTATGTTATGTTTTGACAGATGTAATGGGAAGGATTGCTTCGTGTGGTGACCTTGACATCTTCAAGAACAAAGAAAAGGAAAGCAAAAGGATGAACTTCGAGTTGCAAGACTTAAAGTATGTTTCTTTATATATTTAAGGCTAATGAATTTCATAATTTAATGTTTTGGTTAGGATATACTATGTTGCATTAAATATAATCATTAAGAAGTAAATGACTAAACAATTATTAGTTTCATTTATAAGACCTGCAACTAATCATGTAGAAGTAAATGTATATTCAATGATTAGTTGCATTTATATTAACAACATACCATACGAATGTCTGTGTTTTATCGTTAATTCATTCATATTAATTTAATTCAACTTACTTTTAGTGGCCAAACTATCAAATGTACTCTATGGGGAAAGTATGCTGAGCAATTGAACAAATTCATTTGCAACAACAAGTCAACCGAGATGGTGATTTGTATACTTCAACATGCTAAATTGAAGAGATTTAACAGTAAGTTTGGAAATTTTTGTCCATATACATACATACAATATATAACAGCATCCCATATACTCACCTCAATGTTTTTTTACAATGTCCTTATGTTTAGGAGAGCTCACTGTTCAGAATGACATGTATGGAACCAGACTTTTCCTAAATGAAGAAATCCAAGAAGCCAATGACTTGAGGAGGGGGTACAATGCTTTCTCTATAGCTTCTTTTTTTGAGGAAGTAAATGAAATGTATGTGGATGAGATTATTGTAATAGTTTGTTAATGTATTTACATTATTGATTGATTTTAATTTTCCAGCCTCATATTGAGAGATGGTGTTGGTGCTGCTTCACAAACCATCCTTGAGTCCCAGACTGTTTATCCTTTACATAAGGAGTTTGTCATCAACACTGTGAAGAAGCATGTGGATGAGATTGGGGAATGTCATGAGGTTAAATTTTTTGTTTACATTTTTTTTCTAAAACTCATTGCTGATTTCAAAATGTATTCTTCATACTTTAATTTAATTGATTTAGGAAGCCCATTATGTTGTTCTTGCTACTATAAGAATGATTGAAGAGGATGTTGGGTGGTTTTATGTTGCATGTCGTCAACATAACAGGAAGGCTTTGACCAAGGAAGAGTTTCTAGAACAAACTACAGAAATTCCAACCCACTTTCTTGACGCTCCCATGGACAGTCTTTGGTGTCTTGCTTGCAACGACATCGCCACATCGTTTGTCCCAAAGTATATATCTTCTTCACTCAAACTTTATATTAATAATATTACATCACACTAATAATTTAATTCCTAATTTGTGGTTTGACAACTATATTAAGGTACAAGGTTCAGTTTAAAGTCCAAGATAACACAGGTTCTGTTTCTTTGGTGATGTTTGACAAAGATGTTGCTAAACTCATTGGTTTGTCTGCAAATGACATTCGAGAGCGACAAGTAAGGGCAGGTGAGGTTGACACTTTCCCTCATGAGCTGAATGTGTTGCTAAACAAGCTCTATGCTTTCAAGATCTTTGTTGCAAAGTACAATTTTGAAAAGGATTACTTGGTGTACACTGTTGCCAAAGTCTGCCAAGACCCTGAAATCCTTAACGAACTGAAGAAAAAAGATGAAGATGATGAGGTAAAAACAACTGTTCATTCACCTTATTAACAAACAATCATTCTACTTTATTGGTATAACAGTTTTTATTTTGTTAAACATTTGATAGGGAAGCCGTGGTGAAGGTGAAATGATCAATGCTAAGCCTGGAGACTGCTCTAAGTCTAACTTTGAAGAGTGCTCTCAGTCTAAGCTTGGAACCTGCTCTCAGTCTAAGGTTGGAGAATGCTCGCAGGCTGCAGTCGATTCCTCTGAAGCTGATGTTGATTCGTCTCATGTTGGTGTGCTTTCTAAGGTGAATCCCACTGAAATTAACTCCACTGAATTTTGGTTAAACAATATATTTGTTGGTTCAGTTGAGCATCACACTTTGAATTGTTCTAAATGTAATGTATAATGCACTTACAGAGTCTTTGTGATGTATTTGAAGGATGGTGTGTCCTCTTCCGCCAAATCTTTGGATACCAAAAAGGAGTCCCCCACAAGTCCTGGTGAGAAAAGGCCTGTGCCACATTTCGATGAAGGAAAACTACTTGATCAAGCCTCCACTACTAAAAGGAGCAAGAAGAAGGTTGAAGTTTAAATAACTTTTAAGTACAAGAAGCATACTTCTACAACTTTTGCTGAATCTTTTGCTGAATCTTTTGGTGAAACTTTTGATGTCTTTTGCTGTTGGAACCTGCTCTGTAGAACAAGGGCCAACTTAGATTGTGTTTAGTTGTTAATTAGCATGTATGGTTTAACTTTGTTCTTTTGTAATTCCAAACTTCATTTAGAAGTAACACTTCTAAATGCTATGAACATGTAGAAGTTCAACTTCTAATGCTACTATGTCATTAATCTTTTGTTAACATGGATTTCAGTCGCAATTTGAATCACAAGTTAATACTTTCTGAATTAAGTTCCGCATTAATCTAAATTTGTAAATCACAAATTAGGAATTAAATTATGAAACATGTTGGGTAACTTTTATAATTTCAATTCCCACCTTACAAATTATTCAAATCCACTTAATTTAAAAATTTGAAAGTTAGTTCCAAATTATTAAAAAATACTTGAAAAAATTTGAATTTTACTCCCAAAAATTCAAACTTTAACTAAAGTTTAACTACAAAATTTTGAAATTTACTCCCAAAAATTCAAACTTTAACTAAAGTTTAACTAAAAAAACTTAAACACTGAGTGTTAACCACATACTTTTTCCCTCCACTTTAATCTAAATTCCTAACACATAACACACCTCCCACACACTAACTTTTAGAAAACTCAATTTCATGGATAAACAAAAACAATAACACACCTCCCACACACTAACTTTTAGAAAACTTAATTTCATGGATAAACAAAAACAATAACACACCTCCCACACACTAACTTTTAGAAAACTTAATTTCATGGATAAACAAAAACAATATTTGATCGAAGAACATAGTGATGGTGAACCTGTGTTATCACCATCAAGTTGTGCATCTAACCGTAAGAAGAGAAAAACTATTTTACAAGATCGTAAGCTTAGTGCAAGATCTCCCCTTTCAAACATTACAAATTCTACCATAAACCCTTTTAATGTTACCCCTGGATCAAGTGTTATTACACCATTATCAACTAGATATAAAACTTTTAAAAACACTCCTTCACCAGTGTATACTCCTTCATCATCAGTTATTGTCCCACCTAAATCCACAAAATATGGCACTAGAAGTACAACTACTCCACAGTTGCATTCTCCAACATCTTCCATACCATCGTTCTCTCTTTTTAATGGTAATTCCTTTAGACTTTTGCTAATGTTTAGTTATTATGACTATTAATAGTAACTACTTATCGACTTTTTTATTGTGTAAAAGGTTCCACAACGTCCAAATCTGCATCCACAATGATAGAAAATGTTGCAGAGCCTAAGTCCACAAGATATCGCAGTACAAGTACAAGTATTCCAGACTTTACTTCTCCATTTTCTTCCATACCATCGTCCTCTGCTTTTAATGGTAATTGTCTATCAGTTTTGTTAATGTAAACTAATTATGACTATTAATGGTAACTATTAATCGACTTCTTTATGATGTAAAAGGTTCCCCAATGACCAACTTTGCATCCAATAACACACTATCAAATTCCATTCTTCATACTCCTCCAATTAGAGAACCTATCAATACTTTGAGAAAAGGAAAGCAAAAGGTAAGTACTGGTACTCATCAAAATACTACTTCATCTCAAATGCATGGTTTATTGTTCAATCAGCCTACCAGAAAGTCCAATTCTACCCGCAAATCCTCCTATTTGAACACCAATGACATACCTCCATTGAATTTGGAGATGCTTGATGACCCTTCGACGGAAGAAGTTAAAAAGATGAAAGGAATATCTACAGGTATTCCTTTTGTATAATTCTTTGCCTACAAAGTTGATTACATACATTTAGTTAAGCAATTAATGACATATACTTATTTAATGTTTTACAGAATATATTGATCATGGCGATCCCATACACGTATGTGCCAATTGTCATGCCATGTTGTGGGAAGCTGAAATGCTTAGAGGTAATCAAGATCGTAAGAAGCGATCATTTTCGCTTTGTTGTAAGAATGGACAAGTTCAGCTTCCCGATGCATTAGAACCTCCACCTTTGTTACGGAATCTTTATACAGGTTCCCATTCAAGGAGGTCCAATTTTATGAATAACATCCGTGCTTATAACACGATGTTCTCTTTCACATCGATGGGTGGTAAGGTTGACAAAAGTGTTCAAATTGGTAGAGGTCCATACTGCTTTAGACTACAAGGACAAAATTGCCATAGATTGGGTAGTCTATTGCCTGCTGCTGGAGACCAACCAAGATTTTCACAACTTTACATACACGATTCAGATAATGAGGTTCAACATCGACTAAATGCATTCAGGTGAGTGTTACCCAATCTGACCCATCCCAAGCTGACTCGCCCCAACCTGACCCACCCCAAGCTGACCCATCCCAATCTGACCTATCCCAAGCCGACCCAACCCAATGATGTAGTGTTTGTTTTATTAATCATTAAATTTTTCCTCCACTAAAATCTACTTATTGTGTACCCGTCTTTTTATGAAACTTATATCACTTACATTTTTTAATGTTTCTAACAACAATAAATTTTTTGGTGGACATCTTAAAAAACAGTTCCACTGCTGTAAAACGAGATGATCTTGATCCAAGCATAATCAACCTTCTTAAGAATATGTTAGACTCTTGCAATCCCCTTGTGAAGTCTTTCCGGATGGTAAGAGAGTGTTTGAAAGAAAATGAGTTACAAGACGTAAGCCTTAAACTCATTGCAACAAGAGTTAAAGACGGTAGAACTTACAATTTGCCAACAGTGTCAGAAGTTGCTGCCTTAATAGTTGGTGATATTGACGGCTTAGTTGATCAACGGGACATTATTGTTAGGACTAAGTCTGGATTTCTACAACGAATTAGTGAGTTGCACCCTTCCTACCTTGCTTTACAGTATCCCCTTCTATTTCCTTTTGGCGAAGATGGTTTCAGACTGGGCATTAAACACAGGGGGATTCCAGATGACTGTGATAAACTGAAAACCAACCTTACCCTTAGGGAGTTTTTTTGCTATAGAATACAAGACCGAGTCAAGCCGTTTTCATTGTTAACACATTCGAAGAAGTTATTTCACCAGTTATTGGTGGATGGATACACCATGGTGGAAGCTGATAGATTGTCTTACATCAAAAAACAACAAAAGAAACTAAGAACTGATACATTCCAAAATTTGCAAGACAATGTTGCAAATGGGAACAACAATGCATCGCAAATAGGTAAACGTATATTGTTACCGTCATCGTTTACTGGTGGATCCAGGTATATGATGCAAAAGTATTTGGACGCCATGGCCATATGCAAGTCAGTAGGATATCCGGATCTGTTCATAACAATTACTTGCAATCCCAACTGGCCAGAGATCCATAGGTGTTTGCTTAATAAAAATTTAAGGCCTGAAGACAGGCCTGATATTCTTACAAGAGTTTTCAAGATGAAACTGGATCACCTGATCAACGACTTCAAGAAGGACCAAATCTTTGGTCCTCTACAAGCAGGTCAGTTTTTTTGTTTATATTGTTCATTCAATTTATACATTTTATTACTAACGATTAAATAACATACTTTTTTATTAATTACTCGCCCATCAATGTGTAACAGTTATTTATACAGTGGAATTTCAAAAACGTGGACTACCTCATGCGCATATTTGTTTGTTTTTGAGCCCTGGCAACAAGTTTCCAACAGCGACACATGTAGATCAGGTAATTAGTGCTGAAATTCCCGACAAAGCAGAAGATCCTGTGTTGTATGAACTTGTGAGCCAATTTATGATTCATGGGCCTTGTGGTAAAGATAACCCAAGTTGTCCATGTATGGTTCAACACAAATGCAGCAAGAACTTTCCAAAGAAATTTAAAGATGAAACCTCTGTTGATGATGATGGATATCCCGTTTATAGGCGTCGACAGAGAGGACATACAGTCGAGAAGAATGGCATCCCACTTGACAATAGATTTGTTGTTCCTTATAATGCTTCCCTGCTTCGAAAGTACCAATGTCACATGAATGTAGAATGGTGCAACCAGTCAGGTGCCATCAAGTATTTATTTAAATATATAAACAAAGGCCCTGATAGAGTCACCGCTTTCGTATATCAAACAAATCATCAGAAAGATAAAGATGCTGTAGAACAACCAGTGGATGAGGTCAAGAATTACCTCGACTGCAGGTACAATCTTCTTTAAATAAACTTTATAAGTTTACAGAACTATGAACGTAGTTCATATAATTACAACTCCCTTTTTTGTGGCAGGTATGTTTCTGCTTGTGAGGCAGCTTGGAGGATTTATGGTTATGATATACATTATAGATGGCCTCCTGTTGAAATACTACCATTTCATGACAAAGATAAGCAGACTATTGTATATGACGAGAAAGCTAACCTATGTGATGTTGTCACTAATACCACTGTCAAACAGTCAATGTTTATTAAGTGGATGGAAATGAACTCGGTTGATTCGTTTGCCAGAAGCTTGCTTTACGTAGAATTCCCAAGGCATTATGTTTGGATTCGTAAGGATAGGGAATGGGTAAGAAGAACGTATCCCGGTGGTAGTATTGGTAGAATTTCTTATGTTCCACCCTCACTTGGAGATGTTTACTATTTGAGGATGATATTGAATCACGTCAGAGGACCACAATCTTGGAAAGATTTAAAAACTGTCAATGGGCAGCCCTTTGAAACCTACAAAGAGGCATGTCAAGAAATGGGCCTTTTGAGTGATGATAAAGAATATGTTGAAGCAATTGAAGAAGCAAGCCTTTGGGCCACTGGTGCATTTTTGCGCCATTTCTTTGTCATGTTACTACTTTCTAATTCCATAACATCTCCAATTCAATTATGGTCCAAAACATGGAAGTTTCTAATTGAAGACATTCAGCAGAGACAACGGTCCATTCTGAATTGTCCAGGTAACAAATTATATTTGATAAAAACTATATTTTTCCTGGTATGTATAACACATTCTTTGATGCAATTTTAACAAACATGTAGCTTTTTTATAGGTTTGGTTCTTCAAGAAGATGAATTGAAAAACCTATGTCTATCAGATATTGAAGGTTTGTTAAAAAGTAATGGGAGTACAGTCAAAAACTTTCCAGATTTGCCATGCCCTGACGAAGAATATGTAACATGCTTGAACAATCAATTGATACGAAACGAACTTATGTATGATAAGGTAGCTTTACAAACTGAGCATGCGACTTATTTAAGTAGCTTAACCCAAGAACAGCATCATATTTATGATACTGTTATAAAGGCAGTTGACAAAAATGAGGGTGGCGTTTTTTTTGTATATGGATATGGGGGGACTGGGAAGACCTACCTTTGGAAAACACTGACAGCTGCTATACGTTGTCGAGGTGATATCGTGCTAAATGTTGCATCAAGTGGCATCGCATCACTCTTGCTAGACGGGGGCAGAACGGCACACTCAAGATTTATTATTCCAATACATATAGTGGAAAATTCGGTATGTTCCATCGACCCCCAAAGTGATCTTGCTGCTTTAATAAAGAAAACAAAACTAATTATTTGGGACGAGGCACCAATGATACACAAACACTGTTTTGAGGCTCTTGATAGAACTATGAGAGACATCTTACGTTCCAGTACGCAAAATAGTGAAAATATGGTGTTTGGGGGGAAGGTTGTCCTCTTTGGTGGCGACTTTAGGCAAATTTTACCTGTTATTCCCAAAGGGACCAGAAGCGACATCGTAAATGCAACTCTGAATTCTTCTTATCTATGGAATCATTGTCGTGTACTCAGATTAACCGTAAACATGAGGTTAAGAGTTGGAAGTCCCCAGTCTGATTTAAACGAGATAAAAATGTTTGCGGATTGGATTTTGAAGCTTGGTGATGGTCTTCTTGGCGAGGCAAATGATGGGGAGGTAGGCATCCCAATTCCTGCTGATTTACTTATTGACGACATTGAAGATCCGGTGAATTCTCTAATTATGTTTACATATCCTAATATGGATTCAAACTTGCATGATCCGCTTTATTTCCAACAGAGAGCCATACTTGCTCCAACCCACAATTTAGTCAATGCTATCAATGAAAAGTTACTTCAAATGATTCCAGGTTTATATCTCCTACTTTGTTTGTTTTTTAGAAAATTATATTATGTTCTACTAATATCCTTGGATTAGTTGATTTACTTATGTTTTTCCAAATATATTAATATTCCCAATTGTTTTTCAATTTTCTTCAAATAATTGTAGGCGAAGAAAAAATATATCTTAGTTCTGATAGTATATGTGAATCTGAACAACCTACCGAGTTTGATAGTGCATTATTTTCTACTGAGGTGTTAAACAGTATGCAACTATCCGGGTTACCTAACCATATATTAGTTTTGAAAGTTGGCACTCCAATCATGTTACTTAGGAACATTGATCAGTCAAATGGTTTATGCAATGGAACACGCCTGCAAGTCCTCAAACTTGGGAAACATGTCATTGAAGCAAAAGTCATCACCGGGACCAACGTTGGTCAATCTACTTTAATTTCAAGATTGAAGATGACACCATCAGACAAAAGAATTCCCGTTAGAATTTGTCGAAGGCAGTTTCCTATTGCTGTATGTTTTGCAATGACGATAAACAAAAGTCAAGGCCAGTCTCTTGATCGTGTAGGTTTGTATCTTCCTCGGCCAGTTTTCAGCCATGGTCAGTTGTATGTGGCCGTATCCCGGGTCAAAAGCAAGAAGGGCTTGAAGATCTTGATTACTGATAAAGATGGCAAGCTAGCGCCCAATACAACTAATGTTGTTTTTAAAGAAGTTTTGCAATACTTATGAATTGTATAAACAAGTTATCAGAGTAAGTTTTAATTTTTGTTTGTTATCACTAATAATGGACCTGGTTAATCTTTACTCTCTTTTGACATATGATTTTCTCTTTAATATAAAGCTCTGTGATAACAATTACACAATTAATATACCACTTAGTGGCAGCCCGGTCTTATGCATTACAAAAGAAACAACACAGAATTACGATAACTAAATACTTTAAAACATACCAAAGTTTTGTCACGTTAATACATCAAACGTCCTAAAAATACCTACCAAAGGGTTGTAGCTACAATTTTGATACCTAATCAACCCACCAACAAAAGAACAAGTTCCAGCAAATACAATGCCGATAGACAATACCAGAAATAGTACCAAGTATCACAGCAGACATGTTGAACATAATATTATCACATACAAACTTATGACCAAATGACACACATGTTGAACATTACCATGAGAAGTCCTTCAGCGCACATGAGATTTCATCAACTATTCATAGCATATGTCAAAATCAGCCACGTCTCCGTCACATTTGTCAATATTGAGTTGAAGCCTCATTTCACACTTCACATCATCCCCCACTCTCATTCCAATGTCTTCAACAACTTTTCGCCAGTTGACTTGCAGCACAACATGGGTGTAATCTCCTGGTCTTCGGCTGTCCAAACGGATAATCACTTTTCCAGCATACCAAGCATTCTGAAAATGAACCTTAGCCCAAGAGTACTTCTGAATTTGATGTTTTCGAACAAAGTTTTTGGGAATAGTCTACAATATAACAGGAATCATATTATATTTGGAAAATGCATACAAAAACACAAACCAATTTTTTTAGATATATAGTTAGAGATATATACACATTTATATTTCACTAATTACCAGGCAACGTGTTCTTAGGTTATGAGGACGAAGTTGCACCATGATCCACGAGTCAACCCCAATGCTGTGAGTATGATTACGAAACCTACAGCAGTGGTTGCTAATACTTCCAACAGTTGCTGCATTAATGGTAGTTACAACATGTGGTTCATTCTTTGGCTCCCCATCATGATTTGCAGGCTTGGGTTCATTAATCCAACTTTCAACATCGGGTTGAAGCTTTGGAAAAACACGCAACATAAATCCTACAGCAGGCTGCTCCTTTGGCGCCTCTTGATACAAAAATTCTACATAATCATTATCATCATCGCTTTCATCAGTTACTGGTGCTTTATTCAATGTCTTTTCATACTTTTTAAGCATGTGTTGATGAAGAAATTCGGCAAAATCTGAATCACCATCACTTTCAGAATCCGGTGAATCATAAGAAGTCAATACATCAATCACACCTATACGATTTGAATAAGTCAAAGATTAGTTAGAAAGTATTTTAAGTTACTTAACTGCACAAATATAAAGTATCTAATTTAATTTAAATAGACTTACTTTGCTGACCAACTTGAACACAAGCTCCATCCGTCTTGAATACATCTATAACAAAGCTTCCATCTACCACCTTGGATTTTGAAACTTTCATTGTCCTTCCTGGCATAAAATCATTATCGATGCAGAAATCAACCCAATTGGTGCCCTCAAACCCCACTGGTATTGGTCCACTCAATAATTCTCCATTGACTTGGAAATCACGAACATCATACCATACTTCAACAGTTGCACCTTGCACAGGCCCGATTACTTTGCAACTTTTTGCAGGTTCCCTATCACCATTACCATTCAACGACAGCAGCAATTTGTAAGGTAAAGTCTGCAACAAGAATTTAATCAAATGTTACTACAAATTCATCAAATACAATCTAAACTAATATTATTAATTTCATAAAAACGCACCTGTTTATGGAAAGTGTTTTGTGTGATATTCAGCAAACAACTATGTACATATGATTCCCCATCCGCTGCCACCCTGTACTCCAAATCTTGGAAATCATAAAATTGTACTTCAAACACATATTCTGGTTCAATTTGTCTGAAACATATCTTGTGAAAAGGTGGTTGGCAAGCAGCAGAGGCAAGAAATAATTTCCAGTTCTTTCCAACAACTTTGATTAGACCATTCCCATGGCGTTCTACCTCAAGACGAAATTTTCTGTTCGGATAATGCAGTAAAAGTACATGGGTGGCAGTTCTTGGTATTGCATTACCAAGCTTCGTTGGCAACACCTATAGTGTATACAACTGTTATGTTTTCAGAGAGCACCTAATTCGTTGCACACTGATTAAAGTATACGAAATATGCAACTTACCATTCCTCTGCCTAAGTCATCTTTTAGAGAAATCTCCATGATAAATTGAAAGGGTATCTGTTTTATATTTCAATTATTAATTACATAGAAATATATATTATATATGGTCCCAACAAATAAAGAAACAATCATGTAACCCAAGATGGAGCCGACAACAAAGACCTACCATATATGTATACATGCTTACAAATCAAGTACATCAAAAGTGATATGTAAAAAAAAAAAACCATGGTCCCCATAATAAAAATAATCAAATCAAGTACATCAAAACTGATTATCTTGTTTACACATGGTCCCAAGAATAAAAAAAACCCTAAATCAAACATATATAAACTGATATGTATATCAAAAACCCTAACTGCTATATTTTACCCTAATCAACACATGTATACATACATATACTTACATACATATTTATATATATATAACTGCAATCAAGAAAGAAGTAATCTTACCTTTGGAGCCATTAGGGTTTTCGATAGGAACAAAGCTCGGGAGTTAATACGAATGAGGATAAAGTAAATGAAAGGAAATGGTAAAGAAATTTGTTATATAAATGATAGAGGTCAACACATGGAATTAGATTGTAGTTTTTTTTCTTTTATATAAATGTATGAGCTACTACTTTCAAGAAGAAAAAGGGACATATCTATATTTACAAGGACATATAGATTTCATTTATGATTTTATTACGTTTCATTCTATAATGGGCTTATATAGTTTCAAATACTCTCAGACTGTTGAATCAGACTGGAGAAATAAAATTAGGCTGGAGAATCAAACTGGAGAAATGGAATGAAACTGGAGAAATGGAATCAGACTGGAGAATCAAACTGGAGAAATGGAATCACACTGGAGAATCAAACTGGAGAAATGGAATCAGACTGGAGAATAAAACTGGAGAAATGGAATCAAACTGGAGAAATGGAATCAAACTGGAGAAATGGAATCAAACTGGAGAATCAAACTGGCGAAATGGAATGAAACTGGAGAAATGGAATCAGACTGGAGAATCAAACAGGATAAATGGAATCAGACTGTAGAAATGGAATCAAACTGGAGAATCAAACTGGAGAAATGGAATCAGACTGGAGAAATGGAATCAAGCTGGAGGATCAAACTGGAGAAATTGAATCAGACTGGAGAATCAAACTTGAGAAATGGAATCAAGCTGGAGAAATGGAATCAAGCTGGAGAAATGGAATCAGACTGAAGAATCAAACTGGAGAAATGGAATCAAACTGGATAAATGGAATCAGACTGGAGAATCAAACTGGATAAATGGAATCAAACTGGAGACTGGAGACTGGAGTCTGGAAACTGGAGACTGGAGTCTGGAAACTGGAGACTGGAGACTGGATCTGGAGCCTGGAGACTGGATCTGGAGACTGGAGACTGGAGATTGGAGTATGGAGACTGGAGACTGGAGTCTGGAGACTGGAGGATGCACCTGGACGATCTTCACTGGAGGATCCAACTGGAGGATGTATCTGGAGGATCCAACTGGAGCACTTTTTGTGGAAATGGTTCGGGGTCATTTCCGCATCAATAACATCCCACCAATTGCCAAAAAGAAATCAAAAACAAAGACTAAATTGAATATTTAATATAACCAATACATGTAACTAATGAACTTGATTTTGTACGTCGTTAGATAAATATGTAACGTCAACAAAAATTTTAAACAACGGCCATCGATTGACCGTGTTTCTACACGGGTCTAAAACTAGTATATATATATATACATGGATACATACCCAACATATAATAAAACACACACCAACGCACACATACACACACCAACGTTTTGATTTTCATCCAAGCTGCCACCGCTTTCAATCTTCACTTCTCGCTCTGTCCCTCCCTTTATACACACACACACACCAACACACACACAACACACACACAAACACAATATCGGTTCTTTTTCTATAGTTAATCTCACTTCAAGCAATTTCTTGATTTCGAAATTCAATCCCTAATTTATCCTAACATTTTCTATCCGCTCAATTCAAAATCCCCCTCACCATTTTCATCAGTTAGGGTTTTGTTGTCAAATTGAGAATCTAAATCCCAAATTCGATTAATTTTGTATCTATTGGGACTAATTTTGGGGTATGAAATTAGGGTACTTGATGAGTACGTCTTGTTGTGATAAAACAGACCGTGGTCATTGGAGAAGTTGCCGGATTCTGGTGATCTTTGTAGTTTCCGGTGAATCTTTCCAGATTCCGGTGACTTTCTCCAGTTTCCGGTGACTTTCCAATTACTCTTCTACAATACCCATTTGTATAGCAAATAGATTGAAACAAAAAACATACGTTTACCCTTGTCACGTAATATCAAAAACAGATGCTTTTGATTCAGTGTAGTGGTGAGCAGAGAAGTGGCGACGAATTTTTTTCTTCTTCTTCTACTATACGGTGGCGGAACTGGACGGAAAACATAAACCCACAAGATAATGATATCAGCTTTTAATTTTTAAGTGATTGGTTGAGAATGCGATTTTAATTTTTGATATCCTTGAATTTTTGGGTACATGAATGTGTTAGGGTTGGTCGGAAAAATGGGGAGGTAGGTGGCGGCAAGTCAGTCGAAAAATGGGGTTGCTGCTCACACAGATCTTATATTATATATATATATGTTAAATAAATAAATTATCTTTTAATTATTAAGAGTAGTCATCGGCTAACTCATGTGCCACGTAAGCATAAACAAGTGAGTCAACAGCCACATTAAACAAGTGACCGGCAACCTGTACATTAGCAGGTAACTTGCATTTTGACGTTTTCTGGAAGTTCGTTACATAACATAGACCCTCGACTAGATCAATACACAACATAGACATTTTGTCATAGTTCACTACATCCACAGGTCATTATCCCAAAATACTAAACTAGATTATTTTCCCGCGTAATACGCGAGATAAATATATTAGACTTTCATAATAACATATAGATAAGTCATGTTGATGATGATGTCATTATTTAATAAGTATTTTGTATCGAGGATGGTTAATAAGATATCTGTGTTATATTTTTGTATAATGATATTGTAAAGTTAAATATTATTCTTTGTATTTACCAATATCATAGCTAATAAAGAAACATGAAGTCACAATGACGAAAGTCATTAAATATATTATTCCATACGTTTCATTTTAAGTATCTTATGGGATGAGCACGGGCTAAAGACCGGACCAGACCCGACAAAACCCGAAGCCCGAAAAAGGACAAAACTGAAGACCGAGGACCGGCCCGTTGAGCAATCGGTTTGGTTCGGTCTTAACCGGTAAAACCCGGGTCGGGTCGGTCCTAACTCGCTAGGCCCGAGAAGAAAAGGAAAAACTTCTTTGCTGTGTTCCATGTCTTTGATCTTCTTCGATAGATTTGTGTTTCAATCTGTGGCCTTCTCATGTACCCCAATTTTTGCTAGCTCCGTGTTTGTCAAATGATGATGAAGTTTACAGATGGAAGAGTTATACCTTTTTTTTTTAGATATTTTGTTGTGGGGTATATATATATGAATATACTATAGATAGATATATGGATTTATAAGTAAAAAAAATTATGAAGAGTGTTGTCTTTTGTGGATGAGTATATAAGTGGTTGGTCATATACAAGACGAGCAGCAGGGATGTTCAAGATCGTATTAGCAGCAAACATCTCCAAGTGTTCAAGACTTCAAAACTTCTCATATTTATCTCCTTCCCACTTTTTTTTCTTTCTATAGATATAGATTTTTGTATCTATATATGAGTGAATATATGTAAAGAAACAGCAGGTGATTTTGAAATGGGTATATATCTATACGATGTATAAGATCTCATGCCCATTTTTCTGAATTCTCGGTCTTTTCGGTTTAACCTGGTTTTTCCCGGGTTTTGGACCGGACCGACCCGAAACCCGAAAATTCAGAAAACAAGAACCCGAGAACCGGACCGTATGGGTCTCGGGCGGTCCGGGTCGGTCCGGGTTCGGGTCTGTCAAAATCGGGTCTCGGGTTTCCGGTCTCTTTGCTCATCCCTAGGTAGCATAGACCCGGTCAAGACACTGTAGTCTCTCTCTTTAGTGAAATCACCATTATTTGATGTATTGCTACCGCATAGAGGCATCTCCAAAGAACAATTCCCGAAACACGTTACTCCCTAGTGTCTAACCCATGACCTGTGGGAGAAATCCTAGGTGCATCTGCCAGCTATGGTGACTTCTTTTGTTGTTTTATAATATATATGTGGGTAAAAATCATTAGGGGTATTATAATTTTAGAAAATGAAAATACAATAATATAAATAATCTAACATATTATTCGCAAAAGTGAATACTAATTAGAACCGGAAAATAAAACTAAGTGGAAATATAACATTTATCTTGTGATGAATAGAGTAATGTAAGTTTTTATATAGATATAAGAAAATTAATATGTTTGTATTAGTGATGTTTAGCAATAAAATTTAATTTTTATCCATATGAAAGTCTGTATTTTTTTTTTAGATAATTTTTCTTTAGTCATATATCAAATTATGACTTTATATAAGATTTTTATCATCTAACGTAATAAATATAAAAAAAGGGTAAATAGGTGGGAATTGATTATAAGTATTTAGTTTTACATCTTTAGTATCTTATGATATTTAAATAAAAGATATTAACATGTTATTAATCTCAACATGTCTTATTTATAAATATTAATTTAGTATAAGTTATAACAAAAACTTAATATGTTTAACCCTATTATTACGTGATTATAATGATAATGATGTAAACTATGATTTTAAAATAAGAACCCTTGAATGGATTCCATATTTGATTTTGATCCATTAGATCAAATTTAATTATATTATTTTTAATTATTTATACGTGATTATAATGATAATAATGTAAACTATGATTTTATGTTAGTAGTTAATATTTTAAAATAATCATATAATTCGGAGTATATTACATGTATAGAATTAAAACATGCTAGGAATAAATCTTAATATGTAAATTTGCTAAAATTAAATGTAAATATACAAGAGGGATATTTTTTTAATTTTTTTTATTTATTATTATTATATTTTTTATTTTTTATAAAAAGGCACTGCCTTTGTATTTTATTAACAACTGAAAAATTACAATCCATCCAGAATTAGAAGACTTGGACAGGCCCAAGTTTATACATACATTCTCAAAAAAACCACTATCTTATTATCCTAACTAATTGTATTTACTCTTCCAATATCTGTACAATCAATCCTATAACTCAGATTTGAGTATGTGTCTTTTGCTATATGTTCCATCTCATCTTTAGCTTATGATAATTTGTACCCGCTTTAAATTGCAGTCTGCTAAGCCTGTTTCTAATAACATCCACTATTTGATCTTTCAATTTCTCTTTAGGGATCTGACCTTTGCCAAAGAATCTGCCATTCCTTTCCTTCCATATTACATACACACATGCAGCAAGGCATAATCTTTGTACAACACTCTTTATGGAGTTGTTGCATCTTTTGTTACTAAACCAGTGTAATATATCCTGCCACTTATCAGGTGCTTCTTCATCCTCCATAATCTCCTTTACTTGCTTCCAAATAAAACCAGAGTACTCGCACATAAAAAACAAGTGATCCAGTGAATCATGTTGTTTTTCACAAAGAGCACAAAAGTATGTATTTGCAGGGTTCCATTTCATCATTCTTTCATGAGTCTGTAATCTGTCCTTCATCGCAAGCCACAAAATGAATGCATGACTTGGTATATTCTGGCTGAACCACACTGTTTTGCCCCATTGGACCTTATTACTACTCTCCCTATTATCTTTCCACACATTTCCCACAGAGAACTCTACTTCATTACCAACATTATTTATCCACACAACTTTATCTTCTTTATCTTCAATCAAATTTGGTACAGCTAACATACTCAAAGCTGGTACCCTATTTACCCATCCTGTAGGCCATATCCAAACCCCATTCTGAACCATTTCCTTAACAGTTACACTATCATCAATCCGAGTATCCTTCAACATACCACCAGATATATAATTACTTAGAGGACTCAAATTGCACCAGTTATCGTGCAATAAAGCAGTATGTTTACCATTTCCAATTTTACTAACACAATGTCTTCTCATTATATCCCTTTGCTTCAGTATACCTCTCCAGCGCCAAGAAGAATGTTCTGTATCCTTCGCAGTCCAAATACTTCTTCCTTTTAATCTTTCAGTCTGGATCCAATTGACCCACATGGATTTTTGTTTAGTGCATAAGTTCCAAATATGTTTGCACAACAATACTTCATTCCATTTCTGCAAATCTTTTAATCCCAGTCCACCACAATCCTTAGGCTTGCACACTTCTTTCCATTAAACCTTTGCCTTCCCTCTTCCTAAAACGCCTCCACACCATAGGAATCCCTTTAGAATAGTTTCTATATCTTTTAAGACAGATTTAGGTATCAAGAAAACGGAAGCCCAATATATATGCATGGTTGATAGAATAGATGTGATTAACTGTAGTCTACCGGCATAGGATAGAAACCTGTTCTTCCAATCCAAGATTCTGCTCCTTATCTTATCCAACAATTCTTTGCAATCGTTCACACTCAAGCATTTGCTGATAAGCGGTACCCCCAAGTACTTTACTGGCAACTTTCCCTCCTTGAATTGCACCATCCTAAGGATCTGCTCCTTACTTCTACTGTCCACATTACCAAAAAATATAGTGCTTTTGCCTAGATTAGGCTTAAGTCCAGAGTATGAGCTAAATTCATTAATGGCCTCTTGAATAATTTGCACAGAATTGGCATTTCCATAACAAACCGCCAAAAGATCATCAGCAAAGCATACATGGGTTATCTTCATTTTCTTGCAGCCCTAGTGATACTTGAATTTCCCATTTTCACTAATTCTTCTTTGCAAGATCAGATTAAGCACTTCCATAACAAGGGTAAACAAGTAAGGGGAAATTGGATCCCCTTGTCTTAATCCTCTAGCTCCCTCAAAATATCCTTTTATCTCTCCATTGACATTGATAGAGAATCTGGATGTTGTGATACATTGTGCAATCCATTCGATCATCTTTTGAGGAAATCCGAATCCAATCAGAATTTGCTCAATAAATCTCCAGTTAATTGTATTATAAGCTTTTTGTAGATCAATCTTCATTGCACACTTTGGTGTTCCATGCTTTCTGTTATAGGCTCTTAACCACTCTTGAGTGATTAGAATGTTATCTGTGATCTTTCTTCCTGGAATAAAGGCGCTCTGATTTATGTCTACAAGTTTGCCCAACACATTTTTAATCCTATTGGTCAAAATCTTACTAATAACCTTGTAGATAACATTGAAGCATGCTATATGCCTGAAATCTGACACCTTTAGAGGTGTATCCATCTTAGGAACCAAAGCTACAATTGTTGAATTAATCCCTCCCAAATCCAAGTTATTCTCAAAGAAACCTTTCACCGCATCACAAACATCATTCTTAATAGTGTCCCAAGCAGCCTTGAATTTTTTTTGCAGTATATCCATCTGGCCCAGGTGCCTTATTATCATCAATATCCTGTAGGGCCTCCTTAATTTCACAGTCTGTGATCTCCCTTGTCATCCATGCACTGTCTTCCTTATTCACAGTATGCTTAAACAGGTTACTAGGGTCCTTAATATCAATTACATCCCTTGAATTACCCAAAAAATTCTTAAAATGTGCTACAAATTGCTCTGCAACTGCTTCCCCTTCAAAAAACTCACCATTTTCATTACATATATTCACTATTCTACTTTTATGTTTTCTTCCTTTGATAATTCTATGAAAATATGCACTGTTTCTATCCCCATCTTGTAGCCAATCTATTTTAGCTTTCTGAAGTAGTAATTTTTCCTCATCCTTACAAGCTACCACATACTCGTTTAAACACTTTGCATGTTCAACTCTGAGCTTAATGTCACCAGGGTTCTGATCCACCAAAGTTTGAATCTTTTGAAGTTTATCTTTGCATTTATTCACCTTTTCAAATAAGTTTCCATTTCTCCAATTAAGAGATTTCATGTAAAACTTTAATCTCTTGAGGGATATATTTTGTCTAATCATATAAAGTATAAATATTAATATTGTCATTGATTAAAGGTGAAATAATTAAATTTGATCTAATGACTCTAAATCAAATATGGAATCCATCCAAGGGTTCTTATTTGTTTAGGAATGAATTTAGGACTTTGTTATATATATATATATCTATATATATATATATATATGAGTTAATTACAGAAATCGTCCCTGTCGTGAACCTCTACTTGCAGCTTTCGTCCCTAAGTTTAATAAATTACAGTTTTAGTCCAAAAAACTTTACTCCATCAACACTTTTGGTCCACGACCCAAACGGACGTTAAAAATGTGGTCACATGACCTGCACGTCGAGGGTATAATGGTCATTCCGTTGTTCAGGGACCAAAAATGTAAATAACTCCTCTTTCTTTATGTTTCAGACTCTCTACATCCTCATCTTCATCATCATCATTAACAACAAGTACCATCTCCATCATCTTCAATATCATCATCATCAACAACAAGTAATAAACAACAAAAATAAGTAAAATAAAATATCAGTATCATTATTTCCACTTATTTTTTGTATTATCTAAACAAGTAAAGAATCTTTATAATTAAATAATCTGCCATACATTCCTGTATATAGGCATTTTGTTTGACTCTATCATACTCTAAACATACTAAACTAAAATTAGCCATGCGTGTCATCATTTGTGTTTACATCAAAACTTGTAAAATTTTCCATCAGAAACAAAACATCTCCTCAATTGCTTAAACCCAAAATAGATCTTGATTTCGGATCTACTACTACTATAGATCTCGATTTCAGATCTCGTGGAATCTCGGCCCAACAAAATCAATATGCTTAATTCGAAGCAACAACTTTTGAGATATATATATATATATATATATATATATATATATATATATCTATATATATATATATATCTATATATTATATATATGTTTAATTAGAAAAAAAAGAATAAAAAAATAAGAGTTCTTGGTTGATGAAGGAGGCTACTCATAGATGGTGATGAGGTTACTAGGAAACTACAACAGATTCCGGTGACTCACAACCACCGCCATCTCCGGTGACTCCAACCCCGGTAACTCCTCCCTCCCCTCTACTGTCACCGCCAAGAATGCCTCCCCACCACCGCCACCACCAAAATTCGACCTCCCTATACACGTAAGCATAAAGAAGCAGATTTATGAATGGATTGTTGTATGTATAATTGATTTCTGATACACATACACACACACACACACACATATATATATATGTGTATATATATTAGTTATAGCTTTATATTATATATATATATATGTATATATGTATCAGAAATCAATTATTTGTAGCTTTCGTGGACCACCAAAATAAGGTCGCTTGTCGTGGACCTTATTTGCAGCTTTCATCCCCAAGTTTAATAAATTACAGTTTTAGTCCAAAAAACTTTGCCCCGTCAACACTTTTGGTCCAAGGTAGTAACGTCTGTTTAAAAACACATCACGTGTCAGTCACGTGATGGGTATTTTCGTCATTTCCTTAACACTGGACCAAAAGTGTAATTAACTTATATAAAAATGTATTTTCAATTATATAATACTGCATATCATCATCTATTTGTATATGTCATTCTTCTCAAACTATATCCCCAAAATCCAACCAAGATAAATTTATTGAGTAATTCATTCATATATTCAAAATCTGCTTCTTCATATACAATATACATACAACCATCTATATATCTCTAACACACACACACACACACACAAAATCCAACCAAGATATATTACAGTTCTAGTACGTTTTTTTTTTATAAAAAAAATCAAGATGTCACTAACTATACCAATTGGTGGTGGTTTCATGTGGAATTGCCATTTCCTATATGTATGTCTTCTTTTGACTTTTGATATCGATAATCCTTTTCATGATGGGAAATGATATTCATATCACAGATTTTAATAAATCTATCACACTGTATAACTTTGTGAATATACTGTACGAGTTATTAAAACATATGTGGAAGATTTATTAAAACCTGTGGTACCAATATCACTTCCTTTCATGATATATTACGGAATTAATGAGTTACAACAAATAATGTATAAACTTTTATTGGCATACACAATAAACATTATTATAAGATAATTTATATCAAACCGTGAACCGTACATGGATATTGTAATATCATTAAGTGTCACCGTTATGAACAGTGCCACCGCCACGTAGGGGTGTTCATTATTTGGATTAACCGAATAACCCACCCAATCCATTTGACATTTGTATTATTTGGATTGGGTTATTCGGATTTGGTTTGGTGTTTGGGTGAAACCGAATAAGGAAGTCGTTAAATGGTTTGGTTTTGGTTTAGAAAATTTTCAATTGGGGCCCAACCGAAACCCGATTAAGCATTTAATGTTTAATAAAATCTATAATAACATAATCTAAATGACATAAATACAACACTAATTATTAAAATATGTTAATCCTAAAAATCTAAATGTACGTCGTTATTTTGAATAACCTCACATGAATAATTAAAATGGTGTACATGACATTTGGATTGCATGATTATTCAAATATACTAAATTAAACTTTGAAAACGTTTTTTATTTGGGTAATCCAAAACCCGACCAAATAACCCGAACTTTATTTGGGTGGTTTGGATTGGGTGGTCACATATATGGATTGGGTACTGGGTGGTTTATAAATTCTTAAAAAACCGAATAACCCAAACCGAATAACTTTATTCCCCCAAAACCCGACCAAATGAACACCCCCTACCGCCACGTGACACTGTTCTATTGGATGATTTTATACTCTTCACCACTATTTTGATTTTGCCATATCGAATTTCGTTTGAGTTTTTTCTCTTTCGGTTTTACTTGGTTTTTTGCACAATTTTTTTGTGAATAGAAACACGCATGCGTGGCGAGTTGGTATTCGTTCATATCACACCCCTATCACTATTCGGATTTTGTCCCATCGCATACCTTTCGAATTGTTTCTTACGGTTTTTTTTTGTTTTTTTTCATACTTTTTTTCGTGTGAGTCTTTTTGTGACAGACCCCGTACCCCTACTTGCATTTTGCTACATTTGCATCCGCTTGAATTATGGACTTATATATTGATGTTATTGCCATATCACATCCTGTTCGAGTTTCTACTACGGGTTTACTTTTTGGTTTTTTGCACATTTTCAAATAAACATATTTATGAAATAATGATTTTTAATTAAGCGGTTGAAGGTTTAACCCAAATATAATAAAATAACGTAGCCGTTACAACAAGACAATTGAGGCCCCGCAACGCGGGGTCTGAAATTTTCTAGTTAAGATTAGAGAAAATGTCACAAATAGTCCCTGTGGTTGTTCATATTAGCATTTTGCTCCCTGTGATTTTTTTTCGTTGCTAATGGTCCCTTGGTTTTCCATTTTCATTGCAAATAGTCCCTGACACTAACATTTGTTAGTTTTGACCGTTTAAACTCTTCATGTGCAAACCATGTGAGGGTATAATCGTCTTTTGACTAACTACAAGGACTATCTGTAATAATTAAACCCTTTTTAATAAATACGAGAGAAAGGTACCCGCGCGTTGCGGCGGTGATGGAGGTGATGGCGGGGTGGTGATGTAATGGCGGTCGGCGGTGGCGATGATGGGGTGATCTACCTGACGGGCTCCGCCCTTATCCGTACGGGCTCCGCCCTCGGATTTAAAAATTCGTCGAAAGTATATCGAATGACCTCTCTAATGAAAGAGCATGAAATTTTAAGAACACCCATATAATTTTTATAATTTATCTGTAACACCCCGAGCTAGGCTCATGATATTACTGAAAAGATATAGCGTATGCATGAGATTATCGTAGAACATGAACTATATGAATAAAAGGGATTCGGTGAATCCAACATCAACAACAAGAACATAATGCATAATACAAAATAAGGGGCAAATGAATCCTGGATCCATGTAAGTCCAAGCCCAAGTTCTAGCACAAGCATCAATCAACCATCACATCTTGGATTCACCTGATTACCTGAAAAGTGTACTAAACAAAGTCAACACTAGGTTGGTGAGTTCGTAGTAATGGATCACAAGGAACCATCGTCAACAATCACAATATGTATAAGGAAAAGTAAGTAATGTCTTACAGGTAGCCTTTATAAGGCACAAAGTCAACCAAGATAGGTAAACCGAGAGTAAACCTCGTTACATAACAAGCCATAATGTATCAACAATGACGAGAGACGCGTGTCACATGTATGTATAAGTAATGTCAACATCAATGAGTATGCGAAACAATAAGGATGCATAAAGTATAAGTGCATAAGACATAACCAAGCAATGTATGAATGTATATCATGTATGTGTCTCAACAATCATCAAATGCAAGTATGTGTGACTACATACTTGGGGCCTGTGTGCGTCCCGTACAAATAGAGTGTCCACGTGTCATCCCAATGACGTGTCATACCAATGACCGTTGTGGCATGTCAAATCGTTGATGTATATACGTCTATATACTCAGAGTCTGTGTGCATCCAGCACAAATAGAGTGTCCACGTGTCATCCCAATGACGTGTCATACCAATGACCGTTGTGGCATTCCAATCTCATTCACAGTCCACCAACCGAATCCCATAAATCGGTCTCCCCAATTCCAACCACGAAACAAACATTCAACCAACAACCAAAACAAAATGTACATACACTTCGGAGGATTCTACTTTCAACGAGTCCTAGATGCTTATATATAGGGTCACCCGCAGCCTTCCCACCACATCTAAAACCCTTTGAAGGCATAATCGACTTCCATGTATGTACAACTATCCTAATCACAAAATATAATCATATGCGTAAACCATCAAACAATCAATCAAAACCATCCATCAATCAAACAATCAATCAAAACCATTCATCAATCAACAATCAATCAAACAATCAATCAGTCAATCAATTAATAAGCCATCAATCAAATCAACCAAACAATCAAACAAGCACGTATGTGTACACTTTTCAGCCCGAATCTCAATTGAGTAGGGAGCTACGGAACTCACCTTGGTTCAGCAACAACAAGTTAGAATCATGCTAAGTAGGTCCAATGATCGTCACACGTCCACAACCTATCAATATATATCACAATACAAGCCAACGTCAACCCTTAGAGCCCTAGGAATGACCTCAGCCCTTGAACAACTCTAGAGACTCATATATGACACTAATGGACCCAAATGAAGGTGTACAAGAAGGTACGGCTTGACCCGAAGACCATGGAAGATCAACAAGCTCAAACGAAGACAAAACAGGAAAACCCACTTTAGAGAGCACCATAAGTTACGGTGGTTGCCACCATACCTTACGGTGGTCTAATTTGGCCTAGCGTAAATTACGCCCAAGACCGGTGGCTTGGAAACAAGCCTTTTCTGCACGTTTTTGGCGTAAACAGGGAGTTGGGGCGTAAAGGAGGGTTTTTCACTTTCCAGAGGGCGTAAATTACGGCCCAACTGGCGTAACTTACGCTGAGTACTGAACAAACTCGACCAGCTATGCCCAAAATCAAGAAATACGAACCCAAACACCCCCAAGCACCTCCAAATCGACCCCAAACTCATTTTTTGACCATGTTGGGACCATTTTGAAGCTACAAAACATGTTACTAACCTAATTTGAACAAAACCCACCATTCAAACTCTTCCATAACACAAAACTAAGATCAAATCACACCCAAATCCACCCCAAAACCCTAGAAACCCAAATTTCGATTTTGACAACCAACAAGACCAAAGATGTTTAGATTCGACCAAGGAACATAATAAGCAACATATAATGATGATTTTGAGCTAAGAATCACTTACCAACACAACCCGGAGCTTCGAATTCGGATTTGAAGCTTAAAAGGTGAAGAACACTTGATTTAACCCAAATTACTTGAAGTTTGAAGATAAGGAAATGATATTTAACAATTTTCTAACATTTTGATGTTTACTAGAGCCTTAGATCCAAAATTTATGAGGAGAAATGATTAGTGTGTGTTTTGTGTGTGTGTTCTTGAGATTGAGAGAGAAAGGAGAGTGTGTGTGTGTGTGTAAGAATAAGAGATAAGGAAAGGAATGGGAGGTGGGAAGGGTTTACACCCCCACCCACAACTCTTGCACCACTAAACACTAGCCAGTTACCAAAAGATACCCCGTCCAAACACGTAAATGCTAAAGTATCGTCAATTACACTATAGATCACAAAAGCAACTCGACTTTCATTAATAACATAAGTTTCCAAGTACCGATATTCCAATTAAATTCACAAATAATTTACATAGTCAACAAAAGTCAATTAAGGTCAATATAGTCAAATGTCACGGGTGTTACATCATTCCCCAGTTAAAAGAATTTCGTCCTCGAAATTACAACGATTCATATTCTAAACAAAGTTCAAATCTCCTTAACACATTCACATTCATCATTCAGTTACATGAGTTGGACGAACGGTGCTCAACCTCACCTTGCAAGATTTACACATCGACCCAAGACTCCCTTTCAATGGTTAAAGGTATCACAAGTGATAATAAAAAAAAAAAAAAAAAAAAAAAAAAAAAAAAAAAAAAAAAAAAAAAAAAAAAAAAAAAAAAAAAAAAAAAAAAAAAAAAAAAAAAAAAAAAAAAAAAAAAAAAAAAAAAAAAAAAAAAAAAAAAAAAAAAAAAAAAAAAAAAAAAAAAAAAAAAAAAAAAAAAAAAAAAAAAAAAAAAAAAAAAAAAAAAAAAAAAAAAAAAAAAAAAAAAAAAAAAAAAAAAAAAAAAAAAAAAAAAAAAAAAAAAAAAAAAAAAAAAAAAAAAAAAAAAAAAAAAAAAAAAAAAAAAAAAAAAAAAAAAAAAAAAAAAAAAAAAAAAAAAAAAAAAAAAAAAAAAAAAAAAAAAAAAAAAAAAAAAAAAAAAAAAAAAAAAAAAAAAAAAAAAAAAAAAAAAAAAAAAAAAAAAAAAAAAAAAAAAAAAAAAAAAAAAAAAAAAAAAAAAAAAAAAAAAAAAAAAAAAAAAAAAAAAAAAAAAACACAATCACCCCCCCCCCCCCCCCCCCCCCCCCCCCCCCCCCCCCCCCCCCCCCCCCCCCCCCCCCCCCCCCCCCCCCCCCCCCCCCCCCCCCCCCCCCCCCCCCCCCCCCCCCCCCCCCCCCCCCCCCCCCCCCCCCCCCCCCCCCCCCCCCCCCCCCCCCCCCCCCCCCCCCCCCCCCCCCCCCCCCCCCCCCCCCCCCCCCCCCCCCCCCCCCCCCCCCCCCCCCCCCCCCCCCCCCCCCCCCCCCCCCCCCCCCCCCCCCCCCCCCCCCCCCCCCCCCCCCCCCCCCCCCCCCCCCCCCCCCCCCCCCCCCCCCCCCCCCCCCCCCCCCCCCCCCCCCCCCCCCCCCCCCCCCCCCCCCCCCCCCCCCCCCCCCCCCCCCCCCCCCCCCCCCCCCCCCCCCCCCCCCCCCCCCCCCCCCCCCCCCCCCCCCCCCCCCCCCCCCCCCCCCCCCCCCCCCCCCCCCCCCCCCCCCCCCCCCCCCCCCCCCCCCCCCCCCCCCCCCCCCCCCCCCCCCCCCCCCCCCCCCCCCCCCCCCCCCCCCCCCCCCCCCCCCCCCCCCCCCCCCCCCCCCCCCCCCCCCCCCCCCCCCCCCCCCCCCCCCCCCCCCCCCCCCCCCCCCCCCCCCCCCCCCCCCCCCCCCCCCCCCCCCCCCCCCCCCCCCCCCCCCCCCCCCCCCCCCCCCCCCCCCCCCCCCCCCCCCCCCCCCCCCCCCCCCCCCCCCCCCCCCCCCCCCCCCCCCCCCCCCCCCCCCCCCCCCCCCCCCCCCCCCCCCCCCCCCCCCCCCCCCCCCTTCCCGGATTGAGATATTACTTTGACGTCCCAGGGAATTCCCCAGTTAAAAGAATTCCCTCTCGCTTCCGAACTTTATTTTACTAATCCGATTTGTAAGACTCAAATATTTATGTTTACTCTTGCCAGTATTCACTAGTTTTTAGGTTTTTGGTTCGTTCTTAGTTGTCATCACATTGTTTTGTTCAAACGGGGATTTTTAACGGTTCTTATCTTGTCACTCTTAACTTAACATTGGCACACTCTATAAGTTAAAACCGATTCTCATATAAAATCGAGAATCCTCAAGCTTTTGGAATAGAATGTAATTAATAAAAATCTTTTCATAAGTTACAATTTGTTACACAATTTGATTTTGAAAATCACTAAAGACACCCCGCCCGCTAGGAGGGAAGGTGCCCCCCCCCTCACTATTGCCGCGCGAGACCGCCCCCCCACTCCCCGTGAACCTCACCTTGCAAGATTTACACATCGACCCAAGACTCCCTTTCAATGGTTAAAGGTATCACAAGTGATAACGGGTTTTATTAGATTCTTATGTGTCATCATACTTACCTAAACGCTTGAAGTAAGTACTCCTGTTTAACGTACGTACGAGTCTAAGATTTCACTCACGTGTCGTTCCTGGTATGACGACCTCCACATCAGCCATCAAATGAAATTTGACGGCCTTTTCATCAGCCATCAAATGAAGTTTCACGGCCTCTGCAATGGCCATCAAATGAAAATTTGACGGCCTTTTCATCAATGGCCATCAAATGAATTTGACGGCCTCTCAATGGCCATCAAATGAATTTGACGGCCTCTGCAATGGCCATCAAATGAAAATTTGACGGCCTTTTCATCAATGGCCATCAAATGAATTTGACGGCCTCTCAATGGCCATCAAATGAATTTGACGGCCTCTGCAATGGCCATCAAATGAAAATTTGACGGCCTTTTCATCAATGGCCATCAAATGAATTTGACGGCCTCTCAATGGCCATCAAATGAATTTGACGGCCTCTGCAATGGCCATCAAATGAAAATTTGACGGCCTTTTCATCAATGGCCATCAAATGAATTTGACGGCCTCTCAATGGCCATCAAATGAAAATTTGACGGCCTCTCAATGGCCATCAAATGAAAATTTGACGGCCTCATCAATGGCCATCAAATGAATTTGACGGCCTCTCAATGGCCATCAAATGAAAATTTGACGGCCTCTCAATGGCCATCAAATGAATTTGACGGCCTCTCAATGGCCATCAAATGAATTTGACGGCCTCTCAATGGCCATCAAATGAAAATTTGACGGCCTCTCAATGGCCATCAAATGAATTTGACGGCCTCTCAATGGCCATCAAATGAATTTGACGGCCTCTGCAATGGCCATCAAATGAAAATTTGACGGCCTTTTCATCAATGGCCATCAAATGAATTTGACGGCCTCTCAATGGCCATCAAATGAATTTGACGGCCTCTGCAATGGCCATCAAATGAAAATTTGACGGCCTTTTCATCAATGGCCATCAAATGAATTTGACGGCCTCTCAATGGCCATCAAATGAATTTGACGGCCTCTGCAATGGCCATCAAATGAAAATTTGACGGCCTTTTCATCAATGGCCATCAAATGAATTTGACGGCCTCTCAATGGCCATCAAATGAATTTGACGGCCTCTGCAATGGCCATCAAATGAAAATTTGACGGCCTTTTCATCAATGGCCATCAAATGAATTTGACGGCCTCTCAATGGCCATCAAATGAAAATTTGACGGCCTCTCAATGGCCATCAAATGAAAATTTGACGGCCTCATCAATGGCCATCAAATGAATTTGACGGCCTCTGCAATGGCCATCAAATGAAAATTTGACGGCCTCTCAATGGCCATCAAATGAATTTGACGGCCTCTCAATGGCCATCAAATGAATTTGACGGCCTCTCAATGGCCATCAAATGAAAATTTGACGGCCTCTCAATGGCCATCAAATGAATTTGACGGCCTCTCAATGGCCATCAAATGAATTTGACGGCCTCTGCAATGGCCATCAAATGAAAATTTGACGGCCTTTTCATCAATGGCCATCAAATGAATTTGACGGCCTCTCAATGGCCATCAAATGAATTTGACGGCCTCTGCAATGGCCATCAAATGAAAATTTGACGGCCTTTTCATCAATGGCCATCAAATGAATTTGACGGCCTCTCAATGGCCATCAAATGAAGTTTCACGGCCTCTGCAATGGCCATCAAATGAAAATTTGAGAATCGCACACTATAAGCACTCGAGCTTCTTTCATCTTACATGTGACTAGCACTATGGCACTCAACTGGCCCATCGTTCCCACGCTTATGAACTCTCGGTTCCACGTTAAGCTAGGCGTTCAATTAGATCAACTTTCACCAATCGTATTCGTGTATATGTACTACCCAATATCGTTGACACCTCAACTCCATTTCTGCGACGTTCGTGTTTGCGGAATTTTACGTGTTGGGTAGACTTTTAGATTTAAATTTATTTGTTCAAATTTGTGGTTAGCCTAACCCAGGTCGTTCCTCCTCACTCAATAAAGTTCATAGTTGTATAACAGCTCAAAATGAAATCATTACGTCCCGTTGTCGCCATCGATATTGACTTCGCAGTTAACTCCACTGTTATTCGTTTATTCTAATCAACCCACCTTAGTTAACTCAGGCATTGTCCTAAAGTTCAATCTTAGGGGCGTATAATACAATGAGGTTCTCATAATCATAATACAACTATACTTATAATCTCTACGCTGCTGACTAAATTATAAAGTAACAGGAGGGGGAAATAACTCCGCCAAATAATCTTTAATCGCCTTACTAATTTATACATACAATTGTTCACGAAACCATTTACATCTATGCATGCATCTTGAATTCCTAACTATGTATTCAATAAGCAAGTTAGGCAACAAGATCCCGAGATATTCAAATAATTAGGCTAGCATGGCAACCTATACACTCAATTGTCCAAGATTTCAATTACCTTTACGCATGTATTACCAAGTCCTAACGATTTATTTCATCAAGTTAGTTAGGCAACGAAATTTAAGCATAATCAACAATTAGAATATCATGACGACCATATTTGTTCTACCGTATCTCCTAACAATTCATCCACGTAACCAAGCTAGAAGATAAGGTTTTGCATGTCTATCAACTAATCTCGCATACCAAGTTATACATACGATCTCTCATACGTTGGGTATAACTATGCCTAAATTTTCAATCATTACCAATTCGTTCTTATAACTAAGTTAAGAAATAAAGTTTTGAGCATACTCAAATTATTAAACATGTCTACCGTTCTTAGTCATATATTTGTCCATTAAGTAAATATTTATACATGCATCACCGTATTCGCTTATCTCATGTACACAATTTAGCTTAACAACATAATTTATACATGCTAAGACTAGCAAACTAGTACACAATCCATTCTTGCAAGTGCTTACCGATTAACACACCTACACATGCATTATCTATTTCCGTTATATCATGCATAAAAACAAACTTTAATGGTATAGTTTTTCCCATAATCATGCAATAAAACTAGCATATTAAATTCATTCATATAATCCTCCACCGACTAATACATCTTACACGTGCATCAGCAAATACATTATATCATGCTTACAACCAAGTTTAACAATGTCTCATACATGTTCAAATTCACATGCTATTAAGCAACATATCCTCATTGTTCACCAATTACAATTAACATCGTTAATGTTGGGATATCAATCGTTTATAATATATGAGAGTTAGGATGCTTACAACATTGACTCTCTCTAAGGGTGCATATCAACACATTCATCACATTGTATCCTAACCGTCTATCAACACGTTTAAGTCGAACCACCACAAAAACATTTACAACATCAACGTGACCACTACGGGCCATACATACATACACATGTTTGATGTCTTTACACTAAGGCCAACATATAAATGTTCCCAAGTAACCGTCATATATCATGCTATCATTCCACCATATCATAAGTGTTTCATATCACTACGCTAAAGACAATATACCAAAGTTCTCATGTCAAGTTAACAATTGTCCACCATCAAAGCCAAGTACTCATATTCAACACATCACATCACAAGCAACTAAAACAAGTCAACTAAAACAAGTGGTTTAAAGTATAATCCGAATCCGATATGCTCTCTAGTTATTGGCCGGGTATGTATACAGGGTGTACCAACGGCTAACCCTCCACCCAACCGAGTCCCATTAAGCATATTGGTTCCTTATTATACTCTAAGCCAAACATGTGCAATCCGTGATGTCATTAACTTGTTATAATACCGGGTGACCATAAAATAGTTGATCAGACTCTTTTAGGGTTGCCACAATATTATACTAAGTTAATGCCATAACTTCATTTTCCCCTAAATCATCAAACTATCACCAATCAATAACAACAATCCATCTCAACCACAATCAAGCTCAAATCAATGTACACATTAATCACATTGTACTCACCACACATTCATCACGTTGCACTTGTCACTACATAACACATTGTCACACCTTGTACACCACACATTCATCACATTGTCTCACACACATTATCACATTGTCCACCACACATTATCACATTGTCCACCACACATTATCACATTGTCCACCACACATTATCACATTGTCCACCACACATTATCACATTGTCCACCACACATTATCACATTGTCCACCACACATTATCACATTGTCCACCACACATTATCACATTGTCCACCACACATTATCACATTGTCCACCACACATTATCACATTGTCCACCACACATTATCACATTGTCCACCACACATTATCACATTGTCCACCACACATTATCACATTGTCCACCACACATTATCACATTGTCCACCACACATTATCACATTGTCCACCACACATTATCACATTGTCCACCACACATTATCACATTGTCCACCACACATTATCACATTGTCCACCACACATTATCACATTGTCCACCACACATTATCACATTGTCCACCACACATTATCACATTGTCCACCACACATTATCACATTGTCCACCACACATTATCACATTGTCCACCACACATTATCACATTGTCCACCACACATTATCACATTGTCCACCACACATTATCACATTGTCCACCACACATTATCACATTGTCCACCACACATTATCACATTGTCCACCACACATTATCACATTGTCCACCACACATTATCACATTGTCCACCACACATTATCACATTGTCCACCACACATTATCACATTGTCCACCACACATTATCACATTGTCCACCACACATTATCACATTGTCCACCACACATTATCACATTGTCCACCACACATTATCACATTGTCCACCACACATTATCACATTGTCTCACCACACATTCATCACATTGTCACCACACATTATCACATTGTACTCACCACACATTCATCACGTTGCACGTGTCATACCAATGACCATTGTGGCATGTCAAATCGTTGATGTATATACGTCTATATACTCAGAGTCTGTGTGCATCCAGCACAAATAGAGTGTCCACATGTCATCCCAATGACCGTTGTGGCATTCCAATCTCATTACAGTCCACCAACCGAATCCCATAAATCGGTCTCCCCAATTCCAACCACGAAACAAACATTCAACCAACAACCAAAACAAAATGTACATACACTTCGGAGGATTCTACTTTCAACGAGTCCTAGATGCTTATATATAGGGTCACCCGCAGCCTTCCCACAACATCTTAAACCCTTTGAAGGCATAATCGACTTCCATGTATGTACAACTATCCTAATCACAAAATATAATCATATGCGTAAACCATCAAACAATCAATCAAAACCATCCATCAATCAAACAATCAATCAAAACCATCCATCAATCAATAATCAATCAAACAATCAATCAAACAATCAATCAGTCAATCAATTAATAAGCCATCAATTAAATCAACCAAACAATCAAACAAGCACGTATGTGTACACTTTTCAGCCCGAATCTCAATTGAGTAGGGAGCTACGGAACTCACCTTGGTTCAGCAACAACAAGTTAGAATCAAGCTAAGTAGGTCCAATGATCGTCACACGTCCACAACCTATCAATATATATCACAATACAAGCCAACGTCAACACTTGGAACCCTAGGAATGACCTCAGCCCTTGAACAACTCTAGAGACTCATATATGACACTAATGGACCCAAATGAAGGTGTACAAGAAGGTACGGCTCGACCCGAAGACCATGGAAGATCAACAAGCTCAAACGAAGACAAAACAGGAAAACCCACTTTAGAGAGCACCATAAGTTACGGTGGTTGCCACCATACCTTACGGTGGTCTAATTTGGCCTAGCGTAAATTACGCCCAAGACCACCGTAAGTTACGGTGGCTTGGAAACAAGCCTTTTCTGCACGTTTTTGGCGTAAACAGGGAGTTGGGGCGTAAAGGAGGGTTTTTCACTTTCCAGAGGGGCGTAAATTACGGCCCAACTGGCGTAACTTACGCTGGGTACTGAACAAACTCGACCAGCTATGCCCAAAATCAAGAAATACGAACCCAAACACCCCCAAGCACCTCCAAATTGACCCCAAACTCATTTTTTGACCATTTTGAAGCTACAAAACATGTTACTAACCTAATTTGAACAAAACCCACCATTCAAACTCTTCCATAACACAAAACTAAGATCAAATCACACCCAAATCCACCCCAAAACCCTAGAAACCCAAATTTCGATTTTGACAACCAACAAGACCAAAGATGTTTAGATTCGACCAAGCAACATATAGTGATGATTTTGAGCTAAGAATCACTTACCAACACAACCCAGAGCTTCGATTCGGATTTGAAGCTTAAAACGTGAAGAACACTTGATTTAACCCAAATTACTTGAAGTTTGAAGATAAGGAAATGATATTTAACAATTTTCTAACATTTTGATGTTTACTAGAGCCTTAGATCCGAAATTTATGAGGAGAAATGATTAGTGTGTGTTTTGTGTGTGTGTTCTTGAGATTGAGAGAGAAAGGAGAGTGTGTGTGTGTGTGTGTGTAAAATAAGAGATAAGGAAATGAATGGGAGGTGGGAAGGGTTTACACCCCCACCCACAACTCTTGCACCACTAAACACTAGCCAGTTACCAAAAGATACCCCATCCAAACACGTAAATGCTAAAGTATCGTCAATTACACTATAGATCACAAAAGCAACTCGACTTTCATTAATAACATAAGTTTCCAAGTACCGATATTCCAATTAGATTCAAAATAATTTACATATTCAACAAAAGTCAATTAAGGTCAATATAGTCAAATGTCACGGGTGTTACATTATCGATGTACGGTTTTTGAGATAAAAGATTTTGAATGAATTAGAGAAATAAAAGAGAAAAAAAAAGAGTGGTTGAGATTTGAGGAGAGAGAAATAGAATTATAGTTATTTTAGGTAAATATAGAATAGATAGGAGGGGCATTTTGAGGAAGTAAATGTTGAAACTTAAAATTTTAGACAGGGGCTATTTGCTTTATAATATAGTATAGATGAGTATATATTATACCTATCCTTATCTATATCTTCAAAATCATATATACCACCAGATCTATGTAGATATCTGTATCATCTTTCTCAATTCATACATATATATCTATAAATCAAGAAATACGAACCCAAACACCCCCAAGCACCTCCAAATTGACCCCAAACTCATTTTTTGACCATTTTGAAGCTACAAAACATGTTACTAACCTAATTTGAACAAAACCCACCATTCAAACTCTTCCATAACACAAAACTAAGATCAAATCACACCCAAATCCACCCCAAAACCCTAGAAACCCAAATTTCGATTTTGACAACCAACAAGACCAAAGATGTTTAGATTCGACCAAGCAACATATAGTGATGATTTTGAGCTAAGAATCACTTACCAACACAACCCAGAGCTTCGATTCGGATTTGAAGCTTAAAACGTGAAGAACACTTGATTTAACCCAAATTACTTGAAGTTTGAAGATAAGGAAATGATATTTAACAATTTTCTAACATTTTGATGTTTACTAGAGCCTTAGATCCGAAATTTATGAGGAGAAATGATTAGTGTGTGTTTTGTGTGTGTGTTCTTGAGATTGAGAGAGAAAGGAGAGTGTGTGTGTGTGTGTGTGTATGAATAAGAGATAAGGAAATGAATGGGAGGTGGGAAGGGTTTACACCCCCACCCACAACTCTTGCACCACTAAACACTAGCCAGTTACCAAAAGATACCCCATCCAAACACGTAAATGCTAAAGTATCGTCAATTACACTATAGATCACAAAAGCAACTCGACTTTCATTAATAACATAAGTTTCCAAGTACCGATATTCCAATTAGATTCACAAATAATTTACATATTCAACAAAAGTCAATTAAGGTCAATATAGTCAAATGTCACGGGTGTTACATTATCGATGTACGGTTTTTGAGATAAAAGATTTTGAATGAATTAGAGAAATAAAAGAGAAAAAAAAAGAGTGGTTGAGATTTGAGGAGAGAGAAATAGAATTATAGTTATTTTTGGTAAATATAGAATAGATAGGCGGGGCATTTTGAGGAAGTAAATGTTGAAACTTAAAATTTTAGACAGGGGCTATTTGCTTTATAATATAGTATAGATGAGTATATATTATACCTATCCTTATCTATATCTTCAAAATCATATATACCACCAGATCTATGTAGATATCTGTATCATCTTTCTCAATTCATACATATTTATCTATAAATCTAAGAAAATACCTAGTATCAATTAAACAAACAAAAACCGTCCAAATGTTAAAAACCTAATTAAGAAAATAAAAATCTTATATTCACAACTAAAGATTTTTAGATAATGATTTCTTGTTCTTGTATGTCTTATGTGAAGCCGTGAAACACAGCCACATCCCACCTTTCAATTACAATGTATGAACTATGGTTGGTGTTGACTTTTGACCAACCACTCATGCCTTGCCACATCTCCACCCAACCCGACCTTATATTTCCATCCCATTAACATTCACCAACTTCAATTTAATATACTTTTGTTTTTGCTGTTGATTAAGCCGAAAGGAGAATCGTTATCAGGTTTTGGTTAATTAATAATTAAACTCAATCACACCTCTCGATTTCTTAAAGTTGACTTTTGTTTTCAATTTTGACTTTAATTTATAATATTACAATTTGTAGTTATCTATTTGAGAATTTTGTTTTAGATTTTAATCATTAAATAATTAAAAATTTCAACATTTTATTTCTAATTAATTTCTTCCATAAAATCTTTTCTTTTAATATACTAAAAGACAGTTGCTCTAAAAACTTATTGACCAATCACAACTCTCGATTTCTTAAAGTTGACTTTTGTTTTCAATTTTGACTTTAATTTATAATTTTTTGTTTTCTATTAGGGTTTTGTTTTTAAGATTGGGCTTGATTAAGATTGATGTATATATGGGTTAGGGTTTTTAGAACTGAGTGGATTTTGGTGGTGGTGGTGGTGGTGGTGGCCGGAAGAAGGAAGATGAAAGAAAGAGGGAGAAGGAGAAGAAGAAGAGTGCTTTTTATGTAGATAGACAATTATACCCTCACTAACGGATGTTAGTGTCATGGAATGCAAGTAATGAAAATAAAAAACCAAGGGACTGATAGCAACGGGAAAAAAACACAGGGCGTGAAATGCTATTATGGACAACCACAGGGACCATTTGTAACATTTTCTCTTAAGATTATTTATCTTATAAAGTCATACACTCATACATGGATAACTCATCCTTCCCATTTAAATCTCATACTATCTTTATATACATTAAAAGACAACTGACTTAATAGCTTATTAAGCAATCATAGTTCTCGAATTTATCAAATTGAAATTGATGATGTCATTATTAATTTAATTATAAATTAAAAATCCTAATATTCATTATCCAAATATATTAGTATATTATATTTAGGGGTGGGTTAAATAGAGTACAAGCAATCCAAAAAGTACAAGGGGATCAATCTCCACCGTTGGATCAAGCATCTTCTTCCTCCTTCTTCCTTCTTCTCCGGCGAGACTGCCGCTGCCAGCCACCACCTTCTTCTCCGGCGACCGTCACCACCTTCTCTTCCTTCTTCTCCGGCGAGACAACCACCGCCACCACTCCGGCGACATCTCCGGCAATCATCAGTTTCGTTTTCGGGTGGATACGGTACGGGCGTTGCCCTCATCCGTTCTAAACTGGTTGTCACCGGACGCATATGGGAATCGTATGAATTTGATGGGCGGCGATCCAAGAGATGGTGGCGGTTTGATACGGTACGGGCGAAGCCCTTGCTGCCGGGGCCGGCGCCGTGGTTGGGGTGGTCGGAGATGATGGTGGTGGTGGTGGTTGTCTCGCCGGAGAAGAAGGAGGTGGTGGCTGGCGGCGGCAGTCTCGCCGGAGAAGAAGCAGGTGGCGGCTGCTGGCCGGAGAAGGAGGAAGGCTTGATCTGAGCCCTTGATCGGACGGCCAGGATTGATCCCCTTGTACTTTTTGGATTGCTTGTACTCTAATTATCTTTCCCCATTATATTTATATTAATATTTGTAGAAAAAATCTCACTAATTTATACTTTTTTGTTTTCCATCAATAATTTACACTTTTTACCCTCACTAAATACATAATTTATAATTATTACAATTTGTAGTTATCTATTTGAGAATTTTGTTTTAGATTTTAATCATTTAATAATTAAAAATTTCAACATTTTATTTCTAATTTTTCTTCCATAAAATCTTTTCTTTTAATATACTAAAAGACAGTTGCTCTAAAAACTTATTGACCAATCACAACTCTCGATTTCTTAAAGTTGACTTTTGTTTTCAATTTTGACTTTAATTTATAACTTTTTTGTTTTCAATTACAATTTACACTTTTTAACCATTAATTTCAATATAATAGATAAATAACAATAGCTAATATATATCCAATAGAATAATAGCTACTATATATTCAATAAAATAATAGCTATTATATATCATAATTATACGTTCTATCATATAAATATAAAATTAATTACTAAAAAATAAATAAATTTAATGTAAATATATTAAGATTTTAAAAGTAATTGTACTATTATCCTTTTTTTGAAGTTTTTTTTAGTAATTTTCATGACACATATACGAAAAATAAGCATGTAAAAATGTAATCTTTATAGGAAACACATATAACATTGTCATATTCTAATTGAAATATTTAGAATATGTTTCATCTAAAAATAAGATATAATTTTTAAAAGTGTAAAATTAGAATGTAATATCATCTTGTGTAACACTAAATCAAATAAAATGATAGTGACCTATTATGATTTTCCAATATTCAAATATCGTGTCACAATCTACAACTTTGATGGACATATTATGATTTTTAAATATTCAAATATCGTTATGTATGTTACGGTAAACAACTTTAATGAACATATTTTTAAAAATAATTCACTAGTTGAGTTTTATAATGTAGATCAATTTTTTATTACTAAAAATTGTAAAATAGGTTTTAAATCATAATAAACTAACATCTAATATTGATAATGTTGTAAGCCCGTATATTTGACACGGACCTAAAATCTAGTACAATATGAAGCTACAATGTAAAGTGGGATTTGCGTCATGTAATGTCATATAAGCATTCAGAAAGCGCTTTCAAAAACTTAGAGTGGGGTTACCTGGCACGGCAGGACGACTTCACCCACGTGACAACCTAGAAATGAATTGAAGTGTTAAGGACTTAAGGGTGTGTAAATTAAAATGGATAGTCTCATTTATCGTCTACGATCGACTTTTTACCTTGATTAATAAAGCAGTTTAGGCAAGACCATTAATAAACGAGATATTCTTATCGATTAATGTTTTAGTATATACCTTGTGTACGCTAATCTATCGATCTCTATTGGCGGGTTAAAAAGAGGATTGCCTTTTCAGATTCTATATGCTATAATTGAATATTGCATTGTAAGTGTGAATGGTGGTGCAATCTTAACACGCATGAGATTCTAAGTATTGTTAAAGCCCAAAGTAGACAATCAATTGCTGTCTAGTATATAATTATATAAAGTATATACAATCAATTGCTGTCTAGTATATAATTATATAAAGTATATATAAGGCACCTCGAACTCTGAGCATACTGTCCCGTTTGGATGTCACTGCTCAGCTCGATGGAACGACCTTCCCACCCGCCGTTCAAAAAAAAATACATAACAAGTGTCATAGTTCAATATATTGGTGATCTTGGCAATATCTAGTCAGAATTGAAGAATATATATATTTTAATTGTTATATTAATTGCAAGAAAAACTTTTCTTATTGGCATAGAATGAACATGCATGCATGACCAACATGTGGCCGGACTCCTTTCTACATATAGTTTTTTAAAGTAAATATTGTGTAGTACAAAGTTCAGGTTATCAGTTGTAAATCGATAACGACTGAAATATATAAAGTTAACAGAGTCTTTCAATTTCAAGTAATTAAGTAAATTGATATGTGTACATAGTATATTTCTTTGTCTAGGACTCGATCAATAATTCGTGTATGAGAGGCTAGCTAGGTTAAAACACTAAAACTTTCCTGGACTCCTGATTGTCGATTATTAGTTTATACTCGTAACTGATATCATCTTGCTAATTATATACACTGTTGTAAAACTCACCGAGTCGATCCGAGTACTCGATGAGTACTCGCTACAAGGCAAGACGCCGAGTCGTCTGATTAATCCGAGTACTCCCCGAATTGGCCGCTTTGACCTCCCGAGTACTCACCGCATTGACCCGAGTACTCACAACTCACTAATCGGCCGACCTGGGAGCGTCTAGCGACTTCCGCAACCTTGTGTACCTGAGCTTGATATAATATATATGTTGAAACGAGCTAGTCAACTACAAGACTTGTTACTTAGTTAGAACCAACTTCCTAGCTAATAAGGGGTATGTTTGACGAAAATAACTGATAGCTTGCAAGCTAACTAGAGGCTTCCCCTAATTAAGTTGATGAGCTAAAACTCTAATAATGTGGATCAATTAAGGAACCTGATGAGCGTCCATTTAGTGATTATCTCCCCTACCATTTGGCCACATTTCAATGTCAAAATGAGTTTATAAATGTGAACTTTTGGTACTTAATGAGATCGAATATTAACGCAGGTTCACGGAAGATGCGAACGAGGGTAAATGACATCTATCAACTCAACTTATAGGCCAATGGACCTTACAAGACACAAGAGGGCGAAACATAAGTCAAACAAAGAATATCTGGAAGTTGCGGAGTAACCAGCGTCGCTGGTTATCCTGACCAGCCGTTAGGAGCTCCCAGCGCCACTTGGCGGCGAACAGAACTGACTTTGTAACATCCCGAACTTTTTGGTTAACGGTTGACTTGAGTCGTTAAGTCAACACTACGTGCCCGTTAAGTCTCTGGGAGATTTAATGATTATATGTGTTTAATGTACTATATGTGTAAGGCTTTAATGCCTTAATGATCGATGTGATAATGTGTTTAAGGTGTATTTATATGCCTTTAGGGGTGTTTGAAGTGTTTAATGAGTTGTAAGTAGTCCCTAAAGGTGTTTTGAGCTAAATATGAGCCGTTTGGAAGCTTGGGGACTAGTTTTGACTTAGGGCTAAACTTAAAAACGGGTTAAGGAGTTGTTAACTTGTCATTAGACTCAAAATACAGAGAAAACACTTTTCTTTTGAAGCCCTAGCCGTTCCCTAATCCCCATAGCATTCTATTGATCGATTTCATCGATTTCGGGTTGATTCGGAGAGATCTAGGGCTTATATTTCGATCTTCTAATCATCTTCAAGGTATAGATTGCAATCATTACTGATTTTTGGTCATTTCCATCTATTCAATTCGTTCATACCTGGTCTTGATCGATTATATGCTTTTCGTTGCTAGAATCGTTGATTTCGGGTTACCGGGTAACCGTTATTGCAATCTATTGGTGTGTTGGGGATTCCGGAAGGTATAATCTTGTTGTTACTGATATTTTTATGATATAATGGAGTCATTATAAGTTTCATATCAGATCTGGACCATAGGGTGTGTTAATCGATTGAAAATCGTCCGTTTTGTGGATTCGGTAACCTAAAACGTTTATTATTGTGATGCAAATCAAGTAGGGATTAATCAATGATTTCATTGCATCATTATGGTCTTAAAGTGATGAATTTTGAAGTATTAAAGTCGTGTTTATGATTTGGAGTCGTTTTGGTGGAGTTTCGGTTTGGATTCAATTATGTTTATGAGACGATTTAGGTCAAATCGGGTGTCAAATGATTTGTATAAGGTGTGTAATGAATCCATGAATCAATATATGATTTCATAGTGTCAATTGAATCATATTTTGGGTATATATGAACTGTAGGTGTCATGGTTAATTTCCATGGATGTTTGATGTTTGAGATCTTTTGTAAAACAAAGAGTTTATAAGGTCTGAAAATTCAGTCATATTGCAAAAATCGTATCTCCTTTATAATAATGAGTTAGGAGATGAATCTTACATTTTTGAAAAGTTCTTTGAGTCCCCTACATTTGTTAACGACACTTGATGGACCGCCGTATGGCTCATCCATCTAGTCGGGTGTGAGGTTCCCGTTAGGTCTTATGACCGCCTACACACAAACCTACACCTTATATGATATGCGTGACTTAGGTCACACCTAATGTGATGATATGTGATGATGAAATGATGATTAGGCACATTTAGGATGGTTAATCCTATCATGAAAGATGTTGATGCTATGATATGTATGTGATGATATGCGAAACGTGTCTTTAATATGAAAGGCTGCTTTACCAAGTTTTAATTGGACAAACGTTTTATTAACTTAGTGTTATCTTACTTAGCTAATTCGTTAGCTAACACTTGTTTCTTGAAATGTGTTGTCCCCTCAGGTTTAGCAAGCTAGAAGTGTGTTGATGAATAATGAGCGAGGCATGGGTAGAGTACTTGAAGATGCTTTTAGTCACCCATAGTTGCTGCTCCTTATAGACTTTTGATTTCGTTATGACTATTATGTTTTGTTAAGACTTGTATACGGTTGTTTTGTGTTGGGCAACCGTAGGATTTCCATTTATACTAATTTGATGATGTGACGAGTAACACCTTCTATTTTATGAACAAACCAAACTGGATTCTTATGGTTTGGACTTTTAAAACGTTATTCCGCATTCTTTAACACCGTTAGGTGAAAAGTTTTTGGAAATCCGTATTTTTAAACGACGGGTGTTACAAGTTGGTATCAGAGAAATGGTTTAAGTGAACCAATGACTATAGTATGCCATAGGAATTGGACTTAAACCGATAGAGATCAGGTTAGGCTTAAGTAGGTATGCTTAGCCTTTGAGATGAAATGCCTTAGGACGGGTTGGGATGAGTGAGAGTGTAGGAATAAGGCTATATGATGATTGTTTATTGATATGTGAATATGTGTTTTTGCCTTTATTCTTCCGTTCCATGAACCCTACGTTAGGATGTGAGGCTACATTCGAGTTGCGAAGCGTTAAAGATGTGCTTGGGATTAAGGTTTGGAGTTTGGAAAAGAATTCGTTTAAAGGTATAAAACATGGGGTACTTGGTCGGACTAGACGACATGCGGCGCATATTTTGGTCTGTTTTGGATTTACGACTCATTTAGCTTTGATTTCGCTACGGGATGATATATGAAGAATGGGACAAGTACCTACAGGTGGAGATTCTTCCTTATATCGCATGAGTGTAAAGGTGATGTTGATATCTTATATTTGTACAAAAATTTTATGTATGACTGCTTCTCAAGATAAGGAGTTTGTCCCTTAAGAAAAGTTAAGACGTTGGATGATGGAGTTATTTATAGTACCTTAAATCACAAGAAGTAGAAGTTTTCAGGAACATTCGGTTCCGAATTGATCATGTTTCTCGCCTATGTGATCTACTTATGTAAGGCAAAGATTATACTTCAAAAGTCGAGGCCACCCGTAGTTTCGAGATGTTCTATTAATGTTCTCGGTTTCGTTGCGATCGTGAGGTCGAACCTTATATTGATGTGTGACGAGTGCTACTTTTATTCAAAGACACCTTTCGTTTTGTTCTCACTTATAGGAAGAAGTCAATGTTTTCGATTGTGGGATGTATTTCTTTCTATAAGATAGATTTACGAATTGTACTACCATATGATGAAGTCGATGATGAAAGTCATGCTTAGGTTAATCATACGCTCGTTATGACCCTATTGAGTTTTGTAAGTCCCAACTCAATAGATGGCACTACCTGAAGACACCTCTATGTCGATGGTGGAGTTACTTTGCAATATATGCACTGAACTGGAGACGACCAGTTGCAGTGTGTATATACCAAGTTCTAGATAGATTACTTATTTAAATGACAATAAGTAAAGAACAATGCAATAATACAAAATACTTGTAAGATAACTTGATGAGACAATATGTAATTTTCAAGTGTAATTTATTTATTGATGTTAAACAAATTACAAGGTTGTTGCGGAACCAAGATAATACAAAGAATGTAAATATCCTAACAACCTATGAAATACAATTGATCTACACTCAGAATTTCTCAAGACAATCGAAACACTTAAAGTTGTGAAATGTTCCTTTTAGCGATTGAGAGAATATTGCACAAGTTCACCAAGAATATTGCAGGTTTGCAAAGTGTGAAGTGTTGTATGTTTTCACTTATTATTCTTGTTGTGCAATGACTTGTATTTATAGGCAAAGTTAACATTTGGGATGTTAACTTTAGCCATACAAATGTGGTTGAGATCATTTAAGGAATAACATTTAATTCCTTAAAAAGCAGTGTAAAGTCGCATGATAAAGCAACTTTACTCAACCACCTTTATGTACCTTTTATTACTTAAATAATAAGATAAGGCTTATTATCCGGGTAAAGGTACATAAAGCATATAAGTCAATTCCTCGTAATCAGTGTAAAGCTTTGTAAGAGCTTTCCACTGATGGTCTCCAGTTTGTAACTGACTAGAATGTCAACTGGGCTTCGCTGCCATTGCCATTCTCTATCTTCCATTTGTTGTCTTTGACTTCAACTGGAATGATTCTTCAACTTGGTCAGTTCTCAACTGGAGGAAGTCTTCAGTTGCGTTGAATGTACGGTGCAACTGGACTTCAATATATTTCTCGACAAATCATCTAGGTCTCCAGTTTCACTGGGTCTCCAGATGCAACTGGAGACTGGCCAGTTTACCAGGTGAACTGGTCCTAACAAATTCCCCCTATTTGTCTAGAAATATTGACAAGTCTTTTTCTAGTTCTTGTATCTATACAAGTGTGAACTGGAGAGACTTGTTTGATTTAAATCTATTTAAGTTTTCTAAGACATTTTTATAGATCAATAAATGCCTTAGGTTTTTCTTTTAGGTTTGTTAGATTTTAATCTATTATCTACCTTGTGGTTACAAACTGGTAACTTCATTTATACAAGGAAATGAAATTTATACAAGTTACAGAATGTAAAACAAAATACAAGTAGATAACTGAAAAGAAAGAACTTAATTAGATGGCCCTTCGCCAGTTCTTCTTCTCTTGGTCACCAAAGAAATAGGTTGTGAGTCTTCAGGGTCAATATTCAGCTTTTGCTCCAGGTTTTCTTTATGTTGAATCTTGCCCCTTAAGAAGTTCACCCAAGCTTTCTCAAACCTATTCTTTTGTGCCTTCGCATCCAACACATTCACCATTTCCACCCATTCGCTGAACCCATATTGCATAGCACCAGGATTGTCAGTTTTAACCAGTGGCCCTCTGGTATAACTAACTTCAACTTGAAAAACTTTGGTGTCTGGCTTGATTGTTACATTGACACCATTGATAGTACCACTATGTCTTCTGGTTGACATGATCTGGGAGTAATAGCTTCTTGCTTCAGATTCATTTGTTATTTTTATACTCCCAGCACCAGCAGCCAGTACAGCGGACTTAATGTCTTCATTAGATACCTCGCCAGTTGGTTCAACAAATGTGCTAAGGTCAGCATCTCTTGACAGTGGTCTTCTTGGTTGTGGAATCCTTCTTGGTGGATTCAACACCTTCTTCACAACCTTCTTAACATTTGCAATTCGTTTAAGAATCCCACTGGCCCTATTCTCCTTAGCCTTCTCCACTGAAATGTTCTTCAACTTGGTCAGTTCTCAACTGGAGGAAGTCTTCAGTTGCGTTGAATGTACGGTGCAACTGGACTTCAATATATTTCTCGACAAATCATCTAGGTCTCCAGTTTCACTGGGTCTCCAGATGCAACTGGAGACTGGCCAGTTTACCAGGTGAACTGGTCCTAACAAATTCCCCCTATTTGTCTAGAAATATTGACAAGTCTTTTTCTAGTTCTTGTATCTATACAAGTGTGAACTGGAGAGACTTGTTTGATTTAAATCTATTTAAGTTTTCTAAGACATTTTTATAGATCAATAAATGCCTTAGGTTTTTCTTTTAGGTTTGTTAGATTTTAATCTATTATCTACCTTGTGGTTACAAACTGGTAACTTCATTTATACAAGGAAATGAAATTTATACAAGTTACAGAATGTAAAACAAAATACAAGTAGATAACTGAAAAGAAAGAACTTAATTAGATGGCCCTTCGCCAGTTCTTCTTCTCTTGGTCACCAAAGAAATAGGTTGTGAGTCTTCAGGGTCAATATTCAGCTTTTGCTCCAGGTTTTCTTTATGTTGAATCTTGCCCCTTAAGAAGTTCACCCAAGCTTTCTCAAACCTATTCTTTTGTGCCTTCGCATCCAACACATTCACCATTTCCACCCATTCGCTGAACCCATATTGCATAGCACCAGGATTGTCAGTTTTAACCAGTGGCCCTCTGGTATAACTAACTTCAACTTGAAAAACTTTGGTGTCTGGCTTGATTGTTACATTGACACCATTGATAGTACCACTATGTCTTCTGGTTGACATGATCTGGGAGTAATAGCTTCTTGCTTCAGATTCATTTGTTATTTTTATACTCCCAGCACCAGCAGCCAGTACAGCGGACTTAATGTCTTCATTAGATACCTCGCCAGTTGGTTCAACAAATGTGCTAAGGTCAGCATCTCTTGACAGTGGTCTTCTTGGTTGTGGAATCCTTCTTGGTGGATTCAACACCTTCTTCACAACCTTCTTAACATTTGCAATTCGTTTAAGAATCCCACTGGCCCTATTCTCCTTAGCCTTCTCCACTGAAATGTTCAAACTCTTGGCATCAAATTCAGCTTCATCCTCAGGATAGTGTCTGTCCAGTTCAACATCCAGCATTTCTTGCAACTGGTCAACTATCCTGGGATCATTCTTGATCCTGACATACTCCTCCTTAGTGATACCCAAAAGATTGGCATCACTCATATCAAGCAACTTGATTTGTGCAAGATGTGTCCTGGCTTCAGCCTGGTTTCTTTGTTTCATCTTCTTTCTTTCTTTAATATCATTACCAAGTCTGGCCAGTCTTCTGCTATCACTATCTGAAACTGGAGAAAGTATATCAGCATTGCCAGTTTCTAACATTACATCAGTGGCCGGCTGGGCAGATGCTTCAACAGCTAAACCTTTTCCCTTATCCAACACATTCCCCCTATCACCTTGCTCACCAGCTTCAGTACTGGTAGCTACAACCATTTCCAAACAAGCTTGTCTTCCAGATGAAGATCTTCCAGGTGCAACTGGTGGAAGGACTGCACTTCTTTCCCCCTTGGAAGCATCTAGACCTGCCCTAATACCTTCCCATTCAGAGGGGTGAGATGGCAACCGGTCAAGAGGCTGCCATGATTGCATGTCCTTACACTCTTTGAAAATCCCACACATCATCCTGAAAGACCTCCACAAATGGTTGGTCTCCTTTGACTGAGTCAAGACATTGGCAGTAACTTGTTCTTGACCAGTTTTCAATTCATTCAAGATCTTGGAGTCTTCATCCAAACCAGAGACAACCTTTTCCTTCACTTCATCATCCTTCTTCTTCAAATTCTCTACTTCAGTTGTCAGTTTTTCTAAAGATTGAGCATGTAGAGATACCTGGGTGTTCAAATTCTCTATGCTGCCTCTCAACTGGTTGATCTCACTGGTGAGTGGGGCCAGATCAACCTGAGGAGTGGCCAGCTTGGTGATCTCAGACATCACCCTTTCAATCAATTGTGCTTCTCTAGCACCCAGCGTATCCTCTATCTTCTGACCAACTGAAGTCATCAACTGCTGTCCAAGTTCAGTTACATCTAGGCCAGGTTTTTCAATAAGTTCCTTTACCTGCCTTTCAATCTCCCTCAAATCTACTTCAGATGTTCTTACAGTGTTGCCAAGCAGATTGGAGATTGAGGTTGTAACCTTGGACTGAGTAAGGTCAAAGGCTTCCTTCAAAGTACCAGCCAGATTGTTGCAGCCAGTGACCAACTCATTTAGCTTTTTAAACACCAAGTCTTCATTAGATGAAAACTTGTTAATCCCCATATCAACCACCTTAATATTTGTTAAGTGATCTTTGTGGTATCTGGAGAAGGACTTGGTGTTTTTGTCAAGTGTCTTCTGAATCTCCTCCACCCTGGTTAGAAGGTTTTTGAGATCGTCTTGAATTGAGACAACTTGACTGTCCAGTGACGAAGGAGAAGGTGTCACTGGACCAGTAGCAGTTACTACTGGAGCAACTGGAGGAGGCAAACTTAAGGAAGTCTCCCCAGTTGTCATGCCAGCAGTTGAAGATATAATAGGAGTGGTGGATGAAGAAAGGACTGGAAAATCAATGTGTTCTTCATGCTGAGAATGCTCAGGTGTGAACAACGGCGTCGGTGGGGGTGGCATTTCTCGAGCAAATGAGAATTGCCCAGTTGGTGAAGGAGCGGAATAAGTTTGGAAAGATATATCAGTAGGCACATTTTCTTGGGAGGGTGAAAGTGAAATTGATGCGTCTGGAAGGGAGACTGGAGATGAAGGGTTTTGAGCTTGTACAGAAGCCTCAAAAATCTCCAAGTCTGTTTCAGTACCTTCAGAATCCGAAGATTCTATAAGGATTTCCTCGTCATTAACATTCATGTCCAGATCCATGAATGTAACTGAGGGCTGACCAGAAGGGTCAGTCTCCAAATGACCTTCCCCAGTTTCCTGGATGGGTGCATCTGTTGGTGGATCAGATACCGAAGTATCTTCACCAGGGATAGATGTGATTGGGGTTGCTTCAGTTATGGTTGCTCTATCCTCAACCATAACATTAGACGAACTGGAGGGTCCCTCATTATTTTGAGGCCCGCCCAGTTGCCTTTCTGACTCACCTTCAATAGGTGCATCAGTTGAAGCGAATGCCAGTTGCATTCGTTCTGGAATCTCGACCTCTCCAGCTTCAGATACCAGAGAGTCTAAATTCCTTAACATATCTGGAGCAGTGTACGGTGAATCTGTACTTAAATATGCTTCTCTGCCCAGAATATGTTTAAAACAGAGAGAGAGGAACCTTGAAAAGGGGATACACACACCCCTGGTGCCCTTCAGCTTTTGAACTAGGCTTCTAAACAGAATATCTGCAAAGTCCACTCTCAATCCGTTCCACAAGCAGTAAGCCATCTCTGCTTGTGAGGAGTTAATCTGGTCAAGTCCACCAGAACTCCCACCCATACTCTCCACCAGGTGGATGAAAAAATACCTCCATGAAGGTGTAAGACCCTTCATGGTCATCGCACCCTTCGTCTTCAACAATCCATTCTCCAAGCACTCTTTGTGTCCCATTTCAAGAAGTACTTGGCGAAAATTTATGTTTGAGGGCAAGACGACTGGAGATTCACCCTCTCTCCAGTAATTGAGGCGTAAGGCATCCCTCAATACGTCAGCGGACAAGGTACACTGGATTGTTCCATCCTTTAGTGTGAAACTGATGGAGGAACAATCGGAAGAAAGAACGGCAGTGTACCAAAACTCACACAAGTAGTTGTGAAACAACTTGCGTGGGTTTAGAGAGAATGAGGGTCCTATTGGAGAATCCTTCAAAAACTTTTGGATTCTACCAATAAGGGTATTGGACCCTTGAGATCCTTGTAAGCTTGCCATCGGATTATTTGGATTTAGTTTGATGACAGAAGCATTACCAGGAGCACCAGATGCCGGTTTGACATCTGGTGAAGGAGCATATGGAACAGTCAAGAGATTTACATCTCTTGAACGGGATGATCTAGGAGCCATTTGAGAATGAAATTGAAATTTGGGAATTAGGGTTCTTGATTTGTGAAGCAGAGAGAGAAATGAAGCAATTTTGATGATTGGAAGTAAATGAAAGAATGTAGAAGAGAAGTAAATAAGTTCGGAGTAAATAAGGGTATTTATAATGGATTCAAGATCCCAATGAAATACCAAAAACTATATTTTATTAAACAAAATCCTTTTTGTAGATATTTTCACAAATTGAGTTTGAATTTTGAAATAAAATAATAATTTGCCATGTCAACATTTAATGCTACCATGTCAGCATTAAATGCTACGACGGCTTATCTTACCCACGCGCCCACTCACTTTTTATTTTCCCAACACAAACAGTTGTCAAGTACTAAAATGGCTTTAAACACGTCAGATCACGATATCAAGTGGTTTAAAACACTCGAGTACCATCATGTGTCACAAAAATTGACCAAGTATTTCTAATGTTATAAAAATTAAGACAAGACTGAACCTGGTAACTGGATGTTCAGTCCAGTACCAGTTTCCAACTGGAGAGTTCTCCAGTTGCATTTTCAAACAAAAAATGAATTTTAGTCAGAAAATTATTTTGAGTCTTTCCCCCTAAAATGATGATCCAGAAATCAATTAGTGCCAAGATAGTATCACAACGGCGTTCGATAGCCTGGCGAGCAAAGATTATCTGGACCTCCTCAACTGGAGAACTTCATCAGTGTCACTGACGCGTTCAATAACGAAGAAAGCTCCAGTTGCAGAAATGTACTCTGCCTCGGCAGTGGACATGGAGACTGAAGTCTGCTTCTTGCTGGTCCAACTTACCAGTTTTCCTCCAAGGAAATGACAACCACCAGTTGTTGATTTTCTATCTATCTTACAACCTGCATGATCTGAATCTGAATAACCCATTAGATCTAATCCTGAGCCTTTGGGGTACCAAAGACCAAGATTAGGACACCCTTTCAGGTATCTAAAGATACGCTTTACAGCGTGCAAATGTGATTCTTTAGGGTTAGCCTGAAACCTGGCACATAAACATGTTGCAAACATTATATCTGGTCGACTGGCAGTTAAGTACATCAGTGAACCAACCATACCTCTATAGTCAGTTATGTTAACTGGTTTGCCAGTTGGGTCAGAGTCCAAATTCAATGGTGCTGCAATAGGTGTGTTTTTCGATGGGATTGAATCATATTTGTATTTTCTTAACAAATCTCTGACATATTTTCCTTGGTTTATGAAAATTCCATTTTCAGTTTGCTTAATCTGAAGACCTAAGAAAAATGTTAATTCACCCATTAAACTCATCTCATACTCAGATGACATGATTTTAGAAAACTTTTTACACATTGCATCATCAGTTGAACCAAAAATAATGTCATCAACATAAATTTGTACCAATAAGATATTACCTCTTTATTTCAAGATAAACAAGGTATTATCTATTGCACCTCTTTGAAAGCCATTTTTAAGAAGATGTTTAGTTAGAGTATCATACCAGGCTCTTGGGGCTTGTCTTAGACCATACAAAGCTTTGTTCAGTCTATAAACCCAATGAGGATGCATCTCATCGATGAAACCTGGAGTCTGCTTAACATAAACTTCTTCTTCCAATGTTCCATTTAGGAACGCACTTTTGACATCCATCTGGAAGACTTTGAACTGCAGATGGGCTGCATAAGCCAGAAATATTCTGATGGCTTCAAGTCTTGCAACTGGAGCAAAAGTTTCATCAAAGTCAACGCCTTCTGCTTGACAATAACCCTGGGCAACTAATCTGGCCTTGTTTCTTACAACATGGCCATCTTCATCCATCTTATTTCGGTAGACCCATCTGGTACCAATGGGTTCTTTCTTTAACCCTGATGGACAAGGAACAAGCTCCCAAACATTGTTCCTTTCAAACTGGACGAGCTCTTCTTGCATAGCTTCCACCCAGCTTGGGTCTGCCATAGCCTCGTCAATCTTCTTTGGTTCAATTAGAGATAAGAAGGTGACGTTTAAGCATTGCTCACTGGTGGCTCTTCTAGTCTGAACCCCACTATTTGGATCTCCCACAATCTGTTCAATTGGATGTGCTCGAGTCCATCTAGTGTAATGACTAGGCTGGTGCATAACAATATCAGTACAAGTCACCTGGCGATCTTCTTCAGTTGCAACAGCATCTGGAGAAGGATCAGCCTAAACTACTTCTACATCCTCATTAGAGTCAATGAGGTCACGATTTGCATCATGAAATTCTTCATTCAAAGGCATTTCTTGAAGAACTGGAGAAGTTGGAGTTTGAACTGGTGCTGATATTGGAGTGGCACGTACATCAGATCCAATCACCAATTCTTGTGGTAAGTTGAAATTGATGGAGGGATAAAATGATGTGTCACTGGTGCTTTTCTTCTTCTTAACTAGTTCTAATTTGTTGTAACTGGAAACATCTTCTGGTGAAACAACTGACCGATGAACTTGGTCAGTTTCACCAAAATTGAATGGAACGACTGGAGTAATATCAAGGCTTGGTCTCTTGTTGATTGCTTCAGTTGATTCAACGAATGTGACATGAATTGTCTCATGAACCTTTTGGAGTCTATAATTATAAACTCTAAAGGCCTTTCGAACATCTGAATAACCTAGAAATACCCCTTCATCAGCTTTTGCATCAAACTTTCCAAGCTGACTGGAATCGTTTAAGATATAAACTGGACAACCAAATACATGAAAGTATCCAATATTTGGTTTACGATTCCTGAGTACTTCATAGGCAGTCTTCTTATGTCTCTTGATGTAGACTGACCGGTTTTGGGTGTGACAAGCAGTTGCAACTGCCTCAGCCCAAAAACTGGTGGGAAGACCAGATTCAGATAGCATACTTCTGGCCGCTTCTATCAGTGTGCGATTCTTTCTTTCCACAACTCCATTTTGCTCTGGAGAGTGAACTGATGAGAAGTTTTGAGAGATGCCAGTGTCTTTGCAAAATGTTTCAAGTACCTTATTTTGGAATTCAGTACCATTATCACTTCGCAACTGACAAACTTTTCGAGTATACTTGAGCTCAATTCTTTTGATGAGAGAGATGATTTCAGCAGGTGCATCACTTTTGGATCTGAGGAATACCACCCAGCAATATCTGGTGAATTCATCAACCACAACTAGAGTGTACTTCTTTCCAGCTCTAGTTTGAACATTCACTGGACCAAAGAGATCCATATGTAGCATGTGAAGAGGTTCAGTGATGCTAAAATTTTGCCTAGTTTTGAAACTGGCTCTTTTCTGCTTGCCCATCTCACACCCTGGACATGGCTTTTCTTTATTGAAAGAAATTTGAGGTATCCCATCAACCAGTTGTTTGCGAGACAATTTGTTAATATTTTTAAAATTAAGATGGGATAATCTTTTATGCCATAGCCAGTTGGTGTCCTCATCAGCTTTGGTATAGAAACATTGCTTTTTTGGAGCTGGTTCCATATCCATGATGTACACATTTCCTTTTCTTGGTGCAACCATCCCCACTTTCCAATCCTTGTTAAATATGGTGCCTTGTGCAATATCGAACAAAACTCTGAAGCCATCATCACAAAGTTGGCTGACACTGATCAGGTTGTATTTCAAACCATTCACAAATGCAACTCTTTTGAATTCGACTTGTCCATTATTAAGCACACCATATCCTCCAGTCTTTCCAGATTGATCATTACCAAACGTCACTGTCGGTCCATCTTGGACAGTGAACTCTTCAAGCAGGGGCTTACATCCGGTCATAGTCCGGCCAGCAGTGCTGTCCAGATACCAGATATTCTTCTTTCGATCGCCCTGCACAACCACAAAAATCATCAGTTATTTTTGTGAACCCATCTTTTCTTGATGGGTTCACTGGACTTCACTACAGAAGTCACAGTTGACAGTTGTGGTGTTGAACTGGAGGCTACATCTGGAGCATTTTCACCAGCTCCAGGTGCAGGAGTAAAAACGATTGGTACTAGATACTTACTCCCCTTATTTTTACCAGATTTTGTTCCAGATGGAACATTCTTTTGTTTAGGTATTGAAGGGAGTGGTTTAATATTTTGTTTGAAAACTGGAGGTAATGTACCTCTTCCAGATTATTAATCCGGGCAGTACAACTCTGAACCTGTCGAGACAAAAGTTGGAGTTGACTTTCCAGTTTAACCAAAATATTATTTTCATCAGGCAACTGAACCTTGGACCTTGGTTCAGTTGGAGTTTTAGTCTGTCGGGTCTTGGGCACCTTAGACTTTTGAGGTAAAGGCTTGTTACCAGTGGCCTTTTTGACTGGAGCTTTAGCCTGTTTGGCTCCAGTTTTAACCTCAAAGGGGGTGGTCTCAATGGGTTCAGTTTCAACAGCTTCAGGTTGATCATAAGGTGTTTCAACCTTGAGAGCTGGAGGCAATGCATGAAGATCTGGTATGAGAGCTGCCATCTCCAGATCTCCAGATTTCCATGCATTCTTCTGGGCATCGATAGTTCTTGAAAATGCATCATAGTTTTTACCAGATGCTTTTACCCATGACTTGATAATCTTTTGTTCTTTTTCAAGATCAGAAAATAATTTTTGATTATCAAGTTCTAAAGCCTCAATCTTTAAAACTGACTCCTTGAGAGCCAACTGGACACTTTGTAAATCATTCAGTTGTGGTTTAACATTGTTCAGTTCAATTAAGATAGTGTCAAGATATCTTTCACTATCAGCTCTTACAGTTTCCACATAAGCTAAATCACCACTTAATGATTCAGCCAGGTCCAGTTTAAGTTCAGGGTCAACCTGGTTATCATAGTCACATACCTTTTTCAAGATGTTGTCCACCCATCTTCCAGTGATGACATCTTCTTTTGCCACATGCTGCTGCTGTTGATCTTCCAAGGCCATGAAACACATGTCCCTTTCATCTTCTTCATCAACTGATGAGTCATCAGAGTACTCCCATTTTCCCTCAGTTTGTGCAATTAAGCACTGATCCTTTTCCTTTTCCATGGACAGGAGGGCAATCTGGGCCTTAAGCTTCTTATATTTAGCTTTGTAGCTATCATCAGGCCGATTGAAATTAGGGACAGGGGGGCCAGTTTGGTTGTTCAACTGACTAGATCTGCATTCCTTCATAAAGTGACCTTTCTTACCACACTTATAGCATGTAAGATTGGTTTTATCCAGAGAGCTGGAGCTGGAAGCATTGTTGGGGCCATTAAATCTTTTAGATTTATGCTTAAACCTGTTAAAGGTTTAGCAATCATGGCGACCAGATCATCATCGTCAGTTTCATTACAACCATCACTGTTTTCAGTGGTCAGGCCAGAGTTCAAGAAACTGTTTAACATCTCCTTCATCGAGTGTGCCTGGACACTCTCTGCAGACATTAAGGCAGCACAAGGTCGCTCAGGTACACTAGCAACCTTGGAACTCTGGGCATGATTCATGGCATCTTGCTCAGCCACCAGTCTTGCAGCATTGTTATCTTCAGTGAATCTGAAGGCTCCATAGAGCGATGCAAGAGTATGGCTGTGCAAGGTTTTACCTTGTCTCAAGACAAGAACCATGTTTTCCCATTTGGAAGGAAGCATATCACAAAACTTCTCAAGAAGAATATCCTTATTCTTCTCTACACCCAAGCCTCTCAGCTGATTAATGAGGCTAGAAAATCTGGTGTATATACCAGTTAGACTTTCATTGGGCAAGGCAAAGAAGGATTCATACTTCTTGTTCAAGGCAACTTTCCTGGTGACAAGAGTGTCATCACCTCCTTCAAACTGAATAACTAATTCATCCCACATTGACTTGGCACTGGGGAACAACACAAGTGTTGGAATTAGATCTTCAGGGACAGCTCCAAGGATCATGTTCTTGAGTCTGGTGTCCAGATCAACAAGTCTACGATCCTCATCAGACCAATGGTCTTCGAGCTTTTCTCTTGAACCTCTTCTTCCAGTTGGATCTAGAAGAGGACTGACCCCAAGGGACATGGGTATATATGGTCCATCCTTAAGGATTTTCAACATATACCTTTCAATCCCACCAAAATGCAAAAGCATTCTAGCCTTCCATGTACCAAAAGTCTCACTGTTTCCATCGAATTTGGGAACAGGAGTGTTAGAATAGTGTACATGGACGTGGTTTGGGGCAGTAGGAGGAGGAGGGTTAGTATTAACATTTTGAAAAGGTTGTGCATTATTATTCAAGGGGGTTTCACCTGAACCAGAACCATTTCCACCTTCAGTAGTGTTCATCTTAGCAGATCTAGGCAAGTTTATTAGCCTTCTGCTCTGATACCACTTGTAAGTCCCAACTCAATAGATGGCACTACCTGAAGACACCTCTATGTCGATGGTGGAGTTACTTTGCAATATATGCACTGAACTGGAGACGACCAGTTGCAGTGTGTATATACCAAGTTCTAGATAAATTACTTATTTAAATGACAATAAGTAAAGAACAATGCAATAATACAAAATACTTGTAAGATAACTTGATGAGACAATATGTAATTTTTAAGTGTAATTTATTTATTGATGTTAAACAAATTACAAGGTTGTTGCGGAACCAAGATAATACAAAGAATGTAAATATCCTAACAACCTATGAAATACAATTGATCTACACTCGGAATTTCTCAAGACAATCGAAACACTTAAAGTTGTGAAATGTTCCTTTTAGCGATTGGGAGAATATTGCACAAGTTCACCAAGAATATTGCAGGTTTGCAAAGTGTGAAGTGTTGTATGTTTTCACTTATTATTCTTGTTGTGCAATGACTTGTATTTATAGGCAAAGTTAACATTTGGGATGTTAACTTTAGCCGTACAAATGTGGTTGAGATCATTTAAGGAATAGCATTTAACTCCTTAAAAAGCAGTGTAAAGTCGCATGATAAAGCAACTTTACTCAACCACCTTTATGTACCTTTTATTACTTAAATAATAAGATAAGGCTTATTATCCGGGTAAAGGTACATAAAGCATATAAGTCAATTCCTCGTAATCAGTGTAAAGCTTTGTAAGAGCTTTCCACTGATGGTCTCCAGTTTGTAACTGACTAGAATGTCAACTGGGCTTCGCTGCCATTGCCATTCTCTATCTTCCATTTGTTGTCTTTGACTTCAACTGGAATGATTCTTCAACTTGGTCGGTTCTCAACTGGAGGAAGTCTTCAGTTGCGTTGATTGTACGGTGCAACTGGACTTCAATATATTTCTCGACAAATCATCTAGGTCTCCAGTTTCACTGGACAGTTTCACTGGGTCTCCAGATGCAACTGGAGACTGGCCAGTTTACCAGGTGAACTGGTCCTAACAAGTTTCTTGAAGTACCTGCATGGTAACGAATGGTCCTTACCATGTCATGAACTTAAAGGATAAAGTTTAAAGTTTCTCTAGACCGTTCAGTCATTACGTTCGGTGATGACATTATTATCTATTCTAAGTATAATGAAGAACATCATGCTGTGTAAGGAACGTTACTACGATTTTCTACAAGTAGAAACTGACGAGTAAAATTGAAAGGAACAAGGTTCCATTTAATGTTTAATTCCATGACTATACGGTTATGGTAAGCACTTGTCTACAATGAGCCAGTGAAAGGTGATGTTTCTAGAGACGAAGATGTTGGTATTATGTGAGTGGATTCTGAAAATTCATAAATAACCAGCGTGGAACTATAAGTCTAAAAGTAAGATTTCGGTATCCGAGAACGAAATGACCAAAAGTTGTACTTGAGGAAGTTTATGAACCGTGGTGACATGCTCATTTGGATGCCGCCTGAAATGTGATCTGATCTATTATGATACGAGGTGTAGTAAATTTTATATGTTGACGTGTGATTGGGTTAAAAGCCAAGACTAGACACCGAAAGTTTGGTGGCAATTTAAAGAATTTGATGATCCTCTGACGGAAGTGAGTGGTCACGTCACCTTGGACTAAGAGACAAAGTTGCGTGGGAAGCTAAAGGTAATGATATGACATGAGCAATTAGTAGGCAAGTTGTTCAAGAATGTTTATTTCATGGTGAACTATTGCACCGTTTCATTGGACATGAAAGAAAAGATGTATGTTAAAGGAGTTCTCTTAAAGCGTGGAAGTTAGTTGTGGAATGTTTCAAATCGATACGACCGTTATGTAAATAATTTTTTAAAGATGTTTTGATAAAATATGTAGGAAATGGTGAACTCAAGTGATGCCTATCACTCCTAGTTTGGGGAAAGAGAATGAATGAGTTAGAAACTTGGTAAAATCATATGATTGTGTGATGGTGCCTCGAAATTTATTGTTGTGTTCATATGCAACAATGATTATGCCATAGGTGTTGGATGTCATTTCATGATACGACAAGTTATTGAAAGGAAAAGTGCAGAGCCAAAGATCATAAAGACAATAGTTCATAAAGTTGGAATTGTTAAGGAAGTATTTTGATTAGCTCAAAATTGTCTAAAGGTTTTGTGGTGAACAAAGGAAGCTTATTATGAGCAAAGTGAGTAATATGGTCTAACCATAAGTCTCTATGGAGGGATATGTTATGCATCGAAAGTATGGCGAGTCGACCCTTTGTTCAAATGAATTATGTGAGTTGTGATAGCAAGTTAGTAAGGATACGTGCTTGGAAGGCTTAACCGCCAAATGAATAGTATTCGCTGAATGTATTATGGGAATATATGTATGTTGAAATGAATTATGTGAGTTGTGATAGCAAGTTAGTAAGGATACGTGCTTGTAAGGCTTAACCGCCAAATGAATAGTATTCGCTGAATGTATTATGGGAATATATGTATGTTGAAATGACTTATGTTGATATGATGATGTTTAAAGTAGAAGTATATATGTGCATATAAAGTATGATTCTCATAATGACGGTGCTATGATATGTTTAAGATATGTGTTGTTGAAAATGTCGATGTTATGGCTTAATGATGTTATGTGATGACTTATATGTGGCACTTAAGTATGGTATGTCTAGTTCACTAGATACACGTATGAATCACTATGAGTTGTGCAAGTTAGTGGGACTAAACGTTAAAGTACATGTGGGATTAATTAGGTAATGAATGTACCTAATGTTAAAGCAATATAAGATGTGGGAAATCGTGCTAGATGTAATGCTAGTGCGTAAGACGTGGGAAATCGTGCTTGTTGTAAAGCTAGTGCTTAATATGTAAATTGATTAAAGATATAAGAATATGTGAGAAAGATGTACATGTAATTTAAGATGTGAGTATACGATGATATGATGTATATGTTGATATGAAACCAATGTGAATCCGTGGAGAGGTATGAGTATTGATGTTAAGGAGTGTTTGTAGTTGGCCTGGTTGAGATCCTTGGCCAAAAAGTAAAAGAAGCTTCATAGGAAGTTAATTGAGCTTGTACAAGTGGGATGGAATCATATTTATGGTGAAAGTTGATTTGAAAGTTATCCTCACCTATTTGATGCTGAAGTGATTCCGAGGACGGAATCCTCTTAAGGGGGAGGTATTTGTAACATCCCGAACTTTTTGGTTAACGGTTGACTTGAGTCGTTAAGTCAACACTACGTGCCCGTTAAGTCTCTGGGAGATTTAATGATTATATGTGTTTAATGTACTATATGTGTAAGGCTTTAATGCCTTAATGATCAATGTGATAATGTGTTTAAGGTGTATTTATATGCCTTTAGGGGTGTTTGAAGTGTTTAATGAGTTGTAAGTAGTCCCTAAAGGTGTTTTGAGCTAAATATGAGCCGTTTGGAAGCTTGGGGACTAGTTTTGACTTAGGGCTAAACTTAAAAACGGGTTAAGGAGTTGTTAACTTGTCATTAGACTCAAAATACAGAGAAAACACTTTTCTTTTGAAGCCCTAGCCGTTCCCTAAGCCCCATAGCATTCTATTGATCGATTTCATCGATTTCGGGTTGATTCGGAGAGATCTAGGGCTTATATTTCGATCTTCTAATCATCTTCAAGGTATAGATTGCAATCATTACTGATTTTTGGTCATTTCCATCTATTCAATTCGTTCATACATGGTCTTGATCGATTATATGCTTTTCGTTGCTAGAATCGTTGATTTCGGGTTACCCGGTAACCGTTATTGCAATCTATTGGTGTGTTGGGGATTCCGGAAGGTATAATCTTGTTGTTACTGATATTTTTATGATATAATGGAGTCATTATAAGTGTCATATCAGATCTGCACCATAGGGTGTGTTAATCGATTGAAAATCGTCCGTTTTGTGGATTCGGTAACCTAAAACGTTTATTATTGTGATGCAAATCAAGTAGGGATTAATCAATGATTTCATTGCATCATTATGGTCTTAAAGTGATGAATTTTGAAGTATTAAAGTCGTGTTTATGATTTGGAGTCGTTTTGGTGGAGTTTCGGTTTGGATTCAATTATGTTTATGAGACGATTTAGGTCAAATCGGGTGTCAAATGATTTGTATAAGGTGTGTAATGAATCCATGAATCAATATATGATTTCATAGTGTCAATTGAATCATATTTTGGGTATATATGAACTGTAGGTGTCATGGTTAATTTCCATGGATGTTTGATGTTTGAGATCTTTTGTAAAACAAAGAGTTTATAAGGTCTGAAAATTCAGTCATATTGCAAAAATCGTATCTCCTTTATAATAATGAGTTAGGAGATGAATCTTACATTTTTGAAAAGTTCTTTGAGTCCCCTACATTTGTTAAGAACTGAGTTTTCTCTCATTTGGTCGTCTTGTATGCCAAAAGTAGTCTACAAAACTGAATATAGTCAAAAGATGAAAGTAGTCTACAAAAAGAGTCAAGTAGTCTACAAAACTGAATATAGTCAAAAGATGAAAGTAGTCTACAAAATATGAAAGTAGTCTACAAAAAGAGTCAAGTAGTCTACAAAACTGAATATAGTCAAAAGATGAAAGTAGTCTACAAAACTGAAATAGTCAAAAATGAAAGTAGTCTACAAAACTGAATATAGTCAAAAGATGAAAGTAGTCTACAAAACTAATATAGTCAAAAGATGAAAGTAGTCTACAAAAAGAGTCAAGTAGTCTACAAAAGTGAGTCAGTAGTCTACAAAAAGAAAGTAGTCTACAAAACTGAATATAGTCAAAAGATGAAAGTAGTCTACAAAAAGAGTCAAGTAGTCTACAAAACTGAGTATAGTCAAAAGATGAAAGTAGTCTACAAAACTGAAATAGTCAAAAGATGAAAGTAGTCTACAAAACTGAATATAGTCAAAAGATGAAAGTAGTCTACAAAACTAATATAGTCAAAAGATGAAAGTAGTCTACAAAAAGAGTCAAGTAGTCTACAAAAGAGTCAGTAGTCTACAAAACTGAATATAGTCAAAAGATGAAAGTAGTCTACAAAACTGAATATAGTCAAAAGATGAAAGTAGTCTACAAAACTAATATAGTCAAAAGATGAAAGTAGTCTACAAAAAGAGTCAAGTAGTCTACAAAAAGAGTCAAGTAGTCTACAAAACTGAATATAGTCAAAAGATGAAAGTAGTCTACAAAACTGAATATAGTCAAAAGATGAAAGTAGTCTACAAAAAAATAGTCAAAAGATGAAAGTAGTCTACAAAAAGAGTCAAGTAGTCTACAAAACTGAATATAGTCAAAAGATGAAAGTAGTCTACAAAACTGAAATAGTCAAAATGAAAGTAGTCTACAAAAAGAGTCAAGTAGTCTACAAAACTGAGTATAGTCAAAAATGAAAGTAGTCTACAAAACTGAATATAGTCAAAAGATGAAAGTAGTCTACAAAAAAATAGTCAAAATGAAAGTAGTCTACAAAAAGAGTCAAGTAGTCTACAAAACTGAATATAGTCAAAAGATGAAAGTAGTCTACAAAACTGAAATAGTCAAAAGATGAAAGTAGTCTACAAAAAGAGTCAAGTAGTCTACAAAACTGAATATAGTCAAAAGATGAAAGTAGTCTACAAAACTGAATATAGTCAAAAGATGAAAGTAGTCTACAAAAAGAGTCAAGTAGTCTACAAAAAGAGTCAAGTAGTCTACAAAAGATCAAGTAGTCTACAAAACTGAATATAGTCAAAAGATGAAAGTAGTCTACAAAAAGAGTCAAGTAGTCTACAAAACTGAATATAGTCTAAAAGATGAAAGTAGTCTACAAAACTGAATATAGTCAAAAGATGAAAGTAGTCTACAAAACTGAATATAGTCAAAAGATGAAAGTAGTCTACAAAACTGAATATAGTCAAAAGATGAAAGTAGTCTACAAAAAAATCAATGAAAGTAGTCTACAAAAAGAGTCAAGTAGTCTACAAAACTGAATATAGTCAAAAGATGAAAGTAGTCTACAAAAAGATAAGTAGTCTACAAAAAGAGTCAAGTAGTCTACAAAATGAATATAGTCAAAAGATGAAAGTAGTCTACAAAAAGAGTCAAGTAGTCTACAAAACTGAATATAGTCAAAAGATGAAAGTAGTCTACAAAACTGAAATAGTCAAAAGATGAAAGTAGTCTACAAAAAGAGTCAAGTAGTCTACAAAACTGAATATAGTCAAAAGATGAAAGTAGTCTACAAAAATGAAAGTAGTCTACAAAAAGAGTCAAGTAGTCTACAAAACTGAATATAGTCAAAAGATGAAAGTAGTCTACAAAACTGAAAGTAGTCAAAAATGAAAGTAGTCTACAAAACTGAATATAGTCAAAAGATGAAAGTAGTCTACAAAAAATATGAAAGTAGTCTACAAAAAGAGTCAAGTAGTCTACAAAATGAATATAGTCAAAAGATGAAAGTAGTCTACAAAAAGAGTCAAGTAGTCTACAAAAGAGTCAAGTAGTCTACAAAACTGAATATAGTCAAAAGATGAAAGTAGTCTACAAAAAGAGTAAGTAGTCTACAAAAAGAGTCAAGTAGTCTACAAAACTGAAAGTAGTCAAAAGATGAAAGTAGTCTACAAAATATGAAAGTAGTCTACAAAAAGAGTCAAGTAGTCTACAAATGAGTCAAGTAGTCTACAAAAGAGTATAGTCAAAAGATGAAAGTAGTCTACAAAAAAAATATGAAAGTAGTCTACAAAAAGAGTCAAGTAGTCTACAAAATGAAATAGTCAAAAGATGAAAGTAGTCTACAAAAAGAGTCAAGTAGTCTACAAAACTGAATATAGTCAAAAGATGAAAGTAGTCTACAAAATATGAAAGTAGTCTACAAAAAGAGTCAAGTAGTCTACAAGTGAGTCAGGTAGTCTACAAAACTGAATATAGTCAAAAGATGAAAGTAGTCTACAAAAAGAGTCAAGTAGTCTACAAAACTGAATATAGTCAAAAGATGAAAGTAGTCTACAAAAAGAGTCAAGTAGTCTACAAAAAGAGTCAAGTAGTCTACAAAACTGAATATAGTCAAAAGATGAAAGTAGTCTACAAAACTGAATATAGTCAAAAGATGAAAGTAGTCTACAAAAAGAGTCAACTAGTCGGGTGTGAGGTTCCCGTTAGGTCTTATGACCGCCTACACACAAACCTACACCTTATATGATATGCGTGACTTAGGTCACACCTAATGTGATGATATGTGATGATGAAATGATGATTAGGCACATTTAGGATGGTTAATCCTATCATGAAAGATGTTGATGCTATGATATGTATGTGATGATATGCGAAACGTGTCTTTAATATGAAAGGCTGCTTTACCAAGTTTTAATTGGACAAACGTTTTATTAACTTAGTGTTATCTTACTTAGCTAATTCGTTAGTTAACACTTGTTTCTTGAAATGTGTTGTCCCCTCAGGTTTAGCAAGCTAGAAGTGTGTTGATGAATAATGAGCGAGGCATGGGTAGAGTACTTGAAGATGCTTTTAGTCACCCATAGTTGCTGCTCCTTATAGACTTTTGATTTTGTTATGACTATTATGTTTTGTTAAGACCTGTATACGGTTGTTTTGTGTTGGGCAACCGTAGGATTTCCATTTATACTATTTTGATGATGTGACGAGTAACACCTTCTATTTTATGAACAAACCAAACTGGATTCTTATGGTTTGGATTTTAAAACGTTATTCCGCATTTTTTAACACCGTTAGGTGAAAAGTTTTTGGAAATCCGTATTTTTAAACGATGGGTGTTACAGACTTACAGCCTTATAAATAGAAGAATAAACCCTTAGACTAAAAGGATAGCAGTTTTACAGCCATCAGACGTTACACATAAACCTTAGATCGATTTTGGCAGCCATCTAAGAGGATTTGGAACTTCTAACACCTCTTGATCTTCATCATCGACCTAGATCTTCAATCTTTCTTTACTTTTATTGTTGGTAAACAATGTCTTTAATCTTTTCAGACTTTGTTATTCCTTTAATAATGTCTGGCTAGTAGGCTGAATACTTATTTGGAATGATGTAATCATGTAGACTTTTATTTATCTTGTTTAATTGTTAGATCTGTTGGATTATGTTTATTGTTTATCGTATATCCATGGTTAATGAGTTCTTCATATTGTTCTTGGTTTTATATTTTGATATATTAGTTTAATTTTGATGATCGGTCTATAATCATTCACTAGGATTAATGTTATTAGGAAAGAAAACGCTAATCGGTCTATAATTAGTTTTAAAAGGTGATTCAGTTTTAACGGACGGATTCAGAACCAAAACGATTAGAATAAGTTGAACATGATGCTTAACAATGTCAGACACGATATAATGACATGGAAACGTGCACTATGACCACCGGAGAGAATTAATACACAGTCATGGCTTAAGAGTTGAGTATAGCTAAAGGTAAATCAGTAACACAAACTTAGATTGTAAGGCTTAAACAGTGAATTTAACGAGAATCTGTTTATAGGGTAGGAGTGAGTCTAGCGACAGCCCTACTACTTAGGTTTGGTGAATCTAGGGAGTATCTGAACCGTGAATAAGTTTTTCAACAGACTAGCAATAAATAGGATAATAATTGTCATATTACATGTGATCGGAGATGTCAAACAAGTATTTGTTTTAAATTACTGTTACTGCTTTTCATTTCTTAGTTTCTAGACTAAAAGAGGCTTCTCGCTAAACCAAGCGGTTGTGGCCTTCCTTTACTTTATTGTTTTTAGTAGTTTAATAGGAAATCGTGACAACCCACAACCGCTAAAAAACTGACTTTCAGCGACGACAAAATTCGTAGGAAATTCGTAGGAAAACGGGTTTACCGAGGAATTTCCGACCAAAATAATCCGTCGGAAAAACCACCATCGGAAACATTTTCTGACCAAGCTTTCCGACGAATATTTTATTTTCCGACGGTTTATTTCGTCGGAAATCCCTCGGTATATACTTTTAAAATAACTGCCAAATGTTCAAATATTAGTTATTTAACAACGTTTTTCCTACGAAATTGACGCCGCTATTTCATCGGAAATATATTTACATTTCCGATGCATTTATATCAAATTTTTTAGTCGAAAATTCCTCGGTAATATATATTACTTCCGATGAATTTCTCGAAATTCATTAATTTATATATATTTAATTTTGCAGAAATATTAATAATGTTGACAGATATTTGTATACCCAAATGAATTATAAAACAAAATCCACCAATAATTAATATTGACAAGAACACAATGGTATAATCTCATATCCAAATGTTAATCATAATATTCAAAAAAAATGGTAGGTATGGAAATTAATTGGTGCTTTTATATAGAATAGAGGTGTATCCTAATTGGTAGATTTGAGTTCACATTGATCATAGTCTAGAACCGTTGGATGAGATTGATATAATTTAAAGGTGTAGATTGATTTGATATGTGTTTGTTTGTTAGTACTCCTTATTTTTGTTATTTATTTAAAAACAATTAGGAAAAAACGTATAAATGGAGTATCCTTTTTTCCATCTTACACTGACATGCTATTTAGCTAACACTTATTAAGTTCGTAATATTAATTTAACATCAACGTGCAAACTGTGATGTGTTGTTTCTTGTTATATCTCTTTTTTTTCAAATCTAAAAGCGACATATATACACGACACGACTTTTTTTTTGAAAGGTGAATTTCGCTGGAAACTTCGTGTCGCAATTCGACAGCGAGAGGTCTAGCATACGTTGTCTTAACCGGGTCCGCGCTAGAGAGCTCACTCGAAGTAAAAATGATTGACTTATGTCTTACATTTTCCTAGGCCTTTTTATTTATAAGACTCCTTATTAAAAATAAATTATTATAGGTGATGTATGTTAAACCAATTATTTGTGAACATGGCTCCAAGCATTTATTTGTAACTACAAGCAAAAGATAGTAAAAATATAATTTATTCGTCGGAAATTAGTCGGAAATTATTATGTTTTCCTACGAATTTCCAACGACAAATATCAAAAGTAGTAGATTTTAACTGTTTTAAAAGCTTTTATAGACTTTAATAGACATATACATGTATATATCATCACAACAATGATTAAATGTATATAAACACCATAATACACATAGATACAGTTACATATACATATGTTAGTTTATATACACACATACATTAAACTATAACAACACAGACAATTATAACACATTTGGACATATAAATGATCACATATATCTCTCCATGTATACATATCAACTATATACGTTAAATGGACACAAAATGTTGCGTAAATATCATACGCATCAACAAATACCCAAATATACTCGAATTCTACACATGTATATCATCGTACGTGTATAATAACACTATTACATACACACATTTGAATGTGTATTGTACTAATTTTACACCTAGTCAACCGTGTTTTAATGTGTTTGTCTAAAAACTATGTGAAAACCTTGAGTTTTAACTATATTTAATAATTTTTGAAGGAAATTCGTAGGAAATTGGTGTATATTTCCGACGAATTTCTAAGGCATTACTTTAAATGTTGATAAATATAGTTATTCGTCGGAAAAATGGTTGGAAATAATTATATTTTCCTACGAATTTCTAACAAAATTTATAAAGAAAAATGAAAATTTTCTTGTTTTAAACGCTTTTACATACATAAATGGAACCATGCATACATATATCATCGCAATAATGATTAAATATATATAAACACCACTATACATATAAAAATAGTTACATTTACATATATTAAGTTTATCTACACATATACATATAAAAATAGTTACATTTACATATATTAAGTTTATCTACACATATACATTGAACTATAACAATCATACAGACCTATATATAACATTCATGAATACATTAATAATCACATATATCTCTCTATCTATATAATATATAATAATAATAATTTTAACATTTGCCCATATTCATATAATGGACATAAAATATTGCAAAAATAACATACGTATGACATACACCTAAACATACTCAAATTATACACATGCAAATCAACGTACGTGTATAATAACACTATTACATACACACATTTGAATGTGTATTGTACTAATTTTACACCTAGTCAACCGTGTTTTAATGTGTTTGTCTAAAAACTATGTGAAAACCTTGAGTTTTAACTATATTTAATAATTTTTGAAGGAAATTCGTAGGAAATTGGTGTATATTTCCGACGAATTTTTTTTTATAATATTTGTAGGAAATTCGTAGGAAACTGTCTAGGTTTCCGACGAATTACCTAGGAATAATCTTATCTTTTTATAAACATAAATTTTTCGTCGGAAATTAGTTGGAAATATTTATATTTTCCTACGAATTTCCAATAAAAATTATAAAACATACTAGATTTTAATTGTTAAAAAAAAAAGAATTCGTCGGAAATTCGTTAACACATTAATTTCGGTTTCGACATATTTCCGACGAATCTTTTTTTTTAAAACTTTTTTTACTTTTGGAAAATACATATATTTCGTCGTAAATTCCTTACAAAGTTAATTTTTTCCTACAGAATTTCCGAGGAAATGTTTTATTTGAAATTAATTTATATTTAAACTAAACGTTTCTAAGGTATTTCCGACGAAATATATTTTTGACATTAATTCCTCGGTATTTTGTCGCTAATGTGTGTATTTTAGTGTCTAAATTCCGACGAAAGTTAGTTTGTGGTAAATTCGTAGGAAATTTCTCACAAATGAGACAGTTTCTATTTATGTTTTTGTTTGTTTGAAATTCGTCGGTAAATCCTCGGAAAATTTCTGACCAAAAAAATTCGTCGGAAATTTCGTCGATGATACCCAGTTTTCTAGTAATGTAATTAGACTAGGTAGTGCAAGCGTCCTTGCGAACGATCTTGTACTTATCACTCACTATACTACATCTGACCGGGTTCTCTGCTCGTTAATTAAGTGTGTTTTTAATTTGAGGTAATTACTTAATTGTACAACTCTTTTTATAAATTACTTTAAGCTAGTATATTATTTCATTTTAAAAATTATTTTTATTTTTGTTATACAAAACACACATTAGGACCCTGCCCTTTTGCAAGTTCTTATGAGCAGTGGATATAGATATACATTAAGTTACTTTGCACATCTTAATTCATTTATATGATGAAACTAGCTCTATTAATTAACAATTAATATCCCTCAATTCTGCTAGCTAGCTTGAAAATGAGTTTATATATGTTTGTGCAAATTTATTGAATACAACGTAATATAACACTTATATACAAACTTTTATTTATAGTCTCCAGGTTACGTACATACATGTTACAAAGACATATATATGGCATTAACTAAAAGATATCGACAGAGAGACCCCTAAATTATAATAATAATAAAAAAAAGACGACATGCATGGCATTAATAAGGAAATATATTGAGTAAATTAGTTAGTTATTACACTTGATCATCAGCAACTCCATCTGCAGCCGGTTCATCATCATGCTCCGCGGTGATGTAAATCCTCACGTCTGGAACTCTTTTAAGAACATCTTGAAGCCAATCCATTATTCTGTTCACCAATCTACGTAGTGGTTCAGAGCAATAGGAGAAAATCGGTATCACCGGATAGACATACCAAAAAAGGATATGCGGGAGGACGATCAAGGCTACAAATGAAATGGTGAAAATGGCGGAGAATTCTTTAAACTGCAAAGATATGGTCTCATTATTGGTAATACGAATGGAGGTTGTGGCAAAAATGCAAAAGAAGAAAACAAGTAAACTGAACTTGAGCCAAGTGAAGTTATTGAAGGAGTTAAATGGATCCCATTCCCATGGTCTATTTGTAGCTAATTTCAACAAGTTCATGGCTATCAAGGCAAGATACCTTGCATCAAAGTCATACATGTTTTTTAGGGTTGATGAATCAAGCTAGTACTCATGCATGATTGATTTGTTTATATTTATAGCTAGACATTATGAATCGCTTTTTATATTTAATTGCTTCATATTGCTATTATTACTATTGCAATTTCCTCATGAAACCCTAAGGTACATGTGGCAGACAAGTAAGGCCGACATTGGCCAAAAAGCCTCCAATTTCGTTAATAATCTATTCGTTAGTGATTACTATTGCAATTTCCTCATGAAACCCTAAGGTACATGTGGCAGACAAGTAAGGCCGACATTGGCCAAAAAGCCTCCAATTTCGTTAATAATCTATTCGTTAGTGATTACTAATTGTGGATTACCTTCCTATAAATTTCTCACCTATCATTAAAAAAAATATATAAGGCAATGCATGCTAGCTAGGGTAGCACCCACTTCGATCAACAATATATGAGAAGATACGTTGCAATAATCATTATTTTCACTATTCTATAATTCGGCCGGGGATAGTGATATTATCCATATAAAAAGTTATGTATTACGAGTAATTAAATTTCATGAAGCCAATTCAACTAATTAATGCAGAAATGATACGGAGTAATATTTTACTTATAAAACGGGGGTTCAATTTTTGAATGGGTTCTTGTGAGGTTAGTTTTTTGGGAGCAACTCTACAGTGGTCGGAGCACGGTTAATTAATTATCCTTTTGTGTTGAGGTAGAGTTGTTGTCTGAATTGTTCCACTCGCGTTTATCTTGCATGTACGGGCCCTAACTCTTGCATGATGAGGTGGAATTGCTATCCGAAATGCACCATTCCAAAAAAATAAAAAATAAATTTCAAATCTTTTAACCACTTGGTCGTAGATCAAGTGGCCAGCTGAAGCCTTCTTTGGGGGAACTGATGAATTGAAGGGAATGTTGGTTTGGAGACCCGAGATCGAATCTTGATTCTCTGTGGTTTCGGGCATTTACCTTTTGAGCGCGTGGGCGTACGTGTTATCACTTCTGTTATGCAGGTGTACTATACGCGGGTTCCAACTTCTAGCATACTACTCATCTTGGATGTCACTGCTGAGAATCAAATCATTAACATTTAACACTTGTCATTCTAAAGAAAAACAAAAAAATAAAGAATAAAAAATCAAACTTCTCATATTTCATAACAAGAAATTTGACCCCGGGCGTTGCCCGGGATCGACGTTGTGTCATGCAAATATACATACAACATTATCTAAAAGCTTGGACACTTAAGTTTGTATCAAAAAAGTTAGACTAAAGTTAAAAAACTCAAAAGTTGAGTGGTAAAAATAAGAAACCTTAAAATGGTAAAAGTTAGAAGCCTTAAAATAAGAGATAGAAAGTATAAAAAAAAAGATTTAAAAATTAAAAAAAAAAACCGGAAAAGACTAAAGTTAAAAAACCAAAAGTTAAGTTGTAAATTTTTTTTTTTTAAAAGTATACAATCGTAAAAAAAAAACGACAAAATAGTAAATAAGACAAAATAACTGACGCCATTGCTACTTTAATTGTTATATATAATAATTAGCTCACCATTTAATAGTTAATTGCCAGCATATTTTGTTTTAATCATACTTTTTAATTTCAATTATAAAATTATGTTTAATTTAAAATAGATGAATTTTATGATATTTAAAATACACAAAACATTGGTACAACTAGTCAACTATCATCAATGAAAAAAATGATTTCAATGCAAACACTATTGATTAATAGCTAGATAGATATATAACGTCTGCAATTTAACTAATTTAGTTTGGTTCTCAACGCTTGTTTTATATTTAGCTAATTCTTTATGATATCTCTAATGGTATTTCAAATGTGGCCATACATACCCATTACCTTACCAACACATCAGTAAATTGTTTCATCATATTGAACTGAATTCAATTTAACTTCGATCAAGTCAATATACTGAAATTCAATTGTTTGATGTCACGACATCATCCATATACATTAAAATTTAAAAAATTAATTCACACATAACATAAACACATATACTAAACTAAAAAATAGTTGACCCCACATCGATCTACAATATGCTTTCGATATGTCTCTCAACATATTGGTGAAGCATATCAGGCGACATACCGAAACTCCAACGGTAACGAAATACCGAAACCTTCAATATGTTACATTATATCAAGCATATTGATGTGGCATTCTTCCATTGGAGATAACTTAAGTATGTTAATTGAAGCTGCAAACAAAAATTAAAGAGAGTCTATATACGCTAACAAGCATAGTTATAATTTTATATAAATATATATTAGGACTCCGAACTGAAGATATCAAATTTTAAATTCGTATTTTTTTAAAGTATTATTGAGGAATGAAGACCACCACTAATCCCATGGTTTTTGGGAGGCAGCTGCTACACAATTTCTGTATCAGTTTTGGAGAGATTCTCGCCTTTTCTTTTCACTACTTCTTTTGCACTTTATATACTTGTTTAATATCATAACCCTGACGGCGCAAAAAAGAGGCTGTCTTTTTATATTTTATATATTTTATTCCATGTCACAAATTAAGATTTGATCAGATATCTCTGATAAAGAAAACAAGATCTACTCATGATTTTTGTTTCTGTTTTATTGACTAGACTAAATAGGAAGTACACTAATTAAGAAAAAGAATTCAAGCTATCCAAGATTACAAGATAATGATATAAGTAACAAAAGAACGAAATGCATTTTTGGTCCCTGTGTTATCACACAATTTGCAATCTTGGTCCAAACATTTGCAAAGTGGCGATTTAGGTGCTATAAGTCGGCCTTTTTTGCATTCTTGGTCCAAACATTTGCAAAGTGGCGATTTAGGTGCTATAAGTCGGCCTTTTTTGCATTCTTGGTCCATTTTTAACTTTCCGTCCATTCAAAGCCGTTATACGCCCCATGTGCTAATCACGTGAGGGGTAGATTTGTCCATTCAATTCGTTTGGACCAGAATTGCAAAAAATAAACGAAAACCCTTTTATCCCACTCACCCCTTTAAAAACCCTATTTTCCCCCAAAAATCCTTAATAATTTTCATTTGTTTCACTCCAAATAAAAATTCCAACAGTAAGCAACTCACAAGCCATACAATGGTGATTTGTAGATGTGGATCTCCTTCTTTATTACGCACGTCGTGGACTGAGAATAACCCAGGAAGAAGATTTTATTGTTGTTCTAGAAAGGTAAAAGATTCAATATGTTATTTCGTTCTTAATTTAATTTGACCTAAATTTTTGGTTTTTTTTTTTTGAGAAACAATAGGGTTCAAGACATGGTTTTATCAGTTGGCATGACCCACCCATGTGTAGTAGATCTATCGAAATCATCCCGGGGTTGTTGAGATCAATGAATAGGTTTGAAGAATCGGCCAGAGCTAATGAGATTCAAGCAACAAGATACAAGAAATTGCTAGTGATAAGTTGGGTTTTTTTTGTACTTTGGATTATATTTTTCTGAGGTTTGTATGTTATTTGGTGTATTTTTTTTTGATGTAAAAGTGTAATCGATGTAGCTTCTTTGGGTATTTATATAAAAATGGTATTCTATTTTATCTTTGATGTGTTGGTAGTTTGAATTCAGTAAATTGGGGTAATTTACATTACATGCCCAACCAACATATTAAATGTCTGCAATATTGTGTCGATTTAGTTAAACTAGGAAATTGGGGTAATTTACTAATAGTAATATTACATTACATGCCCAACCAACATATTAAATGTCTGCAATATTGTGTCGATTTAGTTAAACTAGGAAATTGAAAACATTGGTCAAACATATATAACAAAACAGAAAAAAGCAAATGCATAGCAAGAACAATAACTTACCAAAATTTGTGCCATACATATATAGCACATATACTTGATTTAACAACTTAGTCAAAGATACAGATACTTAAAGAGTCAAAAGAGGAAATAAGCAACATTCGTAGACAAGTCTTTAGTAGAAACCAACATTATACTAAACAAAAGCAAATAAAGCAGTAAATCACTTTGCAGGCTTCTTGGTTGCACCCTTCTTCACTGCAGTTTTTTTTTGTCCCAACTTTTGAACCTCTACCACTTGAACTTGAAGTAGCAGGCCTTGAACTTGAAGCAGCAGCCTGGTACATGTTCTTTTGTTGTGCCCATCCTGCTTGCAGTTCCCACATTTAGTTAAAGCAGCTGCCCTTGTAAGCTTTCCTTCCTTCACCAACTGTATCTCTGCTTGACTCCTTCTCCTCTTCTTTTTAGGCCTCCCTATGGACACTTTCTGCTTGGGTGGAAGAAGTGAGTAAAGACCCTCAAACTTTGGCCATTCATTCCTGCCCTTAATTGGACCAATTGTAAAGCTATACATGGTCCTCCAAGTTGACAACCAATAAACATGATGTACATAGGACTCAGGAATGCCAACTACCATTTGATTGTTTCCCATGTCATTGAAAGTAGCCACTGCATGTTTACAAGGCATGCCAGTTAATTGCCATTTCCTACATGTACATGTCAAATCTTGCATATCCACTACATGTTGATCTTGCCAAGGACCTGCAACTTGAAACTTTGTACCAGCATTCCAAATAGTCTGCAGTAATATCCAACCAATATAAGTAACAAAACATGACAGTCTGCAGTAATATCCAACCAATATAAGTAACAAAACAAAAAAGTCTGCAGTAATATCCAACCAATATAAGTAACAAAACATGACAGTCTGCAGTAATATCCAACCAATATAAGTAACAAAACATGACAGTCTGCAGTAATATCCAACCAATATAAGTAACAAAACATGACAGTCTGCAGTAATATCCAACCAATATAAGTAACAAAACATGACAGTCTGCAGTAATATCCAACCAATATAAGTAACAAAACATGACAGTCTGCAGTAATATCCAACCAATATAAGTAACAAAACATGATAGTCTGCAGTAATATCCAACCAATATAAGTAACAAAACATGACAGTCTGCAGTAATATCCAACCAATATAAGTAACAAAACAAAAGACTCCAAATAGCCAATACCTTGTATCTTTCAGCCTCCTTCTTAATCACATCAAACATGGCAGTTGCAATGGGTGTTAATCCCTCAAAATGGCATACTGATACCTGTAATCACCCATGATTCTATCCTTTGCCTTATTCTTTGCTCTATAGATCTTATACTTTGAGAAACCTATCTCAAATTTCTGCTGGATTAAATCTCTAAGATGAGAAGTTTGCACTTTAGAATCTGGATGTACCTGTTCTTGAATCTGCTTAGCCAAAAACTCTGATGTGCATCTCTTTAATTCCCTAGCTTGAAGACATTTGTGGTTGTCTTTAAATGTTTTGACTGTCCAAGTCTGAACATCAGCATTAGGTTTGGAGACATGCAGTCTCCAAGGACAAGTTGTCTCCTTTTTTGATTCTTTTTCTTTATCCTGTTCTTTTGTCTTTTTCTTCACAAACCTAATTCCTGTTGGGGAATGGACTAAAACTGGCCCACGTTGTAACCCCTGAGGCCCAACTTTCTGACTTGGCCCAGCAGTGTCACTTGCCCCAACCTTCTCACTTGGCCCATCAGTGTCACTTGCCCCAACCTTCTTACTTGGTCCATCAATATTACTTGGCCCAGCAGTTTCACTAAATACAGGAATATTGCCCTCACAAATGACAGTGAATCTTCTATTATCATTTTTAACAATTTTCAAATGCCTTCTAGTTTCAACTGATAGTTGGGTGACAAGTTCTTTCATTTCTTGTTTACTACCAAATACTTGTCCAGCATAAAACTTTACAATATGCTTTTCTGGGTTTGTATTTTGCTCTCTTCTTAATATCTTTAAAGCAGCAGTCCTAGCATCATCACCTGAATCTGATTGACTATCGATATTGTCAAAATTCAATTTCTCAACCTCTAGATCATCAATTGGGCCTCTATTTTCATTTTTATCCCTTTGTTCTACCCATTCTACCTCACCATCTATGTTATCTACAAAATCAGTCATATCAACTTCCACATCTGTGATCTTGTTTTCCCCATCCATAATAAAATCACTCTCTCCTTCACTATCTTCATGTTGTTCAGTATCTCCTTCAGTATGTTGTTCACCCTCATGTTCTGCAGTTTCCATGTCATGTTGACCATTACCACTACCACTACCCTGTCCATTTTGGTCACCCTCATTTACATGCAAACCACTACCACTACCCTGTCCTTCAGTATGTTGTTCACCCTCATGTTCTGCAGTTTCCATGTCATGTTGACCATTACCACTACCACTACCCTGTCCATTTTGGTCACCCTCATTTACATGCAAACCACTACCACTACCCTGCCCACATTCAGTTTCACCATGTACATTGTCACTGAAAAATACCTCATTGAAAAATGCATCATTAAAGGGTTGCACAGTAAGAGCAACACTAGTTTGGACTTGCCCACTACCCTGCCCATGATCTGTTTCATTTAACTGTGGTACATCAATTTCTTCAGGGAACAATGTCTTCTTAACAGGGGTATGTTTCTTAAGCTTCATTCTAACAGGGGTAAGGGGCATGTCCTCAATTTCTTTAATCACAACATTCTTTGGACTTTGCAAATAAGTATTTAAATTTGTTTTCCTTTTTTCTATATAAATTTCTAACACATTAGGCTTGCCAACATACTTCAATAAATACCTAATATCATCATCATTACCTAGAGCATGAAGACCATAATCCAAGTCACTATCTGGAGCTTTAAAGTGATACCACAGTGGAACCTTCTCAGTATACCCTAGCTCTTTAACCATGGCATTGACTTCAAGTACAGAAAACTGGTCACCATCTACACAATCGACATAATTTACCTTCCCACCAACATATCTTCTGCCTGGATGCTTCTTAGTAAATGCCCCCCCGTGATGGATTTCCAAAGTAAAATAATTAGGGTTTTTTCCTGTAAAAATAAAAAATAATTAAATAATTAGGGTTTTTTAAGATAACAAAACATAAACACTTATATATACAAAATATCTTGATCACCAACTATATAAACACTCAAAAATGAAAACAAATTATTAAATAAAGAAAAAAAAAATCAGTAAAATAAAAAAAAAAAAAAAAAAAAAAAAAAAAAAAAAAAAAAAAAAAAAAAAAAAAAAAAAAAAAAAAAAAAAAAAAAAAAAAAAAAAAAAAAAAAAAAAATAATTAAATAATTAGGGTTTTTTAAGATAACAAAACATAAACACTTATATATACAAAATATCTTGATCACCAACTATATAAACACTCAAAAATGAAAACAAATTATTAAATAAAGAAAAAAAAATCACCGTAAAATTCATCAAGGAAGTCATGTCTGGCTACATTTCCTCGAAGAAACCACGTAGTTGAATCAAGAGTTGTTTGTGATTTTTCTGGATTTTGAATCAAAAGTTGTTTGGGATTTTTCTTCATCATAAATTTCTTTGATATTTCTGCTCATGTATGTGTGTGTATATATTGGGGATGTGAACTGCGAATGAAAAATAAATAGGTTTACAAATTTGGGGAAAAAGGGGTTTATAAAGGGGAGGGTTTTCGTTTATTTTTTGCAATTCTGGTCCAAACGAATTGAATGGACAAATCTACCCCTCACGTGATTAGCACATGGGGCGTATAACGGCTTTGAATGGATGGAAAGTTAAAAATGGACCAAGAATGCAAAAAAGGCCGACTTATAGCACCTAAATCGCCACTTTGCAAATGTTTGGACCAAGATTGCAAATTGTGTGATAACACAGGGACCAAAAATGCATTTCATTCTAACAAATATTATTAGAGTAATGATAAATATGTCTAACAAATGGGTATAAAAATATGTCTAATTCATTCAATCTTTAACTTCTACTATTTTCAACAATTATGGACATTTGCATTAATGCATTAATGTCACTCTGGACCATGGGACAAATCATTAGGAAATATCATTTCCTATCGACGGGAAAGCTTGGCAACGAAGCTTGTGTCGGAAGAGGTGGAAAACTAAGTTGTTCGGGCTTAAAGTCTTTAAAGCTGTAGTTAAGATACATATATTATTAAATAGTTGTATATTTATCATAAAATTTAAAGAGTGAGTTTTTGATACGAAAGGTACAAATTTTTTATGCATGTTAAATGTAACGTTAAGACTGTATTTAAATTTTTTTAAAGTTTTATTAACTTGTTGATTGTCATAAAAGTTAAATATTTTAGTTGTTTTTAGCTTATGTTAAAATAAAAACATAAATATTTGATTATACCACCGTACGTATGAATGAAAAAACAAATGACAGCACTGTATACGTGTTAGAACAATATTCATCCATAGTGGAGTTATCTCCGTAGTCTTCGGGGAGGAAGGTGATATCCCATTTCCTTTAGTTAAGTTCATGAGTTAATTACAGAAATCGTCCTTGTCGTGGACCTCTACTTGCAGCTTTCGTCCCTAAGTTTAATAAATTACAGTTTTAGTCCAAAAAACTTTGCTCTGTCAACACTTTTAGTCCTAACTACCAACGTCCGTTTAAAAACCCATCATGTGACCTGCACATGATGGGTAATTTAGTCATTTCATCTATACAAGGACCAAAACTGTAATTAACGTTTGCATCTACCTTTGTATACCAAGCCCAGATCTAAACCTATTTTATATCTATATAATCAACAATCTATAATTTCACAATTCAGAATTCAATCCAAACCTAAATCTAAAACATTATAACCCAATTATTATCACCCATCATGATCATCACTTATTACCTAATCTCAATCGCATTCATCTCAATTTACTTCCAATCTTCCATTATATACAATCTTTTAAAAGCCTTCAAATGATTTTGGGCTTTTCATATAATGTAGACTTCCGATTAAATATATTCAAATTAGTTGAATAAATAAACAAGAAGTTTGAAGAAAGTCGGTGGCTTACATATCATGGGAAATACCAACATAAGAAATTACGGAGTATTCAAAAACAAACATTCTTCATATCATCTTCATTAGTATATAACTAAAGTCCGTTTTCTTGAATTATTTGTACATAAATGCATGAAAAGCAGACTACCACCACCACATGAATATCACTATCACCACCACCATGCGAATTTCCGGCCACCACCTATATAATGTCAGATCTGAGAAGCTACAACCATTTTCAGATACATTTTCATGACAACTTCGTGAAGCAGCAACTACTTTGGCAACGTGTTTGGAGATAGCGCCAGATCTGACAATGGTGGCGGCGGATCTGATGACGACTTGTAATTTCAAGTTACATCAAGATCCGGCGGTATATATTAAAAAATGACGATGGCGGAGTAGATACTCGTCGGATCTTAATCACCATCACCACCGGGACTTCGCAAAACAACTTGACTGCACCCTTACTTTTCAAAAACCAGCGGTGATGGTCGTGGTGTCCGGTGGACCTACGGCCGGGAAATCAGTGCTTTATCATTATATGTTTTCCTTGAAATTTAGGGTTTTTAAGTTCAATTTTGTTGCTAAGTGAAGGTTACAAATGGATTTTGCATTTGATTTTTATTTTGATTTTGATCAGATCTATTGAATTATAATTGTAAGATTTGTGTTGTGATTTTGAGAAGTAT
>CM067167.1:146697006-146899506 GCA_034093135.1 Erigeron breviscapus | reverse complement strand
TCTTTAAGTTCTATGCCAAGAAATTTAAAAAATTTGATGGTGTGAAATTTAGGATTGATAAGAGTGGCTAAACCACTTTATCTCATGATCAGGCCACTTCTTTGGATTCTCCTATTTCCATAGATGAGGTTAAGGCGGCAGTTTGGGATTGTGGGTCTGAGAAGGTTCCTGGACCAGACGGAATTTCTTTTGGATTTATTAAACACTCACTGCAACTGGTCGTCTCCAGTTCAGTGTTTATATTGCAAAGTAACCCCACCATCGACATAGAGGTGTCTTCAGGTAGTACCATCTATTGAGTTGTGACTTACAAGTGGTATCAGAGCAGAAGGCTAATATACTTGCCTAGATCTGCTTAGATGACTACTACTGAAGGTGGGGATGGTTCTGGTCAGGGTGAAAACCCTCTTAATACTCCACCTGTTCAAAATGTTAATACAAACCCTCCTCCTCCTAATGCCCCTAACCATGTCCATGTACATTATTCTAACACTCCTGTTCCCAAATTTGATGGAAATAGTGAGACCTTTGGTACATGGAAGGCCAGAATGCTCTTGCATTTTGGTGGGATAGAGAGGTATATGCTGAAAATCCTTAAGGATGGACCTTATATACCCATGTCTCTTGGGGTAAGTCCTCTTCTAGATCCTACTGGAAGGAGAGGTTCCAGAGAAAAGCTCGAAGACCACTGGTCTGATGAGGATCGTAGACTTGTAGATCTGGACACCAGACTCAAGAACATGATCCTTGGAGCTGTCCCTGAAGACTTAATTCCAACACTTGTGTTGTTCCCCAGTGCCAAGGCAATGTGGGATGAATTAGTCATTCAGTTTGAAGGCGGTGATGACACTATTGTCACCAGAAAGGTTGCCCTGAACAAGAAGTATGAATCCTTCTTTGCTCTTCCCAATGAAAGTCTAACTGGTACTTACACCAGGTTTTCTAGCCTCATTAATCAGTTGAGAGGCTTGGGTGTTGAGAAGGATAAGGATATTCTTCTTGAGAAGTTTTGTGATATTCTTCCTCCCAAATGGGAAAATATGGTTCTTGTCTTAAGACAAGGTAAAACCCTGCACAGTCACACTCTTGCATCGCTCTATGGAGCCTTCAGATTCACTGAAGATAATAATGCAGCAAGACTGGTGGCTGAGCAGGATGCCATGAACCATGCCCAGAGTCCCAAGGTTGCTAGCATAATTGATCGACCTTGTGCTGCTTTAATGTCTGCAGAGAGTGTCCAGTCACACTCAATGAAGGAGATGTTAAACAGTTTCTTGAACTCTGGCCTGACCACTGAAATCAGTGATGGTTGTGATGAAACTGACGATGATGATCTGGTAGCCATGATTGCTAAAACCTTTAATAGGTTTAAGCATAAATCTAAAATATTTAATGGCCCAAACAATGCTTCCAGCTCCAATTCTCTGGATAAAGCCAATCTTACCTGCTATAAGTGCGGTAAGAAAGGTCACTTTATGAAGGAATGCAGATCTAGTCAGATGAACAACCAAACTGGTCCCTCTGTCCCTAATTTTAGTAGGCCTGATGATAGCTACAAAGCAAAATACAAAAAGCTTAAGGCCCAGATTGCCCTCTTGTCATTTGAAAGAGAAAATGAAAAGAACAAATGCATGATGGCAAATACTGAAGGAAAATGGGAATACTCTGATGACTCATCAGCTGATGATGAAGAGGAAAGGGACATGTGTTTCATGGCCTTGGAAGATCAACAACAACATGTGGCAAAAGAAGATGTCATCACTGGAAGATGGGTAGACATCATCTTGAAAAAGGTATGTGATTATGATAATCAGTTTGATCCAGAACTAAAACTGGACCTTGGTGAATCATTAAGTGGTGATTTGGCTTTTGTGGAAACTGTTAGAGCAGACAGTGAAAGATATCTGGATACTATCTTAACTGAACTGAACAATGTTAAACCACAATTGAATGATTTACAAAGTGTCCAGTTGGTTCTCAAGGAGTCAGTTTTGAAAATTGAGGCTTTTGAACTTGAAAATCAAAAATTAAAATCTGATCTTGAAAAAGAACAAATGATTATCAAGTCATGGGTAAAAGCATCTGGAAAGAATTATGATGCATTTTCTAAAACTATTGATGCCCAGAAAAATGCATGGAAATCTGGAGATCTTGAAATGGCAGCTCTCATACCAGATCTTCATGCATTGCCTCCAGCTCTTAGGTTGAAACTCCATATGATCAACCTGAGATTGTCAAAACTGAACCCATTGAGACCACCCCCATTGAGGTTAAACCTGGAGCCAATCAGGCTAGAGCTCCAGTTAAAAAGGCATCTGGTAACAAGCCTTTACCTCAGAAGTCTAAGGAGCCCAAGACTCAAAAGACCAAAACTCCAGCTGAACCTAGGTCCAAGGTTCAGCAGCCTGATGAAAATAATATTTTGTCCAAACTGGAAAGTCAACTCCAACTTTTGTCTAGACAGGTTCAGAGTTGTACTGCCAGGATTAAAAATCTGGAAGGAGGTTCATCACCTCCAGTTGAAAAACAAAATATTAAACCCCCCTCAAAACCAAAACAAAAGAATGTTCCATCTGGAACAAAATCTGATAAGAAAAAGGGGAACAAGTATCAAATACCAATCATTTTTACTCCTGCACCTGGAGCTGGTGAAAAAGATCCAGATGCAGTCTTCAGCTTAACACCACAACAATCAACTGAGACTTCTGTAGTAAAGTCCAGTGAACCCATCAAGAAAAGATGGGTTCACAAAAATAACTAATGATTTTTGTGGGTGTGCAGGGCGGTCGAAAGAAGAACACCTGGTATCTGGACAGCACAGCTGGCCGGACTATGACCGGATGTAAGCCCCTGCTTGAAGAGTTCACGGTCCAAGATGGACCGGCAGTGACATTTGGTAATGATCAAAATGGAAAGACTGAAGGATATGGTGTACTCAATAACGGACAGGTCGAATTCAAAAGAGTTGCATTTGTGAATGGTTTGAAATACAACCTGATTAGTGTTAGCCAACTTTGTGATGATGGCTACAGAGTTTTGTTCGATATTGCTCAAGGCACCATATTTAACAAGGATTGGAAAGTGGTGATGGTTGCACCAAGAAAAGGAAATGTGTACATCATGGATATGGAACCAGCTCCAAAAGAGCAGTGCTTCTATACCAAGGCTGATGAGGACACTAACTGGCTGTGGCATAAAAGATTATCCCATCTTAGTTCAAAAATATTAACAAGTTGTCTCGCAAACAACTGGTAGATGGGATACCTCAGATTTCTTTCAATAAAGAAAAGCCATGTCCAGGGTGTGAGATGGGCAAGCAGAAAAGAGCCAGTTTCAAAACAAGGCAAAACTTTAGCATCACTGAACCTCTTCACATGCTTCATATGGATCTCTTTGGTCCAGTGAATGTTCAAACTAGAGCTGGAAAGAAGTACACTCTAGTTGTGGTCGATGAATTCACCAGATATTGTTGGGTGGTATTCCTCAAATCCAAAAGTGATGCACCTGCTGAAATCATCTCTCTCATCAAAAGAATTAAACTCAAGTACACTCGAAAAGTCTGTCAGTTGCGAAGTGATAATGGTACTGAATTTCAAAATAAGGTACTTGAAACATTTTGCAATGACACTGGCATCTCTCAAAACTTCTCATCAGCACACTCTCCAGAGCAGAATGGAGTTGTGGAAAGAAAGAAACGCACACTGATAGAAGCGGCCAGAAGCATGCTATCTGAATTAGGTCTTTCCACCAGTTTCTGGGCTGAAGCAGTTGAAACTGCTTGTCACACCCAAAACCGGTCAGTCTACATCAAGAGACATAAGAAGACTGCCTATGAAGTACTCAGGAATCAAAAACCAAATATTGGATATTTTCATGTATTTGGTTGTCCAGTTTATATTTTAAATGATTCCAGTCAGCTGGGAAAGTTTGATGCAAAAGCTGATGAAGGTGTACTTTTAGGCTATTCAGATATTCGAAAGGCCTTTAGAGTTTATAATTATAGACTCCAAAAGGTTCACGAGACAATTAATTTTGGTGAAACTGACCAAGTTCATCAGTCAGTTGTTTCACCAGAAGATGTTTCCAGTTACACTCAATTGGAACCAGTTAAGAAGAAGAGCACCACCAGTGACACTTCATTCTATCCCTCCATCAGTTTCAACTTACCACAGAAACTTGTGATTGGATATGATGTACGTGCCACTCCAATATCAGCACCAGTTCAAACTCCAACTTCTCCAGTTCTTCAAGAAATGCCTTTTAATGAAGAATTTCATGATGCAAATCGTGACCTCATTGACTCTGATGAGGATATGGAAGTAGTTTGGGCTGATCCTCCTCCAGAAGCTGCTGCAACTGAAGAAGATCGCCAGGTGACTTGCACTGATATTGTTTTGCACCAACCTAGTCAATACACTAAATGGACTCGAGCACATCCAATTGAACAGATTGTTGGAGATCCAAGTAGTGGGGTTCAGACTAGAAGAGCCACCAGTGAGCAATGCTTAAACGTCACCTTCTTATCACTGATTGAACCGAAGAAGATTGACGAGGTTATGGCAGACCCAAGCTGGGTGGAAGCTATGCAAGAAGAGCTCATCCAGTTTGAAAGGAATAATGTGTGGGAACTTGTTCCTTGTCTACCAGGGTTAAAGAAAGAACCCATTGGTACAAGATGGGTCTACCGAAATAAGATGGATGAAGATGGCAATGTTTTCAGAAACAAAGCCAGATTAGTTGCCAAGGGTTATTGTCAGGCAGAGGGCGTTGATTTTGATGAAACTTTTGCTCCAGTTGCAAGACTTGAAGCCATCAGAATATTTCTGGCTTATGCAACCCATCTGCAGTTCAAAGTCTTCCAAATGGACGTCAAAAGTGTGTTTCTTAATGGAACATTGGAAGAAGAAGTGTATGTTAAGCAGACTCCAGGCTTCATCAATGAGAAGCATCCTCACTGGGTATATAGACTGAACAAAGATTTGTATGGTCTTAGACAAGCCCCAAGAGCCTGGTATGATACTTTAACTAAACATCTTCTCAAAAATGGCTTTCAAAGAGGTGCAATAGATAATACCTTATTTATCTTGAAAGAAAAAGGTAATATCTTATTGGTACAAATTTATGTTGATGACATTATATTTGGTTCAACTGATGATGCAATGTGTAAAAGGTTTTCTAAAATCATGTCATCTGAGTATGAAATGAGTTTAATGGGAGAATTAACATTTTTCTTGGGTCTTCAGATTAAGCAAACTGAAAATGGAATTTTTATAAACCAAGAAAAATATGTCAGAGATTTGTTAAGAAAATACAAATATGATTCAATCCCATTGAAAAACACACCTATTGCAGCACCTTTAAATTTGGACTCTGACCCAACTGGCAAACCAGTGAACACCACTGAATATCGTGGTATGGTTGGTTCACTGATGTATTTAACTGCCAGTCGACCAGATATAATGTTTGCAACATGTCTATGTGCCAGATTTCAGGCTAACCCAAAAGAATCACATTTGCATGCTGCTAAGCGCGTCTTCAGATACCTGAAAGGGTGTCCTGACCTTGGTCTTTAGTACCTCAAAGGCTCAGGGTTAGATCTAATGGGTTATTCAGATTCCGATCATGCAGGTTGTAAGATAGATAGAAAATCAACAACTGGTGGTTGTCATTTCCTCGGAGGAAAACTGGTAAGTTGGACCAGCAAGAAGCAGACGTCAGTCTCTATGTCCACTGCTGAGGCAGAGTACATTTCTGCGGCCAGTAGCTGTGCCCAGATTCTCTGGATCAAGAACCAGTTACTAGATTATGGTCAAAAGTATACAAGGACCCCAATCTTTTGTGACAACACCAGTGCAATTGCTATATCTCACAACCCAGTGATGCACTCTAAGACAAAGCATATTGACATCAGGTATCATTTCATTCGTGATCATGTTATGAAAGGAGACATTGAAATACATTTCATTCCCACTGACAAACAGCTCGCTGATGTTTTTACAAAACCTCTTGATGAGAAAACTTTTAAACATCTTATCAGCGAATTGGGAATGTTAAATCCTTAAAATTGGAGATTTTGTTATGAACGCGTCAGTGACACTGATAAAGTTCTCCAGTTGAGGAGGTCCAGATAATCCTTGCTCGCCAGGCTATCGAACGCCTTTGTGATACTATCCTGGCACTAATCGATTTCTGGATCATCATTTTAGGGGGAAAGACTCAAAATATTTTTCTAACCAAAATTCTTAAGTTTGAAAAATTACAACTGGAGAACTCTCCAGTTGGAATCTGGCAATGGACTAATCCTCCAGTGTAAATGTTCAGTCTTGTCTTAAAACTGGTGGTCAACCAGATTTTCATAACGTTGGAAAATACTTGGTCAATATTTGTGACACGTGATGGTACTCGAGTGTTTTAACCCACTCAATATCGTCATATGACGTGTTTAAAGTCATTTTTGTAAAAGACAACTGTTTTTATTGGGAATATGAAAGTTAGTGGGCGCGTGGGTAAGTTGAGCCGTCGTAGCATTTAATGCTGACACGGAGAATTAAATTTTTGGTTCAAAATTCAAATTAACTTTTGTAAAAATATCTACAAAATTGAGTTTTGATAATAAAATAATTCTTGGTATTTCATTGGGATCATAATTTTCCTTATAAATACCCCTTATTTACTCCGATCACATTTACTTTCTTTTACATTCCTTCATTTACTTCCAATCATCATCAAAATAGCTTCATTCCTCTCTCGGCTTCATAAATCAAAACCCTAATTCCCAAATTTTCAGTTTCATATTCAAATCTTTCAAAATGGCACCTAAATCAAGAAGTAGGGATGTAAATCTGCTTACAGTCCCTTATAATCCATCAAACAATGTCAAACGAGCCAGTGGTGCCCCTTCAAATTCCACATCAATAAAATTAAATCCAAACAATCCCATGGCTAGTTTGAGAGGGACTCAAGCCGCCGATACACTAATCGGGAGAATCCAAGCATTTCTTCGTGATTCTCCCTCGGCGAGTCTTTTTCCCTCAACCCACGCAAGATGTACCATGAGTACTTGTGTGAGTTTTGGTACACAGCAGAACTCTCCGAAGACTGTTCATCTATCTCCTTCACCCTTAAAGATGGATCAGTCGAGTGTACCATAACTGCAGAAACGTTGAGGGATGCTCTGCACCTCAACTACTGGAGACAGGGTGAGTCTCCAGTTGTGATATCCCAAAATATCAATTTTCGCCAGGTACTCCTTGATATGGGAAACAAGGAGTGTTTGGAAAATGGGGTATTAAAAATCAAAGGTGTTATGACAATGAAGGGCCTTACACCATCCTGGAGGTACTTCTTCATTCACCTAGTTGAAAGCATGGGTGGGAGTTCTAGTGGATTGGACCAGATCAACTCCACACAAGCAGAGATGGCTTACTGCTTGTGGAATGGACTCAGAGTGGACTTTACTGACATTTTATTCAGAAGCCTGGTAATTAAACTGAAGGGCTCCAGGGGATTATGCATCCCCTTCTCCAGGTATTTGTCACTCTGTTTTCTACAACTTCTGGGCAGTGAAGAATATCATAATACTCAATCACTGTACACTGTCCCAGAGTTGCTGAGGAATCTTGACTCCCTAACATCTATCGATGGGGAGGTTGAGATCCCTCAGAGAATGTTGCTGGCATTCTCTAAAACCGATGCACCAGTCCAAGGTGAGTCGAAAAGACAACTGGGCGGGCCTCAAAACAATGAGGGACCCACCAGTTCATCTGCTGGAATCGTGACCATTGCCGAACCCGGGCAACAGTCTAACCCCTCCAGCTCCAGCGTGTCTGTCCCTTTAACCATCTACCCTGGAGACCTCCCAACAGGTCCTTCAGGTGCTCCAAAGGCAAAAAGAACACGTCGCCCTAGGAATAAGTCAGAACTTGCCACTGACGGTAGAAACCAAGCCAGCCCTCCAGTTTCCTCCCAACAGGAACCTGGAGAAAGTCAAATGGGACAACCGCAAGCAGCCACCCTCGCAATTTCTGTAGGAGAGGGTGGTGAAGATAATACTGGGCTACCCCAACCCAGAATAGAGTTAGAGTCTGCACAAAGTGTCCATGGCCTATCTTCTGACACTTCTCTTGCACGAACTGACGACGTCTCTGGCCAGTCACAGCTGGAGACTGAGGTTCCAAACTCTACGACCGATGATGTTATGATTGTGGATAGAGCAATTATAACTGAGGCAACCCCAGTGACCTCTATCCCTGGTGAAGTTACCCTGGTAACTGAATCTTCAACAGATGCAACCTTCAGGAAACTGGAGAAGGTCATCTGGAGACTGACCAATCTGGTCAGCCCTCAGTTACATTCATGGATCTGGACATGAGTGTTAATGACGAGGAAATCCTTATTGAATCTTCGGATTCTGAAGGTACTTCTTCAGACATTGAGATTTTTGATTCTTCTGTACAAGATCAAAACCCTTCATCTCATGTCTCGCCTCCAGAAGCTTCAATTTCAATTTTACCATCTCAAACAAATGAGCATACTGAAACTCCATTTCCCACATATAACTATATGTCTGGAAACAGACGTATGGCGCCATCACCATCTGGGCAGTTCTCACTCCTTCGAGAAATGCCACCACCACCGCCGCCGTTGGACACACCTGAGCATTCTCAGCATGTCCAACAATTTGAATTTCCTGTCCTTCCTTCTTCCACCACTTCTGTTACTATTCCTCAACTGCTGCGATGTCAACTAGGGAGGCTTCTCTCAATTTGCCTCCTCCAGTTACTCCAGTGGTAGCTGCTGCTGGTCCAGTTACTCCGTCACTGGACACTCAATTTGCCTCCTTCCAAGCCGACATCCAAAACCTTATTCAAAAGGGTGGAGGATGTTCAGAAGGCAATTGATAAAAATACCAAGTCCCTCTCCAGATACAACAAGGACACCACCACAAATTCTAAGGTTGTTGATCTGGGGATAAATAAGTTTGCTGAAAATGAGGATCTGGTATTCAAGAAGCTCAATGAGCTGGTCGAAGGCTGTAACAATCTGGCCACTTCTCTAAAGGAAGCCTTTGACCTTACTCAGACCAAAGTCACTACTTCAATCTCCAACTTGCTGGGTAATACTGTTAGACAATCAGAGGTTGATTTGAAGGAGATTGAAAAGCATGTTAAGGAATTAGTTGAAAAACCTGGCTTGAATGTGACTGAGCTTGGGCAGCAGTTGATGACTTCAGTTGGTCAGAAGATTGATGATACGCTGGGTGCAAGAGAAACACAACTGATTGAAAAGGTGATAGCTGAGATCACCAAGCTGGCCTTTCCTCAGGTTGATCTGGTCCCACTCACTAATGAGATCAACCAGTTGAGGGGCAGCATAGACACTTTAAACACCCAGGTATCAAATCACACTCAGTCTATTGACAAGCTGACAACTGAAGTAGAGAATTTAAAGAAAAAGGATGAAGAGGTGAAGGAAAAGGTGGTTTCTGGTCTTGATGAAGATTCTAAGACCTTGGATGAACTGAAGACTGGTCAGCAACAAGTTGCAGCAAATGTTCTGACCCAGTCTAAAGAGACCAACCATCTGTGGAGATCTTTCAGGATGATGTGCACAATCTTTAAAGAGTGCAAGGACATGCAATCATGGCAGCCTCTTGACCGGTTGCCATCTAACCAATACGACTGGGAAGTCATAAGGGCAGGTCTAGATGCTGCCAAGGGGGAAAGACGTGCAGTCCTTGCACCAATTGCAACTGGAAGTGCTCCATCTGGAATTCAAGGTGTGATTACTCAACAATCAACTGGTAGAGAGATTGTGATAGCTGCCAGTACTGAAGCTGGTGAGCAAAGGATTGAAGAGTATGAAGATGTGATTGATAGGGGGAATGTTGATAAGGGCAAAGGGAAAGCATCTGATGAATCTGCCCAGCCGGCCACTGATGAACCAATGTTAGAAACTGGCAATGTTGATAGGCTTCCTCCAGTTTCAGAAAGTGATAGCAAACGATTGGCAAGACTTGGAGATCAAATCAAAGAAAGAAAGAAAATGAAACAATCAAACCAGGATAGTGGGCATGTAAGTGATGCTCACCTTTTGGGAATCACAAAGGAGGAATATGCCAAAGTGAAAAATGATGCAAGGATAGTGGGCATGTTAAAAGAAATGCTTGATATTGAACTGGACAGACACTATCCTGATGATGAAGCTGAACATGATGCCAGAAATCTGAACATATCAGTGGAGAAGGCAAAAGAGAATCGGGCCAGTGGGATTCTTAAAAGAATTGAAAATGTCAAGAAGGTTGTGAAAAGGGTCTTGAATCCACCAAGAAGGAACCCTCAACCAAGAAAACCACTGCCCAGAGATGCTGATCTAAGAACCTTCATTGAACCAACTGGCGAAGTCTCAAATGATGACATCAAAGTTGCTGTGCAGGCTGATGGAGCTGGGACATTTAAAATTTCAAATGAATCTGAAGCCAGAAACTATTATTCCCAGATCATGGCAACCAGAAAGCACAGTGGGGCAATAAATGGTGTCTTTGTAACAATCAAGCCAGGCACCAAGTTCTTTCATGTTGAAGTCAGTTATACTAGAGGGCCACTAGTTAAAACTGATAATCCTGGTGTGATGCAATATGGGTTCTCTGAATGGGTGGAGATGGTGAACTTTTTGGAAGCAAAGGCACAAAAGAATAGGTTTGAGAAAGCATGGGTCAACTTCTTAAAGGGCAAGATTCAACATAAAGAGAATCTGGAGCTGAAGTTGAACATTGATCCTGAAGACTCTCGTCCTATCTCTTCAGTGTCAAAGAGAAGGAGAACTGGCGAAGGGCCATCTGATTAAGTTTTCCTTCCAGTTTATCTACTTGTATTTTTATTTACATTCTGTAACTTATGTAAATTTCATTTCATTGTATAAATGAAGTTACCAGTTTGTAACCACAAGGTAGATAATAGATTAAATCTAACAAACTCAAAAAGAAAAACCTAAGGCATTTATTGATCTATAAAAATGCCTTGGAAAACTTAGATAGATTTAATCAAACAAGTCTTTCCAGTTCATACTTGTATAGATACAAGAACTGAAAAAGACTTGGCAATATTTCAGGACAAATAGGGGGAATTTGTTAGGACCAGTTTTACTATAACTGGCCAGTCTCCAGTTGCATCTGGAGACTACGAAGATTTGTCCAGAAATATATTGAAGTCCAGTTGCAACGTACAGTTAACGCAACTGAAGACTTCCTCCAGTTGAGATCTGACCAGATGAAGAATCATTCCAGTTGAAGTCGAAGACAACAAGTGGAAGATAAAGAATGACAATGGCAGCGAAGCCCAGTTGACATTCCACTCAGATACAAACTGGAGAACATCAGTGTAAAGTACTTACAAAGCTTTACACTGATTACGAGGAAAAGACCTTTATGCTTTATGTGCTATTACACGGATAAAAGGATTTATCTATGTATAAAGTACAAAAGGTACATAAAGCAGGTTGAGAAAAGTTACTTTATTCTGTAACTTTACACAGCATTTTAAGGAATTAAATGTTATTCCTTAAATGTTCTCAACCATATTTGTACGGCCAAAGTTGACATCCCAATGTCAACTTTGCCTATAAATAGAGGTCTTTGCACAACAAGAAAACAACTTTGCAAACCTGCAATATTCTTGGTGAACTTGTGCAATATTCTCTCAATCGCAAAAAGGAACATTTCACAACTTTAAGTGTTTCGATTGTTTAGAGAATTTCCAAGTATAGATCAATTGTATTTCATAGGTTGTTAGGATATTTACATACTTTGTATTATCTTGGTTCCGCAACAACCTTGTAATTTATTTAAAGTTAATAAATAAATTACACTTGAAAAATACATATTGTCTCACCAATTTACTTTACAAGTACTTTCTATTATTGCATTGTCTTTTACTTATTGTCACTTTAATAAGTAATCTATCCAAGAACTTGGTATACACTCACTGCAACTGGTCGTCTCCAGTTCAGTGTTTATATTGCAAAGTAACCCCACCATCGACATAGAGGTGTCTTCAGGTAGTACCATCTATTGAGTTGGGACTTACAAAAGAAAAAATCGTAAGCTCCTCCTTTTTAAAGTTGATTTTGCTAAGGCGTACGATTCTTTGTCATGGGATTTTCTTTTCAAAATCATGTAGGCAATGGGATTTAGCCAAAAATGGATTGGTTGGATTAACGGATGCTTATCGTCGGCCCGCACTTCTATTCTTGTTAATGGTAGCCCCACAAAGGAGTTAGATATACAAAGGGGTCTCAGGCAAGGCGACCCTATGGCACCATTTCTATTTATATTGCAAAGTAACCCCACCATCGACATAGAGGTGTCTTCAGGTAGTACCATCTATTGAGTTGGGACTTACAAAAGAAAAAATCGTAAGCTCCTCCTTTTTAAAGTTGATTTTGCTAAGGCGTACGATTCTTTGTCATGGGATTTTCTTTTCAAAATCATGTAGGCAATGGGATTTAGCCAAAAATGGATTGGTTGGATTAACGGATGCTTATCGTCGGCCCGCACTTCTATTCTTGTTAATGGTAGCCCCACAAAGGAGTTAGATATACAAAGGGGTCTCAGGCAAGGCGACCCTATGGCACCATTTCTATTTATCATTGCCATGGAGGGACTTAATGTCGCTTTGAATCGACTTGTACTTGATGGTTCTTTCACTTGTGCTTCTGTTGAAGGTACACCTATCTCTCACCTATTTTATGCCGATGACGCTATAATATTATGTGATTGGTCGTCCATTAATATGGAAGTCATTTGTTCGGTTTTGAAAACTCTCTATTTGGTCTCGGGCTTAAAGGTCAACTACAACAAATCTTCTCTGTTTGGGGTGAATGTAAAGCAAGACGATGTTGAATCTATGGCTGTCTCTTTTGGGTGTAATGCCGACTCTATCCCCTTCAAGTATCTTGGCATCCCAGTGGGCGAGAAAATGACAAGGGTCAATGCTTGGCGACCTATCATTGAAAAATTCGATAAAAGATTATCCAACTGGAATGCAAGTCTCCTTTCTATTGGAGGTCGAGCCACTCTGCTTACATCAGTGCTAGGATCCCTAGGTACGTATTACTGTTCTTTATTCAAAATGCCTCGTATAGAATAAATTCTTTTTGGGGCGGTAACAATGACAAGAAGAAGATGGCTTGGGTTAAATGGAACTCTGTGTTATCTAGCAAATCTGTTGGAGGACTTGGTTTCGGTAGTCTTGAGGCTCTCAATATTGCTCTCATTTACAAGTGGAGATGGCGAGGAATAATGCGTCCAGAGTTACCTTGGGCCAAACTTATTACCTCCATTCATGGTCCTTCTGTTTGGGATGATTTTATATATAAGGGCAGTGGTACGTGGGCTCAAATATGCAAGACATTTAAACATGTTCACGAGTCTACTCCCATCCCTCGTGAAGTGATTAAAAAACGTGTACATGATGGGTCTACTACAAAGTTCTGGTTTGACTCCTGGTTGGATGGTGACTCTTTCGCTGTTCGTTTCCCCCGCCTTTTTGCATTGGAAACGGATAAACTATGTTATATTTCCAGCAAACGCACGGACTCGAGTTGGTCCTGGTCTTGGCGAAGAGAGGTCCGACCAGGTAGAGAACAAGCTGAATTAGAGTCATTGTTAGATCTTATTGCCGAGTTTAAGTTATCTACCGGTAGTGATGTTTGGGTTTGGAATTACCGTGGTGAAAAGCACTTCCAAGTTTCGAATTTCCGCCACGCATTGGATAGCTTCAGACTCCCTGCCGAAAACTTTACCATTGTGTGGAATTCTTGGTTACCGAAAAAAGTGAATATATTTATATGGCGTCTCCTACGTGACCGTCTTCCCTCTCGCATCAACTTGGCTTTACGCAAGGTCCCCAATATGCCACTGGCCTGCCCCATTTGTTTTTCAGGTTTAGATATGGTTGAGCACACCTTTAACACATGTAGGATTGCTCGTGAAACCAGGGAGTATCTTTCGTGTTGGTTGCAGACACGAATTCCAGAGAGTAATCCAAATGAATTATTGGCTTGGACTGATAGCGTGTATTGCATTTCATCCTACAAGCAGCTCATAGAATGTATCATATCGATCTAGTGGTGGCTCTTATGGAAGAACAGAAACCAAGCAACATTTTCTTTGGAACATGACACTAGCGAGAACATCTTTCATTCTATTGTATCTATTTCTTATTTATGGGCGTCGTCCCGTTGTAACAAGTTTACTCTCTCGTGGCCACTATGGCAGATTAGTCCATCTTATTTGATGTAAACTTTTATATTTCTTCGGCCTCTTGCCGAATGATTCTTTTTATTAATGAAATTACTGTTGTTCAAAAAAAAAAGAGCACTGAGAGTCCAACCACTCCAAGTCCTAATCAATATTACTATAGAACTCAGAAGAACCTTCCCCAACCACTTAAAAAACAAATCCTACACAATATCATCATCAGTATCACCATTTAACTTTACACTTTATAATAATAAAAAATACTACCGTTAATAAGAGTGCAAAAAAAAGGCCAAATTAAATGGGCTCGTGAAAATAAAGCAGTTTGAATCATCACGTCAGAAAATGATGTTGTGGACTGTACAGGAGGAAGGTCGGGGACATTCCACATTGGGAGCCATATTTAATTTTAGTCGATCTGATATATGTGTTGCCTATCAAATTCGCCAAAACTAATACTCCGTACGTAATAAATAGTCAAAAATATGTACGAGTATTTGTAATTTATAAACTTAAACATGATTCTTTACATAATCTTGCCCAAACAGCAACCATATATTAGAGAGATGACGCATTAGCTTAAGTACATGTTGACTTACGTAAACCATTATATGTTAAAAAGCCGCTCCACACGGATCATAAAAGACTGCGTAATAATTAACCCACTATGCATGTGAGTAGAATCTAGACTGTCATTAGCCTCTAATGTGGAGTATTACATTATTGAAGATACTTATAAATTAGAGATAGCAAGATCCTTGTTGAATTCCTTTCTCTTTTATAGTATATGTTTAGTACTTTCAAGTTAATATTTAATGTATCTATGTCGGTTGTACAAAAAGAAGATGTTTCTTTATTTTCTATTAATTGCTTTAATTAACATATTTCGCTGGTTCACAGCAGTAGTGGGTGGTGTAATATTTTAGGTGTGGACATATGTCGATCCGCACAAATGAGATTCCAGAAAACAAACCTAAAGACTAAATAAAGCTCCTTCCTTAAAATGGCCACGTTAAGTTAATCAAACAATATCTAATACTATCTTATAAATCATTTTGCCCCTTTTTTTTTTAAAGAAAAGATGATTTGAACTACCCAAAATACCCCTATTTCTTATTCACTAATTTAAACATCTCTACCAAATATACCTATAATAACATTGAATCTCAACCACTCATTTTTTCTCTCTCCTCAAATCTCAACCACTCATTTTTTCTCTCTCCTCCATAAATCATTTTATTCCTCTAATTCATTCAAAATCTTTTATCTCAAAAACCGTATATCGATAAATTATAAAAATTGTATGGGTGTTCTTAAAATTTCATGCTCTTTCATTAGAAATGTCATTCGATATACTTTCGACGAATTTTTAAATCCGATGGCGGAGCCCGTACGGCTAAAACATTTGGCTATCACACTCTATAACTTATCACCTCCTATGACCTATCACCCCACCATCTCACCGCCGCAACGCGCGGGCACTATCTCTCGTATTTATTTAAATCTCAAGTGGTCTATACATATCTAAATCTCAAGTGGTCTTTTTAGATGGCTTTTTGGATATATGGAATGAAGGAAGGATATATACGGCCAGTCAACATGTATGTAAGTGTAGACCTTAGCATCCGTTTCTTTCTGGGATATTATATCCCTAACGGTAAATCTATTAAAATGTTTATAATTTTAATCCATTAACAATCCACGTCATAAATTATTTTACATACTTTTCAAAACGTTCCAGATTTTAAACCCGTTTCAAGCCATATAAGTATCAAGAGATTCATCATTATGGTTTAATTTTTTTGTACCTTTATTTTAATTAGTATTTCACTTATTTATAAATAAAGTTTTTGATCAACTAAACTTAAGGACGTTATATAATGAACAAAGCTCCAACATTATCCTTCATTTTAAATAGTACTTCACTACAACAAAGTAGCATTTCTATACACTTCTCTTTATGCACTTTCAAAAAATGCATAAATATTTTTCTATTGATTTACATCTATGACTGTGTACAAATTTTAAACATATAACAAAATAAAAAAACATCATTGTGATGGATAAACATCATTGTTTCTATGGTGTAACAACCGTAACCAACAAAGCTAATTAAGCCTTTTTCTAACAGCCATATTAGGAACTATCTTCAGTAATGTTCTTGCCCTGATATAACGTATATTTAATTTAACTTAATCAATCCAAGGTTGGCTTATTGAGCATAATATCTATATGAAACTGAATCTTTAAAACACCTGGATGTATATATATAAAGAAAAGGGTCAAAATTATATCTTCTCCAGAAAAATCATTCTCTATCTCAGCTGGCAGAACTGCCTTGTCCTTCAACCTTCAAATGTACATGTAAGAAAAGAATCGCACAACAAATAAACTGTTGAATTCTACACAATGCACAACATCATGCCTATCACATAAATGCATACTAAAAACCGTACTTCATGTTTTATAAATGTTAAGCATCCCAGCTATAACTCACAAAGTTTTACTCCCGGAAAACACCAATAAGTTGACAACTACTCTGTGCAACCACTTTTGTACCTTTTCAAGACTGGCTAACATACAGAACAGGGACCAAACCAGCCATCTTCCCATCCCGGCCAGGGCGTTTCTTCTTCACCTGCAGTAGGGTTAAAATGTCCCAATGTCAAATAATTAACACATAATATAACCATCATCATAAATGTATGCCACAAATACAATAGAGGTTTCAAAATGTGCAAAGGGGACAGGTTGGTGATGGCCCAAAAGAGGGTACTTTTTCGTATGTGCCACAACGGGTTGAGTGGATTTTTTTTTGTACTCGACACATTTGACCTATTAATTAATAAAATAATATAATAACGGATAACCCCAATCGACCCGTTAATAATACAATGGGTTGAACTTGCCATCTCTAACATTAAGTAAACATTGACTAGACAAAACCATAAAATAACCCCTCATGTGTAGACAATATTTTATCCCCTCCAGGAGTCCAGGATTCAACACACCCTCAGAGGTGTTCGCTAACATATTTAATACTACATATGTAATGAACTACGTTGTGTACTTACATAGAACCATCCATCAACTTCGTACTCAATTTCAACCTCTTCTCCAGCAGTTAAATTCAACTGTAATAATACAACTAGTCAAAATACAAGTTTCAAACTATAAAAAAAGAAGGGTTGGATTAAAAGTCAATGTACCTCATCATCACCACCGGCAGTGAAGTCATAAAGGGCTGATCCAGATTGTCCATTCCCTGAAGAGGATCGTTCCTCTTCGTGAGAATCAAAGCTGCTTGACCCCTGCCCAGTCAATGGGTTCTCAAACGATTCAAATCTTTGGTGAACTGGTGATGAGTATGGAGGCGGTTCTTCAGTAATCTATAAAATGCTCATATAGTTAATAACTTTGACAAGGTGAAATTTAAGTTTAGATACAGGTTCAAAAGACTAACCGGAGAACCATAACCCTCATAGGAAGAGGAACCACCTGAGGGCTTCTTGTGTCGGCTTGTACTTGACTTTTCCTGAAATTGCATGCACAATCAGAAGATTTCATCATCAAACTGGCTATGGATTCTATCTCATTGATTATGCTTTATATCTAACAATTAGAGGTAGCATTATCAACCCATTAACATATAAATTGTCAAGTTTGGGTCAAATTAAAAGATGAGCGTAGGTAGAGCGGTTTAAATCTGAAGCCATCCAAAGTGTTTTTAATGCATACAACCTTATAGATCCTTCTATTGAAACATTTAGATAACTAAAGGAAATAACAAATTCTCGTGATTGTATTTGACGGATTAAATATTCATTAAAAAATTAAAAGAAATTTTGAAAAAAGGTGTCTCAGGTAAACCCAACCTGACCCGTAAAATCAATGTTCGAATAGTTACCACCCACCCACCACCAAAGGGTTTATAACGCATACAACCTCATAAATCCTTTTATTGATAACTTTAGATTATTACAGGGAAAAAACAAATTTCTTGTGATCGTTTTTTGATGAACTACTTGCATCAAAAAATTTCAAGAAAAGTCTGACAAAAAGTGTTTTGTCAACGCAAAAACAAAGTTCGACCAGTTACATGTAACAGGCCATCTAGGTCATCAATAAAATCAATAATACGGGTTACATTTGAGCTTAATTATAAGAGCATTAACAGCACTCATACAACCTAAACCAAGTTCAAAAAATACAGGAAGAATTTTAACTTTGATCATATACGAACCGTAGGTTGTGAAGACCCATAAGCTGAAGGTTTTGAGCTGAACAACGAAGGATAATTCATTCCTCCAAAGTGGGATGAAATTGATGTTTCCACTGACCCCACCGAATCTGGAGAAGAAGATCCAGAAGACCTCCCATCATCATCCTGCAAGTAACAAATATATCTTACATCATGATGAACAATTATGAATGCACTAGACCATAAACTAAGGAGCCACCCTTACATCAACTTCTGCGGTCTCTAAAAGAGTTTTAGCCCACATGTCATCATAACTCATTGAAGGTCTAGAAATAATGTTCTCATCGTCAACATCAGGCGCATCAGTACCAGCCCCAGCAAGAAACTCATTAACCTAAAAAGTAACGTTATGTAATCAGATATAGCAAGTGTAATGATAAGCAGAAAAGTTGAAGGCAAGAAAGTTGAGACGTTAACACTAGATTAAATATATTCTCACCCTATTCATTGCAGGAGCATTATTCCACAAACCGTCATCGGCTAGACCTGTAGCCCAGGCATTTACGAGATCATCATCAAGATTGTCAGACTCCACAGGTGCTGGTTTAGTGGCCTCATATATGAGTTCAGATATTCCTGTAGCAACAGCAACATCTCTCATGCCACTCGATGCAGTAATATTGTGCCGATTTCGATAGATATCAATAAGCTTTGCACTGTTATACATTGGAAACAAAAAGAGGTAAATTAACAATAAGGAAAAATGTGAAATTTATTTGTTATAAGAACATGAAAAATAAATAACGATATTAATTTTTCGAAATAGCCTGTGATAATTATTAAGTAACGCGAAAATTTCATGTATATTCTCCTTAAACCAAAATAACATATATATCCTTATAAAGTTTAAAATATCATATATGTCCCCACTAAACATTAAAATATCATATATATCTAAAGAAACAATTAAATCCGTTTTAATTGATTTAAAATATTAAAACTTTAAAATAATGAAAAGAAAATTATGTTACCTCCCTCATTGTGTCAACACATATACATGAACAGAATTTTCCAAACCAAATTTTCATATTAATTCACATGCAGCTTGTATCTGAAGTCGGCAACATGCAGATTACCATTTGTTTCTGCCACTTGCTGAAGTTATGATTATAGAAACTCATGTGTAATTATCAATTGTTCTATAATCCAATCATAAGTCCTTAGGAAAAAGCTATATACATGAAATTGTGATTGTAGAGTCTCATGTGTAATTATCAATAGTTCTATAAATCCAATTATAATTTCTTCTGTGATATTTTTTCTACATCATTTCTTGATATGTATCATATTTCATCACACCAACACGAAAAGTCAACCCCAATTACCAATAGGTTTTGCCACGTATTCTACAAGACTAACTATTTATTTGATAATTATATAAAAGTTTTAGGTTATTAATTATTTGATATTAAACTAATTAATTGTTAGGATATATATGATATTTTAAAATTTACAAGGATACATATGATACTTTTTAAAGAGTTTATACATAAAATTCATCCTTGAGTAATTATTGATTCACTTACTAACAAAATGGTTTGTAAAACTATAATTTTGATCATATGAAAGACCCAATGAAGGTTGATAAAATAGAACCAGCTACCAAGTAAAGCTTATAAGATTTGGTTGTAAAAAAAGTGAGGTCACTAATTTGATCCAAGCTTATAACAAGATGGTTTTTGTGTAATTTCCAATGATTACCTTGTTGGCCCTAGAGGTAGATACTTTGATCTTGGAACATAACAGAATAGTGAAACAAGATCTAGGAGCCTTTCATGTGTCTCGTAGAGCTTCTTTAGTTCGTCGTCAGTCCACTCCTTTTGGGCATTATCATGGTTACGCATTTCCCTGCAATCAAAAGTACATATATATTCATATTAGTTATGTATAGGTTTAAAACAATTAGCAGAAACCGAACTACTAATGACGTGTACGCACTTTATAAGATCATCTTGTGCACTGTACATATCATCCAGGACCTTTAGCATTGGACTAAGCAAAGATCCAAGACCAGTACCACTAGCTCCTTGATCTTCTCCATTACTAATATGCATATCTGAAAACTGAGACTGCACACCCCCTTGTGCTAGAGCATGTAAAAACTCATAGATTTGTATTCTGTAAGGTTCGCCAGATCTGATTGCCATAGTAGTAAGAGCCTGGGCAGCAATGATACGAACCTGAGATGAAAATATCCATCATCAAGGGCGGTTCCATGTATATACTAACTAAGTCCACGGACCTACGTTAGATCGGAATTTTTTTTAGCAAGCATATAGAAGATTATGATTGGACACATGTTATCCAAGAGCTTGGACCTAGGTAAAATATGAAATAAGTCTTTTAAAACATTTGAAGTAAATAAGTTATAATTAGATACACTTAGTTTTTGTTAGTAGATTTGTTAGTTATAAAATATAACAGTTTAGAAAGATACATGAGCTTTATTTCTAATCCTAATGGTTCATTAGTAGCATACCAACGAACTTTTAGAGTTTTAGTCACTCTTCTTGCATTTCTAATTCAAAATCTCTAATCTTTAAAACACAATTCGAGTAGTGATATTGTGTAATAATAATACCCCAACAACTAATTTAGCAAGATTTAAGAGTAGTCAGGGGAGGAAACTTGAAATCGAGAGGAAAGAGGAACCAAAAAAGATTTACTCAAATCCTATAGTAAGAATTGTACAATAATAAAAACTCATTTCATTTCTCCGTAGTTAAGATGGTGGTCGTAATAGAAGTTGAATTAATGTCATGATAAGGTAGAACCGGAGAATCTAACGAGAGTTTCGCTTAATTGTTAATAGGTGTTTTGTGAAAAAACTCGCTTTGTGAAAGATTTCGATTTAATATATATGATATTTCGTGAATACCCGACCCGTTATTGAATACGGACAAAAAAAAATAATTTTGGCCAAACTAAATTTGGACATACGTGATTTTCATTCCTGGATCCGCCACTGTCCATCATAGGATTGCATCAGAAAGGATACCCCACGGGTAAATCGGTAATCACTCAAATGTGATGTAACATATTGTGTTAATTCATGTTTCGGCAAAAGACAAGCCACCTTGACAAACACTGCTGGTAGATCGACACATTTTGTAAAAGATCAGATTTCTAAAAAAGTAAGAGATATATTGTAGATAGGCAACAACACCTTTGGTCAAAACCTAGATGGGGTTATTAATAAATGAATCACAGTATAATATTCTGAGGCGACAAATGGATTTAAAAATCTTTAAGTCTTCAATATATATACATAATGTAAAAGAACATTAAAACGGATATACATATTGAAGACTCCTAAAGTTTGACCATAGATGTAAAAGATCTCAAGTTTTTGCATCTAAGATCCATCTTAGCTCTATTAAAACGTCAGGTCAACCATCAATAACATATAAACCAAATTCAATGTGGGTGTATGTGTATGTTTGTGCATAACAAAATTATATGTATTCTTAAAGGAAATTAAATTTAATGTAGTATATAGTCTCTATAATATGTGTGTATTATATACATCCAAGCCTGAGAGAGTGAGAAGAAGAGTCATTTACACATATTGATTTGACCTACTATAAAGGATAGTCAAAAGAATAGTTGTGCCTAAGGAATAAACAAGTGAGACATGACAATCATTTAGTGTCAGAAATTCTTAATTAAAGGTTGTACCTCCCAGCTGCCAATGAAAGCACATCGCTGCAGCCGAGTGAGAGCATTCGCCAAAGTTGGATTACGAGAACTAGCAGCTGCAACCATTTTATCTGCATCTAACATCATGAGTGCAGTACCAGGAGGAGTTGCTGATTCCCAAGCATACTCAGATGCAGCATAATTTGCATTTTCACCAAGGAACCACACCTGTAAGTATTTAATAGCACATTACAAGATAATCATCAGTTAATCATGTGTAATCAACTCAATGAATATGCATTTGACAGAATATAATGATCATTACCGCTGCTTGAACGAGTCTCTGTAAAGCCAGAGCCGACTTTGGATCAGTTGCAAATACTCTATCAATTGATGTAAGCCCAGACATGGAACCAGGTTGCGGAGGTGGCAGATCAAGAACTATCGTGACGGCTTCAAGAGCTGTATGTTTTCCTTCTGGACCAGCCCCAACCAAGCATGTCTGAAAGGGAAAACAGTCACCAGACATCAAAAAAAAAAAAAAGTCTGAAAGTGATTATATTGGAGTAACACAATACCAAATTGATTTTATTTTCTATTATGTACAATATCCAGAAATAATGTATATCTTATACATATTAAGAGAAGAATGTATATCTTATACATTTAAACGAACCTCTGATAAGGTGTAAACATAAGACAGCAAAAATTGTTATAGAAAGGTAATTTTAAAAAAACTTCAAACAAGTGACATGAGTCTCAAGTATGCATTTGTTGACTTCAATGTCGCAATAGTGCATTAACATGTTGAATGTTACCTCATGCATTGCAAATGCTAACACTTGGAGATTAGGCTTTATATGGAGTCATATTACATGCGAAAAAAGGTTAAGCATTAATGCATTATCATTGGAAAATTATAGAAAAACCAACCTTCCACAGTAATTGCAGCACATCAGCATCAATTTTTCCAGGTACTTTAGTAGCAAATACTCTTGCTATTTCTAGTAGTGTCACTGCCATATCTGGAGTTGCCTGTAAGAAAGTATTAAAATATAAAAGAAAACATAAGAAAAATACGATAATTTCAAATCATGATAGAAATAGCCATAAGGTTACAGCTTGTAGCACAAATTCATGTTGATGTTGTGGGCTCAGAATATGCTTTACTATAAGAGATCTACTGAAAATTCACGGGGGTGATGATATACATAAATACTACTAGATTATAACAAGAGTAAATTATATTCCCATCTGATTGCTTTTAAATATTCCTGGAAACGATCCATATACTTTGAACTCTACTCTTTCAGTCCCTACATGGTTTCAAGTGCAACGTTTAGGTTCAAAACCAATCATATGCATGGCACATGGCTGACAAATGAATAAAACACCCTAATATATGGAAAGAGAGAAAAAAAGAGTTTACTGTGTCATAGTTCAATAATTCAATAATGGATTCCCTAATCACCTATACAAGGTGGCACAAAAAAATGCCTAAAACAAGCCCAAAGTGCATTCTACAGTAACTACTATCATAGAATCTATATATAGTGCCTCTACCAAAGTCAACTAAGACCAATAAGGATTCTATGGTATAAAAGAAACTGAATGAAGAAGGAAAGCCAACAAGAGATCAGAGCAGAACATTTAATACCAAAACATATAGCTAAATTCTGATATCAAAAAGTAGTTATATTTGTGATTAGCATAAAAGTACCTTAAACCGTGCATGCAAAGTGAGCAAAATATCATTCAATAAAGCAGCCGACCAAGCAGGATCAGAAAGCTCTGATGCAATCATTGATTCTAGTTCAGCAAAAGTTTCTTGTGGGCTTTGCATCCATATAAGTGCTTTAATCACCATTGCACGGACATAAACACATTCACATGCCACAGTTGTACGTACTACCTCCATTAATGAAGCCAGTAGACTTGCAACTGTATCTTTGTTGCCTGCTCCATTTAACATGGAAAGATAATGTCAAATACCAGAAGGGAGAGCAAAGGAAGACAATAAATGTAAAATCAAGTGTACAGCAATGCCACCTAACATGGATAAAATCAGTTGGATAACAAACTAAAGCATTACATTCAGTATGGAAAGACTTCCTTCAACTACAAAGACTGTTTTCAGCCAGATTCTTTCAAACGACACATTAACAGATCCTAAAGGCAATGGTAACATTTGCATCACCAAGTATACAAAGAATGACCTTGACAAATATCCTAATTTCCGTCATATACCACTTTCAAAAAATTTCCCTCCCGAGATCTTCAAAGTTGTTAATTTATTGTAGAAATGATTGGATACAAATTATTAGGATTTGAGATATCAACATCGTAAAAGACTACAGTCTTGAAGGGTACCTAGTGTTCTTGTGTTTGTCAAACTAGGTGGCAATGTGTTGACAGGGTAGGTATGGTAACTGACCAAAACAGGTAATATTTAAGTACATGCGAAAATGAAGGTCACAACTTTTTCGACCAACTTTTTATGAATCTTAAAACCAATATTGGTAGAAAAAAAAAATTAAACATCTTATCCTTTTTATCAGAACAAACTATAAAGTTGTAAGCATATGAAGTCACATCCGACTGGTTTTCTATATAGCTAATTTAAATCATTTACCAGTTCGACTTACAAAAACTATGGCACACATAACACAAATACTGGATATTGACTAATCTAAGAACGGTGCTAAAGTGATGCATAATATTTTGTGTTGGTAAATATAACTATTTGATGAGGACGTCTAAGCGGAAAATGATCCGATTACCTTCAAACTGAGATTTCCCGTCCTCCAGCTCATTACTTTCAGCAAACGTATTAACATCGCCTCCTTCCTCAATTTCATGTACACCCAAAGAAAACGCAGCAGCACGACTTTTCCCCATCTCCTGCACTACCCTAGCTGCTGCATGAAGTACAGGCCGAGAGAAACTACGAAAAGAACTCTCCAGTCTGTAACAAATTGACAGGAAAATGATGAAGTTCTACAAGTAAAACAAACAAAAAATGCATATAAGTTTGATTAGTTTAGAGTTTAGACAAAAAGTGGTTTGAGTCAGCCCAACCCAACATCACCTGTTTCAACGGGTATCAAGAAGCTACTTGTTTTGACCCTTATTCCCTAACCCAGATCGCCCAAACCGCCCATTTTGGCACATCCAAATTCTAATAACTTGAAACATGTATAATCATATTAAATAAGCACAGCGACCTTCTCATCACAAGTTTTATAAGCAGCTGCGGACGTTTCGCCTTTGAAGATTTATCTTTGTCCTTCACAGATGGTGCTTCAGGGGCCTTAAGAACTTCTCTCGTTAGTCGATACCAGCCAAAAGCTCGTTCTTCGGTCCTGCAGTTGACTATATTAGCAATGATTCTTAAATAACATAACTAGTTTCTGCACATCAGTCAAAGGCATGGCCAACCCCCTACCCTAAAACAATCTCCAACCTTTTCTCTAGAATTCCACATTTATAATTTATGGCAATAAATGATATCCAAAGTACAAACATCCTCTGAATAAGAAAAATTTAGAGGATCGACTGACATCCTCCACGCATAGAGAGGTGACTTGCCATACATTGACATAATTTTTCTAAAATAGTCACTGATAGCAATATAGCATTAACAAGTCTCATGATAGCATTTCATTGAGAACTTTATAATGAGGCTATCAAATATCATGTTTAATACATTTTTGATAGTCACTGATAATTGTTATTACAAGTGTTAAAACTATTTACTTTTAGTGAATTATATATATATAGACACAAACACTAATCACTAATACACATATATATTTGAAAATATCAAATATAATTTCATGAAGAGTTGAATACTACATATATTAATTGAATTAAACAAATTGTGTAAATATAGATTATTATAGTCTAAAATCTTTGAAAATTTTTAGAGTATATGGTTGGAGTTGTGTTGAACCAAATTAGAGAAAGAACACCCCTGACATATGAATGTTATTCCAAATGAACTATGGCAGCAAATAACGAAAACAGCATATAACAAAGTAAAAGACAATGCATGGACATAGTACCTGTCACCAGAGTCAGATTTCCCCAGTACACAGAGGATGGCCTCAAAACAAACTCTGTCACTGGGATCAAGGAGGAGCTGGTATAGCAAAGAGGTAAACTGATTTTTAACATCTGGTCTTTCTGTAAAAACAAAAATAAAAATCAGACCTTGAGAGCAATTACTTTCAAATAAAATCAAACAAGTTCAAAATATCAGCAATAATTACCATCCAGTGACTTAGCTCTAGATATTGCATGGCACAATTTGGCCAGAGCAACCCTAGCAAGCACATCATGTAAATGCAAAACATCCTGCAGAGCTCCTGATTCATTTAAGATCTACAAACTTTAGTGGTGAACTAGTTTAACCTGGTAAACTATTAACAGTGTCACTTATGAGGAGCAAAATTTCCAACATACCACCAGGCTGAGCAAGCTTCCCTAAAATAAAAAGAGCAAAAAAAATAAAAATTAGAAACTTCATGAAAAAGTTGAAGCACCCACAAGAGATGAGGATGAGAGCAGTATTCATGAGACACTTTCAGTTTAAGCTTAAATGGAAACTTGACTGCATTTGGGTCAAATACGTGACCAGTACTGCCGTAATTTATAGACAATTAATGAAATAAATAACAAAATCAAAGTCTAGACATTTGTTAATGTCCAATTAATCTTATCGCCTTACTTTCGTTTAAAATAAAATCCAACTTCTTTTAAGAGGCAAAATAAAATCTCTCTTAGCAAGCAAAAATGTAGAATTCAAAATGCGGACAGGTATTTTTAAACATCACCAACTTCATATTGATGTAGATATAAGCAGATAATATTATGAATATGTTTCTTAGCAACATACAAAAACATTAAGAATGTAGATGAATAGCATCATTACTTGAATTCTCAATAGAAGACCATGTGTAACTTGATTAAATAAAAATTATGTGTCAAAATAAGAGAATGTGAGAAACTGAAATCATGAGACCTCATGGTTTAAAACTATAAATATACAAAAATTACCTAACGCCATTGCCACAGCATAAGGATCTCTTGTAGCTAGCTCAGAGATAATCTCCAAGGAATGTCTAACAGCCACTGGATCAGCAAATGACACTCTGCAGTCAATATGAGTTTTACTTAGAAAAAGTGACGGAACGTGAAAAATTTTATTCAGAGGGCCACACCCTCTCTAGCCTCTACTAACTTCCACCCATGCTTAGAAATCAAATTAGTTCGTAGCACCTAATAAAGTAGAACTTCATAAACCTCAATAAAAAGAAACCATAGGTGAGTTTTTCATCAAATCACGAAGACATTTAATATCGTTCAGCTGCTTAAGCCGGATGAAAAGTACTTGACAATGTGACTTGAATCCAGTAAGTAAAAAGAAGAGCATTTTTGTACTTTGAATCCAATTATATATTTACTTATTTAGTTGCCAAAAAAAACCATATCATCTATTAGTAGTTAGTGATCAGTAAAATTAGAAGGAGGGGCTCTTATGATCAGAAAACTGTGCTATCAGTTACTGTCTCACTCTATTTTACAATTCAGTAGCAATGATATTCCAATCTTGGGTTCTCTAATTCGTCTAGTTAGTTTGGTTATCTTAGAGAAGAAAGGAGCACCATAATAATAATTTAATATAACAAAGTACAAACCACTTACTTATTACCGTAATAAATTAACTAAAACAAGAAGTGTTAACAAACCAAGTAATTCTCTAAAAAAGTGGAGCGAAAAGAGAAAAAAACTAACCCCTGCACCGCACGATGAAGAAATATTGGATTTCCTGGATCCAAGGGGAGTCTTCTTAATGCACTCATGGAAGCATATTGGAGATTACTCCGAATTATGGACTGATCAATCAATTAAAGCTAGTAAGGATTAAAAAATTAGATGAAACCAGCAAGTAGGTATAAGCATTATGGTAACAGATAGGGCCATATGCCCATATTTGCCCTTTGATTGTAAAGCGGAAAATATCAAGGACAAAAGTTTTACACCACAGAGGTGGGTAGCTTATAAAAACCTTAAAACCTCTCATGTGATTAAATAATGCCAAGAAACACCTCAGAGGTACAAATAGTTATTGTTTCATGGTGTGCTTTGTCCACCCCAAGATACAAGTTCAAAACTTGCACCCTGAGTCCTTAATACAGATACAAGTGCAAAACTCACAACTGTCTTTCCCGTAAATCGACTAGTAGGTTCTCATCCACAATAGTGTGTAGATTACTTCAGTAAATTAGTTTGTTGGTTTAGTGAAGAAAAATGTTGTCTGGACTCTGGAATCCATATAAGATGGACATAATTCAATGATGGCTTCTTGTGCTTCTATGTAATAACAATGAGAACTAAATCATACAGAATTACCTCTTTATCACCACCTTTTGCCCCAAATATCCCTTTCTTACGTTTATCAGGCGTATCAGCAACCTGATCAGAGATATAACATATGTCATGATCTATTCTAGTCACTATAACAGAAGTATAAGCAAAACCAATAACTAAGTAAGAACAACGCATAACAAACCTTATCAAGAATACCAAATACTATTTCGTACAATTTTTGCAAGATCTCTGGAGTATCAGAAGCATATGTAAGAGCCTTCAGTGCTTGAAGCCTTCGTGCATGAACTTCAAAAGGATGAAAAAAATCAACAGAAAATAAAATACAATGAGAAGAAAGTGGATAACACGTGAAAGGTGAATTTTGTGACCATCATTTGAAAACAGATAAGAGATATCCAGTAGGCCGGTACAGAAAAAACTCAAAGATGTGAAGTTGGCATTGAAATGAATGTCAATGATGATGACAAGTATTTAAACAGATTAATAAACACCCATGTAACTTAAGCCGTCTTAAGCTGCTAACACTTGAGGTTGATACCTATAGGGGCACTAGTCAGTATAGTAGTTATCAATTGAGTAAAGTAATAAAATCAATTCACAGAATGCATAAATTTACTATGCAAAAAACATTCACAGAATCAATTCAAGAGAATCATTTCATGTTGTAAAACGCTTATATCTTAAACACATATTCATATGTATTTTAGAGAGACTAAGAAGCTTGCCAGTTGCCACTCCAACATTAAGACCTCAATATGGACCAAGAGCACCATGCCACCATCATAGAATGATAATTCCACTGCAACAAAACATCATAAAGGCTGATGCCGACCACCAATTTTAGTAACACTAACCTAATAAATCAAAATAATATTTGGACTTGCTAGATCCCATTTTTCTGGCTCAGCTTTATCGAAAATCTTATGTTAAGCAAAACATTGTTGCTTCACTTTAAGCAACCATCTCATTTGCATGTCTGTATCTAAGGGTCTATGCTAATATTGGTCATCACTTAACATACAATCACGTTTACTTCTTCCAGATTTGGCCCTTAGCAACTCCAGTGTTCAAGACAAGATGTTCTCCTATTAAATTGAATTACATATATGTAGAATGATTCTATCCCTTTGTTAGGAATAAAACTGCACACACACACAATAACAAGAAGGAAGGACACGAGAGATTTAACGTGGTATCTCACACTAAACTGTGTGAACTAATCCACGGGGGGAAGAGGTTTTCTTATTGATTTTCCACACAATACATGTACAAGAGATGATAGAATATATAGGCTACAATTAGGGTTTAGCAAAACTTGCTCTCCAAGTTTAGACTTAACAGAACCGGGCCTAACAAAAGAGGCCAGCTGCCAGGCCTAATCAAACAAGGCCTCCTGCCTTTAGAATCTGCTGTAGCTTTATGTGGGCCGTAGACAACAATAACCCAACAATCTCCCACTTGGTGTCTTCGGACCTCGAAGTGCACCATCTTCAATCTCTTCTGTACATCTGTATTAAGAACTAAATCATGTTCTTCAATGCGTCCTATTTACCCCCTGGCCTCCTCTTCAGATAACCTGAAGGCCCGTTAAAGCTCCCACTGAGCTTCAACCCATCAGTCACGGCAATCTCTGCCCCTGACTCGTTCTCTGTCTCTACCGGCTCCCACTGAAACGAACTGCCGGATCCTGAGAAATCCCGAGAACAAACACTCTCTTTAAAGCAGATAATAAACTAGAGAGACTTTAACAGCTGGAATACTGGTTCTCTTAACCCACTGTCTGGAAACTCTGACTGAAGCACAACACAATGCTCCCACTGTCATAAAAACCTTGAATGGTTTCTCTGAACCTTTCCTAGCACGTTCAACCTGAATCTGACCTGTAGCTCTAGGTTTGCCATCTGCAAAGCAAACCTTCTTCTGCCCACGAGATTCTGTGAACCGGATTTTGTTTTTCTTCTGAACTGGGATGGTCACTCCCTCAGACGATAAACTGACCATATAAAGTGAACCTTGCTTACCTCGAGCCACGACTAGATTTCCCTTGAGAACCTTCCACTGCCCGTTCCCGAACTTACCCTCATGCCCTTGTCCAACTGCCCGATAAAACCGACTTCTTTTTCAGACTTGGAATAACCCGGACATCCTTCAAAGTCCATGAACCGACTGGAGTCTTCCAACCTATGTCACCCTCCTCGTCATATCAAGAACTTCATCATTCGCCAGTCTTACCTTTCCAAAATCCAACTTTCAGATTCCGTACTGCTTCACTGCTGTGGGTAGCATTAAATGAAGCACTGAAATCCACGACCCAGGAATCCACACTACTCTCTACTCTGCAATCAACGCCTCGTCTGAGTTGTAGTCTTCTGTAGTGTTTAGTTCTTTGTTATTTTCCGGACATTGATTCCTAAAATGTCCCACCTCTTCTGATCATGCTTGTTCAAAGACGCATCTCTACCGACTAAGAAAACAAGGCACCTGCTTCTAATGTTTTCTTTCACTTTGCTAAACGAGACGAATCCAAAGCCAGCTACGTTGATGGATCCTTACTGCCTGCTTTTCATGCAACACGTCGGTTTCCTCTTACCATGAACAAGCTAATCAAGGCCCGCAAAGAACTCAACATCAGCACACCGTGCTGAAAATTTAGATCTGATCTTCACTACCCAAAAGTTCTTTCTCAACAACCACCAACCAAATAAAAAAAACAGCAACTGAGCCTCCTGCTTCTATCCCCCTTCTTTTTTTTTCTAGCTAAGCGTGACCTAGTTCAAAGCCTCCTGCTTGATGAATTTTTCATGTCCGCTTCTTCTGCTCTGGTTGGAATAACTTATGCCTCAAGAACAAGTTGTCTTGCTTTTCCGTTCTTATACTAGGCACAAAAGAAAGAATAAAACTTGGTTTGAAGGTACCTGATCAAAACAGTCCCGCAAAAAACAGCCCTGAAACAGCTCTTGCCGTCCCAAAGAGACCTAAAACAGCCCCTGCTGTGAACAGTCTCCGTTTTTCTGTTGTTAAACACACTCCCGAAACAGCCCCTGCTGTCCCGAAAACCATTTCTTCCTTCTGCTAATTCACGACCCCCAAAAAAACCCAATCTGCCAATCACCTAATCCAAAATCAGACCTGATCAGACCTAATTCTGCCTAAATCAGACCTAATTGAGGCTGTTCTGGGTGACGGCGACGGCTGTGGTGGCTGGTTTTGGCCGGAACCCTAATCTGGGTGACGGTTGGGTAGGTGACGGCTGTGTGATCTGTGTGAAACCTGCTCTGATACCACTTGTTAGGAATAAAACTGCACACACACACAATAACCAGAAAATAACAAGAAGGAAGGACACGAGAGATTTAACGTGGTATCTCACACTAAACTGTGTGAACTAATCCACGGGGGAAGAGGTTTTCTTATTGATTTTCCACACAATACATGTACAAGAGATGATAGAATATATAGGCTACAATTAGGGTTTAGCAAAACTTGCTCTCCAAGTTTAGACTTAACAGAACCGGGCCTAACAAAAGAGGCCAGCTGCCAGGCCTAAACAAACAAGGCCTCCTGCCTTTAGAATCTGCTGTAGCTTTATGTGGGCCGTAGACAACAATAACCCAACAATCTCCCACTTGGTGTCTTCGGACCTCGAAGTGCACCATCTTCAATCTCTTCTGTACATCTGTATTAAGAACTAAATCATGTTCTTCAATGCGTCCTATTTACCCCCTGGCCTCCTCTTCAGATAACCTGAAGGCCCGTTAAAGCTCCCACTGAGCTTCAACCCATCAGTCACGGCAATCTCTGCCCCTGACTCGTTCTCTGTCTCTACCGGCTCCCACTGAAACGAACTGCCGGATCCTGAGAAATCCCGAGAACAAACACTCTTCTTTAAAGCAGATAATAAACTAGAGAGACTTTAACAGCTGGAATACTGGTTCTCTTAACCCACTGTCTGGAAACTCTGACTGAAGCACAACACAATGCTCCCACTATCATAAAAACCTTGAATGGTTTCTCTGAACCTTTCCTAGCACGTTCAACCTGAATCTGACCTGTAGCTCTAGGTTTGCCATCTGCAAAGCAAACCTTCTTCTGCCCACGAGATTCTGTGAACCGGATTTTGTTTTTCTTCTGAACTGGATGGTCACTCCCTCAGACGATAAACTGACCATATAAAGCGAACCCTGCTTACCTCGAGCCACGACTAGATTTCCCTTGAGAACCTTCCACTGCCCGTTCCCGAACTTACCCTCATGCCCTTGTCCAACTGCCCGATAAAACCGACTTCTTTTTCAGACTTGGAATAACCCGGACATCCTTCAAAGTCCATGAACCGACTGGAGTCTTCCAACCTATGTCACCCTCCTCGTCATATCAAGAACTTCATCATTCGCCAGTCTTACCTTTCCAAAATCCAACTTTCAGATTCCGTACTGCTTCACTGCTGTGGGTAGCATTAAATGAAGCACTGAAATCCACGACCCAGGAATCCACACTACTCTCTACTCTGCAATCAACGCCTCGTCTGAGTTGTAGTCTTCTGTAGTGTTTAGTTCTTTGTTATTTTCCGGACATTGATTCCTAAAATGTCCCACCTCTTCTGTTCAAAGACGCATCTCTACCGACTAAAAAAACAAGGCACCTACTTCTAATGTTTTCTTTCACTTTGCTAAACGAGACGAATCCAAAGCCAGCTACGTTGATGGATCCTTACTGCCTGCTTTTCATGCAACACGTCGGTTTCCTCTTACCATGAACAAGCTAATCAAGGCCCGCAAAGAACTCAACATCAGCACACCGTGCTGAAAATTTAGATCTGATCTTCACTACCCAAAAGTTCTTTCTCAACAACCACCAACCAAATAAAAAAAACAGCAACTGAGCCTCCTGCTTCTATCCCCCTTCTTTTTTTTTCTAGCTAAGCGTGACCTAGTTCAAAGCCTCCTGCTTGATGAATTTTTCATGTCCGCTTCTTCTGCTCTGGTTGGAATAACTTATGCCTCAAGAACAAGTTGTCTTGCTTTTCCGTTCTTATACTAGGCACAAAAGAAAGAATAAAACTTGGTTTGAAGGTACCTGATCAAAACAGTCCCGCAAAAAACAGCCCTGAAACAGCTCTTGCCGTCCCAAAGAGACCTAAAACAGCCCCTGCTGTGAACAGTCTCCGTTTTTCTGTTGTTAAACACACTCCCGAAACAGCCCCTGCTGTCCCGAAAACCATTTCTTCCTTCTGCTAATTCACGAACCCCCCCCAAAAAAACCCAATCTGTCAAATCAAGCCCTAATCTCCCAAACCCTAAATCAGACCTAATTGAGGCTGTTCTGGGTGACGGCGACGGCTGTGGTGGCTGGTTTTGGCCGGAACCCTAATCTGGGTGACGGCTGGGTAGGTGACGGCTGTGTGATCTGTGTGAAACCTGCTCTGATACCACTTGTTAGGAATAAAACTGCACACACACACAATAACCAGAAAATAACAAGAAGGAAGGACACGAGAGATTTAACGTGGTATCTCACACTAAACTGTGTGAACTAATCCACGGGGGGGAAGAGGTTTTCTTATTGATTTTCCACACAATACATGTACAAGAGATGATAGAATATATAGGCTACAATTAGGGTTTAGCAAAACTTGCTCTTCCAAGTTTAGACTTAACAGAACCGGGCCTAACAAAAGAGGCCAGCTGTCAGGCCTAATCAAACAAGGCCGGCCTCCTGCCTTTAAAATCTGCTGTAGCTTTATGTGGGCCGTAGACAACAATAACCCAACACCCTTTTCATGAGACAGTTCGTGTTGATGTAGTAAAGGTAAAGGCCCATTACGATCACGATCACTAGCTACCCTAAATAATCGACCCATTTTACCAAGCAATCTCGCAAACTATTCATTTTTTTCTAAAAGTAGAAAAAAGTAAGTAAACACCCAATACCGTCTGCCACGGATTTTGGGTCCCAATACCACGACGGTGTATGGGGAGGTTGAGATGTAGACAGCCTTACTTCTACCAAGATAGAGAGGCTGCTTCCAAGTTCTATCTAAAGGATAGAAAAGGACCTCCGGCCAATTATGTCTAAAAGCAGCTTATAAAGTTTATTATGATCCTTCGTCATGGCAATGTATATTAACACTAACTTTTCTAGTATTCTCTAATTCCGTGATTCCAAATACACTATATCTTCTTGTAAAGAAATAACAGATACTGCCTCAAGAGATATATCCGAGCTTCTAACATAATGGTCGCGATGATCTGATATGCATAGAGTTAATTACTAGACATGATTACAAACCACCAGATTTGGAGCATCATTGTTGAACGCAAAAAAATCCCAAGATATTATTCTTAACCACCGATTCATAACCACAAAAAATAAACCAAAAAATAGAAACAAAGTATTAAATTTATAAGAGTAAGAGTACATGGCAAAATAAAATAGGGAATCACGTACATTCGAATTCAGAATTTAAGGCCTCTGTAGAAAGTCGATCTAGTATTCGAGGTACGACATCTGCTCGAGTGACCCCACCAACAGCATCAATGTCAGCTAAAGCATCCCAATTTGGTGTAGGAATCCCACCACCCGGAGTTAGACCTTGTGCTCCAGTATCAGGCAAAATTCTTGCCAAATAATAATAGACATAACGTAGTATAGTCCTATCCTCACATTGCTGACCAAGCTACAGAATGGATCAAAAAAAAAGAACACAATAATACAACATAAATGATAACACACAACATAAAAAAGTCAAGTTAAATAACCCTTAATACTACACGACAAAAAGCAAACACTGGAACTTTATGCAAATGAAAACTCTACTAACACTAATACTAATGTACTAAATTAACATACTTCTGATTTTAATTACAAATGCTGTTCACCCACATAGTATACCCATGTTTGCAGATGTATAGTGGCTTATAGATGGTAATATGTGTTCATAATATGGCAAAATGGTCTTATAGTTAGGAGGAGATGCTTATGAACAGTCTTGCAACTTTAACTTTCAATATACTCTGTATATCAACGATCTTCCAAAAGTACGTGTTTTAGAAAAGGCAAGCATATACAAGTAAGTTCATACCATAAGAAGAGAAGGTGCAAGAGACGGATCGACGGAGTTGTACACGGCAAGTTTGGGGAACACATGCTGCACCAATTGTCTTTGGGACTTTTTCTATAGAAATGCAATACAAGGGCTACAAATTTACAATCTGGTAAATAAATAACTAATGTAACATTCATAGCTTCAACAGTTATTCAAGTTTAGACAAGAAACTCATACTTGATCAGATGAAGCCGCTAACTCATGGATGCTCCTTGCAAGTTGTGCATAAGAAACTGGCTACAGATAAAAATATAAATAAATTTATTGGGGCGCTCACAAACAAAAATATCAAACGATATATCAAGAACCACAAAATTAATCAACATCACTCTAACTCAAAACATAAAAAAGGATATAAGTATGTATATATATATATATATATATATCACAACTGCCATGTGTCTTCCTTGTTTAAAGAACAATAAACAAGGCACAACTGAGATCACCGCTCAACTGAATTAAAATTTGATATATCATGTGCATACGAATCATACTTGAAAAGGAAGATTTGAGAAAGCATTCGGCCAATCGGCCGTACTCCAAAATCTATTGTATGTATTCAACTTAAAAACGCATCTATTGTGATTCAACATTCAAATACATATGCATCCGGTAGTTCTTTTACCGACGTGGCAACTTGTATACATGCCAATGGCACCATATACATCACCAAAAGTAGTGTCAGATACATACAATAGCAGTATTTCATCAAGAATTTAATATACACAATAGAAACGTTATAATTTAGATACATACAAAAGCCTATTTCGAAACAATGACCTATATGCTATATTCCTATGAACACTGCAACAACCTATAACATACTTCTCGATATCTCAAATAACTACTTATGGTTTTCGGTTACCTTGGCACCCTAACATATGTTTAAAAGAGATAATCAAGCTTAGTCTAACTAGAATCAGGTCAATTATTACCTTAAGGATTCTACCTAACTAATTACTGTTACATATGCACAATTATGATTCATCTAACTAAGCATTAATATCTTCAATAATAGTATATACATACAGAATGATACATACTTTTTTCTTGTGGTGCTTATGAGGAATACGAACAGCGGCTCGCGCAGCGGAAACGGCGTCGTTTTGGATCTGCATCAAAGTAGATCTTTTAGATTTCCGATCAGTAGTCGCCGGAGCGGCAGCTACTGATTTACTAAAAGGACTAGATGGCCGTTGATGCGACGTCGTTGTAGGCTGTGCTGACGTGGAAGAAGACTGTGGTTTTGGTGGCGGTGGTGCTGACGTAGGATCTGAACTTATTAGATCCATTAACGTCATTCCAGAAGAATCCTGTACATTACATATATACAATAACTATAAGTAATTGGAATTTTAGATAATTTGAAATTATTGAATTAGAAATGGAACACTACTTACTGCCATGAGAATTTGTTGAAAATGTACTTATGATTAAACTTTATATTTGATTTGAGTGTTTGTGAAATTAAAGGTAGACGGAATGATGGATTTGGTGCTCCAAGAGGTGGAGCTCTCTCTCCGATTGATTTCGTTTCTCTGTAAAGTTACAGAGTTGTTGAGTTCTTTTTCTTTCGAGACGAGAATGTTTATTCCGTTTAGAGAATCAATAAATTACAAAAACCGTCCCCATGATTTCTGCCTTTTATCGGTATCTTTTTCTCAAATTTTTTCAATATCCAATTCTGTATGAATAAGAAACAACAACTATAAATCATCACGAACACCGTTCAAATAAAGTTTGTTTGTGTTTGTTTGGTAAAATAAATAAAAATGAACACAAATATTTATTCGTTTAGTTAATTAATGAACATGTTATGTTCGTTCATTTATATGGATGAACGTTCGATAAAAATGTTCGTGAACATCTATCAGTAAAACATTTTAGATCATATTTTAATATTAAAATCAAAATTATATATTGGTCATCTTATCTAAAAGTGATGGTTTATGGATCATGATAAACCAAACAATGGATTTTTTAACCTACTCACTAATGAATTTTAGGTAATTGATTTAACTTATTAATTAGTGTATAAGTTTCTCCTTTTTGTTAAGTAAATTGATATGTTTAAGGGTTGAATGCAGAAAATAGAAACCAATTTTGGTCGAATTCAAGTAATTAACAATGTTTTATAAGTATTTTACTTTTTAAAAACCATCTTCTATTTATTTAAGTAACTAGCAATATCCAATAAAAATTTTACTTTTTAAAAACCATCTTCTTTTTATTTAAGTAACTAGCAATATCCAATAAAAATTTTACTTTTTAAAAACCATCTTCTTTTTATTTAAGTAACTAGCAATATCCAATAAAAATTTTACTTTTTAAAAACCATCTTCTTTTTATTTAAGTAACTAGCAATATCCAATAAAAATTTTACTTTTTAAAAACCATCTTCTTTTTATTTAAGTAACTAGCAATATCCAATAAAAATTTTACTTTTTAAAAACCATCTTCTTTTTATTTAAGTAACTAGCAATATCCAATAAAAATTTTACTTTTTAAAAACCATCTTCTTTTTATTTAAGTAACTAGCAATATCCAATAAAAATTTTACTTTTTAAAAACCATCTTCTTTTTATTTAAGTAACTAGCAATATCCAATAAAAATTTTACTTTTTAAAAACCATCTTCTTTTTATTTAAGTAACTAGCAATATCCAATAAAAATTTTACTTTTTAAAAACCATCTTCTTTTTATTTAAGTAACTAGCAATATCCAATAAAAATTTTACTTTTTAAAAACCATCTTCTATTTATTTAAGTAACTAGCAATATCCAATAAAAATTTTACTTTTTAAAAACCATCTTCTTTTTATTTACATAAATATAGTAACATAAATAGTAACTTATGTCTGACCATATGCGACTAGGATAAAAGATGGTTTCTAAAAGGTGAAACGTTTATAAGACATTGTTAATTACGTGAATAAATAGCAGATGGTTTCGTAATAGTAAAAAAAATGATATGACATTGTTAATTACGTGAATAAATAGCAGATGGTTTCGTAATAGTAAAAAAAATGATATGACATTGTTAATTACAAGAATTCGACTAAACTTGGTTTCTATTTTATGCATTTAACTTCAACCTTTGTTTAAAAAGCTAATGTTCTTTAAAGTGGACAGAGCCAAATGGGCCAAAAACTGGACTGCCAAAAAGGGGCCGAAGGTAGGATCATTAAGAAAAGGTTCTTGAAAATTTATTACTCCGTACTACTTTTTTATGTTTCCAACAAGCTCATATGTTAACATTTTGATGAAATGCAATTTAACTCTCAAGAATCAGTAAGTTGTTTAAATTACTTCAAATGCCAATGTAAATTACTATTACATCCAATTATTAAAGATTTAAGATCCAACATAAAGGTTAACAAAACATTTTTAAGGAAAAGTCGTTTGATCAAATGATGTGTGCATCTGTATAGCTGATTTGGTACTCTACATCCAATTCACCAGAATAAAAACCTTTTACCCCCCAAAAAATGTCATTTGATCAACTACTAATTAATGGTATTGATGTTTACGAAATGATGGAACCATAAGACATTACAGAAGGAATGTAACAAATGCCATATATATAGATATATTACTATATCTCCATTCCTGCAACACAACACTTTGGCTGCTCTGAGACTAATTGCTCTACCCTCTATTAGATTTGACAGAAACCCATTATGACAAATTATCTCATTTGGAGACATTGAGCCAGCTCTACAAACAGAAAGGAAAAAAGGAAGCACATATAGACAACAGTTGGTCAATTTTGCAAGTGGTCTCTATGTGTAATGCTATACGACCAACTACTTTCTTAACTTATAAAAACCAGCAAATTAATAGTCGCCCGGACCGGACTCTATATCTTTGGAAAATAGAGACCGGTTAGTTATTAATACACCGATCGCTAGATATTTTCAACTTCAGAATGGAATATGAAACTTGGAAAACTTGTAGTGATCTCCCTGCATTTCACAAAAGTTTAAGTAAGTATCGTCATTATATTAACCACATGTCTAAAAGAAATTAAGAACATGATCCTACTTTAGATATGGAAGAGTCATAATCTTCAACAATGAAGGATTTCGGTTTACAAAACTGTGCCAATCTGATTGGTTTATTCTTCCATCACCGTCTTTATCTACTTCTGAAAATGTCTGCTCACCAGAAAAAATCAAAACCTTAATTTCAACAAAGACAAGATGTGAAATTTTAGAATCATTAAAAGAAAACTAACATTATCTAGAATTTTGTCGATAACTTCATCAGCCAGATTCAAGTCCGCCTCACATAGCAATTCGATTAACATTTGCTTAACCTGTAAAAAAGTACGTTATGCATAATTAAGTGTCATATATGAGGAGATTCGCTAACGATCAAGATCATGACCATCCAAGCATCATATATTAGAAGAATTCGACAAATGTTGAAAGAAGTGACTTGAGGTAAATATGTAGCGATAAACAAGTAGTCTAGTACAATTGTATAATAGTACCTCTTGGCGTTCAATGAATCCTGTTCCGTGTATATCATAAAGCTTGAATGAAACTGGAGCAGAAATAAAGTTTATTAAAAAATCATTACTGGTTATATGAAAATTAAAATATTTCTACTAATGTTGTGAATTGTGATTAACTTACAGTTAATTTTGTCTTCTCTTGGGGCTTTATCGTGGAACACATTAAGTGACCTAACAAAGTCACCAAAATCTATAGTCCCCTTATGTTTCACGTCGAAAAGATCAAAGATCTGGTCATGAAGTTTAGAAGCATTAGCATTATAGTAAAGAACAACCATTGACGACAATCAAAAGTTAATTGAAATTTCACTAGTTAAATACGATAATGGCAATAAACCAAATGAACTAGAACTAATTGCAGGAAAACATACCCTGTTTGAAAATATATTATCTTTCTTCTTATTCTCGAATAAAGCTAGATGGAATTTTTCCTGCATATACAATGAACTTGCAATATATAATGCATATTGAAATAGACTCCAGACAAAGTAACACATAATGGGGAATTATTGGTCATGTCTTGGATAAAAACTGTGGCATGGTTTACCTTGTTTATTAGCCCATCATCAATTATTAGACTGCTTATGTTCTTGTATAACTCATACAGTGCTTCGACTTCACTCACACTAACTTCAAAGACAAAGCAACAACCAAAATGACAAATCAAAAAACTAAGTTTTAAACCGAAACTCTAAACGAGAAGTGAAAAAGTTATAAACATGTAAACATATGAGGTTTTTTTTGTTCAGCATTCCAGTGAGGTTTGAACCTGAGACCTAATGTAAGGACATTATATAGTTTTTCTCACCACTAGACCATCTTGGTAATGGTTCATCCTAGATAATCTTTGTGGTGAAATTATTCTCAATACATTAGTAAATGGAAGTAGTGCTTCTCAATCACTACTTTCAATGGCATACTTAGGAGACTAGCAATAAAAGGCTAATAAAAATGACTTATAACAAGCATTAGACAACCCAAAAAAATTATTGATTTCTCGTTCAAAATGTACAAGCCAAGCTACCAAGGTGGACAAAATGTTGAATGGAACAAGTAAGTAGAAAAAGTCAGCTTACAAGCTGTTTGAGAAGCAAGAGTTATTGGATCCTCGTGTCGTAAAAGATTTTTACTCGACGCTTTCTTTGAGCTTTTCTCCAATGGTTTTTTCGGTGTAAAACTGAAACACCCCTTCATGACTACAAATGGCGGTACAGGATTATGTATGCCTCTAGTGCAGGAACACGTTGTATTGGTAGCTGAGTATATATGGATATCTGAACTATCACAAATTCACATCCATTACAAAAATCAGAAACCGAAAATAATTTTCGATCTTGAAAAGTTTTAAAACACTGAACAGAATATATCAAGGTTATCATCTATTAACAGGATGTTGATTGCTAAATAATATAAGACCATTATTATTACAGATAGTATGTTACTACAATAAGTAGACAATTAAGAATTTATAACATATTGTTATTCCAACCAGTAATTAACTAACCCGGCTATGTATATTCGAATATACAATTGCACTCAGTCTCCATGTTGTGAAATTATCTCTATAATAATGTGATCATATCATTGATTTGTCCCATAGTTGACAACTGGCTCTTCTATCAAATGACTCTTTCATGGCATACGAATGTAACCACCTATGACAAAATGGTTATGTAATGTAGTGATCTACTCGGGTGGCTATGTAATGTATGCACCTATGTTTTTTTGGCTATACTATGTAAAATATGTACGGACCTTGCATAGTATAGCCAAAAAACAATTTATTTAATATTTACACGGTGTCAAATTATACAGTATATTTTTTTGAAAGGTTTCCCTTGGTTGAAGGGTACCCAAGGCGAGCTATATTTTGACTAATTGTAGCAGGCTAATCGGCCAATATTGGGCATGCCATTTCCCTAGCCACCCCCCAAAATATGTCTTGGCCATGATTCGAAACTAAGACCTCTTATAATGAAACAGAATTCCTTGCCATTAGACCAACTTAAGTGATAGGTTAGATATGCTAGCTAGTACATGCACTTCCTTCCTTCATATGTAAATTAAGTATCAGCTTCATATCATATATCATATTATAATTATAATAATAAAATAACATAATATGGAGGCATATTGCAAATTAGTTAATTACCTGCCAGGGAAGAAGATAGATCCTCTTGTTGGAGAGATGAAGTTCAAACACGAATGGGCAATTTATGTTTAATATGCAGCTATGTATTGCAGAGATGATCACAACTTTTAGCTAGAAATAGACGATTATATATGCACATATATATGTATATATAAACAATGTTTGTGTGTGAATTTTGATTGGGCGGAAAACTTGAGAAAATATTTGTCACTTTTCCAAGAGAGAGAGCGAGATTAGACAGATGTTTCGATATTGGGGGTAGGGAAGACAACTAAGATATAACGTCCATTTTATAGTTGAAATTGTGAGAGTAGGGGTTAGAAACAATGTATATAAATTAATACTCCCTCCGTCCCATTAAATGTGTCCAGTTTTGAATATTCAAAGTCTATTTTTTGTAAGTTTGACCTTAAATATTTTTTATTTTATTATATAATACTTGGCGAAAGTTATACCCAATGAAAACACATCTAAACCTCGATCTATTCATATAACTTTAATCAAGTATTATGCAATACAAATAAAAATATTTTTGGTCAAAGTTATAAAAAAAAGACTTTAAAAATTCAAAACTGGACACTTTTAATGGGACGGAGGGAGTACGAGTAGTATTTATTAGAAACAAACTTTCATACTATAAGCTAGGTTTAGACTTTAGAGTGTAATTCTAGAAAGGAAAATGATTGATATGCTTAAAATATATGCTTGAAGATATGCTTAATGACTTAATGTTTGACACATGTATTATGTGTTTTCTCTCTCTTAATCTTTACCACTTATCATGCAATGTGTTATGATCTTATCATTAGGCATACTTTTAGGCATACCAAGTAGGCCTATTTATCATTATCCATTCGGGAAAATGATCCATAAAGCTAATAGTACTCAATACTTTTATAACATGAATTTCTCAGAATATGTACACTGACGTTTACATTTATAAGATTGTGTGGAGCATGTTTATTTTGCGATATATAAATAGATAATAATTAAACATCATGAGTAAAAATATTTTATTTATATTATCTTTTTGTTCCGACTGAAAGACGTACATTTTGACTCGTTCGACAAAATATTGATTCATGGGTTCGATCTTCATCCCATGCAAAGGTTGGAGAATCTTTTCTACCATTTAGGTAGAAAATGGAAGCATTCTCTCTAAGGTTTGCCTAAATGATAGAAAAGACCATCCAACCTTTAAATGGGTTGAGAATCAAACTCATGACCTCTGTCTCCAGAGGCCAGGGTATTTACCACTGATCCAACCATGATGTTTTATATGTTGATAATATTTACTTGTTATTAGACCACTTTTTAAAATGACCTGATAATATAAATAACCGGAAAACTTCAACCGATAAATTTACTTGTTATATTATGGCTAGCCTTGGCAGTAACATATATTTAAAAATTAAGCTAAAAGTATCGATATGTCAAAGGACTAAAGTAGAATTATTTTCTAATTACTAGAATGTTCGGTTCCTACAGGACAAATAATTTTACAGCATTATGTCAATGTCTTTGAAAATCTTGGCGTTAGTTTTGTCGTGCATTAACACGACATAAATTTCTAATTTTCGGTTTAACATCTTTAAACTGATGTTACGCGTTTACTGGATCCGTTATATGTCGATAGATTAGAAAACAATTAAAGGAATGTATCGCCCACAGCATATATATAAAAAATATTACTTAAAAGTTATATTAAATAGTTATCTTAAGACCGTCGTTTTAGTTACTTATTGACCAATCATATCTTTCGATTTTTCTCAAATTAAATTTTGTTTACACCAAAAGAATCATTATGCATAAAATTATATAAGACATTCAATATAGTTATTATAACATACGATGTGTATATACGAGATTAAAATGTAATGAATTTAATCAATACGTCAAATAAATACTGATATAACAATATTTGTAAATATTTTAAGTATATATAAAGTCTTAAAATATAGGGTAAATTACAAAAATGGTACCTGAGGTATGTCAAAAACTACACCCATCATACCTACAACTCAAAAATTACCCGAGACATACCCACAGTTTCCATTTCTTTACACTAGCCATACCTAACCCTAACGGAAGCTAACTGGACGTTAAAAGGGCATCACATGCGTGTCACGTGCGTGGGTAAAAGTGTCTTTAGCCACCTATATCTGACACGCGCCATTTCTTTTCCCCTTTTATACCCAAAACCCAACTAAATTACACATTTCATTCCCCTTTTTTCCAACAAAGACGATCAAAAACCCTTAAACTTCAAAAACCACAAAGACGATCAACAATGTCGGGTTGGAAAATCCGACCCATTGATGCTGATGATTATGATCTCCCACTTTTATACAGTAAGAAATTAATTAGCTTTTTTGTTCTTTTTCCCTTTTATTCATCTGAAACAACCCTAAGTTGTTAAATAATTTTTTATTATTATTTTTTAATAATGGGTATAATGCGTATTATGGGTAAAATATATATATATATATATATATATATACATATATATTTAAGTTAATTAGTTTTTTTTATATTTTTATTGTAGATGGAAACCCTAACTTGTTGACATTGAAGTTTCATCATGTATATATATATATATATATATATATATATATATATATATATATATATATATATATATATATATATATATATATATATATATATATATATATATATATATATATATATATATATATATATATATATATATATATATATATATATATATATATATATATATATATATATATATATATATATATATATATATATATATATATATATATATATATATATATATATATATATATATATATATATATATATATATATATATATATATATATATATATATATATATATATATATATATATATATATATATATATATATATATATATATATATATATATATATATATATATATATATATATATATATATATATATATATATATATATATATATATATATATATATATATATATATATATATATATATATATATATATATATATATATATATATATATATATATATATATATATATATATATATATATATATATATATATATATATATATATATATATATATATATATATATATATATATATATATATATATATATATATATATATATATATATATATATATATATATATATATATATATATATATATATATATATATATATATATATATATATATATATATATATATATATATATATATATATATATATATATATATATATATATATATATATATATATATATATATATATATATATATATATATATATATATATATATATATATATATATATATATATATATATATATATATATATATATATATATATATATATATATATATATATATATATATATATATATATATATATATATATATATATATATATATATATATATATATATATATATATATATATATATATATATATATATATATATATATATATATATATATATATATATATATATATATATATATATATATATATATATATATATATATATATATATATATATATATATATATATATATATATATATATATATATATATATATATATATATATATATATATATATATATATATATATATATATATATATATATATATATATATATATATATATATATATATATATATATATATATATATATATATATATATATATATATATATATATATATATATATATATATATATATATATATATATATATATATATATATATATATATATATATATATATATATATATATATATATATATATATATATATATATATATATATATATATATATATATATATATATATATATATATATATATATATATATATATATATATATATATATATATATATATATATATATATATATATATATATATATATATATATATATATATATATATATATATATATATATATATATATATATATATATATATATATATATATATATATATATATATATATATATATATATATATATATATATATATATATATATATATATATATATATATATATATATATATATATATATATATATATATATATATATATATATATATATATATATATATATATATATATATATATATATATATATATATATATATATATATATATATATATATATATATATATATATATATATATATATATATATATATATATATATATATATATATATATATATATATATATATATATATATATATATATATATATATATATATATATATATAATTATGAAAGAGGCCAATGATTGCAAAGTGATATGGAATGGTGGTGTGAAATATCAGGTTGCTGCACCTTGGGGTGAGCAATGTGTTGTGGATGTGGAACATATGGTATGTAGTTGTAGAAAATGGGAACTGTCTGGCCTTCCCTGCAAGCATGCTGTTGCAGTGAATTGGGACATGGTCAAGCACAAAATGAAGGTGGGAATACCTGAATCTTGGGCCCATAAATGTTACTGGTTGGAAACATGGGAGCATGCTTACAGCTTCAAGGTCAACCCTGTTACTGGTACAACAACATGGCCTAAGTCAACTTGTCCAACCACTTTGACACCTCCAATTCACCATAATCCAGTTGGCAGACCAAAAAAGAAGAGAGTGAGAGGTCAATATGAGGATGAACCATTGGTGAAAGGAGGGAAATTGTCAAGGAGGGTGACTGAAGGGAAATGTGGTCAGTGTGGAAATAGGGGGCATAATGCAAGAACATGTAAAGGTCAAGGAGGTGAAAATACTCAAAGGCAAGCATCTGCAAACATTCAAACAAGTCAAGGTCAAGGTGGTGGTAATTTTACTCAAAACAGTCAAACTCAAGGTGGACCAAATTGTACTCAAACCAGTCAAGCTGGTGCTAACTCTACTCAAAACAGTCAAGGGGTCAACAATGTAGGTGGCAGCAGTCAAGGTTGTGGTAGTAGCAGGGCAGCTGGTGGCAACACAACTGGTGGCAAGAAACTGGTTAAGAAGGTAAGAGGAAAAAGTCAAAGAATCCCGAGGCAAAAGATTTCCCAAGTGATACCTGGACCAGGACTCCACAAAGATGATGCTATCAACCTTGTTTAAAAATTGTCTGTTTTATGTCTTTTGAACAATGTGTGTTTTATGTGTTTGAACAATGTCTGTAATAGTTTATGTCTTTTGATGCAAGTTTGAACAGTGTCTTTATGTCTTTTGATGCAAGTCTGTAATGTGTCTTTTGAACCAAGTATGTAATGGTTTATGCTGCTTGAAAATGTAATGTGGTTTGTGTTTTGTTGCTTACATTTGATTTCACACAATTGTGTTTTGTTGCTTACATTGTATTTTCAAGATGAAATGCCAAAAATACATACCAAAAACCATCAACTTATATTACATAATTTTCCATAATACATTAATATCCAAATTCGATTACATACCCAGGTGAAATACCAAAATCCAGAAGCTTATATTACATAATTTTCCATAACCTACATTCTAACTAATTTACTAGTATCCAACTACAAACATCATCACCAGAAATGATATCCAACTAACTACCAAATACATCTTCAACCTTGAAACTTGCTTCTCACTTGCTTTTAGTTTGGCATCCACCACATTCTTCGAACGCAATAAACCAGGTATGATTTCCACTGAACGGGGACACATGGCTGGGTCAACCCAACCAATAAACCTACACTTGGACCCCTGTTAACAATCAAAATAAGAATTCGAAAATTTGAGCAAAAGTTTTAACAATTTAACAAGAAAGTAGTAAACTTTTGCATTACAAATCAAGAATTCGAAACAATTTAACAAGAATTCGTGAAAAAATTAAAAAGAAACCACTAAACCCATTCAATAATTGAAAAAATGTAAGAATAATTAAATTACCTGTTGTGGACAACAATAAAAACGACGGCCAGGGTTAAGGTCGGTCCAAGATGTTCGAACGATTGCCTTTCTTCCACACCAACATATGGCCATTTTTCGATTTGGGGATTTAATTATGAACCCTAATTTCTAGTTGATGGTAGTTGTTTTTTTTTGGGGAAAAAACTGATGTTTAATATATATAAAGGGTGGCCACGCTTAAATTGGGACAAAATAGTCTTTTACCCACGCACGTGACACGCATGTGATGCCCTTTTAACGTCCAGTTAGCTTCCGTTAGGGTTAGGTATGGCTAGTGTAAAGAAATGGAAACTGTGGGTATGTCTCGGGTAATTTTTGAGTTGTAGGTATGATGGGTGTAGTTTTTGACATACCTCAGGTACCATTTTTGTAATTTACCCTAAAATATATATCTATAATAAAACAGTAAGAAATAGCCTTCTAAAGCCTTCTTCAACTTAAAACTAGCTTTAAACATTGCACATAGGATTTATCCTACGTGACATCTTCATATTTTTTTACAATATATATATACCCAAAAAATAAAAATAAAACCTATATACCAAAAAAAAGACCCGTATATTTATAGATTATAAAATAAACAAAGTATAATTTACATTCCAAACTTACAGTATTACTCTAATTGGTGAAATTATTTATGCCAATAAATATTGCTTTCTACAGGGTATTTAAGTATTAAAACAATCAAACAAAAACAATTTCATACTAGATTTTAGACCCGTGTCCAACACTAAACACGGGGCTTACGACATTATCATTATTAGATGTTCATACATTTAAGTCATAAAAGCTTATAATTTTGAAGATATACGGTTCCAAGTATTATACTTTGCAAGTTGTAGTACAATAATCACAAGTTCGTCGCTGTCATTATTAGCTGAGACATATTGATAAAATTGTTAATATATTAAAAGAGAGAAAATTTTGTACCTTTTTTATTGAGAGATAAATGAATCTTGAATGGAGTTCATATTGATTTGGATTTAGTATTCAAGTAACCCTCTGTTGTAAATCGTGTTTTGTTCTGTGATCGTCCCATGTTCTATGATTCTATTGTGTTTAGATAAGAATGTTGTATATCGTCATCTGTTATTATGTTTGTGATGAGTATTTAGAGTTCATATTGTGTTTATATCAAATATTAAATTAAACATTAATATTTATAATTATAAAAATCTAATCTAATATATTATTAAATTGGACGACATTATCAATATTGTATTGGGATACTAATGTACGACATTTATAGGTATCAATTTATAATATTTTCTTATAAGCTAATATTTATCTTTAGTCATGTAGTCGACATTGATATTTATATGTGTAAATCTATATTTTTATATAATAAAAAGTCAAGAAAAGTCAAAATTGAAAATTTGAGAAAATCGAGAGATGTGATTACGCGGATTGTTTATAACATTTTAAAGATAAGATAAATTATTAAATATATAAATTTAAATGTAAAAAATGTAAGTAAAAACAAATTTAAAAGAATATACTTTTAGAACATTGAACACATATATTGTATTTCATCTTTTGAAATAATTTTTTGTAGACAATATTTTATATGTTGAAATTTTTTTAATTAATTAAATGATTAAAATTTTTTAAAAATTGTCTCAAGTTGATGGCTAAAAATAAATATAAATTAAGTATTCATGGCTAAAAAGTGTAAATTATTGATGGAAAACAAAAAAGTGTAAATTAATGAGACTTTTTCTACAAATTAATATAAATACTAATATAATAATATATTTGGATAATGATTATTAGGATTTTTAATTTATAGTTAAATTAAATGATGACATAAGCGGGAGTCAATTTAATAAAATTGAACGATTTGATTGGTTAATAAGTCATTAGTTCATCTGTTTTATAGTATATATTAAGATACCATTTGTTATTTATAGATTGAAAGGACCAAACAAAAACAATTTCATATACCATTTGTAATTAATAGATTAAATTGATCGATGATATTTTCTTCTCAATAATCCCAATCAAGCATGTTTTTATTGATTGTTTTTTCCTCTCATAACATATTGAATTTTCTCTCATTTCTCAAATATAATCGAAAGGATAATTTTTTAATTGGTTTATACTCATTCTTATGATATGGTAGTTATGAGTGTTTTATGTTGGTTATATTATTATTAAATAAATTATTCGTTATCACATGGTCGGTAATAATGTTTACAACTCATGTTCGAAGAAAATAAAAATAAATCAACAAAGACTTTATAACTCAAATCACTAATGTAACTATACTTTCGACTTCAACTGGATATACAAAATAAGCAATCGAAATACATGTGATTGTCTTCCGTGATAAAGATTTCTTTTGAATCTTACCAAATGGTTATGTATAAAATGGTGACATAAAAAAGAAAACAACAAAACATTATCATATTTATCTAAGCTTTTATTTTCCAACCTTTTTAAACAATAACTATAACAATCCGCATATCGTGCGGGTAAAATACCTAGTAGAATTATATACATGTAATGATACTCACGTAATCCATATGATATACATAACAATATACCAATATTTGAAATACCTTTATAATACAATGTTGCGTAATACTAATTACTAATATGTAATAAAATGAGAAAATAGTTATTTTTGGGTATTTTTTAGGTTTAACATGAATAGAGCTTACAATTTTGACATGAAACCTATTAAACCTTTGAGGATCTCTTAAGATTATACATATATATACAATATTAAAAAATTGATATATCATGATTTGATATATGATTCGTATTAAGATGTCTATGAACTTCTGTAATGTTAAGGATTGTTATCGTTATGTACTAGTAAAGATTTGTAAGCGTTATTGTATTGTTAAGGATTTTTTTATAAGTATTAGTTAAGACTTCTATAAGATGCATGTTAACAGGTTTCTTAACGGTTTTAACAAGTGTACCTTTTAATTTCTGTGTCGTGTTCGTGTTTGACCTTAACAGGTTCGTGCCTTAACAAGTTTCGTTTAACATGTTATGCCAACCCTAAACATGAATTCATTTTATACACCCAAGTTGTTTGAGCCACTACCGTTGTGTTCCCGAATTTTTTTATAAGTATTAGTTAAGATTCTATAAGATGCATGTTAACAGGTTTCTTAACGGTTTAACAAGTGTACCTTTTAATTTCTGTGTCGTGTTCGTGTTTGACCTTAACAGGTTCGTGCCTTAACAAGTTTCGTTTAACATGTTATGCCAACCCTAAACATGAATTCATTTTATACACCCAAGTTGTTTGAGCCACTACCGTTGTGTTCCCGAATTTTGATATTATGATTTGATATATGATTCGTATTAAGATGTCTATGAACTTCTGTAATGTTAAGGATTGTTATCGTTATGTACTAGTAAAGATTTGTAAGCGTTATTGTATTGTTAAGGATTTTTTTATAAGTATTAGTTAAGACTTCTATAAGATGCATGTTAACAGGTTTCTTAACGGTTTTAACAAGTGTACCTTTTAATTTCTGTGTCGTGTTCGTGTTTGACCTTAACAGGTTCGTGCCTTAACAAGTTTCGTTTAACATGTTATGCCAACCCTAAACATGAATTCATTTTATACACCCAAGTTGTTTGAGCCACTACCGTTGTGTTCCCGAATTTTTTTATAATAACCAAAATAACCGTTGTGTTTATTTTTTTGTCCCCTAATAAAAGGGTCTTGGTCAAGTTGTCGAAATAATAAATAGTTTACGTCATATGCGAGGGACTAATATACTGTTAAAGCCAAGAAAACTAAGTTTATTATATCGAGAAGATAACCAAAGAAAAGAATTGACACTATCAGTTAGAATATAGGCAAACTGTAGTCTCGTTCCATGAAAACTTTCACCTTTTCTCCTCCACGCTTCCCACTCCGACGCTTTTTTTTTACTTGCAAGTAATGCATGACCATTCCTTCACATTTTTTCCCCATTTATAAAAAGACAATAAAAGAAAGAAAGAAAAAGCTAAACAGATGAAAACATATTAAAAGAATAGACATCAAAATAGACATTATAGTCTCGGATTTGCTCCCCACCCCACAGACGCCTAATAGATGGAGCGGCGTTCATGCATGCGCCTATTAATTAGGTGTGTGCTCTCAGCCTATGGCATATTGTCTAGGACGGGATTAAAAAATTTTTTTTGCAAGCATATAGAAAATTTTATTTGAATATATGTTATTTAAAGATTTAAACCCGGATAACATATAAAGTACTTGTCTTTAATCATTTGAAATGGATGAATCATAATTGGATATACATGACTTTCTTTTCTAAATTAGCACATATTGTTATCCCTAAAATCTAGTTGGTGGTGGTTGTTATTATTATTACTCTATTATAATATAATATAACATATATAATATAATGGTAACATTATTTAATAGTATCAAATATATGTTGCGAATCTTTTGACGCATAAATTTCCATTTCTAGCTAGATTTAATGTTGTTAAATAGTCGGAGTCAAGGGATTTGTTTGTTCACCTATTCTTGCATGCTGGTGTCTTTAATTGGTGCTACTATGACTACATTCTTGTTAAACGGATCGAGCTTTTGCAGCAACATATTGCTGGAAAAAACATGGTACGATAGATTTGGTCGTTGGAGGTGAAGATAATGATTTGATTTGTCAACATCTTTTTTTTTCAGTGACACCATCTCTTTTGCACTGACATATCGCTGCAACCTTGGTCGGATAGCCACATTCTCGGTCTATTTTGAATCCCTTTACACATTTTTATTCGTAAAGCCAAAACATTTGGTTACAACTATATAAAACTAAATACTTTTAAGGAAATATGTGTTATGCATTAAGGTTAAGTAATTTGGAAGGTGATTTTCCAAACAAACACATATGAAATAAAACGCTACTTATTTAATTGGTTCTATACAACTTTCATTTAGACACTTCCATCATGTTCTTCTTGTTGGATTATTAAAGTTTATTAAACAATATTATCCGAGATAATCGCCAAATGCCGCCAGAACGGGACAAATGAAGAATGGTCCGTGGCAAGGCAGAGGTACTATGAAGCCAAGAAAGAAGCAAAGAGGAGTGTAGCTAGAGCAAAAGAAAGAGCATACGAAGAACTGTATAAGAAACTAGACTCCAAAGAAGGCGAAAACGATATCTTTAGAATTGCTAAAGCAAGGGAGAGAAGACGCAGGGACCTAGGTGATGTCATTTATATCAAAGACGGAAGCGGGCGGAGCATTGTGAAGGAAGGAGACATTAGGAAAAGATGGGAAGAGTACTTCGCCAACTTGTTTAATGGGAGTGGGCCGGGGCGAAGGGAAGGTGGAGAAGACCACGCCACACTTCGAGACACACGCTACGACGACGACGATGCTACGAGAATCAGCCAAGAGGAAGTAAGGCTCGCTCTAAAGAAGATGGGGAGGAACAAAGCAGTAGGCCCAGATCAAATCCCTATCGAGGCATGGAGATGCCTGGGGGAAGCTGGGATAGGCTTGTTGACAAGCCTCTTCAACAAGATTTGGACAAGTGCAAAAATGCCAGAAGAATGGAGACTTAGTGAGGTTATACCTATCTATAAGAACAAGGGGGACGTGCAGAGTTGTAGCAACTATAGGGGCATTAAACTCCTAAGTCATACCATGAAACTTTGGGAGAGAGTGATCGAGATGAGGCTGAGAAGGGTTACGAAGGTGGCAGAGCACCAATTTGGTTTTATGCCAGGGAGGTCGACGATGGAGGCTATTCACATCACCAGAAGCCTCATAGAAAAGTATAGGGAAAGACAAAAATCGCTACACTGTGCCTTCCTAGATTTGGAAAAGGCATACGATAGTGTACCACGTGAGTTGATTTGGAGGACGCTTCAAGCGAAAGGAGCTACTGGGAGATACATTAGTGTTATCAGGGATATGTATGATAGGGTGAGGACGAGTGTTCGAACCCCCGTGGGGAGTACAGAGCTCTTCTCGGTAGATATGGGCCTACACCAGGGTTCGGCACTTAGCCCATACCTTTTTACCTTGATCTTAGACGAGTTGTCCAGTGGCTTACAGGAGGAACTACCATGGTGCATGATTTTTGCTGATGACATCGCGCTTATCGCGAAATCGACGGAGGAGCTAAACCATAGGCTAGAGAAATGGAGAGAAGCACTTGAAGACCATGGTTTATGCGTGAGCCGAGAGAAGACGGAATACCTAAGATGTGACTTCGATAAGCATGATATAAGACAACAAGGGGACGAAGATATTCGCATTGGAGAGCGAATATTGTGCCCGAAGGAGTCTTTTAGATACCTGGGATCGGTGATACATAAATCGGGGGAGATAGATGACGACGTGACACGTCGAATCCAAGCTGGATGGATGAAGTGGAGAGCAGCTACTGGAGTCATGTGCGATAAAAGGATCCCACTAAAACTGAAAGGCAAGTTCTACAGAGTGGCGATTAGACCGGCTATGTTATACGGGTCAGAATGTTGGCCGATGAAGAAAGCCCAAGCGGCTCGAGTAGAGGTGGCTGAGATGAGGATGCTAAGGTGGTCTTGCGGGAAGACCCTATCAGACAGGATCCCCACGGGAGTGTTTAGAGCCGAACTTGAAGTAGGGAGCATCATTAACAAGCTAAGAGAAGGGCGCTTGAGATGGTTTGGCCACGTTAGGAGAAGGGATCTGACGGCACCACTAAGGAGAGCGGAGGCTATTCACGTTGACGGCATACGAAGAAGGGGAAGGCCTAAGATGAGGTGGGAGGATCGAGTAACGAAGGACCTATTAGAGCTTGGCTTGTCGGAGAACATGATGTCAGATAGGACGGCTTGGAGGACTAGGATTAGAGCAGAGGATTAGGTTAGGGTAGGACTTTTTGATCGACTTTTTTACCCATATTGCCTTGCCTAAGGCTGCTATTGATGGGTTAGGGCCCAAGGTGACTCAACGCTACAGGGGACTTAGACCTGATAGGTGTAGGAGGACTTGACCAAGGATAGGTTGTCTATAGGACTAGGGTTTAGGCTTACTTTAGGGGTTTTGTAAGTTTCGTGGAGGACTAGGAGTTTAGTTTTCTTAGGCGGCGCTAGTTCCCTACTTCGTAGGTGGAGCAGGAATCTTTTACTCTCTTGGAATTTCTTAGTCATTTTCCTTTTTGTTTATATGTTTTGTTTGTCTTTCGGTGTTAAGGTTTTTTGCTAGGTTGCATGTTTGCCACTCTCCCCTACTCTCAAGGTGGTCGGCCCCAACAGACCCAGGTATGTCTTGCTAAGCATTTTCGTTGTCAGTCAGGTATGGTACTTTCTAAACCCTTTACTCTTCCCGACTTTTACCGCTTTTGTGGCCGGAGGTCCTTATGGAAGCAGTCTCTCTACCTTTGGGTAGAGGCAAGACTGTCTACAGTTTCACCTCCCCCATACCCCGCACAGGGATTGGGTACTGTTGTTGTTGTTGTTGTTGTTGTTGTATCCGAGATAATCGTATTACTGATCTTACATGTATATTGACTTGAAGAGATAGAGGAAAACAAGAGGTTACATGAATGTCATAATTAACACCATGGTTTTTAATTTTTTATTAAAAGACATACAATTTCTTGAGCTATTATTGGTGCCAATTGCCCTGAAAAGGTCAAAGTCAACAATTCAATAGTATGGGCTAAATGATTAAGATCTAAAAGTGTCTAAGTTTAAAAGTCAACTTCAAAAGCACGAGAAAGTTATTATATACATATTGTACTCAAAAGTCTTAAATGACAACATAAACAGTTTTATGACAAAAGGTTTAGGAAGCCAGGTAAGTTAAGTTGTTAACAATGTCACCAAGTCAGTTGCTTAAGTTATGGGGTTTTACCCTCAAAATTATTAGTTCGATTTTTTTAAGTAACACATCTTATGGTTTTTTTTTAAGAGATGTTACTATGCGATAACCAAAATACAGTTAAAATACTCACGTCTGCCTTGTAGTAGTTGTTCAAAACGTATCATTCCAAAAATAAAAGTTAAGTTGTAGGGATGCTAAAAACATTAGAAAGAAAAAGAAAAAGGAATATATTAAATAAATAAAAAAGTTTTGGGTGTTAATGTGTTATCGAAAGAGACGAGTAATTTATTTATTTATTTATATTTCAGTAGCCGTCGGTATATTGTATGTTTTGTGTTGTATTGTTAGAATTTTTTATTTTTTATTTTTTCCGTTTGTCTGTTGGATTGTAAGTCGTAACCTATGGCTATACTTGTTAGTTTTATTACAGGCATTTTTTAATAAGTTTTTAAACACCGTTCAAAATTTTTTTTATGGTTATATATACAAAAGGGACTAATGAAACACTATCGAAGAATTTATATTTTTACTAGATTAAACCCACACGTTGTGCGAGACTGACTGAGAACGTAAACCAAAAGTAACTGATAATTACATTAATAGAAATAGATAAGTTACAAAGATCGACAATATATTATCAATATCTTTTAATTAGTTTTAATATTCAATGAATATCTAACGTAGTTTGCAAAAAATAAATAAATATTAAGTTAGATCAAGTGGTTTGTGCATAATATTAAAAGTTAGAGGTCATGAGTTCTAATCTTGTATTTGACTTTTTTATTTGCTATTTAAAATTGATATAAAAAAAAATGTACACGTAGGCAAATGATGATGTGACAAATGAAGTGTCACATGAGCACTAAAAATATATATTTAAATGTCAATATATCTAAAAAAAACAATTAAAATTATCAGAAAATAACACCTAAGCAAAAAGTCTAGTTGGCACGAAAAGAGAAGTGCCACATAGGAAAAAACCTATCATCTCTTAGTTATATAGAGAGAAGTAGAAACTAATTACACGTTCGAGTTAGCATGTTGTGGAGGGTGGGCCTCTTCCTCAAAAGATGTTGGTATGTTTTGGTTTCAGAGCATAAATGGTGTCGGCAAAAGTTTTTACTTTGTTAAGACGACAACATTTTGGTACCAAGTTTTTGGTAGCTCAATGTTGTTACTATTGTTGTCAGTATAAATAAGCACTAATATCGTTTTTTACTAGTTTTGGATTCTAATATCTCGCCGGAGTATGAGGGAGGTTAATATGTAAACAATCTTATCCTTACCACGATGGTATAGAGAGACTGATTTCAGGTTTTATCTAAGATATAAAAGGACCTTCAGCCTTGCATGGTATGAGGATAAAACCTTTGACCTCTGTATCTAAAGACAAGGATGCTAACCACTTATCCATCCTTGCTGGTTAATGGTTATCATTGTTTTCCATATGTGTGGTGTTTTTTGTTGGTTTTTATCTTAATGTTTTTTTTAGGTAAAAAGCTTTAAACATGAATCTTGACGGTGTATGAGGAGATTAAGATGTAGACAACCTTACCGCTACCACGACGATTAGAGAATCATTTTCAGGTTCTATCTAAGATTGAAAAGGACCTCCAGCTTTGCAATGCATGAGGATATTGTAACACCCAAAAAATATAAAAGATAAATAAATCAATATTTTATGTATTTTAGCCCTTAAAAATAATTTCCTAGTATTTAGTTTTGAGATAAGGGGTTAAATTAGTTGGAACTTTAGTGGCTAGCGGGTATATTACCCTTTTTATTTTTGAAGAAAACGTTGGCATCATGAAAAGAAGCCGGCCATATGATGTTTGATGATTCATAAAGGCCACTAACACAAAACTCATTTCCAAATCTCAATTTATAACTTCTCAAATCTTCTTATTTCTTCTAGTAATTATTGTGTGATTATTCCATCCTAAATTTCAACCAAATAATCCATCTAACTAAGAATCAAATCAAGGACTTTGGTGGTGCTTTAGTGTGGGTCGAATTCTACAAGAAGAAAATGGAGAATTTGGAGTTTCAATTGCTTCTTGTTATTTTCTTTTCTTGAAGGTAAGAATTAAACCTAAAAAATTATGTTATTTGAATTAGGGTTCTAAATCTTGAAATTTGGGGTTTTTATTATTTGGGAATTTTCAAGTAAAGCCCTAGTAATTTTGAATGGAAAATTGATAGTTGATATGAGTAAGTATTTTGATGAAAATTGATAGTTGATATGAGTAAGTATTTTGATGATAGAAAAACCCCCATATTGATAATCTCATAATTTTGGTGTTTGGCTAGTAAATGTGATATGGAATTTTACTATGAAAATGGTTTTGAAATGCATTGTGTAGCCAAACACTATAATGGATTGGTCCATTGTGAATTTGGTTTGTTAATAGAGAAAGAGTTGGGGGATTTTACTAGTTGAAATGTTAGAGAAGAACCCTAGTGGAATTAAAAAGGGAGAAATTTGGGGATTTATATAAATGAGTTTTGATGATAAAAACCCCATAGTGATAAACCTTATGTTTTTGGGTGTTTGGCTAGAATTGTGATATGAAAGTCATTATAGAAATTATGTTGAAATGTTTTGAGTAGCCAAACACCATAATGATTGAGTTCATGGTGAATTTAGTTAGATGATTGTGAAAGAGTTAAGAATATTGAACTCTTATGTATTGTATATGAATAGGTGATGGTGAAGACCACCTAATTGTGCATAATAGTCAAGTAGAGCCTAATAGCCAAAATTAAGGTGAGTGTATACGCATATGATCATGTTCTTGTTAATAGAGGTCATAGGTGGGTAAATTCCTACGACCCATATGTTTGATGAATATGAAAGCTAGTAGGTGGGTAAATTCCTACTAGCAAAATTATGATTGTTGAATGAATAAGCTAGTAGGTGGGTAAATTCCTACTAGCAAATGTGAATATTGAATGAAAGCTAGTAGGTGGGTAAATTCCTACTAGCATAATTGATGTTTGATTATGAAAGCTAGTAGGTGGGTAAATTCCTACTAGCATAATATGTTTGTTGATTATGTGAGCTAGTAGGTGGGTAAATTCCTACTAGCCAATTTGATTATGTGAGCTAGTAGGTGGGTAAATTCCTACTAGTAAATTTGTTTGATTAAGACTAGTAGGTAGGTAAAGTCCTACTAGCATTATCCATGGCCATGTTGAAAATGAATTGTGTTGATTTTGTGTTTATGATTAAATTGAATGAAATGGCTATCAAAAGATAGGCTATAATGATGCTTGATGCTTTGATGTTTTGACAACTTGATTATGATCATATGTATATGCATTCACTAAGCAATTGCTTATGTTTTAGTTGTTTAATCTTTTTATAGGAGTTGGTAGTAGCCCAGGGAAGGAATTGGCCAAGTGATAAAATTTGAAGTGAAGTAGTGATTGAAGGTAATTTGGCCATCCATTGAAGAATGGCACTTTAGGTAGAAGCTTAGTTTAACACTCTCAAACTTTTGGCTCTTGATACATGTGTATTTTGATGAAAATGTTGTTTATGATGTATTTTAAGTCTTGACTATTATGGTGGGTTGAAGTATAAGTCATTTTGGAGTCAAATTACCCATTTCGTCACTTTGGGTAAATGCGTTCGAGTGACCCGTTTGGTCGTTTTAATGTACATTTCAATGGTTAAAGTTTTGGATCTATCCATTATGTTGTAATATATGATTTTACTCATTTTGGTGTTTTGGTTTAAAGAATTTGGAGCATGGAAAGTAAAATATGGATTTTTGGTTAAAATGGAAAAGTGCAGGTCGGACCATAAAATTACGGCCCTGACCATAATTTTACGGCCCATTGATTTAGATGGGACCGTAAATTTACGGCCCTGGGCCATAAATTTACGGCCCTTTGTAATTTCGAGTTGTTTTCAAACAGGGAAGAAAAAAATCCAAGAGCGAATTACGGTTCAAATTTTACGGCTAGTTGTAATTAAGCCGTAAATTTACGGCCCTGGGCCATAAATTTACGGCCAGAACTAAAAAAAAAAAAATCGTATTTTTCTTAAATTGAGTCGAGTCGTTTCAGATATAATATTTGACCTCTGTATCTAGAGGTAAATGTGTTAATCACTTATCTAACCTTATTGGTTATCATTGGTTTCAATACGTGTGGTGTTTTTGTTTGGTTTATCTTAAAGTTTTTTTAGGTAAAAAGCTTTAAGCCCGATAAACATGAATCTAGTGTTAGTTGTTTGTATATAAATCTTCTCAAAATTGTATTCTTCTCCGTTTGTTAGGTGTTTCAGTTTCAAATCTCTTTTTATATTTTCCTTCTAAAATTTATAAATTTCGTGACAATATGAGCTAAACAAGAAATAACACAAAATTAGGTCTCATAGCCGAAATTAAAGATCATTGACACTTTGAGATTAGTAATGTAGGAAAAAGTCCCTTCATTGGATCAAAAGATGCCTCATTTTGACAGCAAACTCATTTTTTTTTTGAAAATTGACAGCAAACTCATAATCTTTGACATTTATCCTCAACGTTAGCTTTCCCCCTTTCCTTTAGGGCATGTTTGGTACAAGGAAATAAGGGTGGAGAAATGAAATAAAAGCTTTTCAGTCGTTTGGAAGGGAAAAGAATTGATGAACACGGAGAAATAGATTTCCTGGGAAATCACTCTCTATGTATTTTGATTTCCATCCTCTAGGTGAAGAAATGTGGAGAAATTGGATTTGTTAAGCAAAATTTCTTCGTGTCTTTTTATGGAGAAATTGTGGGGCTAAACAAAATGAGGGTATAAATGCTAAAGCACGTGACATCCACATTCCTTCAAAAAAAGAAGTCCTTGCAAACCTTATCTTCTCTGTAGCACCTTTTATCCCCTTCCGATTTCTTCTGTCTTATCAGCTTTTTTCTTCTTCCTTATCAACTTTTTGGATTGTTATTGCTCCTAATTTTCTCTTCTCTGTATATGTGTATATACTGTAACACCCCGCTAAAGCGGAATATACGGGATGTACAGACAAGCACAAAAGCACACAGTACAAGTTCCAACACAGCCAATAACATAAAAGAAAAGAAGTATAAAAGTTATTACAGCACTTGGGATATACCCAGAATAGTTAATAATCAAAAGACAGAACAATTGTCTTGAAGTACAGGAGTCTGAACTGAATAGGCAAAGGGAGATCTTCACAGCTTCCGGTCTTGAACGTACGAATCAATCGCCAAAAGGGATGAGCTTTAAAGAGGAAGACTCCTATGCTAAGAGATCTACTAGCCTAGCCTGAAAAGCATGTAAGTTCAAAGGTCAACTACAAAAGTAGTTGGTGAGATTCACATAAAGTACTAGTACGTATACATATAATAATATGTAGAGTAAGAACAAGTCATAAGGTCTGTACGTTTAACAAAAGTGCCTTGTGACCGTAAGAACAGTACACGAACATATAATGAACTTTAAATGAGTTGTCACTGCTAACCCGATTGGCCAGAACTGAACAGTAATGGACTTAAGTACATAATAATCAAGTACTTCACGAAGATCTAAATCAGAACAAGAACAGATAATATGCACTCTCCAGAACTGCGGAGAATGAGGGTGGGCCTACCCTAAACAGCGCTGTCCATAATTATCTACGGTTCAATCCCTGAACTGTGGGATATGAATTGATAGCAGTGAATAAGAACTGAACAAGTACAAGTACGAACTAGAACATGTTAAAGGTCAATATAGTAGTAAGGAGGTATTTAAGGTCCTGCCCATTCAAGACTTAAATACTCCCTTAAACAGTGTATATGTATTTAAGATCCTGCCCATTCAAGACTTAAATACTCTTTTAAATAATTAGGAATCATATCATAAGTACCTCGTAAGATCATAAAATAGTACGTGAAATAGTTCAAGATTATAATATAGTACGTAAATAGTTCAAGATTATAATATAGTACGTAAAGTAGTTCAAGAACATATGTACAAATACAAAGTAGTTTTCATGCTTTTCAGTCCCCGATAAAAGAACTTGAACAAAATGTACGAAAGGGGGATTTGTGAACTCACAGTGATCTGGTACAAGCACAATTTATAGCACAGAGAACAAGCACCGCGATAGATAAATTATATCTATCGAAATCCAAGTACGTCTTGATGGATGCCTAAGTACAAGTTATTGTTCATAGATATGCACACATATTAGTTCAGATGACTAATTAATTACTGAAATGTCCTTGATGTGCTGATGATTTGGTCCTTAATGATCTTTGAACGTTTTGACTCAAAAAGAGTTTGAATGAACTTCAAGTATATGAACTGGACTCGAACTGTACGTCTTAGAACTCACACATAAGTACTTATCGTGTTAATGAGTTGAACGTGTCTTAAATAATGAACTTTAGCCTTAAGGACTCAATTTAGTTGTTCATAGTACTCGTACTTTAGTAATTAAGATAGAACATGTCTTTGGTGTACTTCAATTAGGGTTTGCACAATGTACGTTGTTTTAGATCGATTTAGGAACTAGCTTTATAGTCAATGAATAGCCTTGAATGTGATTGATCGTGTGATAATGATCAAGTGTGGTATGTTATAGAACAAGTTCATGTTGTTTTCTAAAGAGTACAAGATCGTCTAGGGTTTTGGACTTCAAGATCGTCCCACTGGCTAGCCAAGATCGTCCTATTGGATAGTCAAGATCGTCCTATGCTCAAGCCAAAGTCAGGATCGTTTTAGGTACTTAGGTTCAAGATCGTTTCATATACATGGTTCAAGATCGTTTCAGGTTCTAAGCACAAGATCGTCTTAAGGTTTATGAACTCAAGATCGTTTCAAAGTACAATGCTCAAGATCGTTTCAGATGTACTAGGTGCAAGATCGTCCTGGGTTCAGGTTCAAGATCGTTTTAGCTGACTAGAGGTCAAGATCGTTCTGGTTGCACTTCAAGATCGTCCTAGCTGGTTCAAGCACAAGATCGTCTTAAGGTTTATGAACTCAAGATCGTTTCAAAGTACAATGCTCAAGATCGTTTCAGATGTACAAGGTTCAAGATCGTTTTACTTTCCAGGAACAAGAACAAGTGTTTGAGCAAAACCGATCCAAGGGATCAGTTACCCATTAAACGTACCAACAATATCACAACACCACACAAGATCGAACGAACAATTACTACTTACCAAAGGGGCTGCCTAGGACGATCTTGGAACCAAGATCGTCCTACTGGTTCAAGCACAAGATCGTCTTAAGGTTTATGAACTCAAGATCGTTTCAAAGTACAATGCTCAAGATCGTTTCAGATGTACTAGGTGCAAGATCGTTTCAGGTTCTAAGCACAAGATCGTCTCAAGTACAATGCTCAAGATCGTTTCAAGTACAATGCTCAAGATCGTTTCAAGTACAATGCTCAAGATCGTTTCAAGTACAATGCTCAAGATCGTTTCAAGTACAATGCTCAAGATCGTTTCAAGTACAATGCTCAAGATCGTTTCAAGTACAATGCTCAAGATCGTTTCAAGTACAATGCTCAAGATCGTTTCAAGTACAATGCTCAAGATCGTTTCAAGTACAATGCTCAAGATCGTTTCAAGTACAATGCTCAAGATCGTTTCAAGTACAATGCTCAAGATCGTTTCAAGTACAATGCTCAAGATCGTTTCAAGTACAATGCTCAAGATCGTTTCAAGTACAATGCTCAAGATCGTTTCAAGTACAATGCTCAAGATCGTTTCAAGTACAATGCTCAAGATCGTTTCAAGTACAATGCTCAAGATCGTTTCAAGTACAATGCTCAAGATCGTTTCAAGTACAATGCTCAAGATCGTTTCAAGTACAATGCTCAAGATCGTTTCAAGTACAATGCTCAAGATCGTTTCAAGTACAATGCTCAAGATCGTTTCAAGTACAATGCTCAAGATCGTTTCAAGTACAATGCTCAAGATCGTTTCAAGTACAATGCTCAAGATCGTTTCAAGTACAATGCTCAAGATCGTTTCAAGTACAATGCTCAAGATCGTTTCAAGTACAATGCTCAAGATCGTTTCAAGTACAATGCTCAAGATCGTTTCAAGTACAATGCTCAAGATCGTTTCAAGTACAATGCTCAAGATCGTTTCAAGTACAATGCTCAAGATCGTTTCAAGTACAATGCTCAAGATCGTTTCAAGTACAATGCTCAAGATCGTTTCAAGTACAATGCTCAAGATCGTTTCAAGTACAATGCTCAAGATCGTTTCAAGTACAATGCTCAAGATCGTTTCAAGTACAATGCTCAAGATCGTTTCAAGTACAATGCTCAAGATCGTTTCAAGTACAATGCTCAAGATCGTTTCAAGTACAATGCTCAAGATCGTTTCAAGTACAATGCTCAAGATCGTTTCAAGTACAATGCTCAAGATCGTTTCAAGTACAATGCTCAAGATCGTTTCAAGTACAATGCTCAAGATCGTTTCAAGTACAATGCTCAAGATCGTTTCAAGTACAATGCTCAAGATCGTTTCAAGTACAATGCTCAAGATCGTTTCAAGTACAATGCTCAAGATCGTTTCAAGTACAATGTTCAAGATCGTTTCAGGTTCTAAGCACAAGATCGTCTTAAGGTTTATGAACTCAAGATCGTTTCAAAGTACAATGCTCAAGATCGTTTCAGATGTACTAGGTATAGCAAAATAAAAAAAAAAAAAAAAAAAAAAAAAAAAAAAAAAAAAAAAAAAAAAAAAAAAAAAAAAAAAAAAAAAAAAAAAAAAAAAAAAAAAAAAAAAAAAAAAAAAAAAAAAAAAAAAAAAAAAAAAAAAAAAAAAAAAAAAAAAAAAAAAAAAAAAAAAAAAAAAAAAAAAAAAAAAAAAAAAAAAAAAAAAAAAAAAAAAAAAAAAAAAAAAAAAAAAAAAAAAAAAAAAAAAAAAAAAAAAAAAAAAAAAAAAAAAAAAAAAAAAAAAAAAAAAAAAAAAAAAAAAAAAAAAAAAAAAAAAAAAAAAAAAAAAAAAAAAAAAAAAAAAAAAAAAAAAAAAAAAAAAAAAAAAAAAAAAAAAAAAAAAAAAAAAAAAAAAAAAAAAAAAAAAAAAAAAAAAAAAAAAAAAAAAAAAAAAAAAAAAAAAAAAAAAAAAAAAAAAAAAAAAAAAAAAAAAAAAAAAAAAAAAAAAAAAAAAAAAAAAAAAAAAAAAAAAAAAAAAAAAAAAAAAAAAAAAAAAAAAAAAAAAAAAAAAAAAAAAAAAAAAAAAAAAAAAAAAAAAAAAAAAAAAAAAAAAAAAAAAAAAAAAAAAAAAAAAAAAAAAAAAAAAAAAAAAAAAAAAAAAAAAAAAAAAAAAAAAAAAAAAAAAAAAAAAAAAAAAAAAAAAAAAAAAAAAAAAAAAAAAAAAAAAAAAAAAAAAAAAAAAAAAAAAAAAAAAAAAAAAAAAAAAAAAAAAAAAAAAAAAAAAAAATTAACATAAATTCGTCATATAGATCATGATTTAAGATCGAATCGACCTTCATATAAGCACATAATTTAGGTCTAAAGCACGTCAAGAACTTACTTAAATTGAACTGTCTAGCCGTTCAAATGGCGAAAGTACTTTCTAAAGAACTTATTTAGAACATTTCTAAGACGGTTGTTACATATACAGGTATTCAAGAATCAAGATTTAATTTTTCATCTTATATTTTAGACATGATTTGAGATTTTCAATTTTTTTTTATATTTTTTTTTAGACACGATTGCTTCTCTAGATCTTGTTTAGAGATTTAATTTTTTATTTATATATTCTATAACTTACCTTTGATGCTTCAGTTTCATTGACTTATGCTTGATGTTGTGTTTTTCTTGCGAACCTCATCTAATCGATGTTTTGGTGTTGCGATCTATTCATAACTACATAAATATTGATTATTATTGTTTTTTTTTTAAATCTTTTCAGTAACCATGTTATTGTTGAAAAATATTTTCATTTCTCTGATTTTTTTAACCAAACATAAGAATTGATTTCTATTCATTTCCTAGATTAATTTCTCTTGTATTACCAAATGAAGGAGTTCATTCAATTTCCGAGTCAATTTCATTTCTCTTTATTTCATTTCCCTGCTCATTTCATTTCTCTTTATTTCATTTCCCTGCTCATTTCATTTCTCTGAATTTCTCCCTACCAAACGCGCCCTTAAGGCTTTAACATATGCTCGAATTGTTACAGTTTTCAACTTTGACTATTGCTAAAATCATGAATATAAATTTTGCTTGGTATGCAGCAACCTATTTATGAGTTATGACTACATAGTTGTATATTTTCTTGAATGGTAGTTGTATATGAATCTGGAATAGCCAACAATCATTAATAAGCATCATTAAATAAAAAGAAATGGCCAGTAATTAGTTTTGACTTTGAATTCACAAATAAACCGTAAAAATTCGGAGCTTCCTTCTAATTTCGAATAGTCTTCCATTTCACGATCGTCCTCTATGATCATATTATATTTAGGTACTTAATAAATTTTTAGGCCTCATCTTAAGTATCTAAAATTTGAAGATTGGAGATTGACATATCTATACTTCTATACTTACTAGTGGTACTCTGCTCTGTCTAGTCTGTTTAGCATCCCTATCAATGATCTCGATGGGCTCTTCAGTGAACTCAAGCCCTTCATCGATATGAACATCCTTAACAGGAATGACGGTCGGGTCGTCAGCCAAGCACTTCTTTAAATTGGACACGTGAAATGTGTCATGAACATTGCTAAGTTCTAGGGGTAGTTCCAGTTTGTACGCAACTGGTCCAATCCGTTTAATGATCTTATAAGGTCCGATGTACCGAGGCGCCAATTTGCCTTTCTTGCCAAAACGGGCAGTACCTTTCCACGGGGAAACTTTTAATAGAACTTTATCGCCTACTTGAAACTCTAAGGGTTTACGGCGTTTGTCAGCGTAGGACTTTTGTCTGTCTTGGGCAGCCTTCAGCTTTTCTTTGATAACAGCGATTTTGTCAATAGTGAACTGTACCACTGGGAGTTTCATCCAGCTTCTTTCACCGGCGTCTAGCCAGCAAGTGGTGATCTGCACTTACGCCCATATAAGGCTTCGAACGGTGCACACTGAATGCTAGTGTGATAGCTATTGTTGTACGAGAACTCGATCAATGGAAGATGTTTATCCCAACTTCCTCTGAACTCTAATGCACAAGAACGGAGCATGTCCTCCAAGGTCTGAATAGTACGTTCGCTTTGCCCGTCCGTCTGTGGGTGATAAGCGGTGCTCAAGTTAAGTCTAGTACCTAACGCTTCTTGAAGTGACTGCCAAAAGTCAAATGTGAAGCGAGGATCTCGATCGGACACTATTGATAAAGGGACACCGTACTTGGTCACAATATCGTCTATATAGATCTCAGCGAGTCTCTCCAGTGAGTAGTCATCACGAATTGGAAGAAAACGAGCTGATTTCGTCAGTCTGTCTACGATAACCCAAATAGAGTTATGGTTGTCTTTTGTACGAGGCAGTTTCATGATGAAGTCCATGGTAATATCTTCCCACTTCCACACCGGAACTTCTAACTGTTTCAATAAACCGGAAGGTTTCTGATGTTCGATCTTAACTTTAGAACATGTCAGACATCTACTGACGTACTCAAAGATCTCTCTCTTCATCCCAGGCCACCAGTAGTCTTGCTTTAAGTTCTTGTACATCTTGTCTGCGCCCGTATGAATCGAGTACCTTGAACTGTGAGCTTCCTGCATGATGATCTCTCTAACACCATTAGCTGCAGGGATCCAAACTCGGTTTTTGAACTTCCTGACTCCTTCGTCATCAATTCCCAGTTCTTGAGCGATTGGGCCTAACCGTTCTGCCTTTACGTTTTCTTTTGACTCCAATCCGATCTCTTGACCTGCGATCACACGTTGTTTCAAGTCTGTACGATCGGCCTCCTTGATAGACAAGATTTTGACTCGTTCCTTTCTGCTTAGAGCGTCAGCTACTACATTCGCCTTTCCGGGATGATACTTGATGTCACAATCGTAATCACTTAGTAACTCCACCCAGCGCCTTTGTCTCATATTCAGCTCTTTCTGATTATACACGTGTTGCAAGCTCTTATGATCGGTGAAGATAGTACATTTAGTTCCGTACAAGTAGTGCCTCCAAATCTTTAGGGCAAAAACAACTGCTCCAAGTTCTAGATCATGGGTGGTGTAATTCTTCTCATGCACTTTGAGTTGTCTGGATGCGTAGGCGATTACTTTGCCTCTTTGCATCAGTACGCAGCCTAGTCCTTGATGTGAAGCGTCACAGTACACGACGAAGTCTTCGGTGCCTTCTGGTAAAGCTAGAACAGGTGCTTCACACAGTCTGTCTTTTAGGGTTTGGAATGCTCGTTCTTGTTGTTCACCCCAAATAAAGTCCTTGGTCTTTTGAGTCAGTTGAGTCAAAGGTAGTGCGATCTTAGAAAAGTTCTCGATAAAACGACGATAATAACCAGCTAGTCCAAGAAAACTACGAACTTCAGTAGGAGCTTTCGGGGCCTCCCACTTTTTGATTGCTTCAATCTTGGCCGGGTCGACATGAATGCCTTGTTCGTTTACGACGTGGCCGAGGAACTGTACTTGGCGAAGCCAGAACTCGCACTTAGAGAACTTAGCGTACAACTCTTCTTCTCGAAGAAGTTGAAGAATAGAACGTAAATGTTGTTCATGATCAGTCTTGTTCCGAGAGTACACGAGTATGTCGTCAATGAATACAATAACAAATTTGTCTAAGAACGGACGACAGACACGGTTCATTAAGTCCATAAAAATCGCTGGAGCATTAGTCAGACCAAATGGCATAACGAGAAATTCGTAGTGGCCATAACGAGTACGAAAAGCTGTCTTTGGAACGTCACCATCCTGAACACGGATCTGGTGATAACCTGAACGTAGATCGATCTTAGAGAAGTACGAAGCACCTTGCAATTGATCAAACAGATCGTCTATGCGAGGTAGGGGATACCGGTTCTTAACGGTTAATTTGTTCAGTTCACGATAGTCTATGCACATTCTCATGGAGCCATCTTTCTTTTTAACGAACAAGATCGGTGCTCCCCAAGGGGATGAACTAGGACGAATAAAGCCTTTGCTCAAAAGTTCCTGTAATTGATTGGACAGTTCTTGCATTTCAGGAGGAGCTAAGCGATACGGTGCTTTAGCGACTGGTGCTGCACCAGGAACTAGATCAATATTGAACTCGACTTGTCTAACAGGTGGAATGCCTGGTAAGTCGTCAGGGAAGACATCTGGGAAGTCCCGAACAATGGGAATGTCTTGAACTTTTGGTTCCTTAGCACTTTTATCAATGACATGAGCTAGGTACACAAGATGATCTTTCTTGTCCAAGTACTTACGGAATTTCATAGCTGAGACGATTTTAAGTTCGTTCGTGGACTTATCGCCTTGTACAATCAAGATCTCGCCGTTCGGGAGTGGTATATGAACTGATTTCTCGTGGCAACAAATAGTCGCGTGGTGTTTGGATAGCCAATCCATTCCCACGATAATGTCGAAGCTACTAATCTTGACAGGGATTAGATCAATTGTAAAGTCCTTGTCTACTAAGGTCATAGGACAATCTAGAGCAATTTCGTTAGTACCGTACCTTTGGCCATTTGCATACTCTACCACATATTTATCATTTAGTTTGCCAGTTATCATGTTAGTCTTAGCTTTAAAGTCTAATGCAACAAAGCTACGTTCGGCACCGGAGTCAAATAGTACAGAAGCATAATGATCGTTCAGAAGAAAAGTACCTGTCACAACCCGAGGGTTCTGACGAGCTTCCTCAGCGTTCAGAGCAAAAACACGGGCGTTAGCAGGGCCTTGTTGGTTTTGCTGTTGCTGATTGTTCTGCTGGTTCTGGTTCCTTGGCCCGCGTGGATAAGCAACACGCTGAACTTGGGCGTTCTGGTTCTGGTTCCTTGGCCCGCGTGGATAAGCAACACGCTGAACTTGGGCGTTCTGGTTCTGGTTCCTTTGGACTGGTACAGCAGGTGGTAGCGGAGGTCTGGCATTTCTCATTGGTGGATTTCTGTTGACTGGCGGGGGGTTGGTTCTGATCAAGTTCACTGAGCCAGCATTACAGTACTTTGCCATGTGCCCAATTCCTTGGCACTTATAGCAAACAGGACAAGCACCAGTGTGATGAAGGTTACAACGGGCACACTTTGGATAAGCTCCAGAATATCTTGTTGGTTCAGGCACTGCGGTCACCGCATAGTTCCTCAAGATCCTCCCCTTCTTAGTTGGGGGTTCAACTTTCTTTTCCATCACTTCTTCAGCCTTCCTCTTCCCCTTATCAGCATTCTCAGTCAAACCTCCTGACCGGATAATATCTTTGGTCAAGGTCTTAGCCAGTACAGTGGCTCTTGACATGGTCTTGGGGCCTTTACTGGTGAGGTCACGGCGGATCTCAGAAATTAAACCCCAAATAAAGCGATCAATCTTCTTCTCTTCAGTAGAAGCTAAATGCGGCACAAGTCTAGAAAGCTCATTAAACCTCAAAATGTACTTCTCAATCTCCACACCTTCCATCTTCAGATCCCAAAACTCTTGTTCCAACTCTTGCAATGCATCCTTAGTACAGAATTCTGTTCTCATCATCTTCTGAAGTTCTTCCCAAGTGTGAGCATAGGCGGTCTTCCTGCCAACAGTGGTGACGATGCCAGTCCACCAAGACCTAGCAGCACCATCAAATTGGCTGGTCGCATGCTCCACCATCCTGTCCTCAGAGGTTTGAGTGTGGTACAAGGCCTCTTCCATATTCTCGAACCACATCAATAGTTCTGCAGCTCCTTTCTCCCCTGTGTAGACTGGGGGTTTGCACTGAGTGAAGGTCTTAAATGAACACCCTCTGCTTTGGCTGACTCTGTCCTCAGCAGTAGCTCGAGTGTTGTTATGACTAGCCCCATCCGAATCACTGTTCACTTCCTGATTCTGTTCGGGTTCTTCTTGAGTCCTCCTATTCTGAGTTGCTCTAGTAGTTCTAGTACCTTCAGTTAGTGGAATTTCTAGCATCTGAGCAACTTGAGTAGCAAGATTTGGCATCATCGCATTCATGCGGTCAGTGATGAGGTCTGCTACATCATTCAAAGTAAAGTTGACATTCGCATTAATACCAGGTTGAGTAGGTTCAACAGCTGGTGCGGTCTTAGCTCTTCGTCCACGTTTAGGCGGCATTCTTCCTTATGCCCCTAATAAGATAGAAATATGAACTCGGTTACGTTTCGCACAAGTCTAAAGCTCCAAGTACGTAGTACGTTAATAAAAGATCGTCGTTAGCACGATATATGAACAAGAACAGATAATATGCATCCTCCAGAACTGCGGAGAATGAGGGTGGGCCTACCCTAAACAGCGCTGTCCATAATTATCTACGGTTCAATCCCTGAACTGTGGGATATGAATTGATAGCAGTGAATAAGAACTGAACAAGTACAAGTACGAACTAGAACATGTTAAAGATCAATATAGTAGTAAGGAGGTATTTAAGATCCTGCCCATTCAAGACTTAAATACTCTTTTAAATAATTAGGAATCATATCATAAGTACCTCGTAAGATCATAAAATAGTACGTGAAATAGTTCAAGATTATAATATAGTACGTAAAGTAGTTCAAGAACATATGTACAAGTACAAAGTAGTTTTCATGCTTTTCAGTCCCCGATAAAAGAACTTGAACAAAATGTACGAAAGGGGGATTAGTGAACTCACAGTGATCTGGTACAAGCACAGTAGTATAAGCACAGAGAACAAGCACAGAAGTAGATAAGTTATATCTATCGAAATCCAAGTACGTCTTGATGGATGCCTAAGTACAAGTTATTGTTCATAGATATGCACACATATTAGTTCAAATGACTAATTAATTACTGAAATGTCCTTGATGAACTGATGATTTGGTCCCTTTGAAGATCTTTGAACGTACGAATCAATCGCCAAAAGGGATGAGCTTTAAAGAGGAAGACTCCTATGCTAAGAGATCTACTAGCCTAGCCTGAAAAGCATGTAAGTTCAAAGGTCAACTACAAAAGTAGTTGGTGAGATTCACATAAAGTACTAGTACGTATACATATAATAATATGTAGAGTAAGAACAAGTCATAAGATCTGTACGTTTAACAAAAGTGCTTTGTGACCGTAAGAACAGTACAAGAACATATAATGAACTTTAAATGAGTTGTCACTGCTAACCCGATTGGCCAGAACTGAACTGTAATGAACTTATGCACATAATAATCAAGTACTTCACGAAGATCTAAATCAGAACAAGAACAGATAATATGCATCCTCCAGAACTGCGGAGAATGAGGGTGGGCCTACCCTAAACAGCGCTGTCCATAATTATCTACGGTTCAATCCCTGAACTGTGGGATATGAATTGATAGCAGTGAATAAGAACTGAACAAGTACAAGTACGAACTAGAACATGTTAAAGATCAATATAGTAGTAAGGAGGTATTTAAGATCCTGCCCATTCAAGACTTAAATACTCTTTTAAATAATTAGGAATCATATCATAAGTACCTCGTAAGATCATAAAATAGTACGTGAAATAGTTCAAGATTAAATACTCTTTTAAATAATTAGGAATCATATCATAAGTACCTCGTAAGATCATAAAATAGTACGTGAAATAGTTCAAGATTATAATATAGTACGTAAAGTAGTTCAAGAACATATGTACAAGTACAAAGTAGTTTTCATGCTTTTCAGTCCCCGATAAAAGAACTTGAACAAAATGTACGAAAGGGGGATTAGTGAACTCACAGTGATCTGGTACAAGCACAGTAGTATAAGCACAGAGAACAAGCACAGAGATAGATAAGTTATATCTATCGAAATCCAAGTACGTCTTGATGGATGCCTAAGTACAAGTTATTGTTCATAGATATGCACACATATTAGTTCAAATGACTAATTAATTACTGAAATGTCCTTGATGAACTGATGATTTGGTCCCTTTGAAGATCTTTGAACGTTTTGACTCAAAAAGAGTTTGAATGAACTTTAAGTACATGAACTGGACTCGAACTGTACGTCTTAGAACTCACACATAAGTACTTATCGTGTTAATGAGTTGAACGTGTCTTAAATAATGAACTTTAGCCTTAAGGACTCAATTTAGTTGTTCATAGTACTCGTACTTTAGTAATTAAGATAGAACATGTCTTTGGTGTACTTCAATTAGGGTTTGCACAATGTACGTTGTTTTAGATCGATTTAGGAACTAGCTTTATAGTCAATGAATAGCCTTGAATGTGATTGATCGTGTGATAATGATCAAGTGTGGTATGTTATAGAACAAGTTCATGTTGTTTTCTAAAGAGTACAAGATCGTCTAGGGTTTTGGACTTCAAGATCGTCCCACTGGCTAGCCAAGATCGTCCTACTGGATAGCCAAGATCGTCCTACTGGATAGCCAAGATCGTCCTATGCTCAAGCCAAAGTCAGGATCGTTTTAGGTACTTAGGTTCAAGATCGTTTCATATACATGGTTCAAGATCGTTTCAGGTTCTAAGCACAAGATCGTCTTAAGGTTTATGAACTCAAGATCGTTTCAAAGTACAATGCTCAAGATCGTTTCAGATGTACTAGGTGCAAGATCGTCCTGGGTTCGGGTTCAAGATCGTTTTAGCTGACTAGAGGTCAAGATCGTTCTGGTTGCACTTCAAGATCGTCCTAGCTGGTTCAAGCACAAGATCGTCTTAAGTTCTTAGCACAAGATCGTCTTAAGTTCTTAGCACAAGATCGTCTTAAGTTCTTAGCACAAGATCGTCTTAAGTTCTTAGCACAAGATCGTCTTAAGTTCTTAGCACAAGATCGTCTTAAGTTCTTAGCACAAGATCGTCTTAAGTTCTTAGCACAAGATCGTCTTAAGTTCTTAGCACAAGATCGTCTTAAGTTCTTAGCACAAGATCGTCTTAAGTTCTTAGCACAAGATCGTCTTAAGTTCTTAGCACAAGATCGTCTTAAGTTCTTAGCACAAGATCGTCTTAAGTTCTTAGCACAAGATCGTCTTAAGTTCTTAGCACAAGATCGTCTTAAGTTCTTAGCACAAGATCGTCTTAAGTTCTTAGCACAAGATCGTCTTAAGTTCTTAGCACAAGATCGTCTTAAGTTCTTAGCACAAGATCGTCTTAAGTTCTTAGCACAAGATCGTCTTAAGTTCTTAGCACAAGATCGTCTTAAGTTCTTAGCACAAGATCGTCTTAAGTTCTTAGCACAAGATCGTCTTAAGTTCTTAGCACAAGATCGTCTTAAGTTCTTAGCACAAGATCGTCTTAAGTTCTTAGCACAAGATCGTCTTAAGTTCTTAGCACAAGATCGTCTTAAGTTCTTAGCACAAGATCGTCTTAAGTTCTTAGCACAAGATCGTCTTAAGTTCTTAGCACAAGATCGTCTTAAGTTCTTAGCACAAGATCGTCTTAAGTTCTTAGCACAAGATCGTCTTAAGTTCTTAGCACAAGATCGTCTTAAGTTCTTAGCACAAGATCGTCTTAAGTTCTTAGCACAAGATCGTCTTAAGTTCTTAGCACAAGATCGTCTTAAGTTCTTAGCACAAGATCGTCTTAAGTTCTTAGCACAAGATCGTCTTAAGTTCTTAGCACAAGATCGTCTTAAGTTCTTAGCACAAGATCGTCTTAAGTTCTTAGCACAAGATCGTCTTAAGTTCTTAGCACAAGATCGTCTTAAGTTCTTAGCACAAGATCGTCTTAAGTTCTTAGCACAAGATCGTCTTAAGTTCTTAGCACAAGATCGTCTTAAGTTCTTAGCACAAGATCGTCTTAAGTTCTTAGCACAAGATCGTCTTAAGTTCTTAGCACAAGATCGTCTTAAGTTCTTAGCACAAGATCGTCTTAAGTTCTTAGCACAAGATCGTCTTAAGTTCTTAGCACAAGATCGTCTTAAGTTCTTAGCACAAGATCGTCTTAAGTTCTTAGCACAAGATCGTCTTAAGTTCTTAGCACAAGATCGTCTTAAGTTCTTAGCACAAGATCGTCTTAAGTTCTTAGCACAAGATCGTCTTAAGTTCTTAGCACAAGATCGTCTTAAGTTCTTAGCACAAGATCGTCTTAAGTTCTTAGCACAAGATCGTCTTAAGTTCTTAGCACAAGATCGTCTTAAGTTCTTAGCACAAGATCGTCTTAAGTTCTTAGCACAAGATCGTCTTAAGTTCTTAGCACAAGATCGTCTTAAGTTCTTAGCACAAGATCGTCTTAAGTTCTTAGCACAAGATCGTCTTAAGTTCTTAGCACAAGATCGTCTTAAGTTCTTAGCACAAGATCGTCTTAAGTTCTTAGCACAAGATCGTCTTAAGTTCTTAGCACAAGATCGTCTTAAGTTCTTAGCACAAGATCGTCTTAAGTTCTTAGCACAAGATCGTCTTAAGTTCTTAGCACAAGATCGTCTTAAGTTCTTAGCACAAGATCGTCTTAAGTTCTTAGCACAAGATCGTCTTAAGTTCTTAGCACAAGATCGTCTTAAGTTCTTAGCACAAGATCGTCTTAAGTTCTTAGCACAAGATCGTCTTAAGTTCTTAGCACAAGATCGTCTTAAGTTCTTAGCACAAGATCGTCTTAAGTTCTTAGCACAAGATCGTCTTAAGTTCTTAGCACAAGATCGTCTTAAAGTACGTCAAGAACCTAAATAAATTGAACTGTCTAGCCGTTCAAATGGCGAAAGTACTTTCTAAAGAACTTATTTAGAACATTTCTAAGACGGTTGTTACATATACAGGTATTCAAGAATCAAGATTTAATTTTTCATCTTATATTTTAGACATGATTTGAGATTTTCAATTTTTTTTTATATTTTTTTTTAGACACGATTGCTTCTCTAGATTTTGTTTTTTTTTTTTTTTTTTTTTTTTTTTTTTTTTTTTTTTTTTTTTTTTTTTTTTTTTTTTTTTTTTTTTTTTTTTTTTTTTTTTTTTTTTTTTTTTTTTTTTTTTTTTTTTTTTTTTTTTTTTTTTTTTTTTTTTTTTTTTTTTTTTTTTTTTTTTTTTTTTTTTTTTTTTTTTTTTTTTTTTTTTTTTTTTTTTTTTTTTTTTTTTTTTTTTTTTTTTTTTTTTTTTTTTTTTTTTTTTTTTTTTTTTTTTTTTTTTTTTTTTTTTTTTTTTTTTTTTTTTTTTTTTTTTTTTTTTTTTTTTTTTTTTTTTTTTTTTTTTTTTTTTTTTTTTTTTTTTTTTTTTTTTTTTTTTTTTTTTTTTTTTTTTTTTTTTTTTTTTTTTTTTTTTTTTTTTTTTTTTTTTTTTTTTTTTTTTTTTTTTTTTTTTTTTTTTTTTTTTTTTTTTTTTTTTTTTTTTTTTTTTTTTTTTTTTTTTTTTTTTTTTTTTTTTTTTTTTTTTTTTTTTTTTTTTTTTTTTTTTTTTTTTTTTTTTTTTTTTTTTTTTTTTTTTTTTTTTTTTTTTTTTTTTTTTTTTTTTTTTTTTTTTTTTTTTTTTTTTTTTTTTTTTTTTTTTTTTTTTTTTTTTTTTTTTTTTTTTTTTTTTTTTTTTTTTTTTTTTTTTTTTTTTTTTTTTTTTTTTTTTTTTTTTTTTTTTTTTTTTTTTTTTTTTTTTTTTTTTTTTTTTTTTTTTTTTTTTTTTTTTTTTTTTTTTTTTTTTTTTTTTTTTTTTTTTTTTTTTTTTTTTTTTTTTTTTTTTTTTTTTTTTTTTTTTTTTTTTTTTTTTTTTTTTTTTTTTTTTTTTTTTTTTTTTTTTTTTTTTTTTTTTTTTTTTTTTTTTTTTTTTTTTTTTTTTTTTTTTTTTTTTTTTTTTTTTTTTTTTTTTTTTTTTTTTTTTTTTTTTTTTTTTTTTTTTTTTTTTTTTTTTTTTTTTTTTTTTTTTTTTTTTTTTTTTTTTTTTTTTTTTTTTTTTTTTTTTTTTTTTTTTTTTTTTTTTTTTTTTTTTTTTTTTTTTTTTTTTTTTTTTTTTTTTTTTTTTTTTTTTTTTTTTTTTTTTTTTTTTTTTTTTTTTTTTTTTTTTTTTTTTTTTTTTTTTTTTTTTTTTTTTTTTTTTTTTTTTTTTTTTTTTTTTTTTTTTTTTTTTTTTTTTTTTTTTTTTTTTTTTTTTTTTTTTTTTTTTTTTTTTTTTTTTTTTTTTTTTTTTTTTTTTTTTTTTTTTTTTTTTTTTTTTTTTTTTTTTTTTTTTTTTTTTTTTTTTTTTTTTTTTTTTTTTTTTTTTTTTTTTTTTTTTTTTTTTTTTTTTTTTTTTTTTTTTTTTTTTTTTTTTTTTTTTTTTTTTTTTTTTTTTTTTTTTTTTTTTTTTTTTTTTTTTTTTTTTTTTTTTTTTTTTTTTTTTTTTTTTTTTTTTTTTTTTTTTTTTTTTTTTTTTTTTTTTTTTTTTTTTTTTTTTTTTTTTTTTTTTTTTTTTTTTTTTTTTTTTTTTTTTTTTTTTTTTTTTTTTTTTTTTTTTTTTTTTTTTTTTTTTTTTTTTTTTTTTTTTTTTTTTTTTTTTTTTTTTTTTTTTTTTTTTTTTTTTTTTTTTTTTTTTTTTTTTTTTTTTTTTTTTTTTTTTTTTTTTTTTTTTTTTTTTTTTTTTTTTTTTTTTTTTTTTTTTTTTTTTTTTTTTTTTTTTTTTTTTTTTTTTTTTTTTTTTTTTTTTTTTTTTTTTTTTTTTTTTTTTTTTTTATAGTCTAGCACTCCAACGTACACGAACTAGTGGTACTTTGCTCTGTCTAGTCTGTTTAGCATCCCTATCAATGATCTCGATGGGCTCTTCAGTGAACTCAAGCCCTTCATCGATATGAACATCCTTAACAGGAATGACGGTCGGGTCGTCAGCCAAGCACTTCTTTAAATTGGACACGTGAAATGTGTCATGAACATTGCTAAGTTCTAGGGGTAGTTCCAGTTTGTACGCAACTGGTCCAATCCGTTTAATGATCTTATAAGGTCCGATGTACCGAGGCGCCAATTTGCCTTTCTTGCCAAAACGGGCAGTACCTTTCCACGGGGAAACTTTTAATAGAACTTTATCGCCTACTTGAAACTCTAAGGGTTTACGGCGTTTGTCAGCGTAGGACTTTTGTCTGTCTTGGGCAGCCTTAAGCTTTTCTTTGATAACAGCGATTTTGTCAATAGTGAACTGTACAACTGGGAGCTTCATCCAGCTTCTTTCACCGGCGTCTAGCCAGCAAAGTGGTGATCTGCACTTACGCCCATATAAGGCTTCGAACGGTGCACACTGAATGCTAGTGTGATAGCTATTGTTGTACGAGAACTCGATCAATGGAAGATGTTTATCCCAACTTCCTCTGAACTCTAATGCACAAGAACGGAGCATGTCCTCCAAGGTCTGAATAGTACGTTCGCTTTGCCCGTCCGTCTGTGGGTGATAAGCGGTGCTCAAGTTAAGTCTAGTACCTAATGCTTCTTGAAGTGACTGCCAAAAGTCAGATGTGAAGCGAGGGTCTCGATCGGACACTATTGATAAAGGGACACCGTACTTGGTCACAATATCGTCTATATAGATCTCAGCGAGTCTTTCCAGTGAGTAGTCATCACGAATTGGAAGAAAACGAGCTGATTTCGTCAGTCTGTCTACGATAACCCAAATAGAGTTATGGTTGTCTTTTGTACGAGGCAGTTTCATGATGAAGTCCATGGTAATATCTTCCCACTTCCACACCGGAACTTCTAACTGTTTCAATAAACCGGAAGGTTTCTGATGTTCGATCTTAACTTTAGAACATGTCAGACATCTACTGACGTACTCAAAGATCTCTCTCTTCATCCCAGGCCACCAGTAGTCTTGCTTTAAGTTCTTGTACATCTTGTCTGCGCCCGTATGAATCGAGTACCTTGAACTGTGAGCTTCCTGCATGATGATCTCTCTAACACCATTAGCTGCAGGGATCCAAACTCGGTTTTTGAACTTCCTGACTCCTTCGTCATCAATTCCCAGTTCTTGAGCGATTGGGCCTAACCGTTCTGCCTTTATGTTTTCTTTTGACTCCAATCCGATCTCTTGACCTGCGATCACACGTTGTTTCAAGTCTGTACGATCGGCCTCCTTGATAGACAAGATTTTGACTCGTTCCTTTCTGCTTAGAGCGTCAGCTACTACATTCGCCTTTCCGGGATGATACTTGATGTCACAATCGTAATCACTTAGTAACTCCACCCAGCGCCTTTGTCTCATATTCAGCTCTTTCTGATTATACACGTGTTGCAAGCTCTTATGATCGGTGAAGATAGTACATTTAGTTCCGTACAAGTAGTGCCTCCAAATCTTTAGGGCAAAAACAACTGCTCCAAGTTCTAGATCATGGGTGGTGTAATTCTTCTCATGCACTTTGAGTTGTCTGGATGCGTAGGCGATTACTTTGCCTCTTTGCATCAGTACGCAGCCTAGTCCTTGATGTGAAGCGTCACAGTACACGACGAAGTCTTCGGTGCCTTCTGGTAAAGCTAGAACAGGTGCTTCACACAGTCTGTCTTTTAGGGTTTGGAATGCTCGTTCTTGTTGTTCACCCCAAATAAAGTCTTTGGTCTTTTGAGTCAGTTGAGTCAAAGGTAGTGCGATCTTAGAAAAGTTCTCGATAAAACGACGATAATAACCAGCTAGTCCAAGAAAACTACGAACTTCAGTAGGAGCTTTCGGGGCCTCCCACTTTTTGATTGCTTCAATCTTGGCCGGGTCGACATGAATGCCTTGTTCGTTTACGACGTGGCCGAGGAACTGTACTTGGCGAAGCCAGAACTCGCACTTAGAGAACTTAGCGTACAACTCTTCTTCTCGAAGAAGTTGAAGAATAGAACGTAAATGTTGTTCATGATCAGTCTTGTTCCGAGAGTACACGAGTATGTCGTCAATGAATACAATAACAAATTTGTCTAAGAACGGACGACAGACACGGTTCATTAAGTCCATAAAAATCGCTGGAGCATTAGTCAGACCAAATGGCATAACGAGAAATTCGTAGTGGCCATAACGAGTACGAAAAGCTGTCTTTGGAACGTCACCATCCTGAACACGGATCTGGTGATAACCTGAACGTAGATCGATCTTAGAGAAGTACGAAGCACCTTGCAATTGATCAAACAGATCGTCTATGCGAGGTAGGGGATACCGGTTCTTAACGGTTAATTTGTTCAGTTCACGATAGTCTATGCACATTCTCATGGAGCCATCTTTCTTTTTAACGAACAAGATCGGTGCTCCCCAAGGGGATGAACTAGGACGAATAAAGCCTTTGCTCAAAAGTTCCTGTAATTGATTGGACAGTTCTTGCATTTCAGGAGGAGCTAAGCGATACGGTGCTTTAGCGACTGGTGCTGCACCGGGAACTAGATCAATATTGAACTCGACTTGTCTAACAGGTGGAATGCCTGGTAAGTCGTCAGGGAAGACATCTGGGAAGTCCCGAACAATGGGAATGTCTTGAACTTTTGGTTCCTTAGCACTTTTATCAATGACGTGAGCTAGGTACACAAGATGATCTTTCTTGTCCAAGTACTTACGGAATTTCATAGCTGAGACGATTTTAAGTTCGTTCGTGGACTTATCGCCTTGTACAATCAAGATCTCGCCGTTCGGGAGTGGTATATGAACTGATTTCTCGTGGCAACAAATAGTCGCGTGGTGTTTGGATAGCCAATCCATTCCCACGATAATGTCGAAGCTACTAATCTTGACAGGGATTAGATCAATTGTAAAGTCCTTGTCTACTAAGGTCATAGGACAATCTAGAGCAATTTCGTTAGTACCGTACCTTTGGCCATTTGCATACTCTACCACATATTTATCATTTAGTTTGCCAGTTATCATGTTAGTCTTAGCTTTAAAGTCTAATGCAACAAAGCTACGTTCGGCCGGAGTCAAATAGTACAGAAGCATAATGATCGTTCAGAAGAAAAGTACCTGTCACAACCCGAGGGTTCTGACGAGCTTCCTCAGCGTTCAGAGCAAAAACACGGGCGTTAGCAGGGCCTTGTTGGTTTTGCTGTTGCTGATTGTTCTGCTGGTTCTGGTTCCTTGGCCCGCGTGGATAAGCAACACGCTGAACTTGGGCGTTCTGGTTCTGGTTCCTTTGGACTGGTACAGCAGGTGGTAGCGGAGGTCTGGCATTTCTCATTGGAGGATTTCTGTTGACTGGCGGGGGGTTGGTTCTGATCAAGTTCACTGAGCCAGCATTACAGTACTTTGCCATGTGCCCAATTCCTTGGCACTTATAGCAAACAGGACAAGCACCAGTGTGATGAAGGTTACAACGGGCACACTTTGGATAAGCTCCAGAATATCTTGTTGGTTCAGGCACTGCGGTCACCGCATAGTTCCTCAAGATCCTCCCCTTCTTAGTTGGGGGTTCAACTTTCTTTTCCATCACTTCTTCAGCCTTCCTCTTCCCCTTATCAGCATTCACAGTCAAACCTCCTGACCGGATAATATCTTTGGTCAAGGTCTTAGCCAGTACAGTGGCTCTTGACATGGTCTTGGGGCCTTTACTGGTGAGGTCACGGCGGATCTCAGAAATTAAACCCCAAATAAAGCGATCAATCTTCTTCTCTTCAGTAGAAGCTAAATGCGGCACAAGTCTAGAAAGCTCATTAAACCTCAAAATGTACTTCTCAATCTCCACACCTTCCATCTTCAGATCCCAAAACTCTTGTTCCAACTCTTGCAATGCATCCTTAGTACAGAATTCTGTTCTCATCATCTTCTGAAGTTCTTCCCAAGTGTGAGCATAGGCGGTCTTCCTGCCAACAGTGGTGACGATGCCAGTCCACCAAGACCTAGCAGCACCATCAAATTGGCTGGTCGCATGCTCCACCATCCTGTCCTCAGAGGTTTGAGTGTGGTACAAGGCCTCTTCCATATTCTCGAACCACATCAATAGTTCTGCAGCTCCTTTCTCCCCTGTGTAGACTGGGGGTTTGCACTGAGTGAAGGTCTTAAATGAACACCCTCTGCTTTGGCTGACTCTGTCCTCAGCAGTAGCTCGAGTGTTGTTATGACTAGCCCCATCCGAATCACTGTTCACTTCCTGATTCTGTTCGGGTTCTTCTTGAGTCCTCCTATTCTGAGTTGCTCTAGTAGTTCTAGTACCTTTAGTTAGTGGAATTTCCAGCATCTGAGCAACTTGAGTAGCAAGATTTGGCATCATCGCATTCATGCGGTCAGTGATGAGGTCTGCTACGTCATTCAAGGTAAAGTTGACATTCGCATTAATACCAGGTTGAGTAGGTTCAACAGCTGGTGCGGTCTTAGCTCTGCGTCCACGTTTAGGCGGCATTCTTCCTTATGCCCCTAATAAGATAGAAATATGAACTCGGTTACGTTTCGCACAAGTCTAAAGCTCCAAGTACGTAGTACGTTAACAAAAGATCGTCGTTAGCACGATATATGAACAAGAACAGTCGTCGGTCGCATGATAAGGACCTATAGTCGTATAAGCTCTAAGGCCTATCCTCGAAGCACTAGAACGTATGTCTTAAGAGAACGAGTGAACTAGAACTGATATGATTGAAGAACGAGTTTGCACGAGGTTCTTACTAAGGCTCTAAGAAATGGGTGACACCTTCAATGACACACCTTGAGTACTAGGAACTATATCCGCAATTAGATGTAGTTGATCAGGTTACATCTAATTAGGGAAAAGTTCCCATTACTCAAACCGGTCATACAAAGGATCACCTCAGAGTGGATTCCAGTTATAGCTCGAGTTTTTCCTTAGGAAAAAGCTCGGTGTTCACTATAACCATGTCTCTGATACCAACTGTAACACCCCGCTAAAGCGGAATATACGGGATGTACAGACAAGCACAAAAGCACACAGTACAAGTTCCAACACAGCCAATAACATAAAAGAAAAGAAGTATAAAAGTTATTACAGCACTTGGGATATACCCAGAATAGTTAATAATCAAAAGACAGAACAATTGTCTTGAAGTACAGGAGTCTGAACTGAATAGGCAAAGGGAGATCTTCACAGCTTCCGGTCTTGAACGTACGAATCAATCGCCAAAAGGGATGAGCTTTAAAGAGGAAGACTCCTATGCTAAGAGATCTACTAGCCTAGCCTGAAAAGCATGTAAGTTCAAAGGTCAACTACAAAAGTAGTTGGTGAGATTCACATAAAGTACTAGTACGTATACATATAATAATATGTAGAGTAAGAACAAGTCATAAGGTCTGTACGTTTAACAAAAGTGCCTTGTGACCGTAAGAACAGTACACGAACATATAATGAACTTTAAATGAGTTGTCACTGCTAACCCGATTGGCCAGAACTGAACAGTAATGGACTTAAGTACATAATAATCAAGTACTTCACGAAGATCTAAATCAGAACAAGAACAGATAATATGCACTCTCCAGAACTGCGGAGAATGAGGGTGGGCCTACCCTAAACAGCGCTGTCCATAATTATCTACGGTTCAATCCCTGAACTGTGGGATATGAATTGATAGCAGTGAATAAGAACTGAACAAGTACAAGTACGAACTAGAACATGTTAAAGGTCAATATAGTAGTAAGGAGGTATTTAAGGTCCTGCCCATTCAAGACTTAAATACTCCCTTAAACAGTGTATATGTATTTAAGATCCTGCCCATTCAAGACTTAAATACTCTTTTAAATAATTAGGAATCATATCATAAGTACCTCGTAAGATCATAAAATAGTACGTGAAATAGTTCAAGATTATAATATAGTACGTAAAGTAGTTCAAGAACATATGTACAAATACAAAGTAGTTTTCATGCTTTTCAGTCCCCGATAAAAGAACTTGAACAAAATGTACGAAAGGGGGATTTGTGAACTCACAGTGATCTGGTACAAGCACAATTTATAGCACAGAGAACAAGCACCGCGATAGATAAATTATATCTATCGAAATCCAAGTACGTCTTGATGGATGCCTAAGTACAAGTTATTGTTCATAGATATGCACACATATTAGTTCAGATGACTAATTAATTACTGAAATGTCCTTGATGTGCTGATGATTTGGTCCTTAATGATCTTTGAACGTTTTGACTCAAAAAGAGTTTGAATGAACTTCAAGTATATGAACTGGACTCGAACTGTACGTCTTAGAACTCACACATAAGTACTTATCGTGTTAATGAGTTGAACGTGTCTTAAATAATGAACTTTAGCCTTAAGGACTCAATTTAGTTGTTCATAGTACTCGTACTTTAGTAATTAAGATAGAACATGTCTTTGGTGTACTTCAATTAGGGTTTGCACAATGTACGTTGTTTTAGATCGATTTAGGAACTAGCTTTATAGTCAATGAATAGCCTTGAATGTGATTGATCGTGTGATAATGATCAAGTGTGGTATGTTATAGAACAAGTTCATGTTGTTTTCTAAAGAGTACAAGATCGTCTAGGGTTTTGGACTTCAAGATCGTCCCACTGGCTAGCCAAGATCGTCCTACTGGATAGCCAAGATCGTCCTATGCTCAAGCCAAAGTCAGGATCGTTTTAGTTAGGAATCATATCATAAGTACCTCGTAAGATCATAAAATAGTACGTGAAATAGTTCAAGATTATAATATAGTACGTAAAGTAGTTCAAGAACATATGTACAAATACAAAGTAGTTTTCATGCTTTTCAGTCCCCGATAAAAGAACTTGAACAAAATGTACGAAAGGGGGATTTGTGAACTCACAGTGATCTGGTACAAGCACAATTTATAGCACAGAGAACAAGCACCGCGATAGATAAATTATATCTATCGAAATCCAAGTACGTCTTGATGGATGCCTAAGTACAAGTTATTGTTCATAGATATGCACACATATTAGTTCAGATGACTAATTAATTACTGAAATGTCCTTGATGTGCTGATGATTTGGTCCTTAATGATCTTTGAACGTTTTGACTCAAAAAGAGTTTGAATGAACTTCAAGTATATGAACTGGACTCGAACTGTACGTCTTAGAACTCACACATAAGTACTTATCGTGTTAATGAGTTGAACGTGTCTTAAATAATGAACTTTAGCCTTAAGGACTCAATTTAGTTGTTCATAGTACTCGTACTTTAGTAATTAAGATAGAACATGTCTTTGGTGTACTTCAATTAGGGTTTGCACAATGTACGTTGTTTTAGATCGATTTAGGAACTAGCTTTATAGTCAATGAATAGCCTTGAATGTGATTGATCGTGTGATAATGATCAAGTGTGGTATGTTATAGAACAAGTTCATGTTGTTTTCTAAAGAGTACAAGATCGTCTAGGGTTTTGGACTTCAAGATCGTCCCACTGGCTAGCCAAGATCGTCCTACTGGATAGCCAAGATCGTCCTATGCTCAAGCCAAAGTCAGGATCGTTTTAGGTACTTAGGTTCAAGATCGTTTCATATACATGGTTCAAGATCGTTTCAGGTTCTAAGCACAAGATCGTCTTAAGGTTTATGAACTCAAGATCGTTTCAAAGTACAATGCTCAAGATCGTTTCAGATGTACTAGGTGCAAGATCGTCCTGGGTTCAGGTTCAAGATCGTTTTAGCTGACTAGAGGTCAAGATCGTTCTGGTTGCACTTCAAGATCGTCCTAGCTGGTTCAAGCACAAGATCGTCTTAAGTTCTTAGCACAAGATCGTTTCACAGGTCAAGGTTCAAGATCGTTTTACTTTCCAGGAACAAGAACAAGTGTTTGAGCAAAACCGATCCAAGGGATCAGTTACCCATTAAACGTACCAACAATATCACAACACCACACAAGATCGAACGAACAATTACTACTTACCAAAGGGGCTGCCTAGGACGATCTTGGAACCAAGATCGTCCCATTCAGGATCGTCCCAGGGCCAAAAACGGCTGAACAAGAACAGGAACATAATACGAAGGTCTAGATCGATTTTAAACATGTTAGAGCATAGCACTAGTACTTATATGCACAATAACATCATTTTATGTCACTTTTACTGATTTCCAAGATCAAATATAACATAAACAAGTCATAACTTCAAGAACAAGTTGTACTTTCATCTTCAAAAATGGGTTTTGTAGATTAAAGCATGTTATGACCCAAATTTGTTCACACAAATGTTGTTAAACACATTTAGACACAAACCCATTAACATTGAACATGATTTTCGTTCAAGAACTGGACCAAATCATCAAGAACATAAACTTGAAAAAGTACACTTTTAATTTGATCAAAAACTTATAATTCGTTGTTGTTACCTGAGATTTGATTCCGGAAATATGTTTTGATTATCACAAGGATGCTAAAAGTACAAACGATTTTGATTTAACAATCCAAAATCAAAAGATGAATTTTTGTGTGTTTTATGGCTGCCAGAGTGTGTTTTTAGTGAGAGAAGTGAAAGAAAGGAGGAAGATGAACAGTGATGCTTCTCTCACTAGGGTTTCCAACTCTTTCTTTTTATACCTTTCCCATAATTAATGAACTTCATAAATGCAAGGACTAATTGCGAACATTTTTGAACTAGAACTTTTATGAACACGAACGTTTACGTACTGTACTTTAGTATTTTATCGAACTTAATCATAAGTTCGTCATATAGATCATGATTTAAGATCGAATCGACCTTCATATAAGCACATAATTTAGGTCTAAAGCACGTCAAGAACTTACTTAAATTGAACTGTCTAGCCGTTCAAATGGCGAAAGTACTTTCTAAAGAACTTATTTAGAACATTTCTAAGACGGTTGTTACATATACAGGTATTCAAGAATCAAGATTTAATTTTTCATCTTATATTTTAGACATGATTTGAGATTTTCAATTTTTTTTTATATTTTTTTTTAGACACGATTGCTTCTCTAGATTTTTTTTTTTTTTTTTTTTTTTTTTTTTTTTTTTTTTTTTTTTTTTTTTTTTTTTTTTTTTTTTTTCTTTTTTTTTTTTTTTTTTTTTTTTTTTTTTTTTTTTTTTTTTTTTTTTTTTTTTTTTTTTTTTTTTTTTTTTTTTTTTTTTTTTTTTTTTTTTTTTTTTTTTTTTTTTTTTTTTTTTTTTTTTTTTTTTTTTTTTTTTTTTTTTTTTTTTTTTTTTTTTTTTTTTTTTTTTTTTTTTTTTTTTTTTTTTTTTTTTTTTTTTTTTTTTTTTTTTTTTTTTTTTTTTTTTTTTTTTTTTTTTTTTTTTTTTTTTTTTTTTTTTTTTTTTTTTTTTTTTTTTTTTTTTTTTTTTTTTTTTTTTTTTTTTTTTTTTTTTTTTTTTTTTTTTTTTTTTTTTTTTTTTTTTTTTTTTTTTTTTTTTTTTTTTTTTTTTTTTTTTTTTTTTTTTTTTTTTTTTTTTTTTTTTTTTTTTTTTTTTTTTTTTTTTTTTTTTTTTTTTTTTTTTTTTTTTTTTTTTTTTTTTTTTTTTTTTTTTTTTTTTTTTTTTTTTTTTTTTTTTTTTTTTTTTTTTTTTTTTTTTTTTTTTTTTTTTTTTTTTTTTTTTTTTTTTTTTTTTTTTTTTTTTTTTTTTTTTTTTTTTTTTTTTTTTTTTTTTTTTTTTTTTTTTTTTTTTTTTTTTTTTTTTTTTTTTTTCTCTGATTTTTTTAACCAAACATAAGAATTGATTTCTATTCATTTCCTAGATTAATTTCTCTTGTATTACCAAATGAAGGAGTTCATTCAATTTCCCAGTCAATTTCATTTCTCTTTATTTCATTTCCCTGCTCATTTCATTTCTCTGAATTTCTCCCTACCAAACGCGCCCTTAAGGCTTTAACATATGCTCGAATTGTTACAGTTTTCAACTTTGACTATTGCTAAAATCATGAATATAAATTTTGCTTGGTATGCAGCAACCTATTTATGAGTTATGACTACATAGTTGTATATTTTCTTGAATGGTAGTTGTATATGAATCTGGAATAGCCAACAATCATTAATAAGCATCATTAAATAAAAAGAAATGGCCAGTAATTAGTTTTGACTTTGAATTCACAAATAAACCGTAAAAATTCGGAGCTTCCTTCTAATTTCGAATAGTCTTCCATTTCACGATCGTCCTCTATGATCATATTATATTTAGGTACTTAATAAATTTTTAGGCCTCATCTTAAGTATCTAAAATTTGAAGATTGGAGATTGACATATCTATACTTCTATACTTACTATATAAAAATTATAAGTCCATGTTGAAAGTTTAGAAAAAATGGGACATAAGAATTGACCAAAATACCCTTGATGAATTAAATCGTCATCAACACTTAATATTAAATTACACCGTTAGTCCATTATATTAAAAAATATCTCTACTAACCCCCTTTAAATCAAATACCTTTACCTACACCAATTGATGCCGCCGCCACCGTCATCATCCGTCGCCATCATCACACCACTGTCATCGCCGGCACGCCGACGCATTGCGCGGGAACAATGCTCGTATGTCTCTCACAAGTTAACTAAGTTAACTGTATACTAAACAATGCAATAATTAAGCATCTCTTAAAACTTTTGAACACACTTATTTTAAAACAGGACTAAAACCGACTAAAATACACCTTTAAAGGTATAATGTTAAGTTTTGTGTTACATCTATAGTACTTATTAAAAAAAACATCACCCTTTGTTGAAAGTTACATGAGGAAATGTCTAAAATGTTCTCCTTAATCTATATTATGTTATATTTTTATCTAACACCCCTTAAAATATTTTCACATACACTATTTCCTTAACATTAATAATTAAATTACACTACCAATATTTTATCTTTTAAAATATCTCTATTAACACTTTAAATCAATTATTTTTATACCAATTATCTCCACCACCACACCGTCACCGCTACGACCATCGTCGCATTGCGCGGGTACGGTACTAGTAAAATATAGTGTAAAATCTTAAAAGATTGGTGTTTACGGTTTACACCATAAGTTACACCAAATAAGTGTGTTCACTGCAGATGCAAATTCGATGTTTTGATGTTAATATTTGAGATAGTCGAAATATCATCTAAAACTATAGGTTTCAGTCTCAACTTTATAACCCATATCCGACCAGCTCAAGGTCATTGTCAGCTTTTGGTGCATAGATTTGTTGAAATTCTTTGCACAATGCAAGAGTAAACATCCAAATGATTCATATACTTCAAGTAACATTCATACTTCATACCTCACATGCCATAAAGAAAACGAGGTGATACTTGCGACTTGCCCAACAAAAGCTTACCTTACGCAGAAAATAACAAAGGACTTGGTGTAGGGCACACTCCTTGTCTACACATCACCTCCCAATGGAAGAGCTTAGTAATGGCGTTTCATATTCAAGGTGGTTTTGTGTATGCCATTCAAAATATTATTGAAATTTTTTTGCAAGCATTTAGATTTAAATTTTTGCATTTAACATTTAAGCCTACATTAGTCAGCAAAGTCATAAATCAACATTTGCCTGATAATATAAATCTATGACAGAGTTGATAAAAAGTTTCAGATTGTATAGAAATCGTCAAAACAGTGAGGCTACAAAATTGAGAAACCAACAATCAAGGGTTAACAAATATCACAACTGATCTCCATAAAATAAAACCGACATCTTAACACGTCTTGAACTAAAGAGAAAGGAAAGAAAGTAAAGAACAATAGAACTCTGATCTTTCAAGCACCAATCACTTCAGTCGCTTCAGGAATCTCCTCATCTACAGGTCTATCCACTTTAACACCAACATCTTCCGAATAATCACCATGAACCTATATATCATCATAAATAGTGGTAAGTGGAACATGAAAGTTCACCAAAAATGAAAAACAAGTCACAATGATAAGAGCAAATAATACAAAACTTACATCCATCAATTTGCCAATGTCAAACTTTGGTGCCTTCAAAATCTTAACCTTGCGAATGAAAACATTCTGCAAAGGGTAAATGCTAGATGTTGCCTTTTCAATTTCTCGGCCAATTGATTCGGGAATAAACTTTTGAACTAGCTCCTTGAGATCACAAGACTGTGCCTGGGTTACCATTATCTCTCTCATCTTCCTACGGATCTACAGATTGAGAAGGCAAATAAACCGCTTAAATACATGAAACATATGATGAAGAATATCATACTAGAAATGATAACATTCAATAAAGCAAATCTGGTAATAATGGCAAAATTTATGCGTTTACTTGAAACTGATTTGTTTTGTGTTTTATTTAAACACACCAAACTAGAGATAATCATAAAACCTTATGTATCAACTCATTATAAAAATTACTTTTCAATAATACTCGTGTTTAAAAGTAAAAACAGATGAACCAAACCCAAACCTACCTAATACCTCTGAACCGACCTGAGCATCTTGCCATCTCAAGAAAAAACAGGGCCCTAATTCAACAAAACCCCACTAAAGTTATACCTGACGGATCTGGCTCGACTGTGCATAGCATGTCCTCTTCACTTGGTTGGCACGCTTCTTGGTAAAGCCAATGCAGAACATTCTCAAAGTATAGTTATCGGTAGTTTTGACATCTACATGAGCCTCGATCAAAGACTGCCATTTCTTAACAAGAGATCTCAGCTTGTCTGTTGTAAAGTCCATTCCCTATAAAATGTACAAAGTTTCAATCAATCAGCATGGTCCATCACAAAACAAGTAAAAACAATCAACCATATTAGCATACCCAGAAGTTGGTCAAAACATTCTTCCCTTGAACATCCTCTGCCCTCAAACGGATCTTTCTGTAGGCATGGTCCTCGTCATTTTGGAGGTCAGCCAATGAAATCTCAAAAACACGATGTTTGAGTCCTTCCGAAGCAATCTGATGAAGTGTGTAACATTTAAAATAAATTTCTAGAACCAGACAATGGGAATGTAACCATACAGCACACATGATTAAAGATACAGGATATGAAGATGCAAAACAGACATCCACAAACAGACCCAATCGGCAAAGCTATATTTACTCAAATACATGGGACGAATTAAAGATATATAGACCAAAAGGAATGTTTTAAGAGCGTAAACAAGTAGAGCCTACTACGAAGCTACTCAATATCAACAAAATCATATTTAAAATCGATTTACTTCCGATTCTAACTCGAGCTAACCATATATCAAACTAGGAACGCTTGCAAGCCTTATGACGTTGCAAAATTACACCTTTTACCCTTTGTGTATGTAAATTTATAGATATAAGGTAAAACTATCTAGACGAATCAAGTCAAGCAATGCACGAAACTATCCTACTAACTTTGTAATACTGCTGTTCATACTGATAATCAATCCACCCGCAAACGTATTATATTAAGCTTTCAAGCACTAACATCACATTATATTATGATCTAACATAACTATATATAAATCCCAGTCATAAACTCATCAAAAATAATTAAGACTTGCATATAATGAATCAACATTTTTCACACAAAAAAACTAAACACTGCTGATTTCTCAAGCAAACAGGACAGCTCAATTAAATTAAAATAAATGTAAAAATACATTTAGTAAGAAGAAGGAAACATAGTACCTTGGTACCCTGAGTACGAGAAACAAGGGTTTTGCCAACATTCCTAGTGGTAAAAAGTGATGGTGCTTTTATGTCATACCAATCCTTCTTTGCAAATGGATCTGCTGCTTTCTTCTTTCCTCCCTTCTTACTCTTTGATATCCTCTTGTTCTTTCTGCATTTTTCATTCTTTTCAATAAATATCTATATCTATACATGTATACATAAAGAGAGAGAGAGAATGTGGTACCCGACGGCCATGGTTGGATGGTTGAGGTTGTACGCGAACGGCGGTGTCAGTAACACAAACCCTAAAAAATAAACTATGCTCTAGTGAAACCCTACCCAAGGAGTGACTGAATGATATATATACAGACTGTTGTTACTTTTTCCCTCAACTTTACTCTCACTTCTGTTTCAGTCCCTCTACTAATCGAGGGTTTATATGTTATATGTATGTATATCAAATTTCCTTTATGTCGACAAGTTTTAGTCCATGATCTCCTTACTAATTGATACTAATTGTGACATGTGTTAAGAAAAGACGAAATTAGATTAGAGACTTTATTAAAATCCACATATCATATTTAAATGATTAACATCAAGAGTTAAAAAGATTATTAGAAAGATCTTTATAAGAAGTCTTATCGTTTTCTCTTAATCAATCATATATATAAAAAACTAAACAATGTAGATTATCATATCAGTTTTTTGATAATAAGAAAGTTGCTTCCACTTTAGTGCTACAAATGACAAAGTTTATATTAAGAATTGTATATACAAAAATTCTAACTTGTAAATGGATACATGTTTAATTTTGTTTTTAAGTTATTTAAAAATTCTTATCTTACCACCCACAAGGTACAATTTTTTCGATGTCGCTCTCACCGTTATTAGCTCTATCATAGGAAGAACTCTGAGTTGCAATCAGCATACATATGGACTATGATTGCGACATGAGCCTTAAGTAGGTTCCTAAGAGTGTTTGTAATGGTAGTTGTGTGGACAAGGTGGAAGGTCATGCGGCAGTATTAACCATTAGGTGATTGGTGTGGTGGTGGGGTGGACAAGGTGGTTGTGTCCACCTAATGTGGGTTGTTTTTTAATTGTTTTGTAGTAATATTTTTATTGGTTATTGGGATATTGTAAGATATAAATTTAGATGTTATTGTTTTGGAAGTTGTGTGATTGTAGTGTGGTAGTGGTGTGGTGATGATGTGTCATTACCACCTTGGTGTGGTAGTATTGCCATTACAAATGCTCTAAAGTCCTCGCATCACAACCCTAATTCGTCTTTTTTGTTTTAATGACCCGCAACTCAACTAAAAATTGAATTGAGAAATAAGACATTTTGATTAAAAAGAATCTTTCTCAGAGCTACCGCAACATGAGCAATATAACGACTATTGCTACATAAATATTCAATTTCAGCTTTTAGCTACATAAAAAAAAAAGACCGTTGAGTCTCTCTCTAGTTTCTCTCTCTAGAGATCTAGATCTGAGAGACTTCGGTTTTCTTCTCCGGCGAAACCGTCGAGATTATTTTTTCAAGGGTAAAGCCCTAGGCCGGAGGTCCTTAGGAAGCAGCCTCTCTACCTTGAGTAGGGGTAAGGCTGTCTACATCATACCTCCCTCAAACCCGGGCGCTCGCCTGGATTGAGTACCGTTGTTGTTGTTGTAGTTACATAAGTGTTTTATGTTTTCATTAAGCCACAATTGATTGTAGGACTTGAAAAATGTATCTCTTATGAATTATGATATATATACATATATCACAAAAAATTATATCTACGAGTATATGAATTGACATCTGTTAAATTTTACAGAGTATTATAATTAATATTACTACTATATTATAAAGCATTTGAAAGGTATTTAAAAATCTAAATATTTAAAAACACTAGAATATAACAGATCATTAATATACAATAAAATCAAAATTAACTAAATTATCAACATTAAAAATATTATACTTTTTTTAGTAGTAGATAAGTTTAACACTTCTTTTACATCACCAGTCACAAGAGACTGGCGAAGCCGACCCTGTTAGTCTCTACGTTGAAACTATACAACTCTATGCATTGCTCGAGTATATTTCTAGTTGATTTGTATAAATAAACGGAAGTTCATAAAGAATAACAAAAAGTATACAAATACTTGTTATATTTAGCTTGATTCCATCAAAGGTTCGTTCTCATATCAACTAAGATCAATTGGCAATTGGAAAGAACGCATTCACATGTTCCGGGCATGATTTAGTTACAAACTTTATAAAAACACAGTAGAAGTATTATGCAATAATATGGATATCAACTTCAATCCAACAAAAGAGCAAAGGGGACGACCCATTTCCCGGTTGATGCAAAGAAGATTGAACTACAACGTAATCCAATACACATTGTATGATTGAGGCCATGACAAGCCTTGTCAATTACTGAACATACCATTTGGTCTGAGAAGTCAGCCTTAACACCAAATGGACTTTTGGTTCCTTGGCAGCCACAAAAACTCAATGTGCATCCAACTATAACATGTAAGACATACTAAACAACCAAATAGTAATTAAGCAGGAATAAATACAGCCAACTGCATGTAAGGATAACAGCAGGGTAATACAACCACTGCACACCATCACAGCACCTACAAACTACTAGTGTGGCACCCATCCTGCAAGGTCAAGTGTCTAGTGAAGAAGAAAGATGAAGTGCCTCTTCTGATGTATGGACATACTAGCATACTATAAGAGGTGGATCAGAAAAAATATTAGTATGGTAGCTGAAGGTGGTTGGTTACCTGTTTGGAGATATAAAATATACTCGTATAATGTTATACTGCAGGATGTATAAAATATGAGAATATCATCAGCATGACTAAAATATTACTCTTTTTTTAACATTGTTAGAGCAAGATGGGTTTTTTTCTCTAAATACTGTAATTTTGTTTCACAAAAACTTAAACATAATTAGTTGGCTATGCCGAAAGATAAATTTCACATGCCATTGGAACTCAAACAAGCTGGAATGGAGCTCTTGATACACATTAAGATGATAGATCATGAATGGAAATTAAGTTGCTAATAATGATCAAAGCTTACATTTATCAAAAACTCGGCTCAGCTGCTTTCTCTCTCTTTGCAGCAAATGTTTCTGCAACGAGTATTGGGAATGCTATAGTTGCATCACAGTGTACCTAAATCCATACAAGCAGAGCGACGCATTAACATAACAACCACATATTCAAGTGTGCGGTTTAAATGAAGTTATAGTTGTAGTTTTTAAAAGGGCAAATTGCATCATATATGTATTCACGAGGATATGGTATTTTATCTCTCCAAGACAGGATTCAACTTCAAAAGAAACTAATAGAAGGGATCAACTATTCAAAAACTTCTATTTAGGTGATTTGACCTGGTTATCAGGTTAAAAATGATGATGGGGCACCTAACCTATCAATAACTTTGACCATGTTGACTTTTTCTGACATGGCACACCGCACATGTAAAGCGATTAATTCAAAAGATACGGGATATGAAAGGCTTTTTTAAGTTGAATCCTTTTTGGGAGTGAAAATATACTATATTCCTCTTAATAAAAACATGAGTAAATCATGATACTGTTTTATTCAATCCGTCGTCTTTAAGAACATTTTATGCATAAATCATGATAACAAAATTCAACTACTACTTGACAGAGCAAATAGGTTAATGAAGTAGTTAGGCAAAGAGATAGTTTTAGACAGAAGAAAAATATATTTAGAATAATAAAAGAAGAGGATAAGGAAACCTTGACAGATTTTGCAGAAGAACGTATTTTCCCCCACGACACAGCTTCATCAGGTCTAGCGCCAGAATCACTACCATCAAACTCCTGGGCAGTGTTGATAAAAACTGCATAATCTGCACCATTACGCATCATATTTGCATTGCAAATGTGATGTTTTGGCAACCCACCCCCTAGAATGATCACACCTGTCTTCCTAGGATTTGCATGCACTGCCTCACCATTGATTGCCCTGATATCTGTTTTCAAACACTTTAAAACTTGTAATACCAATAACATCAAGATAGTAACTTAGTAAGACTAACATCTATAGTAACTCAGGGTATTGTTGCAAAGGTTGGTTGTTTGACCAATAAAGTCAGATGATAGATGCACTGACCTTGTACTACGTCAACAACAAGTCCGGGATTGCGAAAGGAATGGAAATATAACATGTCCCCAAGAGAGCCATCTGTCAACCCAGGGCAGAAGACAGGTATATTGTTCTACAGTAAATATAATCATGTTAATATCAAGGAAGGATATATAAATATTTTGTTAAATACAAGTTTAACCGTAAAGTTAGAGGAGATTGTGCACAATGATGATTTGCAACGTGCATTTGTAAAGAGGCGAATATGTGATTACCTTATATGCCCAATATAGATATGAGCTTTCGTTGTTGATTTCTTTCCCCAAACGTGCTATTACTTTTGATGGCGTCCATAACACATGCTGTTGAAAACAGTTAACAAGGCATAAATATCTATTGTGCAGATTCCTCTGAAAAGATGATTGCGAAGTCAATCATGCTGAAAAGGATTCAAGGTTTCTGCATAGTTAATTTATAAAATGTAAATCAACAACAAATGAATGCAAGTATAATACCTTTGTCTTTTGTTCTTCCAACATTTGGTCAAATATTGGGATGATCCAATCCTCAAACTTACAGTAGTTATCATTAGGCACCAACAAGTTACCAATACGATTTAGTCCTTTTGAACGCAATGCAGCACCAGGTAAAGAAAATTCACCTCTGTATGTGTCTGCAAGGCATTTTATGAGATCCTCCTCAATACCCCCAGTTGTTGTGACAATAACTTCAACCTAGAATCAAATAAACACGTTTAAGGCATCTGTGCAAATATGGTAGATATTTGAAGCGTTAACTGCAAAACCCACTATTCTAACACTATGTTCAGGAGTTTAAATTTTAATGAAATGATAAGAAATAAGAGAAGAGATGTAAATAATGACAATCATCCTATTTTTTGGAGGAGAAATGATTTAGTAAATAAACAACTAGACGATCATTTCACTTCCGTTCCAATGATCTCACTTTTGGGAGGAAAAGATTTAGTAAAAAAACAAGTACACAATCCTTTCATTTTTATTTTTTTTCTTAAAAAAAACTAACCCATCTTATTTTGAAATCTATTAACTGCTTTTTCTTTCTCCTCTAAAAAAATCTTGAGAACATAGCGTAAAAGTTAAAAAAATGGAAATTAGGGTGATGGTGTGAGTAAAACTGAAAGTGTGCTTATAAACAGGCATTCCAGGAAAGTAAATCCCATTTCTTGCATTAACGTTATGAATTATCATATACAAAGAAAGTCTAGCACTGATGGGCTTCAGACCTTCAGCTAACTTAAAAAAATGTAATGTAGCCATCAGTATGCTGGCCAAAATAATTTGGAGCATATCACTGTCTTGCTAATGTCTAATGTCTAATGTCTATGGCATAATAAAAAAAAAAATCCAATCATCCAAATGATATGTACATTTTTAATCATGAAGTAGCAAATTACTAACCATATGATGTTGAACTAGATACCGAATAATGTCACGAACACCAGATGAAATGAGGTTTGAAGTGAACCCAAGGAAGATTTTGCATTTAACAGATTCTCTGTATGTAGGATCCTTCTCCTCCTCACTGCAATCTTCTGCTACTTGCTCGTGAGAAAGCCTCCAATCTAGCTTCAATCATCAAATAGTACCCCTCAAAATCATAGAAAATATGAACTCCTAAAGTTTAAAAAACAACTAGCCTTATCATTTCCAGAATATATCAGCTGGCAAAATGCAAAGAAGTTCATGACTTTGTTTTATAGGGAAATTCACTACAAAGCACCTCCTTTTAGTTACGGCAGGCAAATTTTTGACATGACACAAACTAAACAACGCAGATTTGTCAACAAACTTAAAAGGGAAATGATTAATCCTCCTAAAAGAATGACCTAAAAATCCTCCTAACTATTAGATGAAGACATGTGGCAAAATCAGGGGGCAAGATTAGGAAAGAGAATTAGTGGATACCACATGTCACCTTCTTATAATTCTTGGAGGATTTTTAGGCTAATCTTTAGGAGGATTTATCATTTTCCAACTTAAAATGGTTCAAAATGGGTCGAAAGGGTCATCAGAAAATTATGTGGATCAGGTTTATGTCAAATAGGTTGACCTGAACTGACCCATTTTAGATTTAAAAAATCTTGAATATTTTGAAAGTGTATTAGTCAGGGGTTTGTGTGAAACGAATAGAAGTGATAGACCCCTTTAACCCATTTACGATTTAAGAATCTAGAATTAAGCAAATTAAGTTCGGGTCAAACATATCAAGCAATGACTCGGCGCCTAATTAGCTAAAGAGGTTGTCGCAATTTGGGTTAAACTGGTTAATCACAAGTCATATACGGGTTGTGCTTAAGACCCGTGAAAAAAGTTTTTATTTTTTAGGTTTGCGTCGGCCTGGCTTCAACTCAAATCGCCAGCCCTAACTTGTTAAAAGTCTCCTTTTTTTTTACATGTATCTGCATAGGCACAGCTTTTATCAAACAATAAAATCAAAGGATAAGCCCAAATTCCTAAGTCTAAGCTATAAACCCTAAACCCTAAACAAATAAAATTCACACACAAACACACAAAGCCAAATCAATATCACAACTTTTTTAACTTAAAACCAATAAAGTTCAAAACTTTAACTTCTGATACCTTATAAACTGCATTGCAAAACATTCTACAAATATTCATAAAATCAAGTAAGGCCTATATATAGAAATACCATTTGATTAACAGTTTGAATGGCATCACCGAGATGAGAAGCTTGAAATCCAGTGGAAAGAAAGGAATGAAAAAGATTTGAATAATGAATGCCGTTGTTGAAATCATATCCTTGGATTTTGGGACAACTTCCTTGCAGACTTTCTGATTCTTTGAACACAACTGATCTTAACTTCTCAATAACTGATACTGATTCTTGTTCTTCTTCTTCTTCTTTTCCCATTTCTTTTTTTTTTTTAATCTTTTGTGATAGCTGCTCTCTCACGCTTATTCTGCTTTTCTAAACTCTGTTGTGATAGCCGCTCTCTCACACCGGTCAAAGTCTTTCTTCAAATAAACAACAACAATATAAATAAAAATCTTTTAAATAGTTTTTAAAAACAAAACAAATAAAATAAATAGTGTTAAATTCTTCCAATGACTTGATAACATCAATCTATTCATTAAAAAACTTTTCACTTCAATAAGAAAAAGCTTATACAAAAACGTTTTAAAAACCTAAAATTTTTTACAAAAAGCTTTGTAAAAAATTCCATTGAAGATGCCCTTAGATTAGGTTATTTAAAGCTTTAAACTTGTTTATGGTCCAGAAAAACAAACACGAATATAAGGCCGTCATATACTTAAATTTAAGTGTGAAAATTTTCAAATACTAACTTTTTAATATTTTTTTATAAAGAATAAATGATTGTGTTATTTATTAATTATAAAGTATGGGAATATTTCGCACCTAAACTTAGGTGTTGGAGAACCTTATATTCATTTTTCCGATTACATTTTGGACCTTAAACAATAACTAGTAAAATGAAGTATTATAATAAATGGAATTCAAAAGTTAGTGTGAGTGTATAGAAAAAAGTCTTTGATCAAATAGGTTGAGGAATATCAACTTTTGAAGAAAAAATCTATCATCTTCAATATTAACTAGAAAAGTACACGCACGATGGAAAATATCGTATTATTGAGTTTTTTTTGTGCAAAATATAAATTTTGAAAATGTTCCATTATATATATATGAAAATATAAATTTTGAAAATTCGGATACCTGAATTTCTTATATTCGAGATTCCGGATAGTGGATTTGCCGGTCCGAAATCCGAATTCGAAATTTTGGATATCCGATTTTTGGATATGGATTGCGGGTTATCTAAATATCCGAAAATCTCACTTTCCATACCAATATTCCGCATGAACCATCTCACCATTGTCGCAATAACCTTCATACTCCGACCGGAGAATATAGCCTATCATCGATTGGACATCATAACAGTTGATTGGAGATGCAAACTCATAACCATGGTATGATATGCATGAAAAGATAAGGCTTTGGTGTTATCATAATACAAGATTGTAAATATGTATATTATAATAGTTAGATTTAATAAGAAAGATTTTAAATTACTGTAAAAGCTAATTTGGGGGAAAATAATAAATATAAGGTTTTATATATGGATGGGAATATAAGGTTATCTGTTGGTTTGAAATACTCACATACTAATATTTTAATCCATAAAAAAATTTTGAGCTCAAGTATTTATTTATTAAACAAAAAATTTTAAAAAATCAGTTTGTGAAAGCCAAACTTTATATCCACTTTCCTTCTATATATACATATAATAATAATAATATTAATGCCAGACAGTAGGCTCAATATTCGAAATTTTTGAAAAATTTATCCGATATTTGAATCCGAAAAATCGTATTTAAATTGGATATCCAAAAATCTGATTATCGATATTTTTGGATATTTTCGGATAGAAATTTTTGGATTATCCAAACCACAGATTAGAATATTTTGAACACGAATAATAGTTGAAGGTGACTTAAGCGGTGGAGATCCACTCAAGTTGGAAATAAATTAAAGGAACAAATTAATCAAGTGTTAATCTTAATCCTTGATTTTAAAGCAAAAGTCAAAATTAATCAAGTCAAAATTTTCTAGCTTGAGGGAATCAATTGTAACCTTGCAATAATTAGTTTGTCAAGCTAAACTCATCACTTATTTTTAAAACTAAAAAAAAAACAAGAAAAGAAAACCTTTGCTAAACCCTTGAACAAGAACTAAAGCCGTTTCAGGAGAAGAAAAATAATAATGGCGGATTCACTACTAATGTCAAGTTTCCGGCGAATACCACCGGCAGCCATTCCGGCGACATTAGATTGTATATTATTAGCTTCACCAACTTCATCTCCATCTTCCCTTTTCTCTTTGCTTCTTGAGTCTCTTCCAATCCTTTCAAAGGTACCATCTTTTTAAAGTCTAATGTGTTTTTATTCAAGTTTGAATGTTATAGAAACTACAGGAATAATAATTTGTATCTTGATTAAATTCTTGTGCTTTTTAAACTTGGGTTACTAATAGTTTCACACTCTTTTTTCCCATTGTATGTAATATTATGTTCTTTTTAATCTCTATAACATACTTATATTTTAGTGTGATTTTATGTAGTTACATAATATTAAGGGGTTAAAAACAGGTGAAAGAGTGTTTAAGAGAAAAAAAACACACAAAAGGCTAAAGAATGTTGCATTTTGGTGTAGTTATTACTATTTAGCTGAAGGGAATGGAAGTTGTAAAATGAAAGCAAGCTACATACATTTGAAAAAAAATTGAAAATACGTTGCATTACAGTGAAGTTAGATGTTTAAACTTTGTTAAGGAAAAACGGCCTTTCATGAATGAAACACTTAAACGCTCCATATAGTGATGAATCGACTCCATAGGTTTCTGTCGTATTAAAAGGTACTCCCAACTAGACGTTTCTACTTCATCAACTGGAAAATCTTGTTGGTAAAGCACTTCTAAGAATTCATGCTATGTTAGAGGCTCACTTTTTAATTTTCGGGGCAATCCAGAACCTCAGATATATTTTCAATATGAGCAATCAAATGACAGCGTCTTTTGGCATTGTGGCTTCATGAAACGAATCTGGTTTCTGCTTTTGGAAGAGCTAGAGTAAAACATGAGCATTCGTCACATTATAATCTTTTCCCGCATTGTTATTATCTTTCGAATGATTATTGTTATTTCTTAGCGTTATTATTATTTTTGACATTATTATTATTTCCCACATTCGTGTGAAAAGCATTTTCAACTGCTTGAGGTTCAATCTAAGTAGCAGTAGCAACTGTTTGATTAACTGCTGCTAAATAGTCGGAGCGATATCCTAACATTCACATTAACAATGCGAACATTGCGAATGTATATCCTTTCAAGCAAATAATGTGAATATCCAGTTAATAACTATCATTGGTTATTTAATCTTGTATTTATGTTCTTATTATTTGTAGCAAACTATGTTTTCATTTCATTTAAAATGTGGTATTTTGTTGAGAAGCGTTTTAACAATGTATATCCAATACCTGCTTTATTCATGGATATGGATCTGATGAACAAATTGTGTTCAACTGGATATGGATATGGATATGGCTCAACTCTTTCCATATTCGATCCTTTGCCCCCCTACTTGCACATCCGCAAGGATGGCATGTTCTATTTTTTTTCCTGATAGCATCTTTTATTCATGCATATGAAATAATTAACACAATTTAACACATACCATCATGTAAAACGATTTATTCAGTTTCTTAATGGATCTGCTAATGCACTCAACGTTTAGTAGAAATAAGGATGGGGATTTTTTTTTTTTCTAACTTTTTTGAATTTTTGCATAATGTTGAGGGTGATATATGTAATACTGCATTGATACTTAATATACTTAAAGAACCTTTTGATTTTAATTTGCAATGCAGGATGCATATTGAGTTAATATATTGGTGTTATGAAACAGGAACTTATTATGCATGGAAGTGGAGAAAGTTTGGATGACGAGAGTTGTAATTTTATTGCATCATATGTGGGTGCACTTTGTCACATTTTGAAGAAACCGGGTAAAAAACACTTTACATTATATGTATCTAAGTTATATTTATTTCATAATGTCACGTCCACAGGTATCTATGTATGTGAAATTGTTGTTTGGTATTAAAAAATGTCGTATGAACATTGAGATTTGGATTTCGAGTGTTCCTTAGACAAGAAAGAATTATGTGGTCTACTGCGAGTTAAAGTTAAAGGGGTATCTATGTATGTGAAATTGTTGTTTGGTATTAAAAAATGTCGTATGAACTTTGAGATTTGGATTTCGAGTGTTCCTTAGACAAGTAAGTATTTTGTGCTCTCCTGCGAGGTAAAGCAAAGGCAAGTTGCACGATCGCGCCATGGGTAGTTTATTCTGTAGCTTAAGTTTAAACACTCATTTTAAGTTGTAGTTTTTGGAAAGTTTTCTAACTGTGTTCTCTGTAGGGCTTAATGTTGAAGCTTTACAGAATTTTGTTTGGAGGGTGCTGATTCCAATACTAAGGATGGCCCAGAGTTATGGCCCTGAGATAGTTGACAAGGTAAATGTGGAGTTAGGGACCTTATAAATATGATCCCACTTAGAAATGTAAAAAGGAGTGGGTCATGCTGGTTTTTGCAACATCTCAAAACGGATAATATTTTAGTGGCTTGTGTTGAGTGGTGACGTTGAAATTGGTCAAGTTCAGCTGACTTGGAACATCTTGTCCCTAATATATGATTCTTCGTACTAAATGTGTAGTGACTTTGTGTGTTAAAGTGATTAGAAATGTTTCAGTAATCCAATATTTTTTATCAAATATATCTTTGATACATCAGAGACAAATCATAACTGATAACCCCAATTAATCCAATAATTTGTATCAAATATATCTTTTCTCACTCATATGTTCTTTGACATGATTTTGGTTTAGGCTATAGCTTCTTTCTTGGATGTCGTGATAGAAACAAATGCTTGGGGGGTCGTAGAAGAAACCATGGTTCCCTATTTCATCAGATTGGTTGGTTTGACTATGGGAATGCTTCAAAATGAACAATCTGCCGTTTTTAGATGGACTAATAAAGATCAAAGTCGCGAAGACTCAACTTTGACCACTTTCGAGTCTTTCCCATTGTTCATGTCATGCCATATCTTGACATCTATTTTAGATGCTTCTGTAAAAGGTAAATGTGTTTCAGAAAGTACGTATGGATCAATTTTGGCAAATGGATGCACTGTGCATATATTTACAAGAAGCCTGCTTTGGGATATTTGTAACGTGACTTTGCAAATGCTTTCACACAGTCCGGAACATCGGTCTTGTGCCATCACTGTTTTCCTTCCACAGCTTTTGAAAGCATTTGTATCTGAGAATGCGTTCCAGATCTCAGTTAATGGTCAGGATTTTATATTATCTAGGTAAAGTTACTATGTTAAGATGATGTTGTCCGCCGATCATAACTGTGACATTTTATGTATATCAATGAATATCTTTTCTTTCTTCAGGAACACCTTCTTTGCTAAAATTTGGAAATGCTGCAAAAGTTTGTTTTTAATGGGGCATTCGGAGAGAAGAGATGCATATGCTATACTCTCTTTGTATATATCATATTTTGCCAAGAGTGACAGATGTGAAGGTGATTCCGTGAGTGGAGACGGGACATTTGACTTAAGAGATGAAAAAGTGTTTTGGGATGAGATGAAGAAAGGCTTGGTATATGGCTGTTTAGTTTCATTTAATTATAAACCAATTGTAGAAGGACAAATTACATAACATGCAAACAACATCTTCATATTTCTATTTCAAGTAACCAAGTTTTTCCTCCTTAAAACAAGCCATCTAAAGTTCCTTGATTTTTGATTAAGTAATCTTTCAAATTATTTTTTTTTAATTTTTGATTAATGTTTCTAGACACCACATCTGAAAAAAGTCAAACTTGGTCAAAGGTACCAACCTAAAATATGACACTTCTAATTTTTGACTGGTTTTTCCAATCCTAAGAAAAGCTGGTGAGGTGAAGTAGAAGTTTGACCAAAGTTTTCCGTTTCCATGCAATTTGCTCGATATAGAATACGACATACTTGTATGTGTCTCTAATATTCTTTATTTTGTTAGGTTGACAAAGAAATCATAGTGAGGAAGCAGTCACTGCATATATTGAAGAGTACAGCTATTAGCAGTGAGAGAAAGCAGCACACTAGTGTTATGGAGACAACATCCAACGAGAAAACTTCAAACTCTAGTGGTTTGACTAAACGGGAGCGATGGGCTAGCAAGGAAGCCAAATCTCTTGGCATAGAGAACTTATGCGATTCAGTTGACTCTGATTCGAGCAGTCAACTGAAATGGAGTGCATTTTTCCTACTGTATGAAATGCTTGAGGAGTATGGTACTCATCTTGTTGAGGCGGCATGGAATTACCAGGTTTGAATTGTTTTTTCTTTATATATTTGTATAGATTAGAGGTGGCAATATGGGTGAGCTGTTTGGGAAGGGTAATAGGTCAAAAAGGGTTTGCAGTACTGGTCAACATGAGTGTAGCTGAATTGGGCCATAAGTATGGGTTATTCATAAACACTCTTTTGTACATTTATTTTTTTATAAATAACCGATGCATCACTTATGATTACAAAAAATGATTTTACTCTTCGAATTAAACACTTTGGGAGGTGAATAGGTGATAGCATTAAAAGTAGACTTTGGGTGACCTTGGACCTGTTTGAGCCATACTACTCTTGGTTTTTTATTTTTATTTTTGACGAGTTTGAGAGAAAACACTACTGAAATCCCCAACCTACAAGTAAAGTTTCAGTATTGCACCTCGAACGTAAACATTTTCAGATTTGGATTTGTACATGTTGTGGGATGGGGGAGTGTAAAAGGAGGAACTACATTTGGCTATCTGAGTTCTTTATTTCCCTACTAAGTTAGTTTTCTTTCTATTTTGGATTCTTTTTAAGGCATATGTGTTGAAATTTTTTTTAGTTGCTCAACTAAATAAGTCCAGCCAAGTTTGCATTTGTACCATGTTTTAATATAACCAAACCAGAATCCTGTATCCGATATAATTCAATAATCCAATAATCTTCTTTAATTGAATTTAAATGAAGTTCTAAATGATATATCTGCGTTTTTCCAATGCATAGATACTGGAACTCTGGAAGTTCCATAATACATCGCTTTTTTGGGTTTACTTTTTTTGACCCAAAATAAAAAAACTCGAACTCTTGTGCAGATGAACTTGCTGCTTCACACATCACATTCTTCTGATAATCTTCTAAAGCCTGTTGGTGAAGGGCCTAATCTTGATCTATGGAAACATTAGAAGATATGTTTGATTGGTTAGCTGTCTTGTGGCAACGGGGCCTTTGCCATGATAATCCTCAAGGCAAGCAATATGTATATTCTTAAATAATCACAAATTCGTATCCTGTAAATTAGCACAGATATTAGTGTATTTAGCATCGTTTTATATGTTTTAACATGTTTTTATATATGCAGTACGGTGTTTGATCATGCAGTCAGTTTTTGGGATAGAATGGAAGAACCATGGAAATTATGCAAAATTTGTTTCTAGAGATTTTATACTTGGTCCTTTCGTACAAGGGCTGAATGATCCTGTGCACCACAAAGATTTTGGTTCACTTGATATCTTTCTTTATTCTTAACATTTATTTGTATTTTTCATTTCGAAATATATAGTGGCTGATTTAGTTATCCAATTTCTCTAGGACTAAAAGGAGTCTATTCTTCAAGGACAATTAATGGTGCTAGCACATTTTTACACCAGTATAGTGTGTGCTTAAGCGAACGGTAAAATTAGCTATTCAAAACCAGAAAACTAATATGTCATACTATGATGTGTCGTTATTCTTATTTCTAATATCTTATTAGTCTAGCATTGCAAATGCAAACATTGACTGGGACCTTATACGTATATTAATTTTATATTGATTAGGGAACGGATGAAGTTTTTGGTCAATCTTGCATCACTTGTGAAAAATTACTCGTTTGGTCGAGCTGGGCTGATGAGTCTTGCTGAATGTGTGGCGGCTGTTGGTGCCGGGTTCCCGATACCTGGCAAGACTGAAGTGGAACAATGTGATGAAGATAGTACTTACAACGATAAGGCAGCATTACTTGATGTTTTCAGATTTATTATTGAGAGCAGCAAACAACATTTTAATCCTAATTATCGCCTAAAAGGTTGAAGATTGCTTTACTGATAGATATTTATGATGCCTGCTATTTATTTTATTATTTGCTGATTATGTGTGTGGCATCATGAATTTTTATTTGACAATTGTTATCTGAATTATCGTTGTCAGTATGCGGAAAGATTCTGGATGCTACCATTTCAGTAATATCATCATCTGATGTGCCTCTTGAGTCCCTTCTTCTCTTCATTTCATCTTTTCCCCTGGACTTTCTGAATTATGGCGGTAAGTATATGGATATCTTTTTCTTGGTTGTTTGTTCTTTACGGTTATTAATTTATTTCTCTAATTATCCTAAAATCCTTTTCTAGGTTCATTAAGAGAAACAGCACAACAATGGCTTCGAGGTTATGAAAAGCAACCTTCTAATTGCATTATCAGCAGCAAGCTAATGAAAAAGTTAAATGAATTCCCCATAAGTTTTATAAAGCATAGTCACTCAGCAAGTCATATAGTTAATTATGATGACGAAGACTTGGAAACGTGGGAGGTTAAAGCCAAAAGATGGGCTAAGACATTGTTTCTTACAGTAGAAGAGGAATGTCAATTTGATTCTCTATTGCAGGTATATGCGACCTTTCGCAGCTTTATATTTATGTATTTTTATTTCATAAAATCACTATCGCAAACGAAAAGAGTATTATATGACGTATTGCTAATAATCTCATACTAAAGTGGGAATTCCCATTACAATACTTGCTGATATGCTTTTTTGAATAGTACTGAATTACGTATTATCATACGTTCTTATCTATCTATACTTCTATACTATATTATAAAAGAAATAGCCCCCATGTCGAAAGTTCCATGGGGGAATTGTCTTAAAATACCCTTAATGTTTAAATTACACAATCAGTCCTTTATTTTTTAAAATATCTCCATTAACCCTTTACATCAATTACTTTTACGTCAATTATCTACACCACTCGACGCCGCCTCCACCACCAACAATCGCCCCCACCACCACACCGTCGCCGCCATGACCACCGCCGCATTGCGCGGGTACCGTGCTAGTACTACTATATAAAAATTCTCCACCCCACTACAAGACAAAATGTTGAAAATGTCCCCATGCGAAATGACCATGATACCCTTAATGAATTAATTAATTCCCTTTCTTTTATTTACTAGTTTAAACATCTCCACCTAAAATACCTATAATACCCTTAATGAAATAATTTACAACATAGATCCCTCAACTCCTAAAATAACTACACAATTACTTTTACAATATTAACCACACCGTCACCACCCGTCACGCCACCACCACTACCAACTACCGTCACCACCACCACCGCTGCTGCATTGCGCGGGTGAAATGCTAGTAATCTTTTACTTATATCCTTTTTGATGTTTAACAAGCTTCGCTTATCTTGTACTTGTTTGTGCAGTTTATTCAAATACATGGAAATGAGCTTTGCAAGAACAGTGGCTACCAGGAGTGGTTACCAGTTAAATATATGATTATCATCTTAAGCATTCTTCAAGAACTCCATGAACTGAAACACAGGACAGTTGATAATTGTGCAAAAAGAACCAACGGTTTTCTTGAAATAGTGGATCATACCGAGTATATGGATAGTTCCCTGATTATTAAGAAGTTCACTAAATTGTTCACTTCCACATTGGTAAAAGTTATAATATTGTCCTCAATTAGACTCTAATAGTTATATGATTTGTTAACACTAGTTCTATGCAGGAGGGGCTGCTGCCGTATACCAATAACTCATGTTCTGTTTTCTGGTCTGAGGATGTTGGGGAGACGACCCTGCCTTCATCCGTAAAAGGGAGACTAGGAGGGCTTAGTCAACGGCGGCTGTCGTCTTCTAACACTACTGCTGTAATACAAGCTGTATGATTTCTAATACACTATATTTATTGGTAATCTTATTGCTTCAAAATGGATACCTATATTATGAAAAGGTTGATCTGGGTTGTGTTTTGTCTTAAACCAGGCAAATCTGGAAATTTATCTTCTAAATCATTCTCTATTTAAATTTAGATTATTATTGTAAAAATACTGTTTTATAATCATAATTTACACATCAAATATCCATAAACATTTTTAAAAATTATGGACAAAAACGTGTTTACAGGTTAACTAAACCCGATATTGCCTGTATCAATTCGTACCAAAAGGTGACTCATATTATCTGAATCCAAGTTGACCCATGCCCTCAATTGCTTGCCCCTCCATTTTGTCACCTCTACTCAAGTCAGTTGATGTTCAACTTTGAACATATCTCAGTTTTATAGAGACTCATAACTTTATTGGACGAATTGTATTGATATAGTTATAGTTGATCCCTGTTGTTTTGAAAAGCTAAGCTGCATACTTAGGGGACCCAAATGAATTTATATTAAAAATAATTAAAATATAAAGATAACAGTGGTTGGTTGCTTTAAAGAGCAAAACTGTCTCTTTGAGTGACCTACTTTCGAGAGGTAGATCGACTCTCCATAAGATGCTCAAATAAACCTTAACCAAATGATAATTCTCTCACAAATTTATATTAATTTTTGATCCCTATAGATAGAGTTACGTAATCAAGGAAAATATAAAGTATAATCTAACCTAGTTAATGATAATTCATAGGTGCCATGGGCCTAAGAGTCTAAGAGAAACCAGCTGATGATATCTAAGATGTTATGTATTCAAATTTATCTCATATTCTATGCAAGAAAGTAGTATTTTTTGATAATCAGTCCATCTTTAATGCTTAAGTCATCTCAATACTCTGGAGAAATGTGTTGAACTGCTGATATTAGAATAAATTCCACTGACAATGTTGAACTGCAGTGTTTGTACTCTGGTCCTTAAGGTGATGGATCTGTTTTTTATTACTTGTGTACAGATAACGTCAGTGAAGACTCTTGCATCCATCTCTTCATATTGTGCACAAAATCAAGAAGAAGAGGCTTTGAATTCTAGTCTTGATGTTCTTTGGCAACTCTCCTGGAAGATTATTTCTCTTGCAACATGCGACTCAGAGGTACTTCATGCTATAAGCCTATAACACTTTATGCCTGTAGGTGTAAAGGTATCAAGTAGGGGCATCAATTTTGACCCATTTACTGATGACAAGTAGGTTCGGTTGTTGTTTATCTCTAATTGGTCAAACTGGTGAAATCAGAAAATGTTATAAAGTAAACTTATCAAATAGGTCGAATTTGTTGCACTAATTTGAGAAAAGGTCAAGTATGTTTCACTAAATGGTAACAAATCGCAAATCTTTGTAAGATGTGGAAAATACCGAGTATTTTGCATTGAATTGTTACAAAATGGTATGTTGTATATATCTATGAAGGTGGATGCTACATTGCATTATCATTGCAATTTGCCTCGCTAACTTTTTTATAAACCATATAAAGAAGTTTAGACAAAAAGGTATATTGGGCCAACCAACCTGACTGGATTGAGAAAAAAGCGACCTGTTTGACCTGTTACCCAACTAGCCCGCCAACCCCAAGTCTTTAATTAGATGTATTTTTTATTTTATAGTTCGTTCATTCTAGTAATACTAGTTTTATTGGTCCTCAATGCAGACTAAAGCAGAAATTAACCTTGGAGGATATGAAACATTACATCATGTTCTGAAATCACTAGTGTTTATACCTTCTTCTTCAGCATTAACTCTACTGACGAGACCTTACAGTTTTTCAACACTAGAAGCTGAAGTTAAACCGCATATAGATTACTTTGTTCAGATATTTTTGGATAACATCAATAATCTTATTGAGGCTGGATTTTTGACTCGTGCACGAAGGGCAATATTAATTGACTGGAAGGTGAACATCTACACTATTCAGAATTTATCAATTATTCTCTCTGTTTTAGTATTTCTATCGAGTAGTATTTATAATGCCTTCTTTTTTTCTGGTCATGTTATTATTTTTGTACTATAGACTCATCTGTTTGTGATTGATTTAGTGGATGTGCTTGGAATCCCTGCTGTCAATACCAAAAAATGCTCTTCAGAGAGGAGCTTACATACAAAATTGTAATTTCATCTTTTCAGATGCTCTGGCCAGAAAGCTATTCAATGATCTAGTCGATAGGTAAGACAACCAACAAAATGACTCTTTGATATGGATTTTGAATAGATAGGCTGAATGACAAGATTACTGTTTTGGCTCTTGTTATTTTCTAGTGCTGAATGAAATATGTCTGTTGGATAGAATCTCTAATGTGTACAAGCATAAAATCTTGAATCATCCATGTGGTATGTAAGATGCCTGATATCTTCCATGTTCAATTACTTCAGTCTGGAAAATGCTGGTGAAGGTTCGGTTTTGCCCATGCTCAGATCTGTCAGACTGTTGCTGGATCTTTTTGCCCTAGGAGGCAAAGATTCCGCTTTTTCCTTGGGTGATGGAATTGATATTCAGGTTCTCCCACATTTCTAATAAAATCACATTGCTGAATGAAATGTTTGAGTACTCACATCTTTCTTATTTATTGCAGATGATGTGGCATTTGGTTCATTCTTCTTGGTTATTACATGTCAGCTGTAACAAGCGTAGGGTTGCACCTATTGCTGCACTTTTATCTTCTGTTTTACATGATTCAGTGTTCGGTAATATGAACATGCATGAATCTGAGAATGCACCGGGACCGTTGAAGTGGGTAATGTATTAAGTTAGTTATGTATTTGCTTGTATGTTTGCTTATACATATACACATTGCTATAATTTAATGTCTTCTGCAGTTTGTTGAGAAAATTCTAGAAGAAGGAACCAAAAGTCCGCGTACTATTCGTCTTGCAGCATTGCATTTAACGGGGCTGTGGCTCACATATCCGAGTGCAATAAAGTACTACATGAAGGAACTGAAGCTGTTGACTCTCTATGGCTCTGGTACATTCCTGTACCAACTTTTTTTTTATATATATTTTGAACGCGAAGTTGGGCTCAACGGCATGCCTCTAAGCCTCTTCATATACCCAACTCCAATTACAGGGGAAACCCATTCTGGGAAAACCCCTGTCTCTAGTCCTGTGAGCATTTTGATCACACTAGGATTTGAACCCAAGACCTCTAAGTCTCAAGTCCCCCCCAAGTACCAATCCATCTTTTGATGGTTGGTATTCATTTACCAGCATACTCTTTTCTTCAAGCCAAATGCTTAGTTGTTAAATTGTATTAGCATATTAAAAGTATCTTATTTGAGTTTTTCACCAGTTGCATTCGATGAGGATTTTGAAGCTGAAGTGACCGAAAATCATGATGCAAGGACTGAAGTTTCAATCTTGTCAACAAGTCCTGACCCGGAGTTAACTGAGGTGGGTGTTTAAATAGGAGTGTTTAAATTGGAACCTAATTAATCTGAATATATGTACTTTTTAAAAACCTAATAACTGAAAACCAGTAATCCCCCCTGTTTACTTTTTCTGTAAGAGTAATCACTCTTTCCTATGGTTATAGTCGTCTACCTTATATCATACTATGCTGATTAAAACAATTTGGAAGTGGTCATGGTGGGTTTTTAAAAAGTCATTTCCATACTCGAATGCACAGTATTGACCATTGTTGACCTTCATTGATAGGTATTCCTAAACACAGAGCTTTATGCAAGGGTATCTGTTGCTGTTATGTTCAACAAACTAGCAGACTTGGCGGATATGATTGGCTCAAATGATGAAGTTGAAAGCAGTCATGCGTCCCTAGAATCTGGCAAACTCTTCTTGCTTGAACTGATGCATTCTGTGGTAATGGGGCTTTGAGTTTAGAACCAGGGTTACTTTCATGAATTTTCTTTTGACAACAAGGGTTGTTTAAATTTACGATTTGACCAAGATTATGTGATAATAAATATTCAAAATATGATAATTAACTGTTTGGAAAATTTTTCTTTTCTGAGAAAAAAATGAAAGCATGCTGTGAAAATGGGGTAAATAGGTAACTTTATTCTACCATTCAATAATGAATTTTTTTACAGTTTATGCGAAACTGATTAGTAGATGTAAATAATCAGAAACATAATCTATTTATCCAAACATTTTTGAAACACAAACCATTTGATGTATCTGTGTTTCAGCACTTAAGAGGCTGATAATGGTGATTTATTTTGCAGGTGGATGACTCTGACCTTGCGAAAGAGTTGTATAAAAAGTACAGTGCGGTTAGTGGCTATCTTGTTTACTATTCTCAAAGTTCTAAGTTTATTCTTGATATTATGATAACTTTTTGTGTCAGATTCATAGGCAGAAAGTTCGTGCATGGCAAATGGTTTGCATCTTATCTCAATTTGTTGATCAAGAAATAGTATCTGAAGTTATGGATCTCTTACATACATCCCTTTATGTAAGTAAATGATAATACCGATATCTTCTTAAAACAATTATACGTACTAATTTATTTCACTTTCATGCATCCTAATGTAGAGAAACAACATGCCTGGTGTTCGACAGTACTTGGAAACGTTCGCAATCAATGTATATCTAAAATTCCCATCACTGGTAAGAAAGGTTACAAGAAATGCGCAGAAAATTTATTTAAATTTTAAGAAAAATTAAATAAAGAAATAAACTTGTTGCAGGTTAATGAGCAGTTAGTCCCTATGGTTCGGAAATACGATATGAGAACTCAGGCAAGTATTATGATATTCTTACTAAAGTTCATTGTGAAGTTTCTTTTCTGAATTTTAATTTACATTATCCATGTCGTTACAGGCTCTCTCATCGTATGTATTTATAGCATCAAATGTCATTCTACATGCTACGAAAGATACTCAATTAAAACATTTGGATCAGTTGCTTCCTCCTATTGTTCCATTGCTGACATCACATCACCACAGTTTACGTGGTTTTACCCAGGTGATTAATTTGTAACCACACACATTTTTTTGTTAAATGAAATATGTATTTTGATGTTCTATTCTGTGCTTACACTATGCAGTTATTAGTGTACCAAGTTCTTTCCAAGTTGTTTCCTTCCATTAATTCGGGTGCCCATGGACCTGTATCCTTGGAGAGCAAGTGTTTTGTGGAATTAAAAACCTATCTGGAAGATAACTCTGACTGTGCAAGGTATGACACATGCTTCTATACTAAGAAACTTTTTATGATTAAAACTCAAATGGGAGTTTGATGGCTACTTAAAACATGTTTGAGTTGTGTTACAGATTACGGGTATCAATGGAAGTTCATCTTGATGCTTTTCATCCAAAGAAATCCATAATGCCAGCTGGAATTTTCAGTAACCGAGTTGATGTAAGATGTCACACCAATTATAAATGTATCCTGCATATATAAAATGCCTTCCAAATTGTCCATTCAGAAACATGAATATCAGGGTGACCAAGTGATGAACACTTGAAATTCTCTTAAGAAGGCCCAAGTTCAATTCCCATCAACTTGAACTCCTTGGGTCGCTCTGTGTTTCCAAAATAAAAAGATATTAATGGTGATCTATGGCTCTATGCTAGATGTGGCAAAATGGGATCATGTTATGTGCCAGATGGATATATATTGAGGAAGGGTCAAAAATGGTCGGGCTGACCCTCATAACACTTCTTATTAGTCTGTTTTTACCTCTATCGTGTTTGAATTATGAATAAAAATTATATTGTTGCAAGGATGATCTAACTTTTGAATATGATGATTTATGAGGTTCTGTACATTTTGAATACCTGTGGGCTGTGGGTGACTGTTCCCTGGTTTTACTTTTACCCATTTTCATTTTAGCTAATAAATGACATCCATTTGGTCCGTTAGAGGCAAACATCACCCAAGTTGACCAGTCTGGAATAAATGGGTTACATACCACCTTCTAATCTATGCTAATCTGATACTGGTAGTCCTCAGTTTCATTATTCTAATATATAAAGATATACTTCATTTACAGGACATCGAATTTGAATGTGCTCACGTATCCCTTTTAGAACGTGTGATCGATTTTCTAAATGTAAGTTCTGGTTTGACGATTCCTTTTGTTTCCGTCTCTCGTATGATCGATTTCTCATAGCTAAAGTTGCAGGATGTTAGGAAAGACCTCAGATCTTCAATGGCTAAAGATGCAACACAACTGAAAAATGAGCAGATACATACGCCTGATTCCGATTCTAATAATGTAGTCAAAGAGGAAACAACCGCAACAATGCAAAATGAGATGTCTTTGGATTTTCAGAAAAAAGTTATCATTTCTAATCACGAGACACAAGATTCACAATCCAGCTCGTTAAACAACAGTGACACATATAATTCGCTTCTGGGTATAATTAGTTATAGCTGCTATACATCTGCATAGTTTTTAGTATGAAGTTGGCTGAAAAGTAATTTAATACTCATTGATTGTAGATGTGGAAAAGGAGGATCAACTTCTTGATAATTCTCTAAGAGCCAGAAATATTGCTATGGGAAAATTGAAGGCTGGGAGACAACAAATTATTCTTGTTGCTTCATTGCTTGACCGCGTGCCCAATCTTGCTGGATTAGCACGGACCTGTGAGGTAAAAAATTCTGCCCATATTACAACTTGATATAATCAATTTGTAATAGGTTAGTTCTTTCTTTTGCCCAAAAATATGATCATACTTTGATTTTACTTCAAGTCTTCAATGTATCTCATCAAGTTCAGGGGTCAAATAATCAGTTTTCGTGCCCATGAGAACATAACTGATTATTTAAGGATAAACTAAAGTTACCTATTAACCCCTTCTTTTAACACAGTTGAGAGACGTTCATTAAACACAAAAGTATCCCTATTTTCACAAAATGTCTTTCTGCTCATTTTATTGTCCAATTTGGGGAAATGATAGGTGTAACAAACTGCACCTATTTTCCTGTTCTTTAGAAACAAATTATTACGGTAGGAGACGTTTTTCTTGTTTATTAGAAAAAGTTGAAGAACTAAAAATTAACTTTTGTTGAACTCCCCCCCTCCCTTTTTTTTTTTTTTTTTTTTGTGTGCCATAGCTGCATTTGTGTGCAGCCAACGGCAGAATGTATAAATAAGAATTAACCAACGCACTCATCTATATGATATCTGATTATTGCAACATTAAACTACAAAAGCACATCCAAACACTATCTTTTACCACAGCCTGTTAACTGAGTATCTGATTTTGAATATATGGTTTCATATATTTTACAAAATCACATCCAAGCATCCCCTTATTTAACTTACAAGTAGAAGGGGGTTAAATACACCAATTACCCACTGTACATATACTTGTTAACATGGTATAACTATTTAACAGGTATAACTATTTAACACAATAAAAGATTAACTGCTGTTAAGTGTTTGTTCTGTGTGTTATGTTACTTGTAGGTTTTTAAAGCAGCAAGTTTGGTCGTTCACGATTTGAACATTTTGCATGACAAGCAGTTCCAGCTCATCAGGTTTGTTTAGTAACCAATCTGAAACTTGTTTTCATGGAATAATTGATGTTTAGATGCTATTTTTGTGTCAGTGTGACTGCAGAGAAGTGGGTTCCCATAATGGAGGTACCTGTAAGTAATGTGAAGGGTTTCTTGGAGAAGAAGAAACAAGAGGGGTTTTCTGTCCTGGGTTTGGAGCAAACGGCTAATAGTGTTTCTCTAGACCAATATGCCTTCCCTAAAAAGACGGTAAACAAAACATTTTATAGTTTTTGCATTTGATTGAAATGATGGTTATAATATTGGTCATATATAGAACATGTAAATTCGTAGTTCTAAATTGTGCAATGCATGTAGGTTTTGGTTCTCGGTAGAGAAAAAGAGGGTATTCCAGTGGACTTAATACATATACTGGATGCTTGCGTTGAAATCCCACAGTTGGGAGTTGTGAGATCACTCAATGTTCATGTTAGTGGTGCCATAGCTCTCTGGGAGTATACTCGGCAACAAAGATTATGATATTATTCTTACTTAGATTCGAGACTAATAGACAGTTTTTGATGTAGAGAACATAGATAAATACATGTAATTGGATTTGTATCCTTTAAGAAATTAGTATTGCCCGTCAAAGAATCTGGTGGTAGAAACATGCATATCTTCACTAAACATGCACTGGGATGCTGACAATGATGTAGGTTACTTTATTCAAAAGAAACCGTCTATTTATTAACAACAATTGTATTTTAACTGGTTTTGGGATAATTTCAGTTTACCTATTATCCAACCTGACTTGCCCATTTTACCGCCTCTAGTTATGTTGATGGAACAGATTAAACAATGCTCTTTGATATCTTTTTATATCAAGCGGATATGAAGATGGAGTGGTCATCATTGTTGTTTATGAACATCAAGGAATAGGCGAGTTTCATAGTCTTCATGTGGAAATTACCAATACTTGCTTCTTGAAAGCTGCATCAGTTTTTATCTTTGTACCGTTGCCACACTTTGGAGAGAAATTTTTTTCTCGTTCCCTTTGTTCTCTTCGTCTTGTTATTATTGAACTTGAACAAGGATATCCATTCGAAACAACTTTGACCCTTCTTCACATTTTGCTTTTGCTCACTTGGAATTACCTACAAAATTTAATACTCAAGCTTAAATTGACAACCCACTTCAAAACCCATCACAAATCTCTGAGATTGCTGTTAACTGGTTGTTTTCAAGTTGCAACACTTCAAATATAAGCTAAAAAGTATATGAAAATCAGTGATCACTTACGCGAGGAGAAAGTTGTTGCTCTTTTATTGCAGAAACTACAGAAGATTTGGGTTGACAGGGAGGTGAAGATGTCACTGTAGATTTTGCATGTTCTCTTAAGCGGCGTGAGTAGCTAAGAAGCTCAGCTCTTCTACTATAACCTACAACGTTCTTTGACACGCGATCAATATGGAGGTGGTAATCGTGGTGGTGATTGTTGCTATACGTTGGATATTTCTTTCTTGTTTTCTCCACATAAACGGTCACAAACACAGGTTTCGGTTTTAAGCATGTGGTACGCAAATCCATTGTAGACATTCGGAAGATATAGAGAGGTTTAGTAATTTAGCATATTGCTTGACATTTTCTACCAAAGATATTGGTAGAGGCTGAGGGAGTATGCAGGCCAAGAAAGGCAAAGTTGCATGAAATCTTTGGATTGAACGTTATTGTAAACAATCCAATAATGTGTATTGAAAATATCAACATATTGAAGTCTTGTGATTCTTTCATTATAATAGTATCATTTGCATTTGGTAAGACTTTTAAGCGAGACATAAAACTATATTCTTTATGTTTAGAAATTCTGTGATTTATTAGTAGGGTCATTAAATGATTTCGCAACTAAATTGTTAAGGGTATTATTTAATACAGTATAAACTAATTTTTTGTACAATTATAATTTTACCATTTGGGTTAAGAATGTGAGAATTGGGTTAAGAATGTGAGGTTTTGATATTTATTGTTGAACTTATTTTGTGTTAAACAGAGTTTTTTGGGTATTACTTTGATAAATAAATTTTTCTCAAAATCTTGGTCCGACGGTGGTCAAACCGGTAAAATATATGAATCCGGTCCGGTTTTCAAAACATGGCTCGTGAGTTAGCATGTGTTTGTTCATAGCTACGGGCAAACATAAACATGCCTTTAAGTTTGTATTAAATTGTACAGCACCAACTGAAACAGTGCAATGAGCAAAGCTGTCCTACATGATACAGAAAGTATTCAATGAAGTGTACACAAGTGCATTGTAGCTTCAACAACCAACATCATCTTGACATAAATTCTTCTAACCCCTTCTGACCAACAAGTGTTTGATAACTTGCATTTAAACTGTTTCAAGAATTAGCCTAATAAACTGCCCCACAAATTCAAGTGACCCATGTTTTTCAACTACATTTGAACAGCTCCAAACTGTTTATGCACTGCAAAGCTGCACTATAATATACAAAATTACAAATTACTCTCCTAACTGTTCATGAACTTAAGATCCAGGGTTTTCCAATTTCTTCATCAGATTTTAAGAGTTTCGAAATACTGAAGGATTTGAAATTTAGTCAGTGTAGAAAACAAATGTAAGATTTTGTGTTTTGGTTTAGTAGTACTGTTTTATAGAGCTTAAAATGTGATCCGGAATTCCAATAAACAAAATAACACATCACAACATTACATAATACAATCAAAATTCAAAACAAGGGTACAATTCAGATTTCAAAATTAAGTTGATGTGGATCCAACCTTTTCAAGAGTTGGCCGAAGAAAATAGACAAGAAACTAGAAGAACTTTAGAGAGAACTTGAGACTAATTCATATTTTCCATTCATATCTTAAACAAGTACCCACATATGGCTTTATATAAGCCTTACAAACAAGAAATTAAAATAAACTACCCACTACATGGAACCTAATTTACGGAATAGTGGTGTAATATGGTAACTACCATCTAACCTCTTATTTGACAAAGTAAACACATAACTACTACAAACTTGTTAACATAACATTAATTAATAAACAAATATATAGAAAGAGTTCATGCAAAATATGTTTTCGTGCATGGTTCTTTAATTCCAATTAAGCCAAAACTAGGCACACATCATAAGTTAACAAGTAGGAAACTTGATTCTTGAACAGCAACTTTGACTACTTTCTTGAAAGCAAAAGACTTCGATGGTAAACCGATTAGTCTTTCTTCTCGTCCTGCCAAGTTGCTTGCCATTGTTTATCATAATAAGTAGTCTCATCAAGCAGTTTTTTCAGATTATCCAAATCTTCGTTTTTCCTAATAAGCAAAACACCAGCTACTGCTACGAATAGAAGTGTTTTGCAGACGAAATTTCCCATTTGGTCAACTAGACCGACCCCAGTCAAACTATCAACAAAGTAAGCCATGAAGAATCCAACCATTGCAGCTCGGCCTGCAAAAACATGGGACAAAAGGTCAAAGATAGGAGGTGGAGGTAGCAATTTTGGCCCGTTTACTCATGAACCGGTTGATTCGGGTATTTTGTTATATCTTTAACGGGTCAAACAAGCCGAAAGGCGTCCAGAATGTCGATTAATGTGCAAGACCTCTAAGTTATTATACTCAAAATTCGGGTTATCATTGAAAACAATACTTACCGACTTATTCTTAAAAAGAAGTGACTGTACTTTCTGAAGTGAAAGTGTTATATGTGAACCCAAATTAATCTGACTGCTATACATTATACCCATTTTGACCTTAACCTGTCTTGACCAATGAACCAACCCGCCCATTTCGCTGCTTATTTGGTTTCTTTCATTTTCAGTTCCTAATACAAAAAGATGAAGGGCAGACCATTGAGGCGTTCTGCTTCAGGAAGATGAAATCTCTTCATCCATGCCCACCAGGGAATAATCGAGGTGTCAAATACTACAGGGAAGTCATTATTGGATGATTCCGGGTTGTCTTCGAGCCATTTCCTCCTTTTAACCTCTGTAAAAGATTATCAACATTGATAAGATTAACTATTTTAATCATGTTCGCCAAAACAGAAACATGTAAGTCTTCATCTTATCATCTTCATCACGGCTAAGTAGCCCAAAAATGGCTAAAAAGATTCCTTACAAGTGATGATTGGCGATTTACTCCCCCTTTTTTAGGTAAAAAACAATCCATTTTTTAATATAGTGAAGATGAACCTTTGGCCAACATTTACACTGTGATGATTTCTTGGAACCAAAATGTCCCAAGTACAATGGTGGAGTTGATTACAATTCATAAGCTATTAGAACTCAATGTAGAACTTAAACACAATTCCATCAAGTGTGTCAATTGTACATACACCACATTCTCCATTTCGGTCTATAATATGTTACACTAGCTTTTCTTGGCAAATTTTTGAAAGCAAGCATTTTCAATACACACATTGTCAAATTTTGTATCTTATGTTAGGTTTATTCCCTATATTTCCATATATAATAACAACTTGAAACTAGAATCAAGAAATTGTTCAAGTGACAAACTATTGTTAAGATGATAAAGAAGAAAATCGATTTTTATTGATATTGTTTATGATGATTTTACATAAACCTTGAGCCTCTATTTATACATGATTTTAAGAACTAAACAAGGAAAGTAAATCATGGGCTTGGATCACGGTCTTGGATCTTTTTCTTGTTGCTTAAGTCGGGTTCCTCTTTTATCGGGAGATGATGATTTGATCTGATCCCCTTTTTATTCTAACACTCCCCCTCAAGTTGAATAGTGGGATCTCCAAAATTCAACTTGCGCAGACACTTGTGAAACATAATCGTTCCTACTGCTTTAGTAAGAATATCTGCAAGTTGATCTTCTGTTCCCTTTATCTCCAGCCCAATCAGCATCTGTATAAATTTGAATATTCAGATGACCATTTGCTTTAAACAATACTCCATGACCAGTAGTTCCTTTGAGGTATCTGATAATTCTTAGAACTGCATCCATGTGTTCTTCTTGAGGTTGGTGCATGAATTGACTCACTACTCCAACAACATATGCTATATCTGGACGAGTATGAGCAAGGTAAATCAGCTTCCCCACCATTCGCTGATATTTGTTCTTATCAGCAAGCTTTCCATCTATTTTCATAAACAATTTTTGATTCATAACCATGGGTGTATCTGCTGGTTTACAATCAATCATCCCTGTCTCTGCCAAAAAATCCAAAATATACTTCTTCTGACAAATAAAAATTCCTTGTTGTGATCTCAACACCTCAATGCCAAGGAAGTATCGTAAATTTCCCAGATCCTTCATTTCAAATTCTGCACATAAATCTTCTTTTAGCTTTTTGATTTCATTTTCATCATTTCCGGTGATAATCATATCATCAATGTAGATTATCAAAGATGTTATCCGATCTCCTTTATGAAAAAGAAACAGAGTATGATCAGAGTTACTTTGCTTATACCCATACTTCTTCATGGCCAGTGTGAACCTGCCAAACCATGCTCTAGGTGACTGTTTCAGTCCATACAGAGACTTCTTTAACTTGCAGACCTCTCCAGGTTTGAAACTCTGAGCGAAACCAGGTGGAGGGTCCATATACACTTCTTCTTTTAATTCTCCGTGTAAGAAAGCATTTTTAACATCGAACTGATGAAGAGGCCATCCTTGATTTGCTGCTACAGAGAATAAGACCCTTATTGTATCTAGCTTTGCGACAGGGGAGAATGTTTCAGAATAGTCAATGTCATATGTCTGAGTGTATCCTTTGGCAACCAATCGAGCTTTATATCGTTCAATCTCACCATTTGGCTTAAACTTAACTGTATAGATCCACCGACAGCCTACTGGTTTCTTTCCTTGGGGTAAAGCACACTTGTCCCACGTTTCATTTTTTGCTAATGCATCCATCTCTACATTCATTGCATCCTTCCATTTCTTTATTTTCAAGGCTTGCTCTACACTTGATGGAATTTCTTCTGAATATAACTTTGCCATGAATGCTCTTGCTTCTTTAGACAGATTTCCTCTTGCTATGTTAGCTAGAGGATATTTAGAACTCCTAGAGAATTTTTCTGGAGAGTACCGTTTTGCAGGTATTCCTCGAGTTGACCTGGGTGGCAGAACATACTTTTCTGAGATCTGAATCGCAGCTTCATTATCGCTCATGATCCGTATACTTTCTTTGGGAGCGAATCCTAACTCAGTCACAAGTTTCTTCAGCCACAATGTTTCTGCTAAGCCTTTAGCTATACCTCGAAATTCAGCTTCTGCACTTGATAGAGAGACAACTTTCTGCTTCTTACTTTTCCATGTGACAAGATTACCTCCCACCAGAGAAAAATATCCTGAAGTTCCAGATCCTTCATTTCAAATTCTGCACATAAATCTTCTTTTAGCTTTTTGATTTCATTTTCATCATTTCCGGTGATAATCATATCATCAATGTAGATTATCAAAGATGTTATCCGATCTCCTTTATGAAAAAGAAACAGAGTATGATCAGAGTTACTTTGCTTATACCCATACTTCTTCATGGCCAGTGTGAACCTGCCAAACCATGCTCTAGGTGACTGTTTCAGTCCATACAGAGACTTCTTTAACTTGCAGACCTCTCCAGGTTTGAAACTCTGAGCGAAACCAGGTGGAGGGTCCATATACACTTCTTCTTTTAATTCTCCGTGTAAGAAAGCATTTTTAACATCGAACTGATGAAGAGGCCATCCTTGATTTGCTGCTACAGAGAATAAGACCCTTATTGTATCTAGCTTTGCGACAGGGGAGAATGTTTCAGAATAGTCAATGCCATATGTCTGAGTGTATCCTTTGGCAACCAATCGAGCTTTATATCGTTCAATCTCACCATTTGGCTTAAACTTAACTGTATAGATCCACCGACAGCCTACTGGTTTCTTTCCTTGGGGTAAAGCACACTTGTCCCACGTTTCATTTTTTGCTAATGCATCCATCTCTACATTCATTGCATCCTTCCATTTCTTTATTTTCAAGGCTTGCTCTACACTTGATGGAATTTCTTCTGAATATAACTTTGCCATGAATGCTCTTGCTTCTTTAGACAGATTTCCTCTTGCTATGTTAGCTAGAGGATATTTAGAACTCCTAGAGAATTTTTCTGGAGAGTACCGTTTTGCAGGTATTCCTCGAGTTGACCTGGGTGGCAGAACATACTTTTCTGGAGCTTCTGTAGTATTCTGTTCAACTTCTACAGCATTCTGTTCAACCTGTTCTTCACTTTCCTGCACACCTTCATTCGTGGAATCTGGTACACTTTCATTTGAAACATCAAAAGAACTACTCAGTGAAGAATTACTTACCTCAGACATCAGGTTTGGAACAGTATTTTCGGTGGCACTGGAATTTTGAGGCTGAGAGGACTGTCCTTGAGACTGAGATGACTGTTCTTGAGAGCCAACCACGGTATTTTCAGAATCAACTGTGGTATTTTTACTAACTTCAGAATTATAACTAAGCCAACTCAATGTGTCACATTGTTCCTCCCCCTGACCATTGTGTTGTGGGGAGTAAAAATAGCTAGTTTCAAGAAAATCACAATTCATTGTCGTAAACATGTGCTGGGTTTTTGGATTATAACATCTATACCCCTTTTGAATGACTCCATATCCCACAAAAACACATTTCTCAGCACATGGATCAAGTTTATTTCGATATGATTTTGTAATATGAACAAAGACTGTACATCCAAAAATTTTGGGTTGAAGAGTGAGAGCTTGTGGAAGAGTATGATATTCAGTGAAGGTTTCTAATGGTGTTTTCATGTTCAGGATTTTTGTAGGAAGCCGATTAATTAGGTAAGTGGCAGTGGCTAGAGCTTCAGGCCAAAACAGTTTAGGAACACAAGATTCGATTATTAAAGCTCTAGTCATTTCCAATAAAAGTCTATTTTTCCGTTTAGCAACACCGTTTTGCTCTGGGGTGTGAGGGCATGTGGTTTGATGGATTATACCTTTGGATTGAAAAAACAGGTTCATCTGTGAGTTTATATATTCTCCACCATTGTCGGACCTCACAATTTTGATAGATTTTTGAAATTGGTTTTGAACCATGGTATAAAATGCAGTGAACCTATCATATACTTCGGCTTTATTTTTCAAAAAATAAATCTAAGTCATCCGGGTGCAATCATCAACAAATATTACACAATACCGGAAATTTTGTCCTCCAATAACAGGAGCCGGACCCCAAACATCTGAGTGAATTAATGAAAAAGGTGTTTTAACTCTAGTGTTATTAGGTTTAAAGGTCTGTGTATGACTCTTAGCTAAAATGCAAGTTTCACAAGAAATTGGTTTATTGGAAGGAAAAAGATCAGGAAACAAGATGTGTAAATAACTACCAGAAGGATGTCCGAGTCGTCTATGCCATAACCATGCTTCTCTTTCACTCGTTCCATGAGTGAGCATCACGGTTCCACTTTGAGTTACTTCATCAACATAATACAGTCCTCCTCTCTCAGTGCCACGCCCAATGATCTGTCGTGTCCTGATATCCTGTAAGATACAAAAAGTTGGATGCATGGGTACTGAGCAATTGAGTTCTTTTGTCACATGGCTTATTGACAAAAGTTTATGTGACAAAGATGGAACATAAAGACAATTTGACAATTTAATGCTCGGGGAAATCTCAATGGTGCCTCCGGACTTTACATCCATTCTTCCTTTGTTCGCGGCTTTAATGTGTGTTTTCACGGGTTTTGATAATTTAACAAAATCAGACTCTTCATACGTCATTGTATCAGTTGCTCCGCAATCAAATATCCACTCCCCATCCGGGTTTTGATAACTGTCTTGGGTCGTGTGGGTGATAAAGGCTGATCCAAGGCTTTGTTCTGAGTGGGCTTTGTAAGCTGGCCCATTAATGTGAGTTGGCCCATTAATGTGAGCCGATCCAGTAGCTTTACAAAAGGATGTTCCATTGTTTTTATATACAACACAATCAGGACTACGTAAATATCTTTTGGGATTTAAGGCAAGTGTTGACTTTTCACACTTACTTTTCTCTGTCATCATGAAATCACCACCCTTATTACCTTGTCCAGCCGCCGCTACCCTTACAAATCCGCTATCGGATCGCCGCCCATCACGGTTGTCAACCGAGTTATTGTTGGTGGTAGGGCCTCTATCTTTCTCGTATTTCTTGCCGTTATTCAGGCGGGATTCCTTTGTCACGAAGTCGCCGTCGATTTCTTCGGCGGTGTCGAAAGACTTTGGGTTTTGATTGCTACACCCGTCGCATTTGAGGTGAGTATTGTTAAGTTTTTTTCTGTCACTTTGACGGTGTCCTTTTATCTCACCGGTGATGGATCCGGTGGCAAAAATTTGGTGCTTTTTGATGTTGGTTTGGATTAATATTTGTTTTTCAGATCTGCCGGAATTACTTTCCATGGTAGATCTGGGATTCACCTTAGGGCTGCCGGAATTACCTTCCATGGCGGCTCTGAGATTTGTTGCCGGAATTTCATGGTGTTGTTGGGTAGAATTATATGGCAAGAATTTTGTAAAAACTGAACCTCTGCCGCCGGCTGTGTTGGCCATGGTGGCTTGGATTCGGTGGTTTGTGAGTATAACGAAAGATTAGGTAGATGATGAGAACCGAATAACCGGCTCTGATGCCATGTTAAGATGATAAAGAAGAAAATCGATTTTTATTGATATTGTTTATGATGATTTTACATAAACCTTGAGCCTCTATTTATACATGATTTTAAGAACTAAACAAGGAAAGTAAATCATGGGCTTGGATCACGGTCTTGGATCTTTTTCTTGTTGCTTAAGTCGGGTTCCTCTTTTATCGGGAGATGATGATTTGATCTGATCCCCTTTTTATTCTAACAACTATCACATTCCATAGCATCACAAATACACATAGCAAACCATTAAAAATAAAATAAATCAATCCAATAAAACACTATCTTATGCTGCATGTCAGCAGGCCCAGACTTTTAACTCTCTTTATAAAAACACAATGATTAAAGATTAAAAAATAAAAATAAAAATATATTAAATTTTAGAGTCAAAAGTCAAACCAGAATCAATAACAGCATCCCAATCAGTAGCTCCATTTTTCTGAAATTTCTTCAAATCCCAAGTACCCGAAACCCATTTCGGATCTTCAAATTTCACAACCACTTCCTCTTCCAGAGGTGGAGCTCCGTTTCCCTCAACCGGGTCAGAAACTTTCTTCTCATTCTCAACAGCAATGGCTATACTTCCTGACCCATTTTCAGAAGCTTTGATTGAGGCCAAAAAGGTGTGAACTTTGGGCTTTAAAGTGAGAAAAGGGTGGATTGTGAGGTGGGTTTTGGATGAAGGTGAGAGAGATGGAAGATGTGTTGTTGAAGAAGAAGAAGAGTATAACATAGCAACCATTGATGAAGAAAGTCAAGTTTGGAAGATGGTGTGAAATTTTTTGGGCCTCAGAATTGAGGGTGAGACTGGGATTGAATGAATGAATGAATGCGAGAGTTTGGACAAAAAACAGTGGGTGTGTTTGGAAATTATTACGAGTATTAAACTAATTATTATCCTACACGACAAAAAAGAGTTATTTTAAAGTACATATAAACAAAGAGAAAATAACTAGTACGGTCCCGTTTGATTTAAAGATGTCGATGGATATTAAAGTAAGGGAAATAATTAATCTTTCTAACTAAATAGCTTAAAAATCTTCCTAACAATAAGATAATGACATATGAAAAAATCAGGAGCAATATTAGGAAAGAGAATTAGTTGGATACCACATGTCACTTTTTTTTTTTAGTTTTAGGAAGATTTTTAGGTTAATCTTTAGGAAGATTTATCATTTGTAATTGAATTTTATTTTTTAGTATGTTTATTTGTTTAAAGATGAATTAACCTCATTTGGTTAGAATATAAATATTCTTCAATTTAATGGAATCTCTATTCTTTAAGATTCAAAATAAATAAACATTCTATTCTATTTTGAAATAATAGAAGAGAAATTCTACAATGACAAATAAATGTATATTACAAACTCACATGGACCAATCAAGTAAGGAAAGAGAATGAAAAAGGAAAAAGAAAAGATAATCTTATTGATTTTGATTGGTCCACATGAGTTTGTAAAATTTGTTTGTATATATTTATTTGTCATTGTAGAATTTCTATTCTATTATTTCAAATTTCAATTCTTTTGACAGATTTCATTCTTTACAAAAAAAATTATGTGAACCAAACGCACCACCCTAAGGGTATCTTCAATGATAGGTTGATGCAAAAAAAAAATTCCATCCAAAAAAGCTATTGAAAAACTTTTTATCAATATATTTCAGGTGTCTTGCATTGTAAATAAAAGATAGGTCTTTTATACAATAATTTACATAATTAGAAAAAAAATCAAAGACACTTCTAATTTTTAAGTATGATGATAAATATTGGTTCGGTAAAATAGAACATGTCGTTATTTTTTATTTTAATTTTTTGTGTGTTGATTACATGGATATAATTATTGTTTAATTGGTTCAGACATTAAAACAAAGAGTAAAAATTGAATAAATAAGGCAATACTTGCAAAATAAAAGGCCATATTTTTGAGACAATTTGAAAGAAGATATCCGAAAACATTTTCTGGTTGGGTTAAATGGGCATAGAAAATATAACGAAATTGAAGGGCCCATAAAATTTAGGCCCTAGCCTATGCACCAAGTGATTTCTTTTGAGACTTAATATCTTATCTGAAATAATGGGCTGGAAATGACGTGTGTCCAGCCTGATTTATGCTCATGGGCTTAATGAGTTCAATGGGTTTTATTTGATACGAATTAACTTAACTCTAAATGGGCTTAGTTGTTTTTACTTTTTAGGGCTTATTAAAAATTTCATTACATCACCCTGTGGTTTGCCATTTTATCAATTTTCGCTCCTGTGCTATTTTTTTATTATTACTTCACCATGTGGTGACATTCTCTATTACTAGACCCCCCTCTCCCAAACGTCCGTTTAAGCTCGCCGTTACCCCCCTCACGTGTATACCACGTGAGGGTATTTACGTCTATTGCCACTAAACCAGACCTATATACACCCTTTTATTATTTCCCTCCAAAACAAAGAGTAAAAATTGAATAAATAAGGCAATACTTGCAAAATAAAAGGCCATATTTTTGAGACAATTTGAAAGAAGATATCCGAAAACATTTTCTGGTTGGGTTAAATGGGCATAGAAAATATAACGAAATTGAAGGGCCCATAAAATTTAGGCCCTAGCCTATGCACCAAGTGATTTCTTTTGAGACTTAATATCTTATCTGAAATAATGGGCTGGAAATGACGTGTGTCCAGCCTGATTTATGCTCATGGGCTTAATGAGTTCAATGGGTTTTATTTGATACGAATTAACTTAACTCTAAATGGGCTTAGTTGTTTTTACTTTTTAGGGCTTATTAAAAATTTCATTACATCACCCTGTGGTTTGCCATTTTATCAATTTTCGCTCCTGTGCTATTTTTTTATTATTACTTCACCATGTGGTGACATTCTCTATTACTAGACCCCCCTCTCCCAAACGTCCGTTTAAGCTCGCCGTTACCCCCCTCACGTGTATACCACGTGAGGGTATTTACGTCTATTGGCATCTATCCAGACCTATATACACCCTTTTATCCTCATTTCCCTCCAAAACAAAGATTATTTCCCCCCTTTTTTCTTTCTCCTTTCTTCCCCCCATTTCAATTAGGGTTTCCAAATCAAATCCAATCATGGCTGTTTTTTGTTACTGTGGAAATCCAACAATTGTTCTAACATCTTGGACCCCTCTGAATCCTGGTAGAAGATTCTATCGATGTTCAAGCAAGGTAATGCTCGATTTTTTTAATTATTCTGTACTTGAGTAAAAATCAACCATTTTTATAAACTTAAACTGATAATTTCGTCGCATAGTGAATAATTTTCTTTTTAGGGTTATTAAAAATTTCAATTCTTTTGACAGATTTCATTCTTTACAAAAAAAATTATGTGAACCAAACGCACCACCCTAAGGGTATCTTCAATGATAGGTTGATGCAAAAAAAAAATTCCATCCAAAAAAGCTATTGAAAAACTTTTTATCAATATATTTCAGGTGTCTTGCATTGTAAATAAAAGATAGGTCTTTTATACAATAATTTACATAATTAGAAAAAAAATCAAAGACACTTCTAATTTTTAAGTATGATGATAAATATTGGTTCGGTAAAATAGAACATGTCGTTATTTTTTTTTATTAATCACCCTGTGGTTTGCCATTTTATCAATTTTCGCTCCTGTGCTATTTTTTTATTATTACTTCACCATGTGGTGACATTCTCTATTACTAGACCCCCCTCTCCCAAACGTCCGTTTATGGTCGCAGTTACCCCTCTCACGTGTATACCACGTGAGGGTATTTACGTCTATTGGCATCTATCCAGACCTATATACACCCTTTTATCCTCATTTCCCTCCAAAACAAAGATTATTTCCCCCCTTTTTTCTTTCTCTTTCTTCCCCCCATTTTAATTAGTGTTTCCAAATCAATTTATCATGGCTGTTTTTTGTTACTGTGGAAATCCAACAATTGTTCTAACATCTTGGACCCCTCTGAATCCTGGTAGAAGATTCTATCGATGTTCAAGCAAGGTAATGCTCGATTTTTTTAATTATTCTGTACTTGAGTAAAAATCAACCATTTTTATAAACTTAAACTGATAATTTGGTCGCATAGGTGAATAATTGTGGGTTTTTTAGTTGGATTGATCCACCCATGTGTACCAGAGCTGTGGAGATCATACCTGGGTTATTAAGAGCAAAAAACAAGCTTGAAACTTCATTGCATGCTCGAGAGAAACAAGTTTGGAGGCTGAAAATGTATCTCATAAGCAGTTGGTTGTTCTTTGTATTTGTCTTGATATTTTGGAAATCTCGATAAATCAAGAAACAAGTTGCTTGATAAACTGTACTCTTTTGGAGAAGCATTTGGTTGTTTATTTGTAATTAAATTAACTCTTTATTTTGTTATTTGTACTCTTATTTATGTAATGTAAATTAACTCTTTATTTTGTTAATGTAATGTGTAACTCTTATTTATGTAATGTAATGTAAGTGTTATTTATGTTTTATTCCATGTTTAATGTATAGTCTTTCTGCAGAATTACAATATGTATATCCAAACTGCAGAATTACAATAAGTATAGAATATGTATATACAAACTGCAGAATTACACCAAAATGCTATGCAGAATTACTAAACATGTTGCCACTAAAATTTGCATTCCATTTAGCCAAAATTTGCTTATAACAAGCATCATACAAGATAGTGGCAGATTGGCATATTTCTTACACAAGTCACATACTACTTATTAGTCATACTACATACCATATAAGTCACAAAACAGAAAAGTCATAGAACACACAAGTCACAAAGTACACAATGACATATAGCATATGTTTCTAACTTGAAAATCTTTTGAGAACCATTCTTGGACTTGAATTGGTTCTTTGATATGAAGCAGGCATAGGATTGGTTGTTTAACTTCCTTCACATTGAGTTGCTTGTTTTTTTTTTTTGGTTCTTTGAGTTTGCTGATTTCCTTCACCATCACATGCTTGTCTTTTTTTGGATCTTTGACTGCCTGCAACTTAACTTCCTTGTGTTTGAGTTGCACCTGCAGCTTGACTTCCAGCTTGTTGACTTGCACTTGCCCTAGTTTGAGTTGCACCTGCTTGACTTGAACCCACTCCACCCTCAGCTTGACTATCACCACATTATATGAACACAATTAAACAATTAACCAATTAAACAATACAGAAAGAGTGTATACCAATATATATCAAAAAACAGTTTACCTTGGTGTTTTTTTCTTTGGTTTCTTTGACTTTTTTGGTTGACTTGAAGTTGTGGCACTTTGACCTTTGCACTTTCTTGCATTGTGGCCTTGTTTCTTACACTTTGAACATGTCACTGTCTTCCCAGCTCTAGATAGTCTGCCTCCTACCACAGTGGACTGTGTCACTTTCTCATCAGCAGCTTTCCTTCTTTTCTTTGATGGTCTTCCAACTTGTGTTTTGTGGTGTGGAAGTAACAGTTTCAGTTGACACTCACTTATTGGCCATGTAGAAGCACCAGTACGTGACTGGGTTGATCTTGTGGTTTATCAAACTTTTTATTTGTTTTGGACATAAAAAAGCTTGCCCAATGTAACATCCCAAATTTTTTCTTTTAAGTTTTGTCGTTAGTCAATGAGACCTGTCATCAAGTGGCATTATATTTCTATGTGGATAATTATGGTGTTGATTATAATGTGTTATATGTATACCTATAGTATATTAGGTGCTATTAAAATGAGGTTATTTGAGGTGGTTTAGTTAATAAAGTTGGAAGGGTGCTAAATGTCTATCTGATGAAACTTACTCCAATATATGTGGCCGAATATGAAGGAGAAAATAACTAGTAACGCTTGGAAGGTAATCGTCTCTTTTAAGTTTCAACTAGTTATAATTGTTCATGTATTAAACTGATAATATACATTGGTTGGCTGGCTGAGTTCCTAGCTATAATTATTAGCGAGTCTTGATTACCGGATAGTTTGTTGTTGTTGTGTCGAGTGTTTTGTTTCGTAACAAATATTAAGCTTTTGGTACATGATGATCTATCATGAAGAACACTAGGGAGTAAGTCATTTGAGATTTTATCATTGTACATCTAGTATGTACGTATTACAAAAATATGAATTGTGTAGCTATGTAAATGATGGATTTGAAGAGAGTAAACCAATATATATGTGAGATAGTCATATTATTAATTAATAAATAAATAAACAAGTTACATCTTAGTTAATTAGTATGCTGATAATTATGTTAAATTCTTGTTTCAATTTTAATAGTAAATATGCATTATTGCTTATACTGTATAAAATTCTAGTAGGTACATGGTTTAAATATTCCTAATATATTAAATAATGATTATGAGATAAAAGCACATGTCATAAATTTGATCAATTATCATTAATATAAAGATTATTTCATTAAGTAAATAATCTGTAAGGTGGTTGTGGGATTTTACTCATTCATACACATATATAACGAAGACATCATCTAGAGCTCGGTAATGTTATGTCGTTAATAGGTACTATTAGAAGCTCGGCCAGTCAAGTGGGAATTATTTGTGAAATATATTATTATCATATATTGTACAAGTATTTAGCGATATATATTCTACTTGTAGGAGATTTTGTCTAACGAGGCTTGCACGACTTATTGGTGTATTCAGGTAAGATAACTTACTTTTGACACATGAGGGACATAACAAAACTTAGTTTTAATAATAAACTTCTCTTAGTTAATTAGTATGCTGATAATTATGTTAAATTCTTGTTTCAATTTTAATAGTAAATATGCATTATTGCTTATACTGTATAAAATTCTAGTAGGTACATGGTTTAAATATTCCTAATATATTAAATAATGATTATGAGATAAAAGCACATGTCATAAATTTGATCAATTATCATTAATATAAAGATTATTTCATTAAGTAAATAATCTGTAAGGTGGTTGTGGGATTTTACTCATTCATACACATATATAACGAAGACATCATCTAGAGCTCGGTAATGTTATGTCGTTAATAGGTACTATTAGAAGCTCGGCCAGTCAAGTGGGAATTATTTGTGAAATATATTATTATCATATATTGTACAAGTATTTAGCGATATATATTCTACTTGTAGGAGATTTTGTCTAACGAGGCTTGCACGACTTATTGGTGTATTCAGGTAAGATAACTTACTTTTGACACATGAGGGACACAACAAAACTTAGTTTTAATAATTAAACTTCCCTTTTATGTTCTTATAATTATCTCATGCATATGTTGGGTAATGTAATCGTCTCTTTTAAGTTTCAACTAGTTATAATTGTTCATGTATTAAACTGATAATATACATTGGTTGGCTGGCTGAGTTCCTAGCTATAATTATTAGCGAGTCTTGATTACCGGATAGTTTGTTGTTGTTGTGTCGAGTGTTTTGTTTCGTAACAAATATTAAGCTTTTGGTACATGATGATCTATCATGAAGAACACTAGGGAGTAAGTCATTTGAGATTTTATCATTGTACATCTAGTATGTACGTATTACAAAAATATGAATTGTGTAGCTATGTAAATGATGGATTTGAAGAGAGTAAACCAATATATATGTGAGATAGTCATATTATTAATTAATAAATAAATAAACAAGTTACATCTTAGTTAATTAGTATGCTGATAATTATGTTAAATTCTTGTTTCAATTTTAATAGTAAATATGCATTATTGCTTATACTGTATAAAATTCTAGTAGGTACATGGTTTAAATATTCCTAATATATTAAATAATGATTATGAGATAAAAGCACATGTCATAAATTTGATCAATTATCATTAATATAAAGATTATTTCATTAAGTAAATAATCTGTAAGGTGGTTGTGGGATTTTACTCATTCATACACATATATAACGAAGACATCATCTAGAGCTCGGTAATGTTATGTCGTTAACAGGTACTATTAGAAGCTCGGCCAGTCAAGTGGGAATTATTTGTGAAATATATTATTATCATATATTGTACAAGTATTTAGCGATATATATTCTACTTGTAGGAGATTTTGTCTAACGAGGCTTGCACGACTTATTGGTGTATTCAGGTAAGATAACTTACTTTTGACACATGGGGGACACAACAAAACTTAGTTTTAATAATTAAACTCCCTTTTTATGTTCTTATAATTATCTCATGCATATGTTGGGTATGGGATATATGAGGGAGGTTGATTGGGGTATTGTTTACGCATGTTTATGTAGAAATGAGATTGTTATTGCATGATTGATATATGTAGCTGGTTGTTTGAGCTGTGAATGCATTATGTGGACTTGTACACATAGTACACTAGACATGATTTAGGTTGCCATGTCACGTGCACGCTTAAGGGCCCTAAAATATTATGTAGATATTGGTGTGCTATATTTTTAATATATCTTTTGGTGAAAGTCTCGAGCATTGATGTAAGAGTTAAGCTTAACCCACATGACGTCTATTTAGGCGGAGTGTGCTATGGCGTCACTTGGGGCACTGATCATGTTCTCTTGTGAATACAACCTGGTGTTTGGAGTATTTCGGGTGTCGTGGTTGACCACCTGGTGTTAACGGAATACTCATGAATTTGGTTATGCCTATCCATAACGACATAGATGGACCACCATAGGTCTACCCATCAAGTCGGGTGTGGGGTTCCATATTTGGATATTTAGCCGCCTCACACAACCTATTATGTAGTTTATCATGGCATAACCTTTGGTGATTTATGTATCTTATGTAGTTATGTGGATATTGGTGATTATGGAGGATTGCTAAGCACATTGTAGGATTTGATAATCCTTATTATGAAGTTTATGTTGTTTTGTTGTTTGTACCTTTTATCTTTCTCAGCTTTAATAACTGACACTTGTTTTGTGGAAATGTGTTGTGCCCTCAGGTTAGGCATTGACCAGTGACTTGGTAGCTTGCTTGTGAGATGGGTAGCTATTATTGGAGCTTTTGGACGTTTACTTTAGTTACCCATAGTTGCATTTTTTAAGTAGACTTATTTATCTAGCCGTTTTGGCCTTTATTATGTTGACTGTCATTTTTGAGGTTGATTGTGGATTTCATTTACATTATTGTGATGATACTGGTTGGTAACACCTTTTTTGGGATATTCATTATGTTTTATTAATCCCGTTAGGAATCAACTGGGATTTTTAAAAGTCGCTTTCGCATTTTATTAACGGTATTACGTTTAAAGTTAAAAAAATTTTGAAATTCACATTTTTATAAATTAGGGTGTTACAAGATGGTATCAGAGCAGTAGTTTAAGTGAACCATTGACCATAAGTGTTGGTCTTGGACTTAAATTAGTATGTTGTTGCGCATTTAAGCTTAGGTGATTATGTCTTCAGAATTGAATATAGGACGGATGGGTTGAGTGAGAGTGTAATATTAGAACCATAAATGCATGTTATGTGATTATGTGTATAATGTTGTGATAGACCTTCTATCCCCTATATCTCGCTTATTTCCGTCACTAAATTATTTTGTGGTGTTATGTAGTAATTCCTCATATGAGATTGTGCAAATATATCTTTGTTAAAATTTGAGAAGTGTCATGAATCGGAAACTATGAGGAGGAAATGAGTGAGAATACTGAATGTTGAAATTTGGTATATTTATGTAGCAATAGGGATGGTAAATTCAGTTGACAATTTGGTAATTTGAGTTATAGTAACTGCTGTCAATCCCAGATTGTTAATGACAATGACCGGTAGAGATGAAGTGTAAGAATGGTGGAAATTGAGTAGATTTGAGGAATTCTGAAAGGATGGGGTATTAGCGGTGATAAACAAGTGGGGTAACGAACACACAATTTGAAAAGATACAATTACAATTATGGTCCGGAACGTAATTGCAAATGTATCATGACGAGAGTGTGTTTGTGTGACCTTGCCTGTGTTGATCCTCGTGGGATACGATTGAGATGGTGAAATTGCTAAGTAGTGTTATGATCTTTTGTGTTCTACGTAACCATTTGGTTATAACTCTAAGGATATCGATGTTTGAGATGTGTGGAATAGTTTACTCAATGAGATAATAGAGTTTGGTTGTAGAATGCATACCTTGCATAGAAGTTGCATTATAACTTAGGGCAAACCTCTAGTCGTGTTGCAATCATATCTTGTGTGAGCCCATAGCTTACACAACCAGTGATCAGGCTCTCTAAAAGTGAGGATCGTAAGGCATGGAGTTCAAAATACATAAGGAATTAAGATTCATACATGTTAAGAGATTATATTTAAGGTTTCTAATAGGGTGAATTTAATCTTAAATGTAGAATTATGACTAGTTATCCTTTTGATAAATGTTGATGATGTTGACTTGACAAAAAAAAAAGCGGGGTCCAATTTATGACGATTGAGTTGAATATCCTTCACCAGAAGCTAGTGCGTGGCTGGTGTTGTTAAGATGAAAATAGCATATTACATGTTAGCCACACTCTAGGCGAAGAGAAAAGAAGTTTGTGGTACTTGAATTCGCCAAATTGGCTTGAAGAGGGGTTGCAATTATAAGTTGTCGAGCAAATGGAAGCTTGAATCACGAGTGAATACTTCAGAAACTTACAAGTCGTGCTATTTTATTTATTTGAAATCTTCTAAGATGTTTTGCAGCTTCAGGCAGATGCGTCGGGGGATAATACGGGTAAAATGCACATTTTAGTGTTCTATTTGCAAAAGTTAATTAGGCCAGACATCAAAATCTTTATAAGAGTTGCAATAGTTTAACATTCCAGTGAGGGGATCGAATAGCTTTTCGATGAATCTTGATAGTAAAAGGGTTTGGCTTGAAAATTTGTATGATGCATTCCAAAAACAAACGTATGAAGAAACTTAACGAATGAAGTCGTTTGCTATATATGATTTATTAAGTTCCAAGGTTTATAGTCAATTTGTGCCGCTATACAAACTCGAAGAGGGAAGAAGGGCGGTCATGGTGTGATCTTGCCTATAGTGAGCAGCCATTCCTCAAACGTTAGTGAGCATGGAAAGCACACTGATGCGAATATAATCCCACTCGCTGAACTGACTAACTCCAGTCAACTAGAAGGGGTCGCTGAACTACCTAGCAGCAATCAACTGGCAGCGAGCAGTGGACTGAAGATGCCTCCAGAACAAGCAATAATCATCTTGCCAGCCATAGCCTATTATGGACAAGCCTTCGCTGACAAGCAGCCTCCAATTGTTACTTTACTCCAGTGGCAAGTCCCTCCAGGATCAATGAAAGTCATCAGCGGGTAGTCTCAGCGAGCAACTCCAGTCAGCACCCTTCAGTAGAATTTCATTCAATAAAAGGCTGCCACGTCACAAGTTCTAGAAGGTCTTGGATAGGGATGTGTGCATGAGAGTAACGTTGTCTAACGGTTTGTGGGGACCATGTCAGATGAAAGGAATATTTCCTGAGGCAGGGTACAACACGTGTCCCCTCTACCATTGGTTGATTGTCCTTCTTTTCCATGTGCTACAGCTGTTATTCATTTATTATTGTATTTCTTTTATTCTAGGAAAATAGAAAGTGTTGCCTATAAAAGCTAGCCTAAAGCAATCTGTAAAGTTAGTTATCGAATGGAATGAAAAGAACACTTTCTTTTTCTTATCAAATCTTCATTTTACCTTTATAAATTGATATTTATTTTGGTGTTTGGAGTGATCCCTTTACCTTTAATTGTGGTGGTTCGTCCTTTATCAATTTTAGGGGTGAGATCTTTAAATCTTCAATTCCTTTAATTATAATCTTGGTGGTGTTCCTTTATAGATTATAGTGGTGGGTTGGAGTGTTTCTATTATTTTGATTCCGGTGGCCCGTTTCCTTTACGAATCAAGTATTAGATTCTTATCTATCTTTACTTTATTGTCTTGTTCGTTTTGTTTGTCTTATGAATCAGAAAATCCTCACAAAATACTATTTCCGCTGTAATAGTTGTTGTTTATATTGAAATTAGTTGATTACATTCCGCTGTGCTTCGAAAATTTCACATCAATTGGTATCAGAGCCAGGTTTGAAAAGGGTTTCTTAATCTTTTTCATCCGTGGGTTTTGTCGTTTGATTGTTGATTGAGAAATTGTTCCAGATCTGTTTTATGTTGTTCATCTTATACTCTGTTTTGTTAAAAAAATGGCCTTTAGGAGGAACATGAATTTAGAAGAAGCTCTTAATGAGAGACGTGATAGACAAATCGAGGCTCTCCAACAACAAATGGGCAGAGTCTTGAATTTGTTGGAGGAAGGTGTAAGAATGAATAGAGATCATGATGTTCCAAGTGATTTGGGATCTGAACCCCAAGATTCTCCTTATGAATCTGAAGGAACAGATGATTCATCTGTCCAAACAAATGTTAATAGAAGAAGGGTTAGGAGGCCTAAAGATGATCTAAGAGATATTAAGGTTGATTTACCAGAATTTGTTGGTACAACTGACCCAGAAGAATATTTTGAGTGGGTTCAAACCATGGACAGAATTATTGAAGTTAAGGGATACGACGAGAAAAAGGGGTATAAGATTGCGGTAATGAAGTTAAAAAAATATGCCTCTCTTTGGTATGAAAACATGAAGCGAGAAAGGGAGAGAGCAGGGAAGAAGAAGATTCAAACGTGGTCCAAGCTGAAAGAATGCATGCTTAAGAGATTTGTCCCTCAAGCGTATAAGCAAGAGCTATATATTGAGATGAACAATCTGAAGCAAGGCATGAAGGAAGTCACTGCATATATAAGAGAATTTGAGCAGCTAAAAATTCGTACCGGTGTGATAGAGGCTGAAGAACACACCATAGCCAGATTCATTGGTGGGCTCGATCCATTGATTGCTGGGAAGGTCGAGTTACAGTCCGTTTGGACTTACGAAGGTGCTTGCAAGATGGCCCTTCAGGTGGAGAAACAAGCTAAGAAAAAGGGCCAGAACAAGTCTTTTACTAAGACCCCTTTCACTGTAAAGGCAGCAGCTCCCAAGGTCGCTGACACTGGTTACAAACCCTTCAAAGGAAAAGATAAAGATGTTGGCAGCCCAAAAGAACCAGTGGGGAAGAAATGTTTCAAGTGCCATGGGTATGGTCATTTCCAGGCTCAGTGTCCCAATCAGCGAGCATTGACTATCAGGGAGATAGAAAGTTTACCAGAAGCTGAAACTGAGGAAGAAGAACCAGTGTACGATGATGCTGAAGAAACATATGTAGGTGCTGATATTGGTGAGATGCTGGTGGTCAGAAGAATGATGCACGCTGGTGAAGTTACTGCTGACAAGGCTCAGCGAGAGAATATCTTCCACTCCAGATGTACCATCAAAGGAAAGGTATGCAGTCTTATCATTGATGGCGGCAGCTGTGCTAATGCTGCTTCAACTTACATGGTTGATAAACTGGGGTTACCTACACTGAAGCATCCGCGTCCTTATAAGCTTCAATGGCTCAGCGAGGGAACGGAGGTAAAGATTACTCGACAAGTTACTATTCCATTTTCTATTGGTCTTATTTATCAGGATGAGATCGTTTGTGATGTTGTCCCTATGGATGCTTGTCATTTGTTGTTGGGAAGGCCATGGTTGTTTGACAAGCATGTATTCCACAATGGCCATTTAAACTCTTATTCATTATTTGTAAATGGAAAAAAGATCACCCTCACTTCTTTGAGACCCGATGAACACTCAAAAACCAAGGTAACGGATCAGCGAGACAAAGCTTTGTTCATGACTCAAACCGAAGTCGAGAAGGAACTCGCTGATGGAACCTCAGTAATGATGTTGCTGATGGTTGAACTTGCTGATAAGAAGGGACTCGCTGACATTTCCAGTTTAGTCGAGCCCTTGCTGAAAGAATATGCTGACGTATTCCCTGAAGAAATGCCTTCTGGTTTACCTCCTATCAGGGGTATTGAACACCAGATTGATCTAATTCCGGGTTCAATCCTTCCTAACAAAGCTGCTTATAGGTGTTCACCCACTGAAGCTAAAGAACTACAAAGGCAAGTTGATGAACTGATTGCTAAGGGTTATGTGAGAGCAAGTATGAGTCCATGTTCTGTACCAGCTCTCTTGGTTCCAAAGAAGGATGGCTCAATGCGTATGTGCGTTGATAGTCGAGCCATCAATAATATCACTATCAAGTATCGATATCCTATTCCCAGGTTGGACGATATGCTTGATGAATTACATGGTTCCTGTGTATTTTCCAAAATCGATCTGAGAAGTGGCTATCACCAGATTCGAATGAAGGATGGAGATGAATGGAAAACTGCATTCAAGATTAAAGGGGGTCTATTTGAATGGTTAGTAATGCCTTTTGGCTTATCGAATGCCCCAAGTACTTTCATGAGACTGATGAATGAAGTCCTCAGACCACTCATTGGTCATTTTGTGGTTGTTTATTTTGATGATATTCTAGTATATTCGAAAAATAAAGCTGAGCATGTTAACCATCTGAGAGAAGTATTTATGTTGCTGAGGAAACACCAGTTGTATGGGAAGCTGGAAAAATGTGATTTTTTGGTGGAAAGTGTGATATTTCTTGGTTACATTGTATCTAAAAATGTAACACCCCAAGCCAAGGCTCAGAATATCACGGAAATCATATAGCACAAGGTGGAATTAATGTAGAACATGAACTAAATGCAAATAGAGGATTCAGTGAATCCATACAGTAAGTTAAACAAGAATCAAAATACATAAAGAGCAAGTCATCATCAAAGATTACAACAGAACATCAAAAGATGGCTAACGGTTCTAAGTACAATGCAAAAGAAGGCAAATGGATCCTTGATCCATATAAGTCCAAGTCCGGGTTCAACAGCAAGCTAACAATCAAACTCCACGCCCTGGATTAACCCGATTACCTGAAAAGTGTACTAAGCATAGTCAACACAAGGTTGGTGAGTTCGTAGTAATGGTCCATAAAGAACCATCGTCAGTAATCACAATATACATGTAGAGGTGAAACATGACTTACAGTGAGCCTCTAAGTAACACAATATCGTCCACAATCAAAGTTACACAAACAAGTAAGCGTGTAATAAATGTGCACAAATGATGTAGATATCAATACAAGTGCTAAATGCATAAACAGTCATAATGCATATCATAATGTATATCAAATTCGTATCAACCATGCCACAAATGCACCAAATAGGGTGTGCCTGCGTGTAGACCGCTTAAACAGAATATACATGCGTGTGAACCGCGTATATAAATAGGCCATGCTTGCGTGTGAACCGCGTGCGTGTGAACCGCGTGCGTGTGAACCGCGTACAAACACCAACCACAATTCAACAATCGTCAACCATCGATAATTAACTCAAAATAAACTACACGCACATACACTTAGGAGGATTCTACTTTCATCAAGTTCTAGATGCTTATATATAGGGTCACCCGCAGCCTTCCCACCACATCTAGAACTCTTTGAAGGCATAACCGACTTCCATGTATGCACGTCCATCCTAAATAGTAGTAATAATAATAATAATAATAATAATAATAATAATAATAATAATAATAATAATAATAATAATAATAATAATAATAATAATAATAATAATAATAATAATAATAATAATAATAATAATAATAATAATTTCTAATCAATGAATAATAATAATAATAATAATAATAATAATAATAGTAATAATAATAATAATAATAATAATAATAATATATATATCGCAATCCTTTACTAAAATCAAATAAACGTAACCAACAACCCATTATTCCATCGCTCAATCGATCATTCAATCGTCAAACATTAATTCATAAGTTCGTCAATACAACGATAAAGGTATGCTCGAGTGCGTATCACACAAATCAAGCATATCAAGGTATTCATGTCCATCTCAAATGTGATCCCAAAGTCCATCATTTACTCTACACAACGCGTACATACACTTCGGAGGATTTTACTTACATCGAGTTCTAGATGCTTATGTATAGGGTCACCCGCAGCCTTCCCACCACATCTAAAACCCAATGAAAGTAAAACCGACCTCTATGTATACACTACTATCCTAATTTATTTAACAATATCACCATCTCATACAAACCCATCAAACACTAAAGCAAAACTATCCATCATTCATCCAATGTCACCAACAAGACATTTTGTACGTGAGTAAAATCAAACAACACCAACAATCATTTACAAACACAAATAACAAGTAATCACATAATTTTTACACTTTTCAGCCCGAATCTCAAGCGAGTAGGGAACTACGGAACTCACCTTGATTTCCAAGCAAAACGACAAGTTAATATCAAGCTATAAATGTCCAACGACCGCCACGAGCCCACAACCTATCAATATATATCATGGTGTCATCAAAATCAACTCTATAACCCTACACAAGTTGGTTAAGTAAGTTTGAGTCGCGCCAAAGTCCCACAACGCCTTAATGACTCTCCCGCGCATGAACTATAACATTTTGACCCGACATTTTTAGAAATTGAAAAGGATTCAGATCAAAAGGACTTTACCATGAGAAAGTAGACTCTCTCACGATTCCAACGATAGGTCATATGACTTATTTGGACTTACGGATCAAAAGTTATTGACGTTTGAAAATTGACGCGCATACGTTTCCCAGCAACTATCCACTGCGCCGCAGTGAGCCATTGCCAAGCTCACTGCGCCGCAGTGGGCTAACCACGCACCAAACAGACCCTAGCCACTGCGCCGCAGTGGGCTAGCCCATGCCACTGCGCCGCAGTGGCCCAGTACTGAACCCAGAAGCAGCAGCTGCATCATATGCAGGAAAACCAAACCAAAACCCTTAAAACTCGACCCAAACCAATCCAAATCGATTTGTAGGAACTTGTAACTTAAATTGAAGCATAACTAAGTATCAATAAACATAAATACACATAACCCAATCCACAATTTCGACCAAAACATCAAAATCACACCCAAATCCTTCAAACCCTAAATAAACCCTAATTTGACCCAAAATTAGTTTTAGACCGATTTAGGACTTGTAAATGTTCAAGATGACTAGAAATGCATAAACAAACATAAGTAGGAGTAAATGGGATGAATTAGACTCACCAAAACTCCTTCTTGAGCTCAAATCCGAAATTAGGTCAAAATGGGTAAAAATGCTTGAACTCCAACCTTTGATTCTTCGATATGACGATAATGAGGTATAGATGAAGATGATTCTAATGTTATATCCTTTCTAAACACTAAGTAGATGATAGATAGAAGGAGAATGAAATGGTCTTGCCTCTTTTTACTTGAGAGAAATGAGAAAGAAGGAAAGATAAGAAATGAAAGGGGGAAAGAAGAGATAAGGAGAGGGTTGGGTCTTGGGTGGCTGGTGGGTCGTGGACTACCCACGGGCCGACCCGTTTCTCTTCTCAAGCCAAGTTACAATCGTTAGGCGTTTAAACACCGATCAAAACACATTATTGACCCGAATACGGTACATTGCCATTTAATTCACGAAACGACCCAAATAGCTTCCACATTGTCATTTAATCACCCAAAACGACCCGAATACTTCATTAACCTATATTGTTAGTCATATTACACGTAAAGTCAACGAGTCAAAATTCGCGGATGTTACAAAAATGGAATTTCAATGGATCCTTCAAAGGTTGAAGCAATTAAGTCCTGGCCAGCTCCTACAACGATTACTGAGGCAAGAAGTTTTCACGGACTGGCATCATTTTATAGAAGATTCATCAGAAATTTCTCAACTGTTGTAGCTCCCATTACTGATTGCCTAAAGAAAGGTGTGTTTGAATGGCCTAAGTCAGCTCAGAGTGCCTTTGAATTACTGAAAGAAAAGCTCAGCTCAGCACCAGTCCTGTCCTTACCAAATTTTGAGTTATTATTCGAACTGGAGTGTGACGCCAGTGGAGTTGGTATTGGTGCAGTCCTTGTTCAAGAAAAGAGACCAGTTGCATACTTCAGTGAAAAGTTGAATGGTTCAAAGCTGAAGTACAGTACGTATGACAAAGAATTCTATGCTATCATCAGGGCTGTCAATCACTGGTCACACTATCTGAAGCCCAAGCAGTTTGTTTTATATTCTGATCATGAAGCTCTGAAGTACATCAATGGTCAGCATAAGTTAAATTCAAGGCATGCAAAATGGGTGGAATTTTTGCAGTCTTATTCATTTGTGTCTAAACATAAAGCTGGAGTAGAGAATGTTGTTGCTGATGCACTCTCGAGAAGATATTCATTGCTTTCCATTTTGGAAGCAAGGGTTCTTGGGTTCTCTTTTATCAAAGATTTGTATGCTGCTGATACAGATTTTGCTGGTCATCTCACTGATGGTCCCTCCAAAGGATCATATTTAGTGCAAGATGGGTTTTTATTTAAAAATGGGAAGTTGTGTATCCCTAAGGGTTCAATTCGAGACTTGATGATAAGAGAAGCTCATGGCGGAGGACTCGCTGGTCATTTTGGTATTACTAAGACTGCTGACATCCTCAGCGAGCATTTCTATTGGCCATGTCTGCTGAGAGACGTCCAGAATATCATTAGCAGATGCTCAACTTGCCATCAGGCCAAGGCAACTTTTCACAAAGGTTTGTACACTCCTCTTCCAGTTCCAAGTCAGCCGTGGGAAGACCCCAGTATGGATTTCATTGTTGCTTTACCCAGAACTCAGAGAGGGAAAGATTCTATCATGGTAGTGGTTGACAGATTCTCAAAAATGGCCCATTTCATTCCTTGTAACACCACTAATGATGCCTCAGCAGTAGCAACTTTATTCTTCAAAGAGATTGTCCGTCTTCATGGAATTCCCAAGACCATTGTTTCTGATAGAGATACGAAGTTTCTAAGTTATTTCTGGAAGACTTTGTGGAGATTGATGGGAACTAAGCTTCTGTTCAGCACTTCTCATCACCCCCAAACTGATGGCCAGACTGAAGTTACCAATAGGACCATTGGGATGTTATTAAGGACGCTGGTGAAAAAGACGCTGAAAGATTGGGATCTAAAGCTTGCTCATGCTGAGTTCGCTTTTAATAGAGCCCCCAACCACTCAACCAGCAAGACCCCCTTTGAAGTTTGTTATGGTACCAATCCTTTAACTCCCATTGATTTAATTCCTTTTTCAATTGAGCCAAGAGTAAGTGTTGATGCTGAAGAGAAAGCTAAGGAAATCAAAAAAATACACCAGCAAGTAAAGGCAAGAATTGAGAAGGCAAATGAAGAATACAAGGCCAGAGCTAACAAGCATCGTCAGCAGCCCAGTTTTGCACCTGGCGATCTTGTTTGGGTGCATCTCAGAAAAGAAAGATTTCCTTCCAAAAGAAAGAACAAACTGATGCCAAGAGCTGAAGGACCATTCAGAATACTGGAAAAGTTCGGTGACAACGCTTACAAGGTTGAGCAACCAGGAAGCATGTCGGTTTCAAGCACTTTTAATGTTGGAGATTTGATGCCTTACCTTGAAGATGAATATCTCGAGGACTTGAGGACAAGTCCCATTTTAGAGGGGGAGAATGATGCGAATATAATCCCACTCGCTGAACTGACTAATTCCAGTCAGCTAGAAGGGGTCGCTGAACTACCTGGCAGCAATCAACTGGCAGCGAGCAGTGGACTGAAGATGCCTCCAGAACAAGCAATGCTCATCTTGCCAGCCATAGCCCATTATGGACAAGCCTTCGCTGACAAGCAGCCTCCAATTGTTACTTTACTCCAGTGGCAAGTCCCTCCAGGATCAATGAAAGTCATCAGCGGGTAGTCTCAGCGAGCAACTCCAGTCAGCACCCTTCAGTAGAATTTCATTCAATAAAAGGCTGCCACGTCACAAGTTCTAGAAGGTCTTGGATAGGGATGTGTGCATGAGAGTAACGTTGTCTAACGGTTTGTGGGGACCATGTCAGATGAAAGGAATATTTCCTGAGGCAGGGTACAACACGTGTCCCCTCTACCATTGGTTGATTGTCCTTCTTTTCCATGTGCTACAGCTGTTATTCATTTATTATTGTATTTCTTTTATTCTAGGAAAATAGAAAGTGTTGCCTATAAAAGCTAGCCTAAAGCAATCTGTAAAGTTAGTTATCGAATGGAATGAAAAGAACACTTTCTTTTTCTTATCAAATCTTCATTTTACCTTTATAAATTGATATTTATTTTGGTGTTTGGAGTGACCCCTTTACCTTTAATTGGGGTGGTTCGTCCTTTATCAATTTTAGGGGTGAGATCTTTAAATCTTCAATTCCTTTAATTATAATCTTGGTGGTGTTCCTTTATAGATTATAGTGGTGGGTTGGAGTGTTTCTATTATTTTGATTCCGGTGGCCCGTTTCCTTTACGAATCAAGTATTAGATTCTTATCTATCTTTACTTTATTGTCTTGTTCGTTTTGTTTGTCTTATGAATCAGAAAATCCTCACAAAATACTATTTCCGCTGTAATAGTTGTTGTTTATATTGAAATTAGTTGATTACATTCCGCTGTGCTTCGAAAAATTCACATCACACACACGCTATATCATGTTCAGGTTCGGCTCAGAGGGTATGCAAGAGGTGTCACCGAGCCGGACCCACTCCCTCCAAGGTCCCACGACCTTTAGGTGTTCAAACAAGGACCGCCGACTGTGAATATGGTTGGCGAAGATGGGGTGAGGATTACAGTCATATATTTTTTGGTATTATTTTACGGCATATATAAAAAAAACCGGTGAGAAAGACGGCATTGAGATTCGGATTATTACTATATTTATAAGGCCGGTTCTTATAGGGCGGAGCTTCTTGTCTCCCAACTCACCCAGGACTCTCCTCAGGACTCTCCCTGTCTATAAAGAAAAGCTTCTTGAAACTTCTTTCCACATCATCAATTATTTATATAATTTATCTCACACACACAAATACACATATATATACACCACACATATATAAAACAAAACAAAAAAACGTTGCCGACCCCACCTTTCCTGTGTCTTCCAACTACTTGGTGGAGAAGTTTTTGCTGGACGCTCGGTTGAAGACGCACGGTGTCGACAGCGTCCGACTTCTTGGAGCTTGAGGACGCTCGCCAAGTAGGATTATAAGCACCGGCCTAAGGGAGGTCAGAGTAGAAAGGTCAAAGATGACTGGCGAGAAAATAATGGGCAGGGGTTTCTTTTTATAAAATTATAATATGTAAATGGGCCCTTTCTTGCTATAAATAGTTTTACAAAGTTTACTATTATGTTTATAAAATATAATATATGTATAGAATAGACAGTACATTTGAAAACTTTATAATTGCTGGTAAACATTATAAGTGCTGTATAGATAGGGGGAGTGAGATTGATCAAATTGAATGTGGATTGGATCGATGAGGAATTGGTTCATGCACTGTTGGTCTTAAAGTTTTTCTACATTCTCGAATTCGTCATTGATTCATTTTGAGAGATAGGTAAGTGAGTTGTGAGTCATCCAACCGTTTAGAGATGGTTTTCTTCACTATATTCAAGATACAACCAGCATGATGGCAGCAATATGGTTCTTAATTTCTTTTTAGTAGTAAGTTTGTGTGACTACCTTATTAATGTGTGCGTACTGGTGGCACTAGGAAGGTCAATGGAATGTTGGTTCTCGGCTCCTAACAGTTTCATGCTCGAGATTCAGGCTATGTACGTTCTTATCACCCAGGGAAGCCGTAGTGATTCTTAAGATATTCACCCCGTCACCTAGACAACAAGTGTGGCGTGAGATAGCGAGAAATCTAAAAGGAGAGATTTGATGGTGGTGCTGCTTTACGTTCGACATTTTCTGGTTTCGCCAATATGTTTACGAGATGGATCAAATAAAGAAGAGGTATATATAATAATGGTAGTGTATGTTGATACGAATGACAATATAATAAGTTTTCATTGAAGTTTCGGTTCTGCGATTTATGGGTTCAAGCTCAATATATATATGTCACTAGTGCTAATACCCGTGCGTGATGCACGGTTGTCTCATAACTATTTATATTTAAATGTTATTTTTTTATAAGTGAAATGCAAGTTGAAACATGCATACTTTATCTATCCATTATGTTTGATCAGTACCATCAAAAATTATACTTGTAACATATAACCAAGAGAAAATATGGAGATTTAGATTAAACATGCTTTCAATTATGTAGACAACTGAACCCATCTAGTCATCTACTATAAAATAAATCCATAAAAACCTATTTACCAAATCCGAACCTACAAAGTCATATAAAAATTGAGTTTTATAGATACAATTATTATCAATAAATAAAACATAGACGTTAAAAAAACATAGAAAATTTTTTTACTTTTTGAAAATCCACAATATGGTTTCAAAGAAACACAAAGAAGAAGTTAATTCATGAAAACCAATATGGTTCCGAAGGAAACACATCAAATTTTCGCATAATTAAACTATTATAATTATAATAACCAATCTACCAATAATAATAACCAAGAAAAAAGATTCGAAAGAGTTTAACAATTTCTAGCAATAGATCTAAAATAAGTAAAGGTTATAACAATATATATTGTATACCAATACCAATAATAATAAAGAAGAAAAAAAATAGAAAGAGCTCACCAGTACATCATCTAACATACCAATAATAAAAATAAATACATCAATTAATAGATCGAAAACGATAGTGTTTTCCCTAAAAAAAATAATATCCAAACAAATACATCGACAACGCGTTTCATCAATTAATCAGACAAATTAGTATTCAAATATATCAAGCCCAAAAATACAAACTAAAATTAATGCAAAGAAAAATTCATAGACCTTTGCTTAAATATAGAAACATAAAATTATGTAATCTTAGTATATAAAATTGACAATGAAATTATTAATAACTTCAATACAACAAAAGTAACAATAGTATATAAAAAACATATTAATAACTTCCATACAACAAATATAAAAATAGTAAATAAAAAAACAAAAACCTGTAAACCAAAATATATATTATGAAGGATTAATGAGGATGTTTTTTGAACGTACGGTACATACGAATTTGAATTCCCCTGAGGTCAGACTCCCTTATTTATATTGAAGTTTTAATATATATTTTTTTATAATTAGATATGTAGTTATATTACTAATAAAGTTAGAATTAGGATAGGAATCGGTTTTTTATATCTAATTATATAATGAGAAGGGTGTAAATCTTTTTTACATAGAAACCGTATATATGTGTTATTTAAAGCTTTATTTTAGTTATACGTAGTCAATGGATATAAGTTGCATTTGATATTAATTAGGATATTAATTCATAATAATAAATATTATTAATAAACCAAAAAGGACACGTGTCGATCAAAGGATACGCCACATGTCGTTTAAAAAATACTACAATCCTGTTTTAGTTTATTGGTAGATAACTCATAAGTAGATAATATGAAGCTAAAACACCTTGTTTGAATCTAATGATGTTGGAGTAGCCGTCAAACATCACGTTAGCGAGGATATAGAGACTCTACACCTCTCGAGCATGAACGAGTAATCATTTACACTAAGGAATTGAAGAATACTTACTTACGATATAAAAGGTGAACTAGATTTAACTTAAAGGTTGTGTGGTGGGCTTTGGGGTTTTGGTGGTGACCCTGTAATGGCATTAATAGGTAAAATCATTTTGGGAAGTAAAGCTATAGTCATACTCTTGATGGGTTAACATTAGTTACTATTTTCTCATCTCAAGTCTAATGATTATATAGTGACTCACTAATGATTGTCTAATGATGTTATATATTGATGCAGCGAGAAAAACAAGATAAATAATTGAACCTGTTGATTCAAAGAATACCCAGGAACAATTCTTCTAATAATCGTTGATTCGATAGAATACCGATAATTAGGAAATTTCACACACACTAACACACACTTGTGATAGGGAGGAAAATAAAAACTTTCATATCATCAAAGCTAATAATAACAAGGCTTGAATCCCAATTTATAGATGAGATGATAACAAGGAAACCGTAAAGTTTAATAAACTAAAATAAATACATTGGAAACTAAAGAGTCTAATAATATATAAAATAAAATTCTAGATTATTCCGTAATGATCTAGATGCTTCCACATCCTATATACTAACCAACCAGTTAAAAATATATAATAAAATTTGTCTTCGAAGTAATGGGATGGTGATGGAAATGTTTACCAGAATTCATGCCCAAAATGTTATATCAAAGTGTAAAGTGGTCCTTTAACTTTATTTACAATATTAGTGCTGTTATGTCTAGCATGTAGCATATAGCTATACATAAATTTGATATAAATCTAAACATAGTGGTAGTGATTAGTCCTACTGGTTGGAATTGAAAGTTGGGTCGTTACTTACATCTATTTGTTGTTGAATAGATCCTGAGGACAGAATCCCTGTAAGAAGAGGGTAATTGTAACATCCCAAATTTTTTATTTTAAGTTTTATCGTTAGTCAATAAGACCTGTCATCAAGTGGCATTATATTTCTATGTGGATAATTATGGTGTTGATTATAATGTGTTATATGTATACCTACGAGGTAATAATGTGTGTCATTTATGTGGATAAATTCGGGTATGTGTTCCCTTTAGTGTGATATGCCGATGAATGTTTAGACGTAATGCTTGTCGATGTAGTATGTATACCTATAGTATATTAGGTGCTATTAAAATGAGGTTATTTGAGGTGGTTTAGTTAATAAAGTTGGAAGGGTGCTAAATGTCTATCTGATGAAACTTACTCCAATATATGTGGCCGAATATGAAGGAGAAAATAACTAGTAACGCTTGGAAGGTAATCGTCTCTTTTAAGTTTCAACTAGTTATAATTGTTCATGTATTAAACTGATAATATACATTGGTTGGCTGGCTGAGTTCCTAGCTATAATTATTAGCGAGTCTTGATTACCGGATAGTTTGTTGTTGTTGTGTCGAGTGTTTTGTTTCGTAACAAATATTAAGCTTTTGGTACATGATGATCTATCATGAAGAACACTAGGGAGTAAGTCATTTGAGATTTTATCATTGTACATCTAGTATGTACGTATTACAAAAATATGAATTGTGTAGCTATGTAAATGATGGATTTGAAGAGAGTAAACCAATATATATGTGAGATAGTCATATTATTAATTAATAAATAAATAAACAAGTTACATCTTAGTTAATTAGTATGCTGATAATTATGTTAAATTCTTGTTTCAATTTTAATAGTAAATATGCATTATTGCTTATACTGTATAAAATTCTAGTAGGTACATGGTTTAAATATTCCTAATATATTAAATAATGATTATGAGATAAAAGCACATGTCATAAATTTGATCAATTATCATTAATATAAAGATTATTTCATTAAGTAAATAATCTGTAAGGTGGTTGTGGGATTTTACTCATTCATACACATATATAACGAAGACATCATCTAGAGCTCGGTAATGTTATGTCGTTAACAGGTACTATTAGAAGCTCGGCCAGTCAAGTGGGAATTATTTGTGAAATATATTATTATCATATATTGTACAAGTATTTAGCGATATATATTCTACTTGTAGGAGATTTTGTCTAACGAGGCTTGCACGGACTATTGGTGTATTCAGGTAAGATAACTTACTTTTGACACATGAGGGACACAACAAAACTTAGTTTTAATAATTAAACTTCCCTTTTATGTTCTTATAATTATCTCATGCATATGTTGGGTATGAGATATATGAGGGAGGTTGATTGGGGTATTGTTTACGCATGTTTATGTAGAAATGAGATTGTTATTGCATGATTGATATATGTAGCTGGTTGTTTGAGCTGTGAATGCATTATGTGGACTTGTACACATAGTACACTAGACATGATTTAGGTTGCCATGTCACGTGCACGCTTAAGGGCCCTAAAATATTATGTAGATATTGGTGTGCTATATTTTTAATATATCTTTTGGTGAAAGTCTCGAGCAATGGTGTAAGAGTTAAGCTTAACCCACATGACGTTTATTTAGGCGGAGTGTGTTATGGCGTCACTTGGGGCACTGATCATGTTCTCTTGTGAATACAATCTGGTGTTTGGAGTATTTCGGGTGTCGTGGTTGACCACCTAGTGTTAACGGAATACTCATGGATTTGGTTATGCATATCCATAACGAAATAGATGGACCACCATAAGGTCTACCCATCAAGTCGGGTGTGGGGTTCCATATTTGGATATTTAGCCGCCTCACACAACCTATTATGTAGTTTATCATGGCATAACCTTTGGTGATTTATGTAGCTTATGTAGTTATGTGGATATTGGTGATTATGAAGGATTGCTAGGCACATTGTAGGATTTGATAATCCTTGTTATGAAGTTTATGTTGTTTTGTTGTTTGTGCCTTTATATATGCATGAGTTGAGTTATCAAAGTATTTTAATTGGCAATCCTTTTTATTTATACTAACCTGTTATCTTACTCAACTTTAATAGCTGACACTTGTTTTGTGGAAATGTGTTGTGCCCTCAGGTTAGGCATTGACCAGTGACTTGGTGGCTTGCTTGTGATATGGGTAGCTATTATTGGAGCTTTTGGACGTTGACATTAGTTACCCATAGTTGCATTTTTTAAGTAGACTTATTTATCTAGCCATTTTGGCCTTTATTATGTTGACTGTCATTTTTGAGGTTGATTGTGGATTTCATTTACATTATTGTGATGATACTGGTTGGTAACACCTTTTTGGGATATTCATTATGTTTTATTAATCCCGTTAGGAATACTGGGATTTTTATAAGTCGCTTCCGCATTTTATTAACGGTATTACGTTTAAAGTTAAATTTATTTTGAAATTCACATTTTTATAAAGTAGGGTGTTACAAGATAATACATCGCTGACATACAAGGGTGATCCTGGCTATAAAGTAAAACCATTGGCCTTACATAACACAACGCGTTTTGGGCGTATTGGCTGTGGATGAGAGGAGAACTCCACAGTTAAGCGTGCTCGGGCGGCAACAATGCCAAATGGGTGACCCTTCTAGGAAGTTTGTCCGAGCAACCAGAAACAAAGCCGTGAGCCTGCGGCAAAGCGGACAATATTGTGTTGTGGTAAGGCGGGGTGTTACAAGTGGTATCAGAGCAACCCTTGGGATTTTCGGGAGTGTATGACACAATTGCATAACTCAACGAGGAAGTTGAGTTGTGTTGAGGGGGTGTGAAAGCATACATCGCTGACATACAAGGGTGATCCTGGGTATAAAGTAAAATCATTGGCCTTACATAACACAACGCGTTTTGGGCGTATTGGCTGTGGATGAGAGGAGAACTCCACAGTTAAGCGTGTTCGGGCGGCAACAATGCCAAATGGGTGACCCTTCTAGGAAGTTTGTCCGAGCAACCAGAAACAAAGCCGTGAAGCCTGCGGCAAAGCGGACAATATTGTGTTGTGGTAAGGCGGGGTGTTACAAGTGGTATCAGAGCAACCCTTGGGATTTTCGGGAGTGTATGACACAATTGCATAACTCAACGAGGAAGTTGAGTTGTGTTGAGGGGGTGTGAAAGCATACATCGCTGACATACAAGGGTGATCCTGGCTATAAAGTAAAATCATTGGCCTTACATAACACAACGCGTTTTGGGCGTATTGGCTGTGGATGAGAGGAGAACTCCACAGTTAAGCGTGTTCGGGCGGCAACAATGCCAAATGGGTGACCCTTCTAGGAAGTTTGTCCGAGCAACCAGAAACAAAGCCGTGAAGCCTGCGGCAAAGCGGACAATATTGTGTTGTGGTAAGGCGGGGTGTTACAAGTGGTATCAGAGCAACCCTTGGGATTTTCGGGAGTGTATGACACAATTGCATAACTCAACGAGGAAGTTGAGTTGTGTTGAGGGGGTGTGAAAGCATACATCGCTGACATACAAGGGTGATCCTGGGTATAAAGTAAAATCATTGGCCTTACATAACACAACGCGTTTTGGGCGTATTGGCTGTGGATGAGAGGAGAACTCCACAGTTAAGCGTGTTCGGGCGGCAACAATGCCAAATGGGTGACCCTTCTAGGAAGTTTGTCCGAGCAACCAGAAACAAAGCCGTGAAGCCTGCGGCAAAGCGGACAATATTGTGTTGTGGTAAGGCGGGGTGTTACAAGTGGTATCAGAGCAACCCTTGGGATTTTCGGGAGTGTATGACACAATTGCATAACTCAACGAGGAAGTTGAGTTGTGTTGAGGGGGTGTGAAAGCATACATCGCTGACATACAAGGGTGATCCTGGGTATAAAGTAAAATCATTGGCCTTACATAACACAACGCGTTTTGGGCGTATTGGCTGTGGATGAGAGGAGAACTCCACAGTTAAGCGTGTTCGGGCGGCAACAATGCCAAATGGGTGACCCTTCTAGGAAGTTTGTCCGAGCAACCAGAAACAAAGCCGTGAAGCCTGCGGCAAAGCGGACAATATTGTGTTGTGGTAAGGCGGGGTGTTACAAGTGGTATCAGAGCAACCCTTGGGATTTTCGGGAGTGTATGACACAATTGCATAACTCAACGAGGAAGTTGAGTTGTGTTGAGGGGGTGTGAAAGCATACATCGCTGACATACAAGGGTGATCCTGGGTATAAAGTAAAATCATTGGCCTTACATAACACAACGCGTTTTGGGCGTATTGGCTGTGGATGAGAGGAGAACTCCACAGTTAAGCGTGTTCGGGCGGCAACAATGCCAAATGGGTGACCCTTCTAGGAAGTTTGTCCGAGCAACCAGAAACAAAGCCGTAAGCCTGCAGGCAAAGCGGACAATATTGTGTTGTGGTAAGGCGGGGTGTTACAAGATAAAGCATACATCGCTGACATACAAGGGTGATCCTGGGTATAAAGTAAAATCATTGGCCTTACATAACACAACGCGTTTTGGGCGTATTGGCTGTGGATGAGAGGAGAACTCAACATTAAGATTGCCTAAAAACTCATTCTCACAACTTTCTTGACTTGGGCCTTCTAATAAAAGTCTTGTAAAACTCTTCCTAGGCTTAAGCTTAGCTTAGGCTTAGGCTTAGGCTTTGGCTTAAATTGAACTAAATGTTTAGGCAAAGTCTCATTTTCTTCTGTTAGGTCTTCAATAACCACACTACTTTCCCCAGTATAATCCCAATTTCCTATTTTTGTAATAGCATGCTCAATGTAAATGTCAATCATTTTAAACTGGTTGGTGTAAGAAACCAATTTTATCACATCACTGTCACAAGCAAATGGTTTCAAACCAACATCTAAATCATTTTTATCTGGTTGTAAGTAATGATAAAACATGATCAATCTAGAATCATAACCTAACTTCTTGACAAAATAATTAAAGTCATGGATTGAAAATTTATCACCGTCTATGAAATCCACGACTGCCTCCTCCTTCCCATTATAATATATCCTTCCTGGAGAGTCTGTGAAGAATCCACCATGGTTGATCCTTATTGAAAAAAGATAACCATAATCCTCTGACAGAAAAAACAAAAAAAGAAGAAGTAAATATACATATACATAAATTCATAGATATAACCCATTATAAAAAATCTTAAAGGAAAAAAAAACAATTTTTTCAAAATAATCACTTACTGTAAGCTTTATTACCATCTGTTGATCTTCCTCATCAAATTCTTTAGACCTAAATATTGGTTTTCCATCTTCATCAAGTATTGATTTATCATGCATCACCATTGTTCTTCGATTCAAGAAACCAGAGGGGTATGAGATGAGAAAGGGGAAGGGAAAAGGGTTTTTGTTGATTTGATCGTGGTGGGTGGGAGGTGGATATATTTATGAACGGTGAAAATAACTATAAAATAGATATATACGTGTAAAAGGAGTGCCAATAGACGTAAATACCCTCACGTGGTATACACGTGAGGGGGGTAACGGCGAGCCATAAACGGCCGTTTGGGAGAGGGGGGTCTAATAATAGAGAATGTCACCACAGGGTGAAGTAATAATAAAAAAAATAGCACAGGGGCGAAAATTGATAAAATGACAAACCACATGGTGATGTAATGAAATTATATATATACTAAAAACTTATAAAGATTTACAAGTCCTATAAGCATGCAATGTACAAGTCCTAATAACACATGATAACTTTTACTAACTTTCATTTGAACCCCCTATAGTTTCTATCTTTTAACTTTTACCCGACATCAAAGTTTTCGTTTTCATTTTCTTGACACTAAACTTTTAGTTTCGCATGTTTTTATCAAACAACTTTCACATAGTTACGTTTTACTTTTAAACATTTGGTTTATGATTATTTTCATCCGTATTTTTGTATGTATAACGTTTTTAATATATAATAACTTTTTATCATCGTTACCTCTTACGTTCATTTAACATTTAAAATATTAATATGGGTAATATTCTATGTTTTTATTTATCTTATTATTCCTTTACATTTTTGTGTGTGTTAATGTTACATGTTTAGTTGTTTTTTTCTTAGAAAGTTTCTATCTTTTAACTTTTACCCCACATCAAAGTTTTCGTTTTCATTTTCTTGACACTAAACTTTTAGTTTCGCATGTTTTTATCAAACAACTTTCACATAGTTACGTTTTACTTTTAAAATTTTGATTTTTGATTATTTTCATCCGTCTTTTTATATATACATAACGTTTTTAATATATAATAACTTTCATTATCGTTATGTCTTACGTTCATGTAACATTTAAATCATTAATATATTATTGTTTATGTTTTTATACATCTTATTATTCTTTTTATATTATTCTTATTGTTATTGTTATATATTTAGTTGTCTTTTTTAAAGTTTGGGTTCGAATATTTGACATAAGTTTGAGTCTAAAACTTTATCGTGTAAAAAACGTATTCCGCGGCAACGCGCGGGTACAATAACTAGTTTTTACTAAAAAGTTTTATAAAGCGAGGCATCACAATTAGGATCAACGTTTAGACTTTTTTCTTTTTATTTTTTTTGAACGGTTTAAAGTTTAGACTTTAGATTGCTTCTTAAAGTTCTTCATCATTTTAGTGTGTATTTCTCACCCACTCCCCATCTAAAACTTGTCAATAGACATATCTTGACATCTGGTCTCAAGGAGCCCAACCACAAAAATCATTGAAAACCATATATAAGATTTGACCAAAATAACAATGACAGACACTATTATAAATATGAATAATGGAAGTACTGGATTATTCTTTTTGCCACTTATAGTCTCTTCTCATTATGGTACAAAAGAGTACATTCACTTGGTTCTTACAAGGAGACATGTGGAAGTAAATGATTGCCAACTTTAACAAGTTAATCTTTTTTTCGAAAGTCAGAAGCCTAGTAATGTAGTTACTGTTTATTCGGTTATAGCTGTCCGTTAAAGCTATGGGAGATGGTGGATGAATCGAACGTTAAGTGGATGATGATGATGATGATGGTGGAGGAAGCCATGGTGGTCGGCAAAGTAAATATCCCACTAGTAGTGCACTTCAAATTAATTACCTTGCATTAATTCTCCAACCTCGTGCATACATGTGTAGAAAACCATGATTGCTAGTCACTATCTTCACGTCGGAAGGAATCATAAATAGAAAAGTCACTTACTCTACAGTGCATCACTTGGTGAAAACGAAACATAACTCAAATTAATCCATCAATTATATGTTGTGTATATATACATCCATAATATGGGGAACTCCTAGTATAGATGCGGTCTGTACTCACATTCTATTCACTCAGTATGTACATTTAATAAACTTCAAAACAAACGGACTTTTTTCATTAAACAACTTGCAACGCGGATCATTGTCGCATATATATTCATATAATTGTTTCCTAGCTAATGGATTTAATATTATATATTGAGTTTGGTAAAAGTATAATTAGCCTCAAGGAAAGATGACATTGTTCTAGCTTTTGCCCCAAGTGGTCTAATGGGCGACTAGCATGCATGGTCGAGTTTAGTTTGTTAAGTTCAATTTTTTTTTCTTGAACAATATATGGACAAAAAGGCGTTTAATTAAAGGTAAACAAGTTGTAAACGCTTTGTGCGTGGGGTAATACCTGGGTTCGAATCCTTACAAAGGCTTCTCAAGTCCTTCAATGATGCCTTGTTCCTGGGGAGACCCAGGTTCAAGGTTGAGGGGGCGATTTTACTCCAATTAAATGTCGTGTCTTCGAGCGGTTTAGTTGGAGGTTTTTCCCCCTCCGTGGTTCCCTGAAAATTCGAATGGAATGCTGCCCGAAGAACGTAAGTGCCGATAAGTAGCTCTGGCCATTCGAACCTTAAAAGAAAAATTGGAAAATTTATAGAGCAGTTTGGCAGGTAATTATTAATATCTGGAAAGTGGTGTCACTTGCCTATTTATCTTTTTGATTCTACAAGATGTGTAACGGAATTGGTGAAAGACATATATCCATAATTGTAAAGGAAATGGCTGGACGGGGTCATTAAAATTACCGATTGATCTATATGGTCCGCAAGGAATGATATTACGTATTATAATTAGGGTAAGCTACCAGATATTATTGTAACAATAATGGATGATATTAAATCAAGATTCTATTTGTGGATCATTAATAGGGCAAAGTCAATGACGACCCTAATAATTGAAGTACCCAAATCGAGTTGTGGAAAAATTGTCCAATTGAAAACAATGCTAGATTATAAATTCATGTTAAGTGTGTGAGAGAGAATGAGAGAAAATAGGAAATATGAAAAATATATTATGAAGACTTACTTGATTACAAGGGTGGTGGTGGGGTATTTATACACATAACAAAATACACTTAACACCCCTCCATACTTAGCTAAGTTACAATTCAACAACATAATTTTTTATATCTAACAGGGTTTCTAACAAATTCAAGTATATAAGCAATTTTTTTTTATAAATACAACCAAGGTAGTTATACATAGAAAAACATAGCACCCCGTATTAATTAGTTATACATATATAACACATTATACATCATATTATAATAATAAATATAAATATATTAAATTATATATTATATAATATATATAAATATGGGTTGTGATCATTTGAAAACTAAAATTTTCGTGAAAACTAGAAAACTGGTCAAAACACACTGTGATCTGAATTTAACACAATGTGTTTTTAATTTTTTTTTAGAAAACACATTGTGTTAAGTTCATATCACGGTGTGTTTGAACAATTTTCTGATTTTCACGCGCTATCAAAAACACACTGTGATTTAAAACTTAACACAATGTGTTTTTAGATTACACAATAAAAACACATTGTGTTTTTAAAAACACAATTAAAACACATTGTGTTAGATTCAGATCACAGTGTGTTTTGGTCAGTTTTCTAGTTTTCACATAAATTTTAGTTTTCAAATGAATATTTCACTATATAGTATATATATAAAGAGAGAGAAAACTGAATATATGACTGTTAGATATTTAAGTTTGGTTGTAAAACCTCTCACATACTATTTTTTTAATATTTATTGTATAATATATAAATGATTGGCCCCCCATGTATTTTATGGATAAAAAATCAAGATGTTTTTTATGTGACTGTTAGATACCTAAGCTTGGGCAGAGGCGGTACCAAAAAAAATTTCCAAAGAGGGGACAAAATAAAAAAATCCGTGAAAAATAAATATAAAAGAAACCTATAGGAAAATTTTAAAAATCGATGAAAAATTTAAAAATACATGACAAAATCTAAATTTTGAGGGGGGCATTTGCCCCCTTTGCCCCCCATGTGGTACCGCCACTGAGCTTGGGTGTAGAACCTCTCACATACTAATTTTTTAATATTTATTATATAATATATAAATGATTGGCCTCCCATGTTTTTTATGGATTAAAAAAATCAAGATGTGAAAGGTTATACACCAAAGCTTAGATATCTAACAGCCACATATTATTCCTCATATATTATATATATCTCAAAATTTTGTACCCTTTTGAAAATGTGTTCAGATGGAAATCAAGTTTGTCCCTCCTTTAAGTCATTCAATTGGGCAAAATCATGCAGTCTTCTATGGGTAATCGGAGAAAGAACGATTTATATATAAGCATGTGATATATGTAGCTGTAGTTAAGGTTCTTGACTTTTTGTAATACTTAGTTAGCTTTTTGTTGGTCTAAGTACACATGTGATCTTTGATGTTTTGATAAAAAATTTTTTTTTAAGAAAATAAGTAAGGTTACAGGCATAATAATTGGTTAGTCCTATATATTTATAATAAGAGATGTGCATAAGATGAGATTTAGTTCTCTAGTTGCTCTGCTGATGTAAGTCATCAGCGAGTCCATAATGTGACAACCTTATCCTTGTAGGTTAAAGGAGTAAAGTCATCCTCGTACCGGGCTTGGACCATGTCTCCCGAACAATCTCAGTACATATGGCGCAAGACGATTCCACATATCGAGGTCGGAATGGGATCGGGTGTTTTCACGTCTCACCGTAGTGCCCGGTTTGTCTTGATTTCCGATTGATGAACAAGAAGGAAAATGGAATTCTTGTATTTTCTGACTCGCCCCCGGCTACGTGTCCTTTGGACCCTTCGCCCGCCCGCCACCAGTGGAAGCAAGCACCTTGAAGGGAATTTCCATCGCGAAGGATTCAATCCAGCCACAGGTTCCCCTACGGCTACCTTGTTACGACTTCACCCCAGTCGAAGACCCCACCGTGGTATGCGCCAATAAGACCACCAAAAGCCTTTGCTTTTTAACCAATTTTAATTATTGCGAACCTATAGGTCCTTAGTAGCGTTGACAAAGAAGAACAGCCGGGTAAAAGACAACGAATCTTTTTATTTATATCTTAATTATATATATTTTTATATATAATAATTAAGAATAATTATTATTTTAGGCCAGCTTGACAAGCTACCCTTCCTCTTGATCTGAGGTGCGAAGATCAAGATATCTTTTTTATGACTTCCATTCCACTTATCGATCCCGGCCCAGAAAAGTGACCGACCAGGGCCCTATTGATGAATCGTTCAGAGTCGACAACCAACCACCCAAGGTCTTATGGTCCGGAGAAAGAGTGAGGGGTTCAGAGCTTCCCCCTAACGAAATCCCAGTGGGAGTAGAAAAGGCCAAAGCGGGTTCCCCCTCAGAATGTTCACCTGTAACAAGAGAAAGATCCCTGTCTATCACAGGGGTATCCGTATACTGTGACCTTACTTCCGAGTTAGAAGGGCCTTCACCCCGCGGGACCAAAGAAGAAGCTGACAACTCACCCTGACTGTTGAAGGCTAGAGGAGCATTGCTAACAGGATCCTCTAAACGATCAGAAATCCTCTCAGGCTCAAGCGGACAGCAAGACTAATATTCAAAAGGAAGATTCAAATAGCTAAATGACAAAAGGTCATATGACTCGCTCATAATAGTCATGTGATATACCTTATCCATTTTGAGATAAAATACAGGATAGAGATCCTCTAAAGTTAAAGTAACTTTATAGGTAAAGTTAAGGGAATCTTGACGCTTGGATTAAAATCAATGGTTAAGATTCAAAGATGACTTATTAATCTTAACCATTGATTTTAATCCAATGGTTAGAATCCCTCAACTTTACCTATAAAGTTCATTTGAACTTTAGAGGATTTTAATCCTAAAATACAAAGATGTGGAACTCTACATCAAAAACACACTTTACCCGAATTGAAAAGAACAACAAGAAGACAATTCATAAGCATTAAATGTACAAATCTCAACAAATGAGTTATCGACAACCAACTTGACGTCAACACCATATGTGGATTTCCCTGCCTATATAAATGGACACAATTGTTAGAATTGTTCTTTATTCGGCCAAAAAGTTATTAAGTGTATTTCTTTGCTTTCTGTATTTTCAAGTATTAGAGTATGTCTACACTTTGTTTAAGCCTTATATCCATTCTTTTACTACATTGAAAATATAATATACAATTGTTTAGACCTTGTCTAATTACTGTGTTATATAATTTTTATTTTAACATTAGTTGTTAATTAAAATTGTGCAAATTTTGTATCGTTAAGCATAAAATATAATTTTTGTAGATTTAGTTGTACCGTATACACATATAAACGACTACAATTAATATTGTGGAAATATATACGATGGTTCAATACAAAACGTGATCTATATTTCAATTAAAATGTCAATAATCATAATGTGAAGCTGCCCATAGATCTATTTTTATAATCGAACCTTTTGCACAATCCATAGTTTATGAAGTGTCATTCAAATCTTTATTATTATACTCGTATTATTTTATTATATATTATACTGGGCTGCTATAACAAGATGAAAATTTATCTACGTTTCTATAGTGAGGGTATGTAGTCTCATTTATCTTATGCAAAGAAAAGTAGAGAAAAAGACCAAATGTAGTGTCTAGATTAAAAGTCACCTACTCAAATTGTGAGACAAGGGTTGGTTCATTTCCAATATATGATTCATTGTATAGCGTTATATTACTATGCTTATATTTGGAATGTTATATTTCATCTCATCTTTTTATCTCATTTTATTACACAAGGATGAAGATCATTACAAGATAGATGTGAGTGTCTTAATTAGTCTCTTAATCATATATCGGTTACCACAAGGTGATTTTTCATGAAAAATACTATAAAACCTTAACAAAAGATCGAATTCTCTCTTGTAGGGAAAACTTTATGACTCCACTAGTTGAACTATCATGTTCTTATGCTAATATTCTTTTGTTCAATTACATTAATGTGCGTGTTTATTTACTGATATTTATTGGCTCATTGCATTAGTGATTGTGACCTAACTCCAACTTGAGCATTAATCCACTTGTTCAACACCTATATATTCTATATACTCTTCTCTTTTCCCCTTTTTATTTATTTTAAAGTTATTGTCTATAATATCTAACTAACTAATAAAATCTATAGTAATACTTTTCAATAAAATTTATTTATCTTTTGAACAACATTAGAATTTTATTAAAGAGAAAAATGCTAATAAAAAACTAGCTGATACAAAAAATAAAAAATAAAAAATCCAGATCCAATCTTGAACTAAAAACTCAAACTCTAACATTTTAATATTTCAGTTTCATAAATAAATAATACAACAATACTAATCTACCAATATATATATAACAAGGTCCTAAATTCATTACTAAACAAATAGGAATCCTTGGATGAACTTTATCTTTGATTTATAACCATTGAATCAAATTTAATTATTTCATCTTTAATCAATGACAATATTAATACTTATACTTTATATAATTAGTCAAAATATATCCCTCTTATATATTACTTTTAATTTGCAAAATTTACATAATTAAAATTTATTCCTATTGTGCATGCGTAAGTACATGTTTAATTTCTAGGTGATTTTTAAAGTTACCTTTTGTAAATAAATAAATAAAGGATATAATCTTTATAATCCATGTTTAATTCCGATGTGATTCACAAACACATTATATGTAATATACTATTTTATTATTGTTTTAAATTAGTAAGTAATAACATAAAATCATATTAATATGTTAAATTATTTATATTATTGTGTTTTTATTTTTTATCCAATCAACATATATACGATGATTATATATTTTTTATTTGTGTGTTATTTTTATTATGAACATGACTTTAACACATATGAGTTACTCCATCTGTCCAATTTTAAATTTCCTATTTTAACTTTTTCCAACTTTGACCGTAAATATCTTTATTTGTATTATATAGTTATTGATGAAATTTATATCAAAGAAAAATACATTTAAAACTCAATCCATTCATATATTTTATATCAAGTATTATATAACACATGCGAAAATATTTACGGTCAAATTGAAAGAAAAAGACTTGAAAAGTCAAAGTAAGACACTTAAAATGGGACGGATGGAGTAATATTTAATGACTTACGTCAATGTAATTTCATGTTACTTTATTAGCTAGAATTTGATATTGGTAAATATAGAAAATAATATATATTTAACTTTACAATATAATTATACAAAGATATAACACACATATCTTAATGACATCATCATATTCTAACATGTGCCCACAAGACACATGTTTAGAAGCATTAAATAAAGTTAAAATTTCTTAGAATACGAAGATCTTAATCATAAAATGGTAAATTTTATACTTTATTAATGACTATTAAATATATTTTTTATTTAAAGAAAATTGAAGTTCATTTAATTTTCCTAAACATGTGTCTTGTGGGTATATGTTATTTTATGTTTATGAAGTGTGTAACATCCCAAAACTTAAACGTATATGTTGACTAACGTCGTTAGGTCAAATTCTAAGTCCGTGATACGTTTGTGTGGAAATATGTGTTTATGTGCCCTATATGTAAGATTTAATTATCTTTAATGAGTGACAATAAAGTAGACTTAATGATGTGTAAAAGGCCTATGTAGTGTGCGAAAGTGCTTTAGTGTGTTATATGTATCCCCGATAGGTGTTTTTAAGCGAAATAAAGTCGATATGAAGTCCAGGGACCAAATTTGCCAATGTTGAAAAGTTAAAAACGGGATTATGACTAGGGTTGGCCTAATCCCTGATCATTTGCAGCCAAATTACTTTCATTAATCTCATACACAAACCCTTTAATCCTCTTTTGATTTCTCAAGCAATTCTTCAAGGTTTTGATCAAACAAATCAAGGGTTTTTGTATTGAATCGGATCGGATATCATTTGTTACAGGTAATCTATGTTTTGATGTCTATATTACAGATTTAATGATGTTTTATAAAGGATCAAATCTGATTTTAATAAGGTTTTGAAGTAATTAGGGTTTCAAACGTGTTTAAGCAAATTAACGATCCAAACGACATCAAACGAGTTTGTAATCGATCATTATGATCAAAATATGTTTATATGTGTCAAAAACATGTTTTGGGTGAAGCCCAAGTCGATGGATTTCTGGAAAAATCGAAGAACAAGTCGTTTTGTAAATTCTGGACGAAGTTAGGGTTTTTCTGATGCTAAATTCGTTTCTGGTTGTCCGAACGAACTTTAAGTTCGTTTTGGGTGTTTTAAGTTCGTTTTGGGCAAGTTAACTTCGTTTGGGAAGGATTAAATTCGTTTTTGAAGGTCCTAAGTTCGTTTGGCTTAAATTCGTTTGATTTTTCAAATGGCCATATCTTTTGAACCGTAACTCCGTTTTTGACAAATAAGCTATCCCTAGAATCGTGAGAGAGTCTATTTTCTAATGGTAATGAGTTTAAAGGATGATTTTGAGGTCAAGTTTCCTGAAAGGTTGAATTAGTGAGTGAAGGTCGAGTTTCGACGGATTCTATGAGTCCTAAAGTCGTACGAAAGTCCATTTAATGTCCCTAATGACTTATACTTCATATGTTAATGTACGATAGGTGTCGGGGGATTACTATTAAGCACTTGTAGCCTTTGTTTGCGCGCACATACTACTACGAGGTAAGATACACTACTTTTGTCACGCTGAGGGTGCAACATAAATGGTTTCATAAACTATAACCTCCAAAACGGTAATGTATAACCTATAATGTGGTTGGGTTGATATGGGAGGTACTCGGGGAATAATGATGACGATGCCTATGATGCTTCCCCGTAGTTATGTTTATGATATGATATGATGAACGGTGGTTAATGATATGTTTATGATATGATATGATGAACGGTGGTTAATGATATGTTTATGATATGATATGATGAACGGTGGTTAATGATATGTTTATGATATGATATGATGAACGGTGGTTAATGATATGTTTATGATATGATATGATGAACGGTGGTTAATGATATGTTTATGATATGATATGATGAACGGTGGTTAATGATATGTTTATGATATGATATGATGAACGGTGGTTAATGATATGTTTATGATATGATATGATGAACGGTGGTTAATGATATGTTTATGATATGATATGATGAACGGTGGTTAATGATATGTTTATGATATGATATGATGAACGGTGGTTAATGATATGTTTATGATATGATATGATGAACGGTGGTTAATGATATGTTTATGATATGATATGATGAACGGTGGTTAATGATATGTTTATGATATGATATGATGAACGGTGGTTAATGATATGTTTATGATATGATATGATGAACGGTGGTTAATGATATGTTTATGATATGATATGATGAACGGTGGTTAATGATATGTTTATGATATGATATGATGAACGGTGGTTAATGATATGTTTATGATATGATATGATGAACGGTGGTTAATGATATGTTTATGATATGATATGATGAACGGTGGTTAATGATATGTTTATGATATGATATGATGAACGGTGGTTAATGATATGTTTATGATATGATATGATGAACGGTGGTTAATGATATGTTTATGATATGATATGATGAACGGTGGTTAATGATATGTTTATGATATGATATGATGAACGGTGGTTAATGATATGTTTATGATATGATATGATGAACGGTGGTTAATGATATGTTTATGATATGATATGATGAACGGTGGTTAATGATATGTTTATGATATGATATGATGAACGGTGGTTAATGATATGTTTATGATATGATATGATGAACGGTGGTTAATGATATGTTTATGATATGATATGATGAACGGTGGTTAATGATATGTTTATGATATGATATGATGAACGGTGGTTAATGATATGTTTATGATATGATATGATGAACGGTGGTTAATGATATGTTTATGATATGATATGATGAACGGTGGTTAATGATATGTTTATGATATGATATGATGAACGGTGGTTAATGATATGTTTATGATATGATATGATGAACGGTGGTTAATGATATGTTTATGATATGATATGATGAAATTGATTAGGCACGCTTAGGGTCATGAACTCTATGCTTATATGTGATGTGGATATGTTTATACGGTGGTATGAATGCCTAATTAAAATGACGTAATGTTTTAAAGTGACGATTTAAATGGATGAAATGTTTGCTTAAACCTGGTGTTATCTTACTTAGCTTTATAGCTAACACTTGTTTCTTTTAATGTGTTGACACCCCTCAGGTTAGGCATTGAGATGACGTGTGAAGCTTTGGCGAGAGATGGGTAGATGATCAAGCTGGCTTTAGTTTACCCAATAGCTTCGCATAAACCTTATGTTATTGATTTCCTTTATGGAACTTATGTAATGACTATGTTATGATTGCTTTATGTTGGGCAATCTTATGGATTTCTTTTATTACTGATTTGATGCTATTAGTAACACCACTTATGTTTTCTCAACTGTTTTCCTTAGTTGAGTATTTTCCTAAATCGTTTCCGCATGATTTAACGCCGTTAGGCGAAAATTTTTGGAAATCCATATTTTTACGAAACGGGTGTTACAAGTTGGTATCAGAGAAGTAGTTTAAGTGAACCAAGGCCTATTGACCATAGGATTTGGACTTAAACTTAAGATGTGCATGCTAGGTACTCGTAGGATGCCTTAGCTTTAATGTAAGATGATATAGGATGGGTTGGGACGAGTGCGAGTGTGATAGGGCTTACGAGATGTTTATGTTACGATGATATGTTTATGATATGATATGATGACGGTGGTTAATGATATGTTAATGAGATGATATGATGAAATTGATTAGGCACGCTTAGGGTCATGAACTCTATGCTTATATGTGATGTGGATATGTTTATACGGTGGTATGAATGCCTAATTAAAATGACGTAATGTTTTAAAGTGACGATTTAAATGGATGAAATGTTTGCTTAAACCTGGTGTTATCTTACTTAGCTTTATAGCTAACACTTGTTTCTTTTAATGTGTTGACACCCCTCAGGTTAGGCATTGAGATGACGTGTGAAGCTTTGGCGAGAGATGGGTAGATGATCAAGCTGGCTTTAGTTTACCCAATAGCTTCGCATAAACCTTATGTTATTGATTTCCTTTATGGAACTTATGTAATGACTATGTTATGATTGCTTTATGTTGGGCAATCTTATGGATTTCTTTTATTACTGATTTGATGCTATTAGTAACACCACTTATGTTTTCTCAACTGTTTTCCTTAGTTGAGTATTTTCCTAAATCGTTTCCGCATGATTTAACGCCGTTAGGCGAAAATTTTTGGAAATCCATATTTTTACGAAACGGGTGTTACAAGTTGGTATCAGAGAAGTAGTTTAAGTGAACCAAGGCCTATTGACCATAGGATTTGGACTTAAACTTAAGATGTGCATGCTAGGTACCCGTAGGATGCCTTAGCTTTAATGTAAGATGATATAGGATGGGTTGGGACGAGTGCGAGTGTGATAGGGCTTACGAGATGTTTATGTTACGATGATATGTTTTAGCCTTATCTCGACGAGCTTTTTGTTTTACTTTGCGCTTATCGACCCCACCATTTTATTGAAGGAAAATGGTTAACACTCGCAACCGCAACATCCAACGCGACGGAGCTACTGCTAGCGTTACTCCACCTGTCCATCCGGGTGCAGGTGCTCCTAATGCTGCTAATGCTAATGTGAATCGTGTGAACCCCCGCCGTGTTAATCAACCAGGCTCATTGGGTCCGATGCCTCCACCACCTGGCAATCCTCCGAGAGTTAACAATGTAGTGGTGGATCAGATTCCCAATCAGGCGGAGATGTATAATCTTGTGCTAACACTTCAGGCCCAGTTGGCCCAAACGCAAGAACAGTTGAATCAGGCGTTGGCAGCTAACGCAGAAGGAACTGGTAACAGTCACTCTGTGCCTACTCACCACACTGAGCCACCGGTCGATGATGATTTTGCTTCAGACAAGAAAGTAGTTGAGAATGTCGACGACAAGAAAGTGGGATTTAAAAGAAGGTCAAATTGGTCTTCCAATAACAATAATAATAAGAAGTTCCGTGGAAATTCTAGCTCAAGCGGTGACAAGGATAAAAAGAAGAATGGTTCATGGTGTACATTTTGCAAGACAATTCATGAAGGGCATTGTACCGACAAGACAAGAAGGTGCCATAAGTGTGGGAAGTCGGGACATCTTGCCACTGACTGTAGGGACAAGACTCGTTGCTACAAGTGCCAAGAAACGGGTCATCTCATTGCCGATTGTCCACAGATGAAGAATGCTGGAAAGAAATTTAAGGGATCTTCATCGTCCTCTGACAAGGGAAGGGCAGACAAGGATGGAAAATGGTGCCCGGGCTGCAAATCTATCCATTCTGGTCAGTGTTCTACAAAGACCCGCAGGTGCAATAAGTGTGGAACTCAGGGTCATACCATTGATCAATGCACTGACAAGGCTAGATGTTATAAATGTGGAGACACCAAGCACCGTATTGCAGACTGCCCGCAGATGAAGAAAGATGAGGGAAAGAAGGCAGAAGCTTCCAAAGCCAAAGCCCGTGCTTTCCAGATGACGGCTGAGGAGGCAAAAGACGATGATCAGGTAGTTACTGCTACCCTTATTGTTAACTCCAAACCTGCTAATGTGTTATTTGATTCTGGTGCGAACAAATCTTTTGTGTCTACTCTGTTTGCTCCTAAGTTAGACATGACTACTAGTTCTTTACGGTGCCCTATAGAAGTAGAAGTGGCTAATGGTGCAACGTCTATTATTCGGGAAGGTTACTCTGATTGTCCTTTAGAAATAGAGGGTCGTTCATTTACTGCTAACCTGTTACCCGCTACTATTCCTAGTTTCGATGTTGTACTTGGTATGGACTGGATGTCTAAGAATGATGCTGTCGTCCTATGTTCGAAAAAGATAGTCCGTATCGCTACTCCCGACGGTAAAGGTGTCTGTGTATATGGTGACAAGAAGCCGGGAAATGTTAAGGTGATCTCGATGATGAAAGCGCTTCGTTGTATACGGCAAACTAAGTCACATTTTCTAGCTTATGTAATTGATTCTCGTATCGCGAAGCCTACAGTTTCTGATGTTGAAGTTGTTTCCGAGTTTCCAGACGTTTTCCCTGAAGATCTTCCAGGTCTTCCTCCTGATCGTGAGGTTGAATTTTCTATTGATCTCATTCCTGGTGCTACTCCTGTAGCCAAAGCTCCCTATCGATTAGCTCCGACGGAGATGAAGGAGTTAATGACGCAAATTCAGGAACTTTTAGATAAAGGTTTCATTCGTCCGAGTTCCTCTCCTTGGGGTGCTCCTATCCTTTTCGTAAAGAAGAAAGACGGATCCATGCGCATGTGTATCGATTATCGCGAGCTGAATAAAAGAACGGTGAAGAATAAATATCCACTCCCTCGCATTGATGATTTGTTCGATCAACTTCAAGGTGCTTCTTATTTCTCAAAGATTGATTTACGGTCTGGCTATCATCAATTGAAGGTTGAAGAAGAAAGTGTAGCCAAAACAGCGTTCCGAACTCGTTATGGTCATTATGAGTTCCTTGTCATGCCATTCGGTTTGACAAATGCTCCAGCGAAGTTTATGGATTTGATGAACCGTGTCTGTCGACCGTTTTTGGATCATTTCGTTATTGTTTTTATCGACGACATTCTTGTGTATTCAAAGTCGGAAGAGGAACATAGAGAGCATTTGAGAGCTGTCCTTCAAGTCCTCAGAGAGAAAAAGCTATATGCTAAATTCTCCAAGTGCGAGTTCTGGCTAAAGGAAGTTCATTTCCTCGGCCATGTCGTCTCCTCTGATGGTATAAAAGTAGATCCTTCGAAGATAGAAGCAGTGTCGAAGTGGGAGCAGCCTAAGTCTCCTACTGAAATTAAGAGTTTTCTCGGTTTGGCTGGTTATTATCGACGTTTCATTCAGGATTTCTCGCGCATTGCTAAACCAATGACTGAATTAACGAAGAAAGGTGTGAAGTTTGTGTGGACCGATGCTCAAGAGAAAGCCTTCACAACGTTGAAAAAGAAGTTGTGTGAAGCTCCAGTCTTAGCCTTACCCGAAGGAACAGATGATCTAGTGGTTTATAGTGACGCATCCATCACGGGGTTAGGGTGTGTACTAATGCAACGAGACAAAGTTATCGCTTACGCCTCTCGACAGCTGAAGCCTCATGAGCGGAACTATCCTACTCATGACCTTGAGCTGGCTGCGGTTGTTTTTGCTCTGAAGTTGTGGCGACATTATCTGTATGGTACAAAGTGTACCCTATATACGGATCATAAGAGCTTACAGTACGTGTTTACTCAGAAGGACATGAATGTTAGACAACGGCGGTGGATGGAGTTATTAAAGGATTACGATTGTGAAATTAAATATCACCCAGGCAAAGCTAATGTGGTTGCTGATGCCTTAAGCCGCAAAGGATATGCGAAAAGTAGATTATGTGCGATGATTACAAAGATTGAGTCGAATTTACTGGAACCTATTCGATTAGCTCAAATCGAAGCGTTAAAGGATGATAATGTGAAAGCGGAGTCTATTGGGAAAAAGAAGAAGAACAGACTCCAAATGGAAGAAAATAGTCGTGGCCTTCGAACCTACAAAGGTAGAATATGGGTTCCTCTCTATGGAGGCAATCGTGAGTTAGTAATGGATGAAGCTCACAAAACTAAGTATTCTGTACACCCTGGTGCCACAAAGATGCATGCAGATTTGAAGCCTATTTATTGGTGGCCCAGTATTAAGAACGATGTGATGATGTATGTGCAGAAATGTTTGACGTGTGCGAAGGTGAAAGCTGAACATCAAAAGCCTTACGGGAAGTTTCAGCAACTTGAGATCCCTGAGTGGAAATGGGATCACATTACGATGGATTTTGTGACCAAACTTCCGAGGACGCCTCGTGGTCACGATATGATATGGGTTATTGTCGATCGATTAACGAAGAGTGCTCACTTTCTCCCAGTTCGTGAGACTGCTCCTATGGAGAACTTCGCTACGTTGTATATTGATGAAGTGGTTTCTAAACATGGTGTTCCGATATCGATTGTGTCAGATCGTGATGCTCGATTCGTTTCCAACTTTTGGAAGAGTTTTCAACGGGAAGTTGGTACGCAAGTTCGTCTGAGCACAGCCTACCATCCGCAAACCGATGGGCAAAGTGAAAGGACTATTCAAACGCTCGAAGATATGCTCAGAGCTTGTGTAATGGATTATGGTGGTTCGTGGGATAAACACCTACCTCTTATTGAGTTTGCGTATAACAATAGTTATCATGCGAGCATTGGAATGCCACCTTATGAGATGTTATATGGTAGGAAGTGTCGGACTCCTAGTTGTTGGTTGGAGCCCGGGGAAAAGCAATTTGCTGGACCCGAATTAGTACAGCTTACGGCCGATAAAGTTAATGTTGCAAAGAAAGCCTTACGTGTTGCTCGTGAAAGGCAAAAGTCATATGCTGATAAGAAAAGGAGGCCGTTCGATTTTAAAGAAGGCGAAATGGTTTTACTCAAGGTGTCGCCTTGGAAAGGTGTATTACGGTTTGGAAAACGTGGAAAGTTAAGCCCCAGATTCATTGGACCTTTTAAAATCATTAAGAGGGTTAATGAACAGGCATTTAAGCTGGACTTACCTCCAGAACTTAATGGAATTCACAACACATTTCATGTGTGTTACCTACGTAAGTGCTATGCGAATGAAACGGATGTCATTCCACTCGAGGACGTAAGTATTAATCCCAACAAGCAGATTGTCGATGAACCTGTTGCTATATTGGGAAGGAAACAAAAGAAGCTACGACGAAAGACTATCGATCTAGTTCTCATAAAGTGGAAACACAATCACGGCGAAAGTATGACTTGGGAGACCGAGTCCGTAATGCGGGAGACCTATCCCCACCTTTTTGATGCTGAAGTGATTCCGGGGACGGAATCCTCTTAAGGGGGAGGTAATTGTAACATCCCAAAACTTAAACGTATATGTTGACTAACGTCGTTAGGTCAAATTATAAGTCCGTGATACGTTTGTGTGGAAATATGTGTTTATATGTTTATGTGCCCTATATGGGAGATTTAATTATCTTTAATGAGTGACAATAAAGTAGACTTAATGATGTGTAAAAGGCCTATGTAGTGTGCGAAAGTGCTTTAGTGTGTTATATGTATCCCCGATAGGTGTTTTTAAGCGAAATAAAGTCGATATGAAGTCCAGGGACCAAATTTGCCAATGTTGAAAAGTTAAAAACGGGATTATGACTAGGGTTGGCCTAATCCCTGATCATTTGCAGCCAAATTACTTTCATTAATCTCATACACAAACCCTTTAATCCTCTTTTGATTTCTCAAGCAATTCTTCAAGGTTTTGATCAAACAAATCAAGGGTTTTTGTATTGAATCGGATCGGATATCATTTGTTACAGGTAATCTATGTTTTGATGTCTATATTACAGATTTAATGATGTTTTATAAAGGATCAAATCTGATTTTAATAAGGTTTTGAAGTAATTAGGGTTTCAAACGTGTTTAAGCAAATTAACGATCCAAACGACATCAAACGAGTTTGTAATCGATCATTATGATCAAAATATGTTTATATGTGTCAAAAACATGTTTTGGGTGAAGCCCAAGTCGATGGATTTCTGGAAAAATCGAAGAACAAGTCGTTTTGTAAATTCTGGACGAAGTTAGGGTTTTTCTGATGCTAAATTCGTTTCTGGAAGCTAAATTCGTTTGATGTAAATTCGTTTTCTGGAAGCTAAATTCGTTTTCTGGAAGTTAAATTCGTTTTCTGGAAGCTAAATTCGTTTCTGGAAGCTAAATTCGTTTTCTGGAAGCTAAATTCGTTTCTGGAAGCTAAATTCGTTTCTGGAAGCTAAATTCGTTTCTGGAAGCTAAATTCGTTTCTGGAAGCTAAATTCATTTCTGGAAGCTAAATTCATTTCTGGAAGCTAAATTCATTTCTGGAAGCTAAATTCATTTCTGGAAGCTAAATTCGTTTTGGATGGTCTAAATTCGTTTGAAGCTGATTTGAAGTTAAGTTGAAGTTTAAGTTCGTTTTGCCCTAATGAAGGCCTAAATTCGTTTTAAAGGGTCTAAGTTCGTTTGGAAGCAACTAAGTTCGTTCAGTATGGCCTAAATTCGTTTCTGGAAGCTAAATTTGTTTTCTGGAAGTTAAATTCGTTTTCTGGAAGCTAAATTCGTTTTCTGGAAGCTAAATTCGTTTTCTGGAAGCTAAATTCGTTTTCTGGAAGCTAAATTCGTTTCTGGAAGCTAAATTCGTTTGATTTTTCAAATGGCCATATCTTTTGAACCGTAACTCCGTTTTTGACAAATAAGCTATCCCTAGAATCGTGAGAGAGTCTATTTTCTAATGGTAATGAGTTTAAAGGATGATTTTGAGGTCAAGTTTCCTGAAAGGTTGAATTAGTGAGTGAAGGTCGAGTTTCGACGGATTCTATGAGTCCTAAAGTCGTACGAAAGTCCATTTAATGTCCCTAATGACTTACACTTCATATATTATTGTACGATAGGTGTCGGGGGATTACTATTAAGCACTTGTAGCCTTTGTTTGCGCGCACATACTACTACGAGGTAAGATACACTACTTTTGTCACGCTGAGGGTGCAACATAAATGGTTTCATAAACTATAACCTCCAAAACGGTAATGTATAACCTATAATGTGGTTGGGTTGATATGGGAGGTACTCGGGGAATAATGATGACGATGCCTATGATGCTTCCCCGTAGTTATGTTTATGATATGATATGATGAACGGTGGTTAATGATATGTTTACGATATGATATGATGAACGGTGGTTAATGATATGTTTATGATATGATATGTTATGATGAACGGTGGTAAAATATGTTTATATGTGTCAAAAACATGTTTTGGGTGAAGCCCAAGTCGATGGATTTCTGGAAAAATCGAAGAACAAGTCGTTTTGTAAATTCTGGACGAAGTTAGGGTTTTTCTGATGCTAAATTCGTTTCTGGAAGCTAAATTCGTTTGGATGTAAATTCTTTCTGGAAGCTAAATTCGTTTCTGGAAGCTAAATTCGTTTCTGGAAGCTAAATTCGTTTTCTGGAAGCTAAATTCGTTTCTGGAAGCTAAATTCGTTTTCTGGAAGCTAAATTCGTTTCTGGAAGCTAAATTCGTTTCTGGAAGCTAAATTCATTTCTGGAAGCTAAATTCGTTTCTGGAAGCTAAATTCGTTTTCTGGAAGCTAAATTCGTTTTCTGGAAGCTAAATTCGTTTCTGGAAGCTAAATTCGTTTTCTGGAAGCTAAATTCGTTTTCTGGAAGCTAAATTCGTTTTCTGGAAGCTAAATTCGTTTCTGGAAGCTAAATTCGTTTCTGGAAGCTAAATTCGTTTCTGGAAGCTAAATTCGTTTCTGGAAGCTAAATTCGTTTTCTGGAAGCTAAATTCGTTTTCTGGAAGCTAAATTCGTTTTCTGGAAGCTAAATTCGTTTTCTGGAAGCTAAATTCGTTTCTGGAAGCTAAATTCGTTTTCTGGAAGCTAAATTCGTTTTCTGGAAGCTAAATTCGTTTTCTGGAAGCTAAATTCGTTTCTGGAAGCTAAATTCGTTTGATTTTTCAAATGGCCATATCTTTTGAACCGTAACTCCGTTTTTGACAAATAAGCTATCCCTAGAATCGTGAGAGAGTCTATTTTCTAATGGTAATGAGTTTAAAGGATGATTTTGAGGTCAAGTTTCCTGAAAGGTTGAATTAGTGAGTGAAGGTCGAGTTTCGACGGATTCTATGAGTCCTAAAGTCGTACGAAAGTCCATTTAATGTCCCTAATGACTTACACTTCATATATTATTGTACGATAGGTGTCGGGGGATTACTATTAAGCACTTGTAGCCTTTGTTTGCGCGCACATACTACTACGAGGTAAGATACACTACTTTTGTCACGCTGAGGGTGCAACATAAATGGTTTCATAAACTATAACCTCCAAAACGGTAATGTATAACCTATAATGTGGTTGGGTTGATATGGGAGGTACTCGGGGAATAATGATGACGATGCCTATGATGCTTCCCCGTAGTTATGTTTATGATATGATATGATGAACGGTGGTTAATGATATGTTTACGATATGATATGATATGATGAACGGTGGTTAATGATATGTTTATGATATGATATGATATGATGAACGGTGGTTAATGATATGTTTACGATATGATATGTAATGATTACGGTGGTTAATGATATGTTTACGATATGATATGTAATGATTACGGTGGTTAATGAGATGAGATGATATGATGAAATTGATTAGGCACGCTTAGGGTCATGAACTCTATGCTTATATGTGATGTGGATATGTTTATACGGTGGTATGAATGCCTAATTAAAATGACGTAATGTTTTAAAGTGACGATTTAAATGGATGAAATGTTTGCTTAAACCTGGTGTTATCTTACTTAGCTTTATAGCTAACACTTGTTTCTTTTAATGTGTTGACACCCCTCAGGTTAGGCATTGAGATGACGTGTGAAGCTTTGGCGAGAGATGGGTAGATGATCAAGCTGGCTTTAGTTTACCCAATAGCTTCGCATAAACCTTATGTTATTGATTTCCTTTATGGAACTTATGTAATGACTATGTTATGATTGCTTTATGTTGGGCAATCTTATGGATTTCTTTTATTACTGATTTGATGCTATTAGTAACACCACTTATGTTTTCTCAACTGTTTTCCTTAGTTGAGTATTTTCCTAAATCGTTTCCGCATGATTTAACGCCGTTAGGCGAAAATTTTTGGAAATCCATATTTTTACGAAACGGGTGTTACATAATCAGAAACAGTAATTTATTAAAATGTAGCATTGCTTGTAATATACCAAAATACAAAAAAAGTTATAAATAAGCCATTAACTTGCCTTCGTAACAAAGAAAAAAACTTGTATAGTTTGTCATCTCTATATAACTAAGAGATGATAGGTTTTTTCATATGTGGCACTTCTCTTTTCGTGCCAACTAGGCTTTTTTTTAGGTGTCATTTTCTGATAATTTTAATGTTTTTTTATATATATTGACATTTAAATATATATTTTTTAGTGCTCATGTGGCACTTCATTTGCCACGTCATCATTTGCCTACGTGGACATTTGTTTTTTTTAATCAATTTTAAATAGCAAATAAAAAAGTCAAATACAAGATTAGAACTCATGACCTCTAACTTTTAATATTATGCACAAACCACTTGATCTAACTTAATATTTGTTTATATTTTGCAAACTACGGTAGATATTCATTGAATATTAAAACTAATTAAAAGACATTGATAATATATTGTCGATCTTTGTAACTTATCTTTATCTATATGTTTATCTTTATCTTAAATCATAATTAACTTAATGACTTATTAATCAATCAAAATTATTTATTTCCTTAAAATAATGTTTGTTGTGTCATAAATTCTAAATTTTAATAATATCTCTTCTATCAGTTTAAGATTATCTTTCAATAATTAGAGAAAATATCTTACATTAAGAAATGTATAAGTTGATTAAGATTTTCAATCAAAGTTAGGTAAACAATGCTCTTATGGCTAACAACATGAAATATATATTTCCATTGAATCATTTGACATGGTATTTTTCTTTTTTATTAATCAATTGATAATTATCATTTTTTTTAATGGGATTGTTTAAATATATATTAATATATATATATATAATATATATATATATATATATATATATATATATATATATATATATATATATATATATATATATATATATATATATATATATATATATATATATATATATATATATATATATATATATATATATATATATATATATATATATATATATATATATATATATATATATATATATATATATATATATATATATATATATATATATATATATATATATATATATATATATATATATATATATATATATATATATATATATATATATATATATATATATATATATATATATATATATATATATATATATATATATATATATATATATATATATATATATATATATATATATATATATATATATATATATATATATATATATATATATATATATATATATATATATATATATATATATATATATATATATATATATATATATATATATATATATATATATATATATATATATATATATATATATATATATATATATATATATATATATATATATATATATATATATATATATATATATATATATATATATATATATATATATATATATATATATATATATATATATATATATATATATATATATATATATATATATATATATATATATATATATATATATATATATATATATATATATATATATATATATATATATATATATATATATATATATATATATATATATATATATATATATATATATATATATATATATATATATATATATATATATATATATATATATATATATATATATATATATATATATATATATATATATATATATATATATATATATATATATATATATATATATATATATATATATATATATATATATATATATATATATATATATATATATATATATATATATATATATATATATATATATATATATATATATATATATATATATATATATATATATATATATATATATATATATATATATATATATATATATATATATATATATATATATATATATATATATATATATATATATATATATATATATATATATATATATATATATATATATATATATATATATATATATATATATATATATATATATATATATATATATATATATATATATATATATATATATATATATATATATATATATATATATATATATATATATATATATATATATATATATATATATATATATATATATATATATATATATATATATATATATATATATATATATATATATATATATATATATATATATATATATATATATATATATATATATATATATATATATATATATATATATATATATATATATATATATATATATATATATATATATATATATATATATATATATATATATATATATATATATATATATATATATATATATATATATATATATATATATATATATATATATATATATATATATATATATATATATATATATATATATATATATATATATATATATATATATATATATATATATATATATATATATATATATATATATATATATATATATATATATATATATATATATATATATATATATATATATATATATATATATATATATATATATATATATATATATATATATATATATATATATATATATATATATATATATATATATATATATATATATATATATATATATATATATATATATATATATATATATATATATATATATATATATATATATATATATATATATATATATATATATATATATATATATATATATATATATATATATATATATATATATATATATATATATATATATATATATATATATATATATATATATATATATATATATATATATATATATATATATATATATATATATATATATATATATATATATATATATATATATATATATATATATATATATATATATATATATATATATATATATATATATATATATATATATATATATATATATATATATATATATATATATATATATATATATATATATATATATATATATATATATATATATATATATATATATATATATATATATATATATATATATATATATATATATATATATATATATATATATATATATATATATATATATATATATATATATATATATATATATATATATATATATATATATATATATATATATATATATATATATATATATATATATATATATATATATATATATATATATATATATATATATATATATATATATATATATATATATATATATATATATATATATATATATATATATATATATATATATATATATATATATATATATATATATATATATATATATATATATATATATATATATATATATATATATATATATATATATATATATATATATATATATATATATATATATATATATATATATATATATATATATATATATATATATATATATATATATATATATATATATATATATATATATATATATATATATATATATATATATATATATATATATATATATATATATATATATATATATATATATATATATATATATATATATATATATATATATATATATATATATATATATATATATATATATATATATATATATATATATATATATATATATATATATATATATATATATATATATATATATATATATATATATATTTAGTCTTTTTTCCAATTTTCGATGTTAAATCGATGTCGTTATCGTTTACAAGATAAAACCCATCACCCTCTTCTGTTCTTTCTCTAACAAACTTGTCATTGCTTCATATTTTTGTAAAGTTCAAACAAGGTATACTTCATAGAACAATAGAAGTATAGAACTATAGAAGGCTTGGTAATGTCCTATCCAACACTATTACACCCAGCCCACTTAGGAGCTAATATATAAATATGAACTAGGGATAGAAGATTATTGAAAAGTCATAAAATTCTTCCATTTTAACAGATTTTTTTTTCTTTAACAAATGAAAAGTTAGTGAGGTCAATTAGTCCATAGTCACTGCCCAACTAGGCTGCCAAGGGGGTCTAGTGCTCAAAAGGCTTAAAGAAAACAATGTGAAACCCAGTGATATCGTCACATGGGCCCACAGATAAAGGTTGTAGGTCACAAGTTCAAAACTTGCTAAAGGCAAATGGAGAAACTATATCTTGTGATCCATATGTGAGGATGGTGATTTATCAGACATGAGTTTTATGCGGTGTGTGTTCTGGGTACCAAAACGGTACATGGGACCAAAGGGTTTCTACCTACTTACCCTATTTTTTAGTAGAGGCGGCAAAATGGGCGGATTGGGTAACAAATAGGAATATCGATAAAGTACTTTATAGTCTAGCTTATTAGTTCGTCCTAGAATATGGATAAAGAACTTGGTTTACACATAATAACCTTAAGTAATTTAAGCAGTGTATATTCTTTGAGATTCTGCATACCTGACCCATTCAACCCATATGAGTATATGACATTCCTTTTCCAAAATTTTGTTGAACAGTTTATGATGAAACAAACCAAAATCAGATAAACAAACCCAAAATCATTAAACAATCTATAAATGAGAAGTACATTGAACTACTAAAAACCTTTAATAGATTTACCGTCCCATAGATTTTCTCTAAAAGTATCATTGTGTGCTTAGTCTTGCTAGAAGGTCTTCGGGTAGACTTCAATCGCGCTTGAAGAAACTAGCTCTATCTTAACAGTAAAAAAAAAATGCATATGATAATAATCTGGATATCTTTTTCTCTAACTTTTATGTTGTCACTAATTCTCCTTGATCCCACTTGAACATTTCACCAACCCTCATTACCTCAACTATAAATATGGTTTCTTTCCATGGTGAGTTTCACATCCCACATTCTTCTTTTAACACTCTTATATCTCATCATAAATATTTTTGTGAAAACAAAAGCTAAGTTATGGGTTTAACACTAAAAAGCTATATCTATGCTTTTATGTGTGTAATTATGATATTTTTACCTTCACTGTGCTACAGTCAAGATTCTTATGTATCATCTAGAGCAACTTACTACGGTAGCCCTGAATGCTACGGGACTCCAAGTATACACTTATCTCTTATCTCTATTTGTTTCATTTTTTTTTATATCTTGTTTTTGCTCTAACTCGTGATATTAATGTCGTAATGTGTCAGCTGGTGCTTGTGGGTATAAAACTTATGGAAGCACCATCAATGGTGGTGAAGTGAGTGGAGCCTCTTATAAGCTCTTCAGGAATGGTAGTGGTTGTGGAGCATGTTATCAGGTAAGCATAACATCATTAATATCATCCCTCTTTTTGACATATTTAAAAAAGTGCGACTCAAATTGATCTGCTCACTTTTAAGTGTGCACAAACTTCTTATTTCTATATGTTCAACTTAAAATAGTGGATCCTTTTTTTACAACTGTTATGTACATAAGTTTTTCTTGGCTTGTTACACTTTTGTACACTTAAATATGTGACATTTTCTTACACGTTGATGAGTTCGAAGAATGACTCAATTAAACAAACATGTACAATTTGTAAGTTAATTGTAATGTTAAAGTTACCTCTATTGTTGACCTTTATCATACTTTTCAGGTTAGATGCAAGTATGCAACACATTGCAGTGAAGAAGGGACAAAAGTGGTGGTGACCGACCATGGTGAAGGAGACAACACAGACTTTATCCTTAGTGCTCGTGCCTACAATAAACTTGCTCTTCCAGGACAAGAAAAAGTATTATTTTCATACGGGGTGGTTGATGTCGAATACAAACAAATTCCTTGCCAGTATCCGGGCTATAACCTCATGTTCAAAGTTCATGAACACAGTAAATTCCCCAAGTACCTTGCCCTGATCCCTATATACCAATCAGGTGTCAGTGAAATCACAGCAGTTGAAATATGGCGGGTAAATCTAAAACTCCCTCTACTAATTCTAGATGTGGCAATATGGGCGGGTTGGGTAATGAATTTGAATTTAAACAAAGTCATTTTTAGTATAGTTGAGCTGAGAATGTTAGGTTGTGTTGACCAGTGCTGCAAAGTGCAAACGTTCAAATTTGACCTTTTTAAATAAAAAGTAGCGCATCAACTATCATTGAAAGATAGTTTTTATTACGATTATATCTTGAAATTTTGATAGTTCTATGCATTAAAAGTTAGACTCTGGGTTCTCTATCTCTCTTTTTAACCTCCTTTGACCGGTTCAACCAATTTGACCCGTTTATATTAACACAATGCATATCAACTCATACATATCCAAGTTGGTCTTAAAAGAAACATCTAATACCTTTCTATATACAAATCAACAATTATTTCAATTAATTATACGCAGGAGGATTGCAAAGAATGGAGGGCTATGAGAAGGGCGTATGGAGCAGTATGGGACATGCCCATGCCACCAGAGGGAGCTATAACCTTGAGATTTCAAGTGAGTGGTTCGAAATGGGTTGAGCTTAACAGTTTGATCTCTAGTGAGTGGAAGGCTGGGGCTACTTATGACACTGCTGTTCAGCTTGATTAACTTAAACTGCATCATCATAAGGATGCACTATCTATACATCTTTATACGTAAATCTATATGTAGTGTACGTAGCTAGTTAAGCTAGCCAATATCACATGTGTAGCTTATTTTGTTGTGTGGTTAATCTTTGTGTTTTTATTAGTATATGTGTAAGGATAAAGAACTGAATCAGAAAGTTATGATCTAATAAAATGTCAGTCTTCAATAAATACCAAGAATTAAGCATAATGTATTTGTTAACGCACATCTATAGATTGATATATCTAAATGAGCAGGGTTTTGCCGTAGATTTATCTGGCCTGTATTCCTAAAACTTAATGCCAGGATTTGGAAAAATCAGTTGATATCTATCCCATAATTGAACGCATTAGTAACAAGACTGACAGCTAGCTAACCAATACAGTAAGAACCCCATGAAAATGACAACCTAAAGTGGGCAATGAGACATGATGTATATATCTATGTGTGTCTAGTAGAGAGGCACTTACCAGATTTTTCCTTTTCCAACTTCATGGGCAGTGCCCACTTCTATCTGCACAAATAAAGTAACCATCCAGGCCTCCTGTTAATTTAAAAAGTTAAGGGGTGATTCGATCTGATTATTACTACACGCCGATGAAAAGTTCACTGATTTCTGAAGATATCGTTATGTACATTTCTTCTTGCAAATATATACATTCAACCTATATTGCTATACCGCTTCTATTTATTTCAACGCTCCAACAGTCGATATATATGTTCATCTCTCAACACCTACCGCTCAGTGCATATAAATTTAACTCTTTGGGACACTCTTTACATACAAAGGCCTAAAATATATGGATACAGGCATGCCTAATTCATTCAATTATTTCATTTTCTCACGCATCATCCTCTGCATTGATTTTGACACGTGTCTTCTTGTCGTTGTTACACACTACATTCTTAATTCTTAAACATTCGATATTTGATTAGTGAACGAATGAATGAAACAACGTCTCACCCACCTATGCCATTTTTGTTTTGCACTTAAACTTCTTCATTTAGGACCACAACTAGTGGTCCTCTCTATAGTGGTTTCCAACTTGTTAGCGAACAAAATCACATTGAAAATACTTGTAGCACCCAAAATTCAGGGGAGAGACCAAAAAAACAACAACTTAAGGGACTAAAAAAGTAAACCATAATAGAATGGGATTTGCGCATGAAAAGTGTAATAAACGCCCGTAACGCTCTAAATGTTGACTTAGGCTCTATGGAACGAGGCGTTTTTCTCCCAAGGCACTCCCAAAAAGCGCCGAGAACGCCCCTGGGACGCCGTGAACATCTCCCCCAGGGGCGTTCCACTTCAAAAAAATTGTTCCTCGTTCAAATTTGGACGCCACAAGAACCTTTGACCAACACCACCAACGGCTCCTTCTTTTCCCCCCAACGGTTCCTTTTTTAATTTTTAAACATTTTCCATTTTTACAATAACAACCCTTTATTTCACAAAACCATCAAACCATATTCACTTTACACCCACTTTCACCATATTCTTCCTCTCAACTGAAAATTACTCTCTTTTTTAACCATTTTCTTCTCAAAATGAATCCAAACAACTTCAACCAAAACTATCAATTTTCAAACCCCAATAACCCAAACCCACCCGACATGAACGACCCAAACCTTCACCAAAATCCTCATTTTATTAGTTTGCTCGCCGGTAACATTCCAACCTCTCCTATGCCGGGATACCTTCCAACTTCTCCTATGTCGGGATTTCAACGGTGGTCGTACAACATGGAAAATGCGTTTGGTAATTTTGATAACATATATATACATATACTCGGCCGTATATATATACATATTTTTTAACTTATAATTTTTTTTTTGTATTTTGATAGAGAGCCAAGGAACACAATCTCAACCTCAACAAACACAATCTCAACCCGATGTTGAAGTCATTCTTGAAACGCAACCTCAACAAACACAATCTCAACCTCCAAACACAATCTCAACCTCAACAAACACAATCTCAACCTCAACAAACACAATCTCAACCTCAACAAACACAATCTCAACCTCAACAAACACAATCTCAACCTCAACAAACACAATCTCAACCTCAACAAACACAATCTCAACCTCAACAAACACAATCTCAACCTCAACAAACACAATCTCAACCTCAACAAACACAATCTCAACCTCAACAAACACAATCTCAACCTCAACAAACACAATCTCAACCTCAACAAACACAATCTCAACCTCAACAAACACAATCTCAACCTCAACAAACACAATCTCAACCTCAACAAACACAATCTCAACCTCAACAAACACAATCTCAACCTCAACAAACACAATCTCAACCTCAACAAACACAATCTCAACCTCAACAAACACAATCTCAACCTCAACAAACACAATCTCAACCTCAACAAACACAATCTCAACCTCAACAAACACAATCTCAACCCATGTTGAACACAATCTCAACCTCAACAAACACAATCTCAACCTCAACAAACACAATCTCAACCTCAACAAACACAATCTCAACCTCAACAAACACAATCTCAACCTCAACAAACACAATCTCAACCTCAACAAACACAATCTCAACCCATGTTGAACACAATCTCAACCTCAACAAACACAATCTCAACCCATGTTGAACACAATCTCAACCTCAACAAACACAATCTCAACCTCAACAAACACAATCTCAACCTCAACAAACACAATCTCAACCTCAACAAACACAATCTCAACCCATGTTGAACACAATCTCAACCTCAACAAACACAATCTCAACCTCAACAAACACAATCTCAACCTCAACAAACACAATCTCAACCCGATGTTGAAGTCATTCAATCTCAACCTCAACAAACACAATCTCAACCTCAACAAACACAATTAGATCACCCTATCAACACATCACCCTCCATCCCACCGACACGCCGTTTGTCTCCCTCCGTTACCCCCCTCACGTGCTTATCACGTGAGGGTATTTTCGTATTTAGCCACCTTTTTCCATCAGTATATACCACGTGCTCCCCTTTTCCCTCCAATACTCCTTTCATTTTCCCCCCAAATTGTATTTCCTCCTTTTTCTTCCGTCCATTTTAATTAGGGTTCTTCACCCACATTTTCTCTCCCACCATTTTTATTCCCACCAAAATGGTTATCTTCTGTTCGTGTGGAAAACCAGCAATTATTCTAACTTCATGGACCCCTCTTAACCCTGGGAGAAGATTCTATCGATGTTCAAGCAAGGTGAACAATTGTGGGTATTTTTCTTGGATGGATCCTCAGATGTGCCCTAGATCGGTGGATATTATACCTGGCTTATTAAGATCAAAAAACAAGGTTGAAGCTTCATTGCGTGAAAGAGAGAAACAAGTTTGGAGGCTCAAGATGTATCTATTAAACCAGTTAATTCCCACTTTCTACAACTACACTCCCTTGTAGTTGTGTTTACCACAGCTTGGTCTTGCCATGGACCCTTTACTTGGTACAACTCATGACCATTCCATTCCACATTGTACTTAAAGGCTTCTTTCTTTGTGGCCTCAAATATCAAGGTTGCAATGGGAGTCAATGGTCCAACAGATTTGTCCATTACTTTCTGAACAGCAACAATCCTTTTCATCATATATTCTCTAATGTACTCTAGACAAGTTATTATTGGCTTATGTAACACCCGACATTTAAAAATATGGGTTTTCAAAAACTTTCACCTAACGGTGTCAAAATTGCGGAAGAAATCTTTAAAAGATCAAAACCGATAAAAACTGTTCGGTTTCTGCATTTATTGGTGTTACATGCCATACCATAAAATGAGTCTAAATGAAAACCCAACGGTTGCCCAACACAAAACAACCGTCAACATAGTACTACATAAATTCGACATCAAGTACGAAATGTAAATAAATGTCTAAAGAGATAATCGTCTATGGGTAGCTAAGTTCTCCTGTATGCATCTACCCAACTCTCACTCTTCCTGCATCAACTAGTCCTTCAAGCTAAACCTGAGGGAACAACCATATTTAAGAAACAAGTGTTAGCTAACAAATTAGCTAAGTAAGATAACACTATGTTATTAAAACATTTGTCCAATTAAAACAATCTTCATTATTAGACAAGTTTATTTAGTCACAACCCACATCACACGTTCACACATAACTGCATATCAACTTCATATCAATTAGGATGAATCCCCCTAAATGTGTCTATCCTTCATTTTATTCACACATGATCACACGTATCTTCGTTAACTGCATATAAGTGTAACATAAGTCACACCCGACTAGATGCTTCACCAAAAGGCGAGTCACACTTCGTCGTTAAGGAATGGCAAGCCAATCCAAGAGTAATCCGTAGGTGGAGGTTGGTCAAACCCCTCGTATTACTCGCCCTGCATTATAATGACCATGTTGCAAGGAGCCACCCAAGCAACAACTACGTTAACGCACTCATCCGGCTAAGACTAGTACGGGTTAAGCTTAACACATTCCCTGCATTATATTTACGAGCTCGGTTTCACACATATGGTTTAGGTAACACACATTCCTAAACCGTCACACACTTATAGTCTAGGTACACACATTCCTAGACATTCACACACTTTATCTTCATTACGTTTGGATCCTTAAACGTGCAAGTGACATGGCAACCTAATAAGTTTAGTGAGCTAGGTGTACAAGCCATGTAAGCATGCATATATCACACATCAACTTCATTTCTACATTTCATGCATAATGAGATACTTCGTAATACTACATAAACTGCATAACAATATACTACATTAAGCCATACTTCATTTCACTACATTAGGGACTGCATTTCAGGTCTCATGGTCAACTACATAACCCATAATACCTCCCGTGTAACCCCATATGCCCACATGCAATATAAAGATACCAAATGGAAGTATTTATGATTTGAAACCAACTTTTCGTTGAATCCCCCAGCGTGTCAAAGTAGTGTATCTTACCTCAGCTTAGTCCACAACAATCAACAACTAGTCACTGTGTAAAGCAACTATGCTCGTCTACCTATAATTAGTAAACGATTATTAGACAACTACATACTCACGTCATTAAGGCCAATAACTAGACCCACACACTTTAAAGACTCACTTAAGATTCAGGTCTAATCTGCGTGTCAAAACAATGTTACGGTTCAAAACTTTAACATTTGCTGAAAACTGATGAGTTGCGCCGCAACATAGAGTTGCGCCGCAGCTCAAGCCTCCAGTTGCGCCGCAACACATTATGTTGCGCCGCAACTTATTCCTCTAGAATTGAGTTGCGCCGCAACTAGGAGTTGCGCCGCAACTCCCCTTCGACCTGCACTTTTACAAAAATCGTTTTCATCCCCAATTCGACCCCAAACGACTCCAGGTCTATAATACAGATTCAATACACCATAATCCTTCATATTTAGATCATTACAAAGCATTTCAATCATTAATTACACCATATATGGCTTTAATCCATCAAAACCACTATTAATCTTCATTAAACGATTCCCCCATAATCCAATAATTATTCCTAATGACTCATATAATCAAAAGGACCTGAAATCAATGATTTAATACCTGATCTACCTGTAGATGACAATAGGGATGCAAAACACTTGGCTAAACACAACCGATTCACACTTTGGAAGGATTTTCGGCTTGCAATTGGTGGAGGAATGCTATGGGGCGGCTTAGGGCTTGTTTAGAGAATGTATTGGCTGCAAATTATGATCTAATGACACCCTCTAATTCCCTAATCCCGTTTTTAATTTTCCTTATATGTCAAAATCAACCCCCAAGCTTCCTAATCCTTCATTACTAGTCAAAAACTACCCTAGGGGCCACATACAACATAAATACTTCTTTAGATGCCACTACATAGGCGTTTAACTACATTATATACACACAAATCCTTCATTATACATTTTAGGCTTTCGAACCTCACACACAATCACACTTTAACTACATATATGCATTAAATCTAATATAGACTTAACGGCACACTATGTTGACTTAACGACGTTAGTCAACTGTTAAATAAAAAGTTTGGGATGTTACAATTACCTCCCCCTTAAGAGGATTCCGTCCCCGGAATCTCATCAGTAAGGAACACAAAATCACCCTGTAATTTATCCATTGCCTTCTTCTTAGCCCTGTACACCACTTGTTTGTCTATTCCAAGCTCAAATTGTCTCTGCAACTGGTCTTGTAAGGCCTTTCCACTTATTTCAGGATTAGATGTAAGGGTGTCACTCAAGTGTTGAGAGAGGAAAGTTGAATTTGCAAATCTAATATCTCTGGTTTGAAGACAAGTGTGTGTTTCTACAAGGGTTTTCACAAACCAGTACTTATCTTGTTTTGTTTTTGATATAAACAATGTCCAAGGGCAAGTGGGTTGTTGGTTAATTACACCTTTACCCTTATTTACTTTTTCACCAACTTCCACAGATTCCTTTTCTTTTTTTTGGATTCCTTTTCTTTTGTTTTCTTGTTGGTTCCACAGATTCCTTTTCTTTTTTTTGGATTCCTTTTCTTTTGTTTTCTTGTAAAATGGTGTGGTTCCAAAGCATCTCACCCTAATCCTATCTGGTTCATTTTTCACAAACTTCAAATTCCTCCTAGTGTCCACTGCATGACTTTTTACCAGGTTTTTTATTTGCTTTGGACACAAAAAAGCCTGCTCAAGATAAAAAGGTCCAACCACTTCCTTACCACCTGCATGCACTACCCTCTTAACTTTTTTAACTTTTTTCTTTCTGGTGGTACCACCTTCACTCTCAGATGAGGCACCACTATCATATTGCTCAAAATCAATACCCACCACCTCTTCATTAATCTGTAAATCCCCCACTCCAGCTTCTACAGATTTTCTAAGCCATTCATCATTCCTCTGAAAATGTTCCTTAAACTTAGACATATCTACCTCCACATCATTAACCCTATCACTTGTTTCTAAATGTTTCCTAAAAAACTCATCATCTTCATTATCTTTCTGATCATTAGCAGGAACATTTTCATTCTGATTCTCATCCACATGAACATCACTAAAAGGGACATGGTCAGGAATAATTGGATCAATTGGATCAATTTGAATTGGATCACTAGCTTGTAAAGGCTCTGTTTCTTGTTAGTTGATGAACACAAGAGCTTCTGGCCGACCTTTGCTTAGCCCATTGTCTAATCCAGGGAAAGTCAGACGTAGACTTGTGTCAAGAAGTAGCCAGGAACCATTCACACCAGTCAAAATAGATTTAGAAACCGAAACCAGTATTCCACCCACCCAGAACTTTGAGGATCAGTTGGTTCATAAGTTGAAAGAAGCATGTAAAGTATTTGGGAGTGGAGAAAACTCAGATTCAGAAGAAGAAGAGAAAATTCAAACACCTGAACCGAGTACTATTGTCATACCTAGAACCAATCTTAATATTAACCAACAACAAAGGGGTAGAAGAATGGGTGATGAACAACCGGTAGATCCGAATGCCCGTCCGTACGGGGAGAGAAGAAGAAATATACCGGCGGACCGGGGCACAGCTATTCGCCCTCCGGCTATTTCAGTGGATTTTTCTTTGAAAGGGAATCACCTCAAGAGTGTAGAAGAGGATAAGTTTGATGGGATTAGAAGAAATGACCCATATGCACATCTTGAGAGGTTTGAGAAGATATGTAGGCTATATCAATATGGTACAGGACAAGCTGAGGCCGTTAAGTTGGAACTCTTTCCTTTAACTCTAGTTGGAGATGCATCCTCATGGTTTAAGGAGTTACCCGAAAACTCATTCACCACTTGGGCCGAACTTCGAGAAGGATTTATTGATGAGTTTTATTCCGTGAGAACTCAAAGGCAATTAGAAAACAAAATCCGAGGTTTTTCTCAAGAACCCGGTGAAGATGTTGTTGTTGCATGGAAGAGGTTCAAGGAGATGCTTAGAAATTGCCCCGGGCATAGTATGGGCACCGAAGAAAGCTTTGAGATCTTCTATGATGGTTTGGATAGAAAAACCAAAAGGGAGCTCGGTTATGCATTTGGGGGTAGTCTAAACAACATCTCCCCAAATGAAGGATATAAGATTCTAGAGGATATGGCTAGAGAGTTTTCTGCAAGGGATGAGGACCGAGACAAGAGGTCTAGTAGAACCACCGTGGCTAAGGTGGAAAGTAGTGATGACTCTAAGCTTATCACCGAAGTCAAGGCTCTCTCGAAGCAAATGAATGAGAGATTTGATAGTCAAGATACTAGATTCAAGAGCCTTGAGAGAGATGTTAAGGTTATGGCCGACGGAGTGAGCATTGTGGAGACTTGCACTATACGGAGGATTGCCCGGATAAACCAGTGAAAGAATGTTAGCTATGTTCAGAATCAAGGGAATTTCAACCAAAATACCGGTTATCAAAACCGGCCATCAGGTAGTTCTTACCCTTCTTCTTCTTTTGTTAATGCTAACACTTCTGGTTATGGTGGTAACAGGTTTAGTAGGTTCACCAATCAACGAGGCTCGGATCCGAGTTAAGAGACATAGTGAAGGAGTTCATTGGTGCCCAAAAGGCAACTAATGAACAAGTTGCAGAAGAGTCCAAGAAGGTGATTTCTGTTTTGGACGCTTTGACTACTTGCTTGGATGGGCTCGGACATAAGTTGGATCAAGGAGCTAAGAATCAACAAGCCACCATTAAGGATTTAAAAGCAAGAATTGAGAGGCTTGGAAACTCGAATAGGCAGCCTGGTACTCTACCGAGCAACACTCAACATAATCCAAAGCCTCAATCGAATAATCAAGGGCAAAACAGTCAAGGATCGGGACAGAAGTATACCCCTCCAAATGCTCGAAATGAGCAAGTGAATGCCATCACTACAAGGACGGGTAAGACTTATGATTCTGCAAACCCTTTACCTAATGATTCTTCTCCACTTGTGCAGGAAAATGAAGAAGAGGAGACGGTTGATGAGGAAATTGAGATGGAACCGAACCAAGCCGTGCCAAAACCGGCCGTTCCATCCAAACCCGCTGAGAAACCGACGGTGAAGCCGTATCAACCAAAGATTCCATTTCCTCAACGGTTGAGGAAAGAAAAAGTGAAGGAACATTTTAAGAAATTTGTTGATCTTATTCAATCTGTGAATATAACTGTTCCTTTAGTTGATTTGCTTGCAGGTATGCCTAATTATGCAAAGTTTCTCAAGGAACTTGTAAGTGACAAGAAGAAGCTTGAAGAGGCTAAGACTGCAGTTATGAGTGCCGAATGTTCAGCAATCATTCAGAATCAAATTCCTCCCAAATTGGAAGATCCAGGGAGTTTTCTAATTGCTTGTTGTTTTGGTGCTTATTTGTGTGAGGCATTGGCCGATCTTGGGGCCAGTATAAATTTGATGCCTTATTCTATTTATAGAAAGTTGTCTCTAGGAGAGTTGACCCCTACCCGCATGAGCATTAGGCTCGCGGATCATTCTTTCCAATATCCCATGGGGATAGCAGAAAATTTGCAAATTAAGGTGGGGCATATGATATTTCCAGTTGATTTTGTTATCCTTGAGATGGAGGCGGACGCCAAAGTCCCCCTAATTCTTGGCCGACCATTCCTTATGACCGCGGATGCTATCATCCGGGTTAAGGCCAAGGAAATTTCCTTAGGAGTTGGTAATGATAGAGTTGTTTTTAATGTTGATAGAGCACTAAAGCATCCTTATTCTTGTGATGAAACTTGTTTCAGGTTGGATGTGATTGAAGAAGAAGATGCTTTGGAGAAAGAGCTCATGGATTTCTTGGATATGGAAGAATGAGAAGCATTGTTAGCTTGCAGTGAAGAAGAGCAAGAGTTGGTTGGAGACATGATGCAAGAGATTATGGCATTAAGCGTTGATGAGACTCCACCGGAAGATGAGACTTTTGAAGAGATCACCACTAGTGATAGCATACGGGTGCTAACTTCGGTAGAGAACCCTCCTACCGACTTGGAACTCAAACCGCTTCCGGACCACCTTGAGTATGCATATTTGGAAGGAACATCTCTTTTACCCGTTGTCATCTCATCCTCATTAATGGAGGATGAGAAATCTAGACTTATGACCGTCCTAAAGGCCCATAAAAAGGCCTTTGCATGGAAAATTTCCGATATTCCGGGTATAAGTCCAGAATTTTGCAAACACACCATAAATTTTGTTGATAATGTGAAACCGGTTGTGCAAAGGCAACGAAGATTAAATCCAAATATGAAAGATGTGGTCAAAAAGGAGATTATAAAGTTACTTGATGCGGGAATCATATTCCCCATCTCGGATAGTCCATGGGTAAGTCCGTATATTGTATACCGAAGAAGGGTGGGATGACCGTAATTTTAAATGAAAAAAATGAATTGGTTCCCCCTAGGACCGTCACGGGGTGGAGGGTATGTATTGATTATCGGAGATTGAATGATGCTACCCGAAAAGATCACTTTCCCTTGCCCTTTATTGATCAAATGCTCGAACGGCTCGCCGGTAACGAGTATTTTTGCTTTTTGGATGGGTTCTCCGGGTACTCCAAATAACCAAGAGAAGGCCACTTTTACTTGCCCTTTTGGCACATATGCCTATAGAAGGATGTCATTTGGTCTTTGCAATGCTCCAGGTACTTTTCAAAGATGTATGATTGCCATATTTTAGGACATGATAGAAACATCCATGGAGGTTTTTATGGATGATTTTTCTGTTTTCGGTAGTTCATTTGAAAATTGTGTTGAAAGTCTTGATAGAATGCTTGAAAGGTGTGAAAGGGCACACTTGGTCTTGAATTGGGAAAAGTGCCATTTTATGGTGAAAGAAGGAATTGTTTTGGGACACAAAGTTTCAAGGGCGGGATTAGAGGTAGATAAAGCAAAGATTGATGTTATAGCTAAATTACCTCCACCCACTAATGTCAAATCAATTAGAAGCTTTTTGGGTCACGCCGGGTTTTACCGTCGATTTATAAAAGATTTTTCGAAAATCACCCGGCCAATGACCAAGTTGTTAGAAAAAGATGTCCCATTCAATTTTGATAAAGATTGTCTTGATGCTTTTAACTCACTTAAAGTTAGATTGACCAATGCACCCATTATGTCTCCACCCAATTGGTCATTACCGTTTGAGTTAATGTGTGATGCTAGTGATTATGCTTTGGGGGCCGTTCTAGGCCAAAGGGAGGATAAGCATTTCCGCCCTATTTCCTATGCTAGCAAGACTTTAAACCCGGCTCAACAGAACTATACCGTGACCGAGAAGGAGTTATTAGCCGTGGTATATGCCTTTGATAAGTTTAGACCTTATTTGGTTTTGAATAAGACCATTGTGTTCACCGATCACTCGGCTTTGAAGTACTTGTTCTCGAAACAAGATGCTAAGCCTCGTTTAATTCGTTGGGTCTTACTTTTACAGGAATTTGATATTGAGATCAAAGATAAGAGTGGGGCTGAAAATGTTGCAGCCGACCACTTAAGTAGGCTCGAAAACCCTCACCTTGAGGAGTTAAAGGAGCATGACATTAATGATTCATTTCCTGATGAGTTTCTAATGCAGGTGGATGTGGAAGAAGATCCTTGGTTTGCAGACATTGCTAATTATTTGTGTGCAGGTGTTCTTCCTAAGGAAATGACTTATCAACAGAAAAAGAAGTTCTTTTCTGAGATTAAGCACTATTTCTGGGAAGAACCATATTTGTTTCGCATGTGTGCAGATGGCTTGATTAGGAGATGTGTGGCCGGTGCAGAAACCCAGAAGAATTTGGATGCATGCCACTATGGACAAACCGGTGGTCATTATGGACCATCTGTAACCGGTAAGAAGGTCTTTGATGCAGGATTTTATTGGCCTTCAATCTTCAAGGAAGCCCAAACTTTAGTGGAGACATGTGAAGTTTGTCAACGTCAAGGGAACATTTCAAAGAAGGATGAGATGCCACAAAACTTCATTCAGGTTTGTGAGGTATTTAATGTTTGGGGAATTGATTTTATGGGACCCTTTCCGCCTTCAAATAAGTGTCTTTACATTTTAGTGGCGGTTGATTATGTGTCAAAATGGGCCGAGGCTAAGGCCTTTCCAACTAATGATGCAAGGGTTGTAATTGATTTCTTAAAGCAATTGTTTTGTCGTTTTGGTTGTCCCAAGGCCTTAATAAGTGATCGTGGAACTCATTTCGCGAATCATCAACTTGCTAAGGTGTTGAAGAGGTATGGTGTTCATCATCGTTTCTCTACTTCTTATCACCCGCAAACAAGTGGCCAAGTAGAGAATACTAATAGGGCCTTAAAACAAATCCTTGAGAAAACCATAGGTGATAATCCTAAAAGTTGGTCTAGGAAGTTGGATGATGCATTATGGGCGTTTAGAACCGCATTTAAGACTCCAATTGGGACTACACCTTATAGGTTGCTTTATGGTAAAACATGTCATTTGCCTTTAGAAATAGAGCATAAAGCTTATTGGGCTCTTAGGAATTACAATATAGACTTAGTTGAAAGTAGTGAATTGAGAATGTTGCAATTGCATGAGTTAGATGAGTTGAGATTGAATGCTTATGAGAATTCCATGCTCTACAAAGAGAGAACTAAGGTTTGGCATGATCGTAGGATTAGAGAGAAGGATTTGAAAGCCGGTGATAAAGTCTTGTTATTCCTTTCCAAGTATAAGTTCAAGCAACCTAAGTTGACTTCTAGGTGGACCGGCCCTTTTGTGATCAAACATGTCTATCCGTCTGGTTATGTTGAGTTGTTTAAATCGGATGGTACTACTTTTATTGTTAATGGTCACAGGTTGAAGCTCTATCATGAAGAAGAGGAAAATGTGGGAGTCGTCGTTGACGAATTTCCATTTTTCGAAAGGAATTGATGAAGAAAGGACCATGAGTCGAGCTAAAGACTCGTAAATAAATTAAGTGTGAGTCCCTTAATTAACGAGATGGTTAACCAATAGAAAGTGTAAAATACAACAAGTCTAATAATCACTAGATATGGACTAGTATTACTTGTAAATAAAGATGCAAGTTATATAAACAAAGTAATACAAGACTTAAAGCAATAAACAAATAAAGTGGACCATTATGTATGTTTCATGGGTATTTTATTTATTGATGTGTAAATAAAATACAAGGTTGTTGCGGAATCAAGATAACACAATTAAGTGAGTATCCTAACAACCTATGATTACAATATGATCTATGTTTGTCAAATAACTCTTTGGGATCGAGATACTTAAAGTTGTGAAGTATCCCTGTTTAAGATCGAGAGTATTTGGACAAATTCACTTATATGCAAAAGGAATGCTTAAAGTATTTTTGTTCAAGGAATGACTTAGTATTTATAGGCAACAAAATTCACCAGTGAATTTTGTGCCGTACAAATATGGTTTGTATACATTTAATGATCCGACAAGAACATTAAATGTATTAGATAAGAATAAGGATAAAGTCACATCAATGTGCAAGTGTATCCTTATTACCCAACCACCTTAACACACGTATACTTTTGTTAAAGAACAAGTGGATTGTTCTTTGGAAAGTGTGTTAAAGGCTAAAGTCAATCCTCGATATTAGTGTTCAGACTTGCAGGATCTAGAACACCAACATTCCTCCAGTGTGCAGATCTGGTAAGACTTCCAGTGGACTCCGCCATTTGTTAAGTCTTCTTCCTTCAGACTTCAGTCTTTGACTTCAGTCAGAATGTCTTCAGTAGAGTAGATCTGGACTGGGGTGAAGTCTTCAGTGAGCTAATCTGGAGAATGCTCCAGATTAACTGTACAAGTAAATGCTCACTAGTCTTCAATTATTTCTGGACAAATCTTCAGAGGGACTCCAGATTCCAAGTCTGGAGTAGGTCCAGTAGAATATGTTTTCTGGTCAGATCTTCAGTGAGCTCCAGTAGTCGGGTCTAGAGCGAGACCAGCAAAACAAGTTTTCTTAACAAACCTAAATAAGGTTCCAGTAGTCCAGTCTGGAGCCAGTCCCGTAAGTCTGGACTAAATCTGGACCTAAATTAAGCGCTTCGCGGGAGGCAACCCGTGTTTCTTGTTTTCATTTTTGTTTATTTGTCATTGATAATGTGTTTTAATAAGAATTGCAGGTAGGAGCCGCCCTCATGCCTTCCGGTAAGTCGTTTTCTAGGAAGAAACAAAAGGTAAGTGTGTGTGTGTGTTGCGCCGCAACTCAGGTTGCGCCGCAATAAAGTGTTGAAGTTGCGCCGCAACGAAAGGCGTTGCGCCGCAGCTTATCCTTCTGTAATTTGGTTGCGCCGCAGTGTCCGTGTTGCGCCGCAACGTGTCTTGCCACGTGTCGTGTTCAGAAAAATCAAAAATCCAAAAAAAAAAAAAAATTCAGTTCAAAAAAATAAAGAGTTGCGCCGCAACCCGGGTCAACAGTTTTTAATCAAAAAGGGGGATCGATAGACTCTTTACTTCACACACTTATTTGTTTCAATCAATAATTGAGCTCCTCCTTTTCCCTCAAACCCCAACCGATCCAAACTCAAAATTCTTCCAACTTTCCTTTAATTTTCACTTTTAATCTTCTTTTAATCCTTACAATGACAAGATCTGGAAAGGTATGTGCTTCTTTAACCTCTATTCAAGATTTTAATTCATTTACTTCATAGTTTTTTTTGAATAATTCGTACCTATAGGAGTTTATGCTTAATTTGCTTCTTAAATTTCGAATTTGATGTTGAATGAGGTTAGAACAATGAGGGGTTGTTTTGATTGAAGGATTTGAAGATTTGTTTTTGTAGATTGGGTTATTCAAATTAAATTAGGGTTAATTAAAGTTGTTTTTCTTAATTAAATGCTAAACCCTAATTAATTAAGTTGATTTTGAGTTTATGGAATTATTTTGGTTAAACCCCTGCTGCTGCTCGATCTGCCCAGAAAACACAGGCGTTGCGCCGCAACGTGTCTTGCCACGTGTCGTGTTCAGAAAAATCAAAAATCCAAAAAAAAAAAAAAAATTCAGTTCAAAAAAATAAAGAGTTGCGCCGCAACCCGGGTCAACAGTTTTTAATCAAAAAGGGGGATCGGTAGACTCTTTACTTCACACACTTATTTGTTTCAATCAATAATTGAGCTCCTCCTTTTCCCTCAAACCCCAACCGATCCAAACTCAAAATTCTTCCAACTTTCCTTTAATTTTCACTTTTAATCTTCTTTTAATCCTTACAATGACAAGATCTGGAAAGGTATGTGCTTCTTTAACCTCTATTCAAGATTTTAATTCATTTACTTCATAGTTTTTTTTGAATAATTCGTACCTATAGGAGTTTATGCTTAATTTGCTTCTTAAATTTCGAATTTGATGTTGAATGAGGTTAGAACAATGAGGGGTTGTTTTGATTGAAGGATTTGAAGATTTGTTTTTGTAGATTGGGTTATTCAAATTAAATTAGGGTTAATTAAAGTTGTTTTTTCTTAATTAAATGCTAAACCCTAATTAATTAAGTTGATTTTGAGTTTATGGAATTATTTTGGTTAAACCCCTGCTGCTGCTCGATCTGCCCAGAAAACACAGCGTTGCGCCGCAACGTGTCTTGCCACGTGTCGTGTTCAGAAAAATCAAAAATCCAAAAAAAAAAAAAAAATTCAGTTCAAAAAAATAAAGAGTTGCGCCGCAACCCGGGTCAACAGTTTTTAATCAAAAAGGGGGATCGATAGACTCTTTACTTCACACACTTATTTGTTTCAATCAATAATTGAGCTCCTCCTTTTCCCTCAAACCCCAACCGATCCAAACTCAAAATTCTTCCAACTTTCCTTTAATTTTCACTTTTAATCTTTCTTCATTCATCACAATGACAAGATCTGGAAAGGTATGTGCTTCTTTAACCTCTATTCAAGATTTTAATTCATTAACTTCATAGTTTTTTTTGAATAATTCGTACCTATAGGAGTTTATGCTTAATTTGCTTCTTAAATTTCGAATTTGATGTTGAATGAGGTTAGAACAATGAGGGGTTGTTTTGATTGAAGGATTTGAAGATTTGTTTTTGTAGATTGGGTTATTCAAATTAAATTAGGGTTAATTAAAGTTGGTTTTTCTTAATTAAATGCTAAACCCTAATTAATTAAGTTGATTTTGAGTTTATGGAATTATTTTGGTTAAACCCCTGCTGCTGCTCGATCTGCCCAGAAAACACAGGCGTTGCGCCGCAACTCTAAGTTGCGCCGCAACTGCAAAACAGACAAACAAGTTGCGCCGCAACTCACCCTTTTTCAGACCTGTCTGGGTTATGGTTATATATACATGCTTATAATTCGGGTTTCCATGTGTTAATTGTTTCTTGTATGTGTAGGAACCTGCTTCATCTAGCCGGGCAGGACGACGTAAAGGAAGAGCCTCGTCGGCTGCTGCCCCAAGCGAGAGTGGTCTGACCCCCGAGGCGATTGTTATGGGAGTCCCCACTCACCCATGGTTATGATTCCCGAGAGCTACTCCAGAGAAAAAGACTGAATACACAAACAGGTTAGCAACCATCTATCAGAAGGACATAATTGAACCGCGGTATATGGAACCGGGTATGTTGGATTCGTTGAATGCGCGCGCTGGGATTAGTAGGTATATGCAGTTGATAGGTAGTACTAATGATGTGGATGGTAATCCAGTTGCTCAGGAATTTAGTCTATGGTTTGACATCTTTAGGATTCGGGAAGTGGTTTGCAAGGAATGGTGTTTAGAGGTCTACTCGACTATTTCGGTCGAGAATATTGAGAAAGTGAAGGATATTTTTACTGAGCCGGTTATATTTTTCGTTGTGGGGGTCTTAATAGAACCCTCACTATTACTGAGTTTGGGTTGTGCACGGGGATGTACAACCAAGAGACCTTGGATGATCCTGCGTTTGAGCATATGTTAAGCATTTCTGTTAGGAATACTTCCGGTTTTACTAGGGAGGCAGGTGACTTCAGGGAATACTATAACCGGGTTTCGGGAGGTCGCGCTTGGAGAGCGGCTTGTGGAGCAAATACACTCCAATCGCCTATTCTGCGATTGTTCCACAAGATGTTGGTCCATTCTTTTGTTCATAGGACCAATCACCCGGATAAGCTGTATATGGAGGATTTGTGGTTGTTGAGGTTGTTCGATGAGGGAAATGTGCAGAGGAAGGCATGTGCCCCCTATGTGTTGGCGAAGCATATGGGAACTAAAGGAGTTCGGGATAGAGGTTTAGTTTGCGGTCACTTCATCTCCAAAATGGTGAAGTACTTTGAAGGTGTTGATAATGCAGGGGCTTTGAATTGCAAACCCATGAAGCCCTTTACTTGGAATGATTTGAAGAGGTGGAAATTGATTAAGCCTTTAGCCCATAAGCATGCTATTCCGGAGTTAATTGATTTTGGGGGTGGTGATTCTGATGATGATGAGGAGGATTCAGGTGATGATGATGATGCCGAGATGGTGGATGCACCAGAGCAGCCGCTTGAGCCCGCACGACGCCCTAAGCGTCGTGCCACCACTACACCTTCTGAGGGACCTTCGTCTTCTGCTGCCGCGCCTTCAGGTCCATGGGATTTTACTTCTTTGGGGACTTTGATGAATAACATGTGGGAGTCTCAGCAGAACTTTCAGCGGTCTCATGGGCAGTTTGAGTCGAGGGTAGACAGTGATTTCAGGTGGTTGGGTTCCGGTATGGGTCATTTGATGCATGATCAGCATAGGTATCAGCCTATGTGGGAGGCCCAGTATAGGGGTGAGCAGTACCATCCAACTCAGCCGATTCCAGACTATAGCCCTCCTAGCATTTTCATACCAGAGCACAGAGTGGGAGGTGGATTCTTCTATCCACCAGAGCGTCAGTTTGAGGTGCCTCCTTCCCATGATGTTGGAGGGACGGGGCCCGATAACCCTGTGAGTTTTGGATCTTTTGCAGGTACACAGGCTGGTACGGATGCTGGAGGATCAGGTTCGACAGAACCTTCGTTTGCTGAGCAGATGGCTGGATCGATTTTTGGTTCAGGCCCTTACCCCTACCCTCCTCAGTGATTGTTGATGTGATGATGCCGCTGCCGTCGGTTGGTTATGATGGCTTGTAATTGTAATTGTTTGAACAATTTCAATTTTCGTACTTTTATTTAGTTTCATTTGTTGGTTTGTAACCACCCTTAAGGGTGCTAGAACATCGTATTTTACTTTCCATTTCCGTTAATTAGGGATAGGATTTATGCATGGTTATTTGATTATGTTGCTCGTTAATGGTGTGTTCATGTTGATAGCAAGTTGAATGTCATGTGCATATGCTGGCAGTAAGTTCAGCGACATATTTTGTTGGCATCATATTCAGGCATGGAACATACATCATACCCGGCAAGTTTTTCTTGTTCTTGATTTTATTTTTGTTTACTTTCCCCTATTTCCCATAGTTTGCCTTAGTTCATTGGACATTGAGGGCATTGTCCAACTCAAGTGTGGGGGGGGTGGTGGTAAATAGGAAAAAGTCGGGTATTTTAGAGGTATTTTTAAACTTTTGCATGCTTGTCCTTGTAGTTAATTGCTTTTGTCACTTAATTATAGAATTTAATAAGCAATTTGACTACACCTTTGGTACAAAATTTTAATATGTGGATGTGTTTTGACTGATTAATTAGGCAATCCCTTCTGGATTAATAATATGACTAGCACGCTCAAAGCACCAAAACACCCAAATTGTGAGATTATTGATTCATTGCTAGTTATGATAGGTGTTACGGTTTTGGAATTGTTAGCCTTGTTAATTTGTCCCTCTCGTAGGCTTTTGGATTTATCCAGGAGTAAGGGTCTCTTTTAGAGCTCTGAACTATGATGTGCAAGTTTGAGGTTGATTTTCCATTTCCGGTTTATTTCATTTGCTATGAGTGTGCCGGTGATTGCATTGATTCTAGAACTTGTCCTGGTTGATCGTTCCGTGTTATTTATCAGAAGAGGCAAATTTAGGATAAAACCTTTGTTCTTTGTTTGATTCACCCTTGTTTCGTAAATCATTGTTATGTGCATGTTGTGTTAATGTGCTTAGTAGCTAACTACACTGGTTAGTGAATCTCCTGTTAAACCCTTGGTTTGCACTCACTTTTAGTGCAAGAAACAATAGAAAACTTGTTGTCACTAGCCTGTTCTTTGTATTAAATCCACCTTTATATATGCACCTTTTCCTAGCCATACCGATAGTCGAAGTCCTGGTGGGTTATTGGTTGCCTATGCTAGTGGATGGTTTGGGGTTGTCCTTTATGTCGGGTTGGGATATTCTCGGTTACTGGGAATAGATTGATTTCGTCATGTTTGTTTGGATAAAGTCTGGATCATTCATTTGAGCATATGAGTATATGATTTGTCACTGTTTCAAATGTTATGTAAGAGAATACCAATTAGTCAGAGTAAAAGTAGCTCACGAAGAGAAAAAAAATAGAAAAAAGGAAAAGAAGCTTGGGCTGTCAGTTGGTATTTCTCAATTTTGGTCAAATCATTTTGGTAAGTTGGTACATCAATTACACCAACGAAAGGATTTTAATGCTATAATCTTAAGTTGTTATTTGTGGGTTGGCACGTTTGTTTAAGCCAACATGGTTAGAATTGGTTGATTGAGTTGTTTAGTGTCATACACCACAATGGTGTCGGTTTTTAATCGTCTATTGGGGTATTGTCTGGACAACTTCACGGGTTTTGGACCGTTGGCAACTAGTGACATGGGATTTAATGGATTAGACTATTTTGTAAAACCTTGTTATATGTTGTGTTATTTCTTTGTTAACACCCTTTGTTTTCCCAAATTTCCATACCCCATTTAAATACCTTGTTTAGCCTTAAAGTTCATTCAAACCCTTAAAGTCCTCTTATGATAGATGTTGTGGTGCTTGCATCATGATGGTGAAGGAACGAACCTAGTACAAGCCTATGGTTAAAAGATTATGCATCACGACTAGGCATTGAGTGATAATTCAAATATTCAACCCCAAGTATAAGTTAGTTGGAGTAGGATAGGCGAGATATCATTGATTCGATTCTTTTGTGCTTAGTCGTGTTATTAAGGCTTGTATATCAGTCAAGTATTGTCAAACATTCCAGTTTTCATTTAAGATTAAAACTGCCTAACCGTCTCGTTTCATTTTCAATGATGGTTTAGCTTCTTTTTGATTACGGTAATGTTATTCCATTTGTGCCAAGGTAAATTGAGTTTTGAAGTTTGGAATTGCTTGAGGACAAGCAAAGCTTAAGTGTGGGGGGATTTGATATGTCGTATTTTATACCCATTTCCCACAACGTATTTAGTTGATTTCGCATGGTTTATGAGTCGTTTTTGTATATAATTGGTGCGTTTATGGTATTTGTTAGTGTTTCAGGGTATTGACATGTATTTAAACGCAAATCTGGAGAAAACGACGTTGTTGAGGAATTGAGTGCTAACAGAAGATTTCGGAAGCATTTGGATGAAGATTGCAGAAAGTCAACTAAAGTCAAAGCTGAAGAAGGCCTAGTTGCGCCGCAACTCAGAGTTGCGCCGCAACCCAATTCCAGAAATAGATTGCCCGC